>CM061532.1:83435688-84182495 GCA_030545055.2 Neoaliturus tenellus
TTCAGCAGTGGGCTGAAACATTTGGCTTTGTTGTTCAAATAATTGATGATGTGATAGTTGTTGATGTTTTATTATCATTAGTGAAAACATGAACCATCATTTTTAGGGTACCTTTTACAGTTGAGTTAATGACATTTGATGTTGACCAAATTAATACATTTGGTTTTTATAATCATATAAACTTTCCACAATTTTCAAACTACCTAAGGATTAAAATTTTATTATTTTGATAAATCTGGCTCATTTTTAAAGCTCAAAATAGGAGACAAGTGGTTTGTAAAAGATATTTTAACAAGCACAAAAAATTGTTTATTTAAATTCAAGGATCATGCTGATGATTCAATGGAAACAGATGGCTTGAATAATTTAGCAGACGTTTGTTATTGTTTTGATTTTTTGTAAACAAATACGCTCATTTTGACATTTAAGAGGTAGAAAGAGCGCTTCCTGTGACAATAAGGAGAAGTAATCCTAGCATCAGCGCTTTATTTTACTCTGGTTTTCGGGGGCAAAACTAAATTTTTTTAACTTAGGGTGTCCCTGTTTATTCGGTTCTGTATACATTGACTCATCCTTCATTCATATTTGCCTTAAAATACGCCCAGGTAGCGCTGGCGTCTTGAAAATTGATTAACGGAAGGTCAAGATGATGGATTTCACAGCTAAAACAGAGGGTGCCTCACCTAATAATAACTAAAAAAATACAAATTTCAGCCCATTCATTGCTCGATATATTGACAGACTTGCGTAGTCTAAGTGACTGTATAGTTTGGAGTAAAAAACACCACTATCATGTTTTATTTAAAAAATAAATAAAAAAAAACTCATTAGTGAGATCACAATAACTTTAGGAAACATAAATAAAAATGTTTTATGAATCTGAACATGTGACAGACTTGTGTTAGATCACACTATTGATGATTTACCCTACCTGGGTGAGGGTTGTTCAGACCCAGACGTGCGTTTCGCGCGCATCTCATCCAGGCCGGCGCGGTAGTCCTGACAGCTGAGCGCGTACGCGATAATGGAACTCGGCTCCCTCTCATAGACGACGACCGGCACTGCCACACCCACCGGCAGCGTGTAGTGCTCCTGGGGGCTCATCGGGCACTGGGCAACACGAGACCACATTAGAGAGGTCTTACAGCAAGTGTAAAGTACTAACTGTACCAGTGTATTGGTGATTGATAGGGTCGTCAAGAGGGTATGTCAGCCAAGTCTGAAACTTAAGGCCCACCCTCGTAGAGAGAAATTAAAAATTAAAAAAAAATTTTTAGAGGGAATTTATTTATTATTTTTTTTTTTTTAGAAAGTTATTTAATGATGAAATTCAGCATGGCAGTAAACAGGGAAAGTGTAATAAGTTGCAAATCACACAGACGGCCGGGAGAAAAACAACCATATGTGTTTGCCTTTAGTGGTACTTTTTAATCTGGGAATACTATTTCCTGATTCTGATTTCCTTGACCTCAACTGAAACTAACAATTTAGAGCCCAACAATCATAAACTAATAATTAGATAAAATAACATTAATCCAGTTCCCCCATTACAATAGGATAGTGTTTATTCAGCTTATTTTGAAGCTTATCAATTTAAATTAAAAGCTTACTAAACAATAGTGATCAAACATTGTACTAATGTCCATCCTTGGTGGTTGTATTGCAGAAAAGCATCTGGAGTAGCTATTAAATTCTGTGTGAAATTGTTGATTGGGTTGCAATGAAAACTGTGCAAATAGCAATGAGACAGTCTCAAGGCGCAAGTTCAATAATTTTAGGCAAGTACGAAGGTGTCAAGTTAGGTGAAGAATAGAGTTATCGGGGGGATGAATTTGTGGGGATTTATGGTACAGTTGTTTATTTTTGTTTAGAATGTAGAAGATTCCTGATTGAAGTATAATGAGGAGAAATATTTCTTGGACTGGCGACCAGGAATTGTTAAAATAGGTTAAAGTGACACCATCTGAAGGAAATAGTCATGTCTTGGCAATGCCCTTGCGGCATGAGAGCAAAACTATTGTCCATGTTTTTTGGAACATTTTTGGTTAATTCAGACAACTTAAACATGATAAGAAATGTTAATAGTAGAGTTATGAATAAATACAATCTTTACAAAACCACATTTTAATAATAATTTCCATTTAAACTCACTCCTACCAATTCTTGAGCTTCCAATTATTTACTTCAGCCCAAACATGTCTGGCTCCTTTCTCTCTATGTCCCTATAGCTTACTTTTTTACCATTCATAGGATTTTAAATGGGCCTAATTGCACTGACTAGTATTTTAAGGGAGTTTTTTGGAAGGGTTGTTGAGACTAATGGCTCCCACACCTTTGAGGCCCAAGTATAGAATAGGTCAAATATAGTGGTTTGGTAAACAAAAGTATAGTATAGTCTGTGGTTCAGTCCTTGTGGGTAAACAAAACACCTCTTGGTGTTTGAGGCAAATGATAGATGACATTTCAACAATCTTCGAAAAAATCTTTCCTAAACTAAAGCATTTCTACTTTAAAATTTCCAACAGCAAGACCTTAAAGGATTGCAGCAGATGGACATATACATGGGTTTCCTTTGTTTCTCTGCATTTCATCTTAACTCCTCTAGAGTGATATAATTTGAAAGATCAAATTTTTCAGATCTGACAAAAAATTTACTAAAAAATTTTACTAAAAAAATACCCAAGCAAACATTAAAATTATGTTTATTTTTCAGCTGGTTTACAAATTGGTTATTGTTGAAGGACATAAAGGTGTTTACCTGCAGGGGGTTGGAGGGTGTGTCTTTTGGCAGCAACTGTGAGAGGATCTGCTTCACACTGACCCTGTCCGAGAGGGGGTGCTTGGTGTGGCTCTCCTTGCTACCAGAACCCGGCCCCACACTCGTGTCTGCTGCTACAGGAAAACATACAATAGTATACCCAAATAGTATACACAATATTAGTTCTCTTTATGAATAACTTTGTTTTCATTTCACACACGATCATTCATCAAAAAGATTTAGCTTTTCCATAAATTACAAGGGCTATTCAGAAAATAAGGAACATTTCTGTCTTACGCCACTATGCGCGCACGTATCGCCTATATTCGGGTATTAGAGCGCTCGGGGTCTCAATGGCTATCCAGCCGTGACGCTAGGAGCATCGTCGCGCTGCCAGTTTTCTTTATTTTTAAATTCAAAATGGCTGCTCCTGTAAAAAATCCCGCCAGTTGCGAAGTGCAATCAATAACACGGTTTTTGTTGGCAAAAAACTTAAAACCGATAAAGATTTATTGTAAAGTGTGTAAGGTGTATAGGAACTGGGGTGTGCGAATAGTGATTTTTCTGGTCGAGCCGAGCCGAGCCGAGCTGGTAATTAAATATTCGAGTTTCGAGCCGAGCCAAGCCCAGCCCAGACAGCAAAAAAAAAAAAAAATTATGATAATTTTTTTCTGTAAAAAATACCATCTTTTATCTTCCCAAAAGGCCATTTTTTGGCCATTAAATTAAAAAAGTAAAACACAGTCAACTCCCGATTAACCGGGGTAATGACTGGTTGAAGGATCCCGGATAACCCAAAACCACGGATAACCCAAAACCACGGTTAACAGATCTTCTAATTGAGTGAACAAGGAACACAATAAAAGGGTCCAATGTGGACAAAAAACCAATTTCAGGTGTTCTATTGTTTGGCATCTGGCAGCTGGGATGGGTGGGTAAGGTGAAGGGGGGAGAGGGTCCGGCGCTGGGTGAGGGGGAGGGTCGCTTGGGATAATTTATTCAAGATAAGAGCACGCAAACAAAAACAAGTTATTGTTCATCTTTTTGTCTTAACTGGTAAAAATTTAAGAACAATAAATTGTTTTAAATGTTTAGTTACTAAATTAGTCTGATAAATTTGTCAAATAAAATTTTAATGTCACTTTATCAAACATTTCTTGAAATGCAAATCAAATGCATTTTGAAATGTGTTGTTTTGCATAATATAACCCAAAATTACTAAGGGTCACTGAACAGCACACGAATCAGAACGATAATTACACAATGAAGTGGAAACTAATAGGACCTTTCTTGGTTTATATTTTTAGAACGTATTTCTCGCCGGGCGAGGGTGTGTGAGAGTGTGTGTGTGGGTGCATGTAAGAGTGTGTGCATGTGTGCGTGGGTGCGTGTGTTGACTCCACCAGTCAAGGTCATTACCGCGGTCCTATTGCGTCGTAAACAAACCTCGCCCCGCACCTGCCATCGTCTTACCTCCCTAACCCTGTTTGCGATCACACAGCTCAATTATAAATTGCCGTGTTTCTCTGCTTTTTTTCCATTAATTAATAAATCAAATAACTGTTAGTACAGTTTTCTTCTTAACTCTTTTTTTTGTGGAATTGTTGCTTCTGTAATCATTTTTAGCTCGACCACTCGAATAGTTTGGCATAACCTCGAGCCGAGCCGAATAGTGCTAGTATTCGACCACAACTATTCGACCACTCGAGTACTCGCACACCCCTAATAGGAACAATGTTCTGAATGAAGTTCTGTATTCAGTTTACAAATGACCGAACCAATGTTCTTGATGAGCAGTAGAGTGGACGACCGAGCATTGTGACTGACAAACTGGTCACTAAACGAAGCTTTCGTTATCTTTCCCTCAAGTTTCACGGACTTTGCTGTGTTGAAATTGAAAGAATAAAAATCGATAAATCTCTATTGGTTTTAAGTTTTTTGCCAACAAAAACCGTGTTACCGATCGCACTCCGCAACTGGCGGGATTTTTTATAGGAGTGGCCATTTTGAATTTAAAAATAAAGAAAACTGGCAGCGCGACGATGCTCCTAGTGTCACGGCTGGATAGCCACTGAGGCCCCGAGCGCTCTCATACCCTAATACAGGCGATAAGCACGCGCCTAGCGGCGTAAGACGGAAACGTTCCTTACTTTCTGAATAGCCCTCGTATTTAAATTCTAAGTAGGCTACCATGTTTAAACTACAATGGTTACTGATTTTGTTATATTTACCATCATCGTCAGTGGGATGGTCTATCAACTTCCGTTCATGAGCTTCTTCTGATTCCGAAACAACGTCAGTCAATGGGCTCGTCTTGGACTCCACCGTAACTAGGTTGTCACTGGGGACTGGATTTATCTAGCAACAAAACAATATTTATGAAAATTCTTTAAATAATTTTTCAATATTTTTATTAGGATATAAAAAATAGTCCCTTAGAGATCTGTTTAAGTCAAAAATTTAGAAATAAACTTGAACCTTCTTATAAAAAAATGATCTCGTTTAAAATTCACCCTCAGGCTGTATTCATCCTGAAAATGACTCTGTGTAAAAACACTATTGGGCTTGCAGGGGATAACTTTAATTTAGGACCACTGCCAAGTAATCCCATGATATATTTGTTAATAACAACAGTCTCAAAAAACACTTAATAAAAAATCAGATTTTCAAATAAAAATTTACTATTTACACAGTTTTATGTAACTAGTTTTACCCCTTAAGTGAATCAATTTTTTTTGTAACCAATCACAGAAGTTCAAAAAACCCATCACACAACAGTTCTACCTGGATGGTATTGGGCCTGATGTTGTCGGTGGGTTCACTGTCAAAGTCCCTGATGAAGATGGAGTCGGAGTCCTCCGCGAGAGTGTCGTGGGAGTCGTCAACGTCCATCACATCGGTGGCCGAGTGGAGGGATGTCTGGCTCGGCTGCGAGCCGAGCGGCCGCCGACCCAGGTGCGGACTGTCTGGAGTCTGCACGTCCACGATCTGCGATGTTAGCACCTGCGACCCCAAAATACTACAAATTGCCATGGTCTTACTCAACAGTTAAAAAATATATTCGTTTGTGGAAACATGTTATTTGGTATGGCAATGACGTGTCATTCTTTCTATGAATTAATATTCTATAGAATATTGCGTTACTTCATTTCAGCATCATCAATGAGTCTTCCAACTGCCACACATTTGGTAGTTTTGGTGCTGAAAAGATAATATTTCATTGAATATTTATTTTTATTTGTTATTCTAATAGTTTTAAGGTTCTTGCAGGTATGGGAACCACCTATTTTTTAGGTTATATTGTGTAAAATTATGGAATATTAAAAAGTGAATTACCGTGAACCGTGAATTACATTACAATTGCAATGTTGGCTTGGAGAGAAGAACTATGTCGCCGCAGGTCACCCATTATAAAGATGGTATGTTTAGGTTAGGTTATGTCAGGTTAGCTTTGGGTATTTCAAACTTGGTTCTCTTATCTTCATTATAGTTTGTTTGACAACAATGTGTCCAAAGTCAGATCAAGATATGACCAGCAACGGCAAGGGAGACTGACAATGAGCGTTATCAAGCAAACAATTACAAAGATAATGGGTCCAAGATTTAAATATCTATGCTAACCTGACTGAACTTAACCCAAAAAAGCCATCTTTAAAATGGTTGATGCCTCACACCAAAAGTTACAGAGGCAAAAAAAAGCATTAAAGTATTATAAGTGCCAAAATATTTTAGAATCAGATTCACACTAACCCCATCAATGATTTCACCCAGACCAGTCGAGGTTGAGGACTTATCTTGAACAGACTTCTTGTTTTTCTCTTCTCTCCGTCGAAGGTGGTAAGCAGCTTCAGCCTCGGACAGACGAGTGTTCCAGTCACAAACTGCCTCTGCGATGCTTCGTTTCAGCATCACCAATGAGTCTTCCAACTGCCATAGATTTGGTAGTTTTGGTGCTGAAAACAAAATATTGAAATAGAATTAAGAAATCGTTCGATTGTCTTTATTTTTACTATACAATAAATATGAAAAATAAATAATGTAAAAATATATTCTCTAAAAACACTTGCTATTTTAATGATTAAAAAACCTTTGAAGTAGAGTAAACTTACTCTTATCCAGCGTTCCTGGACTTGCCTGATTACAAAATATTCCGGATTACAGGATGAATGTCAGGAAAATGTGAATTAAAGAAAAAGATACATTAAAATATATAGTTTATTATCTAAACAGATTTACTATCTACAGTATAAAAAAATGTAAAACATACTGTACATGATTTTGACACTAAAATGAGAATCATACGATGTCACCTGATGTCAGATGAATACAAATTGTATCCCCTCAATGTATTCCAAAGTGCTTTGTATGGCACAGAATTGTCCCCTCACGACTTCCGATTACAAATGAATAGTGATGGGTCGGTTTCAAAATTTATCGCTTCGGTTTCACTTCGGTTTTTTAAACACACCGGTTGTCGGTTTTTCAGTTTATTTTATATGTAAACATGAAACAACTCAAGGTTACCATCTAAAATCAGACATTTTCTTCCTTTTACACATTTATGCTTTTTAAATAAGACCACTTAGTTATTGCAGGAAAATATACCAATATTAAATGTCTGGCCTAATATTTTATGACTGGCCAAATATTTTATCTTATTTGATAAAACTGGCCTAATATTTTATTTTATCTGGCCTAGTTTTTTATCATGGTTGGCAAGGCCAAAAACCACCTAGGTTTTCAATGGCCACAGGAGTAAGAGTAAGAATAAGTAATATTTTATCTGATAGTAGTAAAAAATCAATACAACCATTTTAGTGGGCAAATACAATTTTAATTAAAAACTAAAACTAAAAGATAAAAACTTTGAATATTGTGTTTTTGTAGGAATTTATGAAATATGTGGGAGTATGGAATAAAATACAACCAAATATTTTATCAAATATTTATCAAATATTTTATCTTATTTGATAAAACTGGCCTAATATTTTATTTTATCTGGCCTAGTTTTTTATCATGGTTGGCAAGGCCAAAAACCACCTAGGTTTTCAATGGCCACAGGAGTAAGAGTAAGAATAAGTAATATTTTATCTGATAGTAGTAAAAAATCAATACAACCATTTTAGTGGGCAAATACAATTTTAATTAAAAACTAAAACTAAAAGATAAAAACTTTGAATATTGTGTTTTTGTATTAATTTATGAAATATGTGGGAGTATGGAATAAAATACAACCATTTAAAAAAATTTAGAAACACCGTCAAATTATGGCTTAAGAAAGGTTTTATTATTCCATGTCAAATTTTTTTTATTACTAGCTTTTACGTGTTACACAAATGCATTTCGTTAAGATAATTAATCATTATTTTTAGCTTCAATTCGGTAAAATAAGAATTTTATATGTTTATAAAAAATAAGGACGGTGTTTGGTTGTAGCCCATCACTTCCATTTTATATAATTTATTTCTTCCAGTCTGTTAATTTCTTCTTTTTTATGTTCCAAATGCCATAATATCATATTTCAAACAAATGTCATATTTTAAAAACACCTGATTTTTTTTGTTTTTATTTTATCATCAAATTGCCTTTTTCACCAAGTTGCATTTAAAACCATTCCAATCATATAATTTATTTTATTTAATTTATTTAGTGAGTGTAACTTAACTAAGTTTATTGTAAAAAAAAAATATGTTGTAATCATTTTAATCATCTTTCACTTCATTTTCCTATATCAATGCAAGGTCCTTCGATCATCTTCTTCCCCACAGATTCATGGTTCCTCTCAGAGTCGGATCATTGATCTTCATCTAGGAAACTTCAGTCCCACTGCTTTCATTTCTGAATCATCAACAGTAATTTCCTCATCTTTCAATTCCTTGTGTCTGGCTACATACCACATACACCATGCCAATCACTCGTAGTGAATTCAAGCCATCTACATTTTTACGATCCATTAATGTATTCAAGGCAAGGTTGGATTCGATCAGTACCTCTGTAGCTTCATTGCAATCACGAACGGAACTCTCACGGGCTCAATATAAAACATTACAATCGTTTTTGACAGAAATTCAAAGGAAACATGATGACTTTGAGTTACATTTTGAGAGCGCATTGTCCTATGAAGGTGACGATTCTATATCACACGAAATTCTGATTCAAGAGCAAAACATCATCAACAACCTCTTCATCGATCTCGAATCCGCTCTTCAAATACTGATAGGCGACGATGTACCAGTACCCGATCGAACCCAATCTCAACTTAGTTCAACATCAAATGCATCTAACAGTGCGGATCAATGTAGGGTAAGGCTTCCGAAGTTAGAACTCATCAAGTTCAATGGTGACTTCTCCAAATGGACTACATTCATAAATTTGTTTAATACGACCATCCATGAGAATGCATCATTGAGCAAAACACTTAAATTCCAGTACCTATTAAGTGTCTTAGAGGACGAACCTCTAAACTGATTCGTAACCTAAACGTCACTGACGCAAACTATGTCGTGGCATATAATATTCTGTCAGAGCGTTACCAAAACGATCGTCGATTGCAACTAATGCATATCAATCGTGTTCTCGACTTACCTGAAGTGTCAGCTAGTAGCATCACCGGGATAAGACAGTTCCTTAACACATACAATGAAAATATGCAAGCGCTTTCAACGATCAGTTGTGATATCGCAGATTCTAAGCACTTATTATCAGCAATAATGTTACGCAAATTAGATATTGATCTGTGCAAACGCCTTGAGAGACATCGTGACGCTGCCGGTCCAAATACACACACATTGCCTACCGTTGATGAAATCATTACCTTTCTCAATCAGGAATGCAATCGGCATGAAGACGCAGTATGTGCCATTGACACACGTTTGCAACAAATGAATCTATCATCCAAAACACGGAATACTTCGAAAGATAGTTCATTAAAGAATGTAGTTGCATCATCTTGTAAGGGTCTGTATTGAAGCGAGCGTTCGGGCGGTTTGAATTCGCGCGCCTCCGAGGATCAGCTGACGTTGACCGCCCGTTTGGAATCAGCTGTTCCGAGCTCTTACTTGGTGACCGCGCCGCGCATGCGCGGCGGTGGTGGGGAGGGGAGCCGTCGTCTCGACTCGAGAGACCGGGCCCCGCAGTCGATGGCCTGGCGAACAGCCCGCCGCATCTCCTCCACTGCTCGAGGTTAACCATAAGGGAACTAATAAAATAAACGTCGGGCGTCCGACGAGGCGACGGATAATTCAGCGTTCTGGCTCAGGTACGGTTATAGTAATTGTACATTTCAGCGTAGTGCCTTATAATTCAGACTTGTTAATTTAATGTTCCTTTTATTTAACTTAATTAAATAATTTGTACAAGGAATAGATTTTAATAGCGCTTTACGTACTCTTGAAGAGTTCTTGGTTAGCCGGTAGACCGCGTGGTTGACCAGAGCGAGTCAATATTTTATTTCATTTCGAATCGATTTACATCAGTCCATTGTAGGCCCAGGGCGAACTAACCCTGGAATAAAAAGTACTTGTTAATTAAATAAAACTTATATTTTATCAGCGTTAGGCCCGGGGCGAAACAGCTCCCGGAAAACCCTTTGGACTTTTAGTAATTAAATTGAATATTGTATTTGTGATTTAAATTAATTCAATAGAAACCCGATTTTATTAATTGGCGATAACTTGACGGTGAAATCCTGATAGGCTTACTTGCGTTTTAGTTGAAGAATTTGTTTATTTCATTTTGCCGCGTGGCTTATTTTAGTTTTTATTATTTAATCAGAATTTCACCGGGGAATCTAAATTTACTTTTTCTAAATTCAAGGGCTGTGATGATCTAAGGATTTGCTTTGAGAACTATATGTTCATTTTACCTTGCGTCTGAGCCCTCAAATAAATTACATTAATTATTAGGTACATTCATTTATAACCCTGGACATTTAACCCGATTGAGCGATTCCGAGGCTGTAGCGTGCAATTTTAACACCACCGAGAATTGCACCGTTACAAATGGCGCTGCCGAACAGGGACTGAATAAATTGTGTAGGGCTTAGGGACTTGTAAATTTCAAGAAGAAATCATCGTTTACAGCGTCGACTGCTGATTACTACCTGGAATAAGGTAGTGTACTATCTGGAATAAGATAGTTTTATATTATCTCTCTTTATTTTCTGCCATTGTGGCTGGCGCCCGAAAACTTGGATTTAATTGCAATTAGTTGTTTTTGAAATGGGACTCTTTAGATTATTTCTTAGACTTTGGTTCCGGCTCTTATGTAGCACATTTTACGTTGCTTCTCCGGTGCGAAACAAAGGAGAAAAAGGAACAAAATCAGACAAAACTAGCGTAACAACTGGTGTAACAACTAGTTCAACTGGTGAAACAACTAGTTCCATTATGACTACTAGCGTAGGTACGATCCCGAAAGCGACGGTTTCTAGGGCAATACCAGAGACTGATAGTACAGTGGTGACAACAATTCCCTCGACTATCGCACTAAGCCTACCACTTGACACTCAATCGTTTTCACGGAAATCACCCTCCGAGGATGATCCTAGGACTAGTTGGATTAGGACGTTAACTAAAGATGAACTTAAGTTGGAGATGAATAAATATGGATTAGACACGTCTGGAACAATGGACGAGTTAAGACGGCGTTTTGCGAAATTTTGGAAGGATGGAATTCCCCGCGAAAAATCCAAACAAACACCGACGAGCGAGGGAGCTATGTCCGTAGCCGGCAATCCATGGTCTTTTAAAAATCCGACTGATAATCAATTTAAAAATTATTCGTTACCTCGTCATGAACATGCGGAAACTCAGGGTTTAGGCAAACTTATTCAATTGTTGGGTATGCCGCCTCACGTGTCAGTAGACGATGTTTGCCGAAGGGTAGAGGATTTTGCGATCAAGGCCCGGGCAAGCGAAAATATTCCGCTCGCAGATAGCCTTGAAAATATTTTCCCGAGTTTGCCTCTTCCCGGCGATGGAGTTGTGTATAGTAAGCTGCATAAGCCTATCACAACCGCGGTTCCATCCGCAAGTAATCATGAATCAACGGGCCTAAAACACGATGACTCAGCACCTTTGTGTACGCTAGTACGGAAATGGAATGTTAAGTTCGACGGCAATAAAGACCCGATTTCGTTCTTAGAACGTGTTGAGGAATTAAAAGAAGCGTATTCCCTTGATAACGAGCGTATTCTTAAAGTTTTGCCTGAATTGTTGCACGGTGCGGCATTGTTATGGTACCGCAACAATAAGGATTTTTGGCTTTCATATGATGATTTTCGTTGCAGTTTTGACTTGTATTATTTACCTCCGGGCTATAACAGAAACCTTGGTGAGGAAATTAGGCGTAGGACCCAAGGCGAAAATGAGCCATTTCGTAATTTTGTTGTCGCTATCACGACTTTAATGCGGAGGCGCGGAGGATATTCAATGAAAGAGAAACTCGATGTTATTTATAACAACATGAGGCCAGATTATAAATTAACCATGAGTCGAGACGAAATAGTCTCGCTGGACGAGATGCTGAAAAAAGCAGAGCACGTTGAGAGTTATTGGCGTGAAAAGGCGTTGTACCGACCTCCCCCTCACCCCTCCGAGGCATTGGTAGCGGAAACAGCCTACCAAGGAAAGCGGAAGTCAGACAATAAGCCGTACGGGCACCGTAGTGTCAATACTTTAGGAAACAATGAAAGCTTCACTGATCAAAAGGCTATAAATGACAAGCAGATGGGTTATAAAAATAATAATCCAATTAAAAACGACAAAGGTAACTATAGCCAGCGGTGGAATAACCGCGCTGCAGCTTATCAATCGCGAGATAAGCAATCTAGGTCGGCGCCGGCAGATAACCAGGATGGACAGATGAAACAATCTGTTCGCTCCCCGGTGACTTGTTACAATTGCGATAAACCCGGACACGTTTATCGAGACTGTAGGTTGCCGAAAACAATTAAATGTTTTAATTGTAAAACCGTAGGCGTGAGGACAAATGATTGTAAATGCCGCTCGGGAAACGAGTTGCGGGCTCCAGTAACCGGAGGACTGGCGAGTCCAAAATAAAATCTGAATCCTCCGGTTGGCAACAATGGCTTGAGCGAATAAAATTATTTCCTAAAGATTTTGGAGCGGTAACTGACGTGCGTGATAATAGGCCATATGTAAATATTGAAATTTATGATAGTTCTGACATTTATGATAGTGAATTTATGACAGTTCTTGGCACTGTTAGATAGTGGCGCGGCAATTACTTTAATTAGCTCAAAGGTCGCCCAGCATCTGAAAAACCGCGGAATTGCTGCTAATAAAGTTTCGATGGTAGTTCAGCTCGCGGATGGTACACGCACTAGACAAAATCACGTGTACGAATTTGAGGGACTTTTAGGTGGCCAGATAAGTCAATTTAAAGCGGTATGTTTGCCCACGTTAACTTGTGACGTAATTTTGGAAATAGATACTCTTAACCGGCTGAAACTAATTACTTTTAATATTGAAGTCGATCATTTGGAACAAAATGATCAAGTGAGTAGTGCAGATCATTTGAAACAAAATGATCCAGGGTGCAGTGGAGGTCATTCGGAATGCAAGGATGAAGACCGTAAAGAAGATCATTTGGAACAAAGTGATCCGTATGATGGTGAAGATAATCCACAATAAGTAGACGCGGTTTCATCCCTTAATGAAAGTCAAACCCAACAACTTAGAAAATTTTTAGATGAACAGCTGCCCTTGTTCGATGAAGTACCGGGTCGTACTGCGCTAATAGAACACCAAATAAAACTGAAAAATGGTGTGACTCCGTTAAAGCAGCGTTATTACCCCCGTAACCCTGCTATGCAGGAGGTAATTAATAATGAAGTTAAGCAAATGCTTAAAGATGGAGTGATTGAACCGTCACAGAGTAGTTGGTCGTCTCCTGTAGTGTTGATCCGGAAACCATCGGGCAAATATCGGTTCTGTATCGGCTCCGGCAACATTCCAGCGGTTACTGGACAGAATAATAGGCCCCGAGTTAGAGCCGCGAGCGTTCGCGTATCTTGATGATCTTGTGTTAATCTCGGCTAAGTTTGAAGAACATTTAGATCTACTAAAGGAAGTTTTTGATAGATTGCGCAAGGCCGGTTTGAAGCTTAACAAAGACAAATGCAATTTTTGTCAAACCGAGTTGAAGGAGGAGGGTCAAGATGTCTGCTAACTAATAGTTTCTGTGCTAAGTTTTTTAAAGTTTTAAAGTGGATTTTTTCATTAAACTAGCTAGTGTGAATGTGTTAACAGTTGACAATAACTTCCTGCTGTAAATATTGAAGTGACTGTAAGATAAAATATTGTTTTATTTCCATAAAATTGTATAAGAAAGTAAAATCTTTAATACTCACACTTTTCATGGTTGAGAACCACATGTTTGTTATTTCTTGAAAGACTACTGATATTCTTATTAATATCACCATAAAAGAACCACATTTATATTAAAAACTCATTACCACTGAGATTATTTAAAATTACAATAATTTTTAAAACAAAATCACAAATTAAAACAATTGATAAAACAGGAAGAGAACAAATCCATTTTGACTCAACTAGTGACCATTTCCTGTTTGAGGCAAAGGACCAACCTGCACAACAGTCACTCTGATAACTCTTATCAGCTGGACATCCACAAAGCAGCTGTCAATCCTGTTTGTTTACATAGGGTCTACCTGATTACAAACTTCAACTTTGCTCAACAATGACTGGACAGTTTTAAATGTGTTTGTAAATTTATTACTTTTACTAATATTGCAAATTAGCCGATTATCCAAGAGCAAATCAAATAAACTATACTGATTTATTCTCACTTCTATTTTTTTAATAATAGAAAAAATTTTGCTCATTTAATTTTAATCAACAATGACAATTTAAAGACCCCAAACAATTTATAGATGTATGAATAAATATTTTACTTTCAAGATAATTTATAATGGAAAACAAATTACCAAAGGGTTGGAAACGAGAGGAAGTAGTTCGAAAGACAGGAGTTTATAAGGGAAATATTGATATTTATATTACAACTCCTAAAGGCAGAATTTTCCGTTCAAAAAAGTCATTAGAAAAATATATAGCTGACAATAAATTAGATTTGAATATTGAAGTTTTTAACTTTTCAAGGAAATCAAAGAAAGTAAATCAATGTTCTACCAGCACATGCAATGACACAGTAAACAAAGCTCAAGTAAATGATGATACATCTGTAAATATGAATAATTCCCATGTGGACAGTAATGTTACTATGGAGGACACAGTTTCCACCCTGGATAAAGTTAATGGGTCTAATAAAGAAGTACACATTTCTCCTAATGATGTATTGTACAACAGCACTCCACTGTTGCCTCCCAAAAAGCGAGTTGAGACAAATGTGGGAGCTACACAAACAGAAAAGAGATTTGATCATAGTATCTCCCTCTTAAATAATGAATGGCTCACAGATGATACCATACAAATGTACTTTGATCTGCTTGACAGAAATTTTACTAATAGTGACACTTATCTAATTAGTCCGGTGATATCACATGCTACTAAAACTCTAATTGATTATGAGTTCACTATTGAGCCACTCAAACTCCAAGATAAGCGGTTCATTGTTATTCCTGTTAACAACGCCAAGGCATGTGATGTACCTGCAGGGTCACATTGGAGTCTATTGTTTTATCAAAAAGATAATCACACATTTTATTATTTTGACACCCTTCACCAAATTAACTTAAATTCAGCTAAAGAAATATATGCAAGGCTCTCTAAACATATCTGTCCAGGATTGGCTTCATTTGTCGTGGTTGATTGCCCTCAACAGGAAAACAACGTGGATTGTGGTATCTACCTGATTTTAATAGCTGAATGGCTTTTAGGTCTTATAGAAAAAAACAAATTCATTACTGAGAAAATTGGATTTTGTAAAACAACACTTCAAATCAAGAAAACTGATTTAATTTTGAAGCGATCTACTTTGGCTTATTTATGGATCAATCAACATAATATGGAAATAACTTCTACGGTTGTTAAAAACTTAATGCTCAATGTCACCACAGATAAAGAAGGGGGGGAGCAAGATAGGCAAATTGTAAATAAAGCCTGTAATACGGATCCAGTAATAAATGAAGAAATTAACACAAACTGTGATCAATTTCACACAACCAGTTGGACTACAGTACAGCCCCGATCAAACAAAACACCCGATCAAACAAACCATAATACAAAACACCGGATTAATGTTGGACTTCATCAAAGAAATCAGATAGATGGGATATCCACAGCAAACAAGTATCAAGTTCTTCGTGATGTTAATGTTGATGAGAAAAATTCCACTTCCATCCAGGTAAATAAAACTCAATCATCTTGCGCTAAAAATGGCAAAAAAAATTTTGACAGGAAAAATAACCAAGATTTCTTAAATTCAACCACATGTTCTACACAAACTATCAATCTTTCCATATTTTCTGATAGCCAGGGACGACTCATCAAACAAACATTAGAACAAACAAGATCTAACTTAAAAGTAAATTCAACAGTCATGCCTAATGCTAAATTGGCGGAGGTAATAAAACCAGCCATGAACTCCACAGAAAGTGATGCCATCGTTCTTATGGGGGGAACCAACAACATACTGCAACATGATTTAAACTCCATTTACAAATCACTCGAAACTTCACTTGTTGTACTGAGTGAAAAAGCCCCAGTTTTTCTATGTACTATTCCAAATCGATATGATTTACCACCTTCTGATCCAACACATACAAAGGTAAATTTAATCAATAACTATATCAGAGAACTGTCCATCCGCATTAAATCAATTTACACAATAGAGTTAGATTCCCTTAATAGATATTACCATACCAGACACGGACTTCATTTAAACAAAAGTGGAAAAATAAAGGCATCAAAGTTAATTCTAGAATCACTTGAAACCGTCTTCTCAGAGAGTTTCAACCGCAACAAAGTCAATTTCATTGAAGGTAACATGAAAAATGCTATTAAGAAATTTCAATCCAACACATCAGTTGCTTTTTCTCATTGTATTTCTGGGGACTTTGGGCATCCAAAGCAAATGAGTGCAGGGGTTGCCACTACTTTTAGAGACCATTTCTGTAAACCTAAAATCTCAGACTGTTTAACAAATAACCTGACATTCCAAAAATCCAAAACTGGCTGCTCAGTATATGGTCTCATAACAAAACAGCAGTATTTCCAAAAACCTACGGAAGAAAGCTACAACAATGCTTTTAGGTCACTAATTGATGACTTTAAAACTAAAAGTTTCAAAAGTCTAGTATGCTCACCCATGGGCTGCATACGAGATCGAGTGCCCCCTGAAATCTTCGCTAGAAATATAGTACAGTTCCAAATTGAGACTGGAGTGCCCGTCAACATTATTGTTTACGACAAGCTTAATCACCGCACGTCAAAAAGTGGATATACATGTAAAGAACTGTTTACACATATTTACAAACTAATTTCAAAATGCTATTCTGAAAAAAACATACCTCAAACCATACAAAACCGAGACAACATCACTGACTACCAATTACCAGTAAGAAAGCCGACTGAGCAACCCATTACTCAACATGTGACTACGCAGCCCTGCCCTTCCAATTCAGATGGTAGAGGAGAGATCCAGATCATACCGAGCAGCAGCCAACCATCTACACCCTCTCAAGCAAACCCACCACCATCAGCCGAACCTGCTGCTACTCCATTCAGTGTTAGTGATGTGAGTGAGAATGAAAATTTCAATTGTGTTTCCTTCATACAGGAAAGTGAAAATAGTGAGAGTGAAAAAGGTTTTTTAGTGCAAACACCCACCTCTCTTCATTTGTAAATAGTAGTTTAAGTTTGTATAGTTTAGAAAATTCAGAAAATGTAGTAAATTTAAAAAAATATTTTTCTTGCATTACCAGCTCTGATAAAGATTTTTTACTACATATTAATATTCAAGGTGTTAAAGAAAAGTTAAATGAGTTGAATATAATTCTAGAAGATATAGATAATATTTCTTTTATATGTTTAAATGAGCACAAGTTGAAAAGTCAAAATATCACTATTTTAAATAGTTTGAACAAATTTTATGTCGCTGACTCTTATACTAGACAAATTGATTCCTCCAGTGGAGGCTCAGTTATTCTTTTAAAACAAGATAAAAATTTCACTTTTAAAATTAGAGACGATTTAAAGTTTTTAAATGAGGATTTTGTATTTGAGTGTTCCGTTATTGAAATAACTAACCTTACCAAACCTACACTTATTGTATCTTTATACAGGGTTCCTTACTCTTGTACATTAAAACCGTTCTTTAATAAACTTGAAAAATTTTTATCAAAAATCGAAAAATATAAGGGAAATATTTATATAGCTACTGATTGTAATGTAAATGTCCTGAAATATAACGAAAAACATGTTAAAGATTTTATTACTATACTAGATAGACATGGTTTTGAAATAAATTTTAAAGAAGTTACTAGAAGAGCCAGCAATTCATGTATCGATAATGTACTTACAAATAAGTTAACCTTTAAACCCATGAAAATGGTAAAAGAGTTTGGAATCTCAGACCATAGTGCTCTTTTTATCAGTGTTGACCAAAAAAATTCTTATTCCCCTTTGCAGAAGAGCCAGTTTAAAAGAACTTTTAGTATGAATGCTCGAAAAAGTTTTATAAATCTGATTTCAAATGCAACCTGGGAATTTCAAAACAATTTAACTGTTGACCAAAATTATGACAATTTTCTTGAGCAATTTTTACATTATTTTTATACATCATTTCCATATAAACAGGTTTGTAAAAAACGTATTAGTAAATTAAATTGGGTAACGCAAGGGATTAAAATCTCAAGTGAAAAAAAGAGGTGTCTGCACAAATTAGCCCAGGACTCCAATAATACTGAAATAAAAAATTATTATAAGATATACAATAAAAAATTTAAAAGGGTAATAAAAGAAGCAAAACGGAGAGCTAATGACAAATTTATTAGAAATGCAGAATGTAAGAGTAAGGCTGCATGGCAAGTCATCAAAAATGAATTAGGTAAAGAGAACAAAAACAATAATGATGTTGTTGAGATCATGCAAGATAAAAATTTAGTTCAATGCCCCATAAAAATAGCTTCCTATTTTAATGATTTTTTTGTAAATATTACAAAAGAACTTAACACTAAATCATCTCCAGAGGTGGTAGCAGAGCTACTAAAAAAATCAATTTCTCCTCCAATAAAGCCTTTTAAATTTAATTATGTTAGCCTCACTGAAACAAAAACAGTTATTAGATCTTTAAAGAATAAACGCTCAGCTGGCTGGGATGAGATTCCAACATTTATTGTGAAAGACTGTGTTGATGTCATAGCTTCTCCGTTATGTAAATTAATAAATCAATCCCTAACAACGGGTAGGTTTCCAAATAAACTAAAATTTTCAATTATTAAGCCAATATTCAAAAAAGGTGAAAAAAATAAAATTGAAAATTATCGTCCTATCTCAGTATTACCTAGTTTTTCTAAAGTTTTTGAAATGGTTGTAAACAAACAACTAAAATCTTATTTAGACAAAAATTGTTTTCTATCTGACAGTCAACATGGTTTTCGAAAAGGGTATTCAACCAGTTCAGCTGTAGCATCGCTTTTAAAAGAAATTTATCTGACTTTAGATAGATCTAAAAGTGCAGTTTCAATCAGTTGTGATCTGTCCAAAGCTTTTGATTGCATGGATCACAACATTATGGTGCAAAAGCTTGAGAGGTATGGAATAGTCCAAAATGAACTTGAATGGTTTAAAACGTACCTCTGCTGTAGAAAACAAAAAACTCAAATTATAAAGAATGGTATTAAATATAGCTCAAATTTTGAAGTAATTAAATCAGGAGTACCACAAGGGTCAATTGTAGGACCGACTCTTTTCATTTTGTACCTTAATGATTTGCCACTAAACATTCAAACTCAATCAATATTATATGCAGACGATACCACGGCCATAATTTTGGAAAAACCCTTGGAAAATCTAAAAAGTAAAGTTATTGAAGTTATGGGAGAACTAGACAGGTGGTTTAGGGTAAATGGAATGGTCCTAAATGAGTCTAAAACTAGTTTAATCCATTATCGATCAAAAAAATCACAAACTGAACCTTTAGAACTGTGTTTTAAAAACAAAATAATCAATCGATATAACCAAGCAAACATTTTAGGGATATCTATTGATGAACATGTTACATGGTCTGAACATATCAATATTTTGTCCAAAAAATTAAACTCTGTTTGCTTTAACATGAGTTGCTTGACTAATGTAATAGGCATGGAGACTAAATTAATTCTATATTATGGTTACTTTCACTCTTTAATTAGTTACGGGATTTCAGTTTGGGGAGGAGCATCCACCATTCAAAAAGTGCTAAAAATACAAAAAAATATATTGAGAATAATGGCTATGACTCCGTCTAGAAAGTCCTGCAAGCAAATATTCAAAAAGCTTCAAATTTTAACTGTTCCTTCATTGTATATTTACACTCTGTTTCAGCAAGTTTTTATTAACAAAGAAAAATATTTGAAAAATAACTTTGACCATAAATATAACACTAGGAACAAAAATCATCTCCTTCAATATCCTTTGCACAAGACTAAATTATTAGAAAAAAGTACCTTTTATATGGAAATGAAAGTTTTTAACAAAATTCCTAATGATTGGAAAAACATGAAACAGAGATCATTATTCAAATTGCTCAAGAATTTCCTTATACAAAGAGCCTACTATTCCGTTGAAGAGTTTTTAAATGATGATTTCAGTCTCTAAATTGATACAACACCAGACCATTATGTTAAATATGTTTATATTTATATTTTAGATTTAAGTCAAATCATGTGCCGACTAGTCACCTGTTTGAGCAGGATTTTTTCTGTAAAATCAAATGTTATGTGACAATAAATGAAATGAAATGAAATGAAAAGTATTTAGGGCACATTATTAACGCTGCCGGAAAATTCACGGATCCCAAAAAAGTCAAAGCAATAGTTGAATTTCCCCGGCCGATTAATGTAAAAAGTCTTAGGAGCTTTTTAGGCTTAGCGTCATGGTATAGGCGTTTTGTGGACCGATTCGCGCGAATAACGGCTCCCTTAACGAGCCTATTGAAGAAAGAGAGTGTTTGGCGGTGGACGGAAAAGCAGGAGGAGGCGTTCTCCGAGCTAAAGCGTCGGCTAACCTCCACTCCGATTCTCGCTTGTCCCGATTTCGATAAAACGTTTATATTGCAAGTGGACGCGTCAAACGAAGGGCTGGGCGCAACCCTCTCCCAACGTCATGATAATCGGGAGGTAGTGATCGCCTACGCCAGCCGTCTTCTTTCCGACGCGGAAAAGAAATATACGGTCACTGAGAAAGAGTGCTTAGCTTTAGTCTGGGCAGTTAAAAAGTTTCGGCCCTATTTAGAAGGGTATCAGTTTATAGCCATTACTGATCACGTGGCATTAAAATGGCTCCTGCGGTTAAAAGAAGTGTCCGGCCGACTAGCCCGATGGGTTCTAGAGCTACAGCAAAATGAGTTTGATGTCGTGTACCGCAAAGGCATTTCCAATCGAGTAGCCGATGCATTATCGCGTCATCCAGTCGAAGAATTAGCGAATGAGGATGACAACCCCGACACCGTGTTATGCCCGATTGGAGCAGAGAACTCGAGCCCTACTGACGGTTCGGTCGAAATAGACCAACCTCCGCCGGATAGGTGGTACCAACGCTTAGTAACTAAAGTTAGGAAACATCCCAGGGCCAACCGAAATTTTGTAATCCGTAACGAAAAATTGTATAAGTTTGATCGGAAAAGATCAAATTACGGGGATCCAAAGGAAAACTGGAAACTTTGCGTTCCGCTGGATGAGCGATCCATTGTTTTGCGGGAAAACCACGATTCTCCCACCGCGGGACATTTTGGTTTCCGAAAGACGGCCAACCGAGTTGGCAATAATTACTTTTGGCCGGGGTGGCGACGCGATGTCAAAGCCTACGTGCAAACTTGTCCCACTTGCCAAAGGTTTAAGGTCGAACAGACCAAACCTGCAGGACAGATGCATTACCGCCCACCCGGTGGTCCTTGGCATACCGTCTCTGCTGATTTACTTGGACCGCTGCCCCGATCCAAGAAAGGCAATAGATTTATTGTGGCGTTCCAGGACCAATACAGCAAGTGGACGGAGATGGCCCCGTTGAAAAGCGCGACTGCTGCCCAGGTGGAGCAAAAATTTAAAGAATTGGTTCTTTTGCGTTACGGTTCCCCCGAGGTCTTGATTGTAGATAATGGTACCCAGTTTACTGCGAAATTATTTCGGGAGCTGACGAAAGACTGGGATATAGAGTGTCAGTCAACCGCGCCGTACAGCCCCCAGGCCAACCCTATTGACACACACAACACACAACACTTTATGACATGAGTGTGAGAGAATGTTGTGATAGTGGTTTAGAAGTTTTAAGTCTAAAACTCTTAAAAATAGACATTATACAGTTTCAGTGACATAGTGAAAGTTTTGGTAAAGTGCATTTTTTTCAAGGAATAGATAAATATTAATTTATTTTACAAATTGACGGTAATATTTTAATAAATAAGTACTCACCATTTCATGCACTGAAAAGCACATGTTTTTAGTGGGAAACTTTGATCACTAATAAATATATTCACACTAAAAAACTGTTTTTAAAACACTCACAAAAGTATACAGCTTGGATCACTTAATCAGTTTAAATAAGTATTACCATATTTCAGTAATAAATCAAGAAGTGTAAAAAGTTGAAAAAGTAACTAATTAACCAGTTTTGACCAGAGTAGTCATTTCCTGTTTGGCCATTCACAAACTCAATGACTCATCAATAGCATAGGTGAACTGCTATCAACTGTTTCAGTCCACTGCTTATCTGTAGCCGACTGCTTATCTGTAGCTGACTGCTTATCTGTAGCCGACTGCCTATCTGTGGCCGACTACTTACAGCCAATGTCAACAAACCTTATCCTTGTTGGCCACCTACAATTACACTATAAACTTTGACTGGGACAGTGTGAGAATATTTCTTATCACTTATGAATTCAGAGAAATAAATTGCTTTTGTTATCTTGCTGGAATTTATCTACTTAATTAAATATTTGATGAGGAAGACTTAAAATAATAATTTATTGTTTGTGCATGGACTATTACTGATCCCCTGTATTAAAATTCCCATTAAAGTTAAATTGATACAATCAAATAATTAAATTCTAATATTTTTTATGACACAATATTAATGTATAACATTAATTAAAATTGAAAATTGAAAATGGAACCAAATGAAGGTAAACTTGTTCCTCCTGGCTGGAAACGAGCAGAGGTCATTAGAAAAAATGGTCTAAGTGCTGGTAGAAGAGATATATATATTACATCTCCAGGGGGGAAGGTTCTTCGCTCAAAAAAAGAACTTTCTGCCTACTTGAAGAAAAATAATAGTAAATTGAAAATTGAAGATTTTGATTTTAGCACAACTAAAGCCAAACCTAAAGATGTGTCTGGGTGTAGTTCTAGTATAGTATACCCACAATCCCCCGAAAATTCTGAGCTACACTTACAAAGTACAGAACACATATCAAATCAAAATGATGTTGAAAACACAGTAAATAGCTTAAATTTAACCTCTCCTACATTAACAGAGGGGTTCAAAACAAATATTATGGACACTGAAAAAAAACCTAACTCGATTTTAAGTATGTCACTATTAAAAGGGGATTGGCTTACAGATGATACAATTATAATGTATTTTGATTTACTAAGTACAAGCATAGATAATAAACACTCCATCCTACTACTGAGTCCTATTTTTAGCCAAGCTTTAAAGTTTCTAGAAGATGATGAAAGTATGCAGTCTCCATTGAATATTGCAGATAAATCAGTCATTCTTATTCCCATAAATGATGCTGAGGCAACTATCACTATCCAAGACATATTAAATGGTGGTAGTGGATCACACTGGAGTTTGCTTGTCTATGTAAAAGAGCAAAATACATGTTATTACTTTGATTCAATGGGATATAGCAACCTTTCCTCAGCAAAACAAGTAGCTAACAAACTGTCCAGCTTAGTGTCTCCAGAAGAGCTAATTAAATTTGAAACTTGCCGCACTCCACAGCAAAATAATACATCTGACTGTGGTGTATTTGTAATAATGATAGCAGAACAAATAATTGCATCCGTTATTAATCAGGGGAAAGTATGTAAGGAGTTTAAGAACATGGATGATATGGCAGTATGGACTAAAAGGGCGCAGCTAGCTTCAATTTTGTACAATATTAACCAAAATTATTACTCAATGACTGTATGGGTATCTAAAATGTTGAGTTCCCAATGGGTAGCAAGTCAGTCAAATGTCCCCTTAGAGGATAAACCAAAAGGACAAGAGTGTCCTCTGTCGCCTGAAATATCACCGCTAAACAAGGTCTACCAAAACTGTGTTATGCCTCAAAGTACTGATTATAGTAAAGAGATGAGGCAAAACAAAGAGGCATGGACACAAATAAAAGAGGGTAAAGCAAAAAAAAGTGCCCAATTATACGAAGATATACCTCTCAAAAATAGATTCAGTCCTCTTTCTGAATCTGTTGAAGAGACTCAGGAAAATGACTTGGTTTGCGAAAAAGTGAAAAAGGTGGATGGCCGCAAGTACGACTATTTTAAGGAAAATGGTTTGAAGTTTGCTGGGAAGAATCGAAGAGATGATTATAAAAATAAAATAAAATCGAAGTACAGTTGGAAAAACCCGTTAGTCACAGTGAAGAAAAACATTACAAAAATCTTACCTTAGTACTTGGAGACTCTATTGTTAAGTACGTGTCATTAGAAAATTGTCTGGTGAAATCCTACAGGGGAGTAACAGCAGCACAGCTAAAACTGAAGCTCTCCAATGAAATGAAACCTACAGAACAACCAAAGTCTGTTTTTCTACATGTCGGAACAAATGATCTGGGAAGAGGACAAAGTCCAGATGATGTAATGGGCTCAGTAAAAGTTCTATTGGAGCAAACTAAGAAACTATTTCCAAGATCCCATATATTTGTGAACAGTATTGCACTAAGAAAAGACATGCCTTATAAAATCCTTCAAAAAACAAATAATAATCTAAGATGGTTGTGTCGTCAGAATGCATCGATCTACGTTGATTTAAACAAACATATTAATGAGTCATGCCTTGCTAGGGATGGCTTACACCTCAATCGGAAAGGCACTCATGTCCTAAGTAGAATAATTAATAAAGTCTCATCACTGGCTAGTCAAATCACGGCAGATTCTGAACAGTTTTTTATCAACCGAAAGCAAGACAATGGCAATGACACTGCAAATGTCAAGGACAATAGCATCCAGATTATAGAGGGTAACATGTGGAATATGATTAGAGAATATGGTAAAAATAAACTTACGGCGTTCGCGCACTGTATTTCTGCGGATTTGGAGGATAGGAAAAACATGAGTGCCGGTGTGGCTGTAGTTTTCAAGACAGCTTTTGGAAAACCATTGGTCTCAGATTGCCTTAACCCACATCTAGCAGTACAGGAAAATGAGGATGAAGCAACAGTTTATAGCCTTATCACAAAACAAAAGTATCATCAAAAACCTGTACCAAAAGATTATGATACAGCCTTTAACAAACTCACAGAAGAATTTCAAAAAAAAGGTCTGAAGCACTTAATATGCCCACCAATGGGATGTGTTAGAGATAACATTAACATATCTCAGCTGGCAGCCAACTTGGTGAAATTCCAGAACAATACAGGAGCAAAAGTAACAGTAGTAATATATAATGAAAAAAAATCATTTCGAATACTAAGAAAGGGGCTTTCACACAGAGTATTCCTTCAAAAAATCAAGGAGCTTGTAACTATTGAAACAATTCAGCAGAAAAATTACACATCAATCGTCAGCAAGAAGCAAAACTCAGCACAAAATAATTTGAATCTGAAGTCTTTAGAAGAATATCCTCCTTTACTTCCACAACCACCTGCACCCACCACTCTCAACACTTCACCAGTCAACAAGGGTGGGCAAACTATGCAGTTGTCTCTACAAGATGGTGCATCTCATGAACCAGTCATCACTATGGACACAGAAAACATTATAGAATTAAGTAATATTAGTGTCTCAGAAAGTATTCTTAGTAATCGTAGGATTGATACTGTCAATATTGGTAAACCTCTCTCCAATTCTTTAAACTGTCATTGCCCTCAAACAACCATCACAACATAAAGAAAAAATCTTTTAGCATGCATGCATCAAGTCAAAATTGTTCTAATAAAAAATATGGTGATGATTTAATTAATAAATCTAAGCAAATTGTTATTATTCATCATAACATTCAACATTTGCCGTCGAGACTGGAGGCTTTATCTTTGTTGCTTGATGAAATCCAGACTGATTTGTTAGTACTGACAGAACATAAAATGAGGGAAGAGGAAATAAATTGTGTGAACTTGCCAAACATGGAGGTAAAATCGTGTTATGTCCGTCAATCAATAAGGGGGGTGGGGTGATGATATTATCAAAGTCAAAATTAAATGTTAAGGAACTACGGCTACCAGATATCATAGAGCTAACATCTGATAAAATTTTTGAATGCTGTACAGTAAAGGTTAAATCAGGAAAATATTCTTTTTTATTGGCTGGAATCTATAGAACACCAAAAGCCTGTTATAATTCAATATTTTTAGATAAATTTGATTCATTTTTAGAAATCATAAATAACAAATTTAAAAACATCGTGGTTGTTGGGGATATAAATGTTGATGTACTTGACGAAACCAAAACTACTCGTAGATTAATGAATATTTTAGATTCACACAAAATTAAAGCATTAGTAGATTTTCCAACAAGAGTCTGTAAGACAAGGGAGAGTGGTATTGACAATGTGTTCACAAATATACCTAATGGCAAAACAAAAATCTCTGGTTTAATTACAGAACTGTCAGATCATGACGCACAGTTATTTCAAATTTATTATGAAAATATTGAGAACCTATCTGATAAAAAGAATGTTACTACTTATTCTAGAAAATATACGGATGAAAATATAAATAATTTTTGTCTTATGTTATCAAATGAAAATTGGTTTCATGTTTTAAATGCTCCCACTGCAGAGAAATTCGATACTTTCTTTTCTATCTTTATGTACAATTTTGACATCTGTTTTCCTAAGGTTAAAAGTAGAGTAATTAATGGTAGAAATTGGGTGTCTGAAAATATTTTGATTAATAGGGAAAATGTTTTAAGTTTAAGTAGGACTGTAAGAGAAACTAAAAATCAATATATCAAATCTGTCTTAAAGGAAAAAAAGAAATTATTGATACCAAATGTTTATATTATAATGATTTACTTGTAAAGTCAAAGAATGTCAGTAAAACTACCTGGAACATTATTAACAAAGAAGTCGGTAATAATGTAAGAAACAAAAAATTTAACAGTAAAAACATGCCTTATATTGAGGGTTTAAATTGTGACAACATCAGATATGTATGCCAGTCTTTTAATAATTTTTACACACAAATGGTTGATGACTTTATCCTGCCGGAATCCAATTACACTCCTAGTCAGGGGAATGTCCGGTTACCGTCTAGAGGAAATAGGGTAATTTTTAATCCCAAAACAATTGATTTTAATGACTTGGAAAAAATTATCATGTCATTTGATAACAAGTTCTCTGCTGGCTGGGATGAAGTACCTATGCCAGTAATAAAGCACGCTAGGAAATATCTGTTATTACCGTTGACTCATATAATAAATTCATCTTTCATTACCGGAATTTTTCCAGAAAAATTAAAATTATCAAAAATAAAGCCTTGTTTCAAAAATGGATGTTCAAAAGAATTCTCAAACTACCGCCCAATATCATTATTATCATCATTTTCCAAAATCTATGAAAAGGTAATGCATATTCAACTATCGAAATTTCTTGAAGACAACAATATCCTCGACAAGCAACAATACGGTTTTAGAGAGGGCAAGTCTGTGATTGACGCAGGAGTTGATTTTTGTGAATCTGTCATCGATTCCCTTGATAAAAAAAATCGGGTTGTTGGGATATTTATGGACTTGAAAAAAGCCTTTGACAGCGTTCCTCATGAATTATTACTTGAAAAATTGTTTTCCTTTGGCCTCTCAGAGAGAAGCTTGCGGTGGTTTAGGTCATACCTCATTGGCAGAAAACAATACGTTGTAATTGAGCATATAAACCGTTTTAATCAATTAATTTGCACTTCTTCATCAACGAATATTGTCAAATACGGGGTCCCCCAGGGATCGATACTGGGGCCATTATTGTTTTTAGTTTACATGACTGGCCTGCCCTCAATAATAAAACAACCAAATGGCATATGTCTATTTGCAGACGATATAAATATAACAGTTTCAGGAGTTTCAGAAACTGATTTAGAAATCTCGGCTTTCACTGATCTCTCCAGCACCATCCAGCATCTTCATGAAATAAATCTACTGCCAAATCCAGAAAAAACTAAATACATTGAGTTTTCTTCAGTAAAAAATAAGTGTTTAAAAAATATGAATATATTCATGGGTGATTACCTGCTAAATGAAGTTAACACCACAAAATTTTTAGGGTTAAACATTGACAGCCAATTGAATTGGGACTGTCATGTAGATTCAGTATGTAAAAAAATATCTTCAGGGCTCTATGCTCTGAGGCAAATGTCCAAATTTAGCAGCTTTGACACATTAAAGATAATTTATCATGCCTTAATCGAATCCCACATTGCATTTGGACTGTGCCTTTATGGTTGCACATCAAGCAGCAACCTAAATCGAATTCTTGTACAGCAAAAAAAGGC
Source organism: Neoaliturus tenellus (assembly GCA_030545055.2). Taxonomy (NCBI): domain Eukaryota; kingdom Metazoa; phylum Arthropoda; class Insecta; order Hemiptera; family Cicadellidae; genus Neoaliturus; species Neoaliturus tenellus. Next base: position 83,464,295 of record CM061532.1, read on the forward strand.
ACTTAGAATAATATTCAAACTAAAAACAAAAGAGTCAGTTAAACAAAAATTTCAGGAGGCAGGAATCATGACAGTTTACAGTTTATTTATTTATCAATTAATTTTACATATTAAATCAAATTTAGGAAAAATTCCAACTTTAAATTCTTTTCACAACTATGAAACAAGAAAAGGTAACCAACTGGCATACAATAAACACAATTGAAATATTTACACAAAAAAACCCTCATATAAGGGCATTCAATTTTTTAATTTCTTGCCAGTAAATATTAAAGAAATTAATGATCAAAAGTTGTTTAAAAAAAAGGTAAAAATGTATCTAGTGAACAAACCGATATACAATATAGAAGAATTTTTTCTTTGGTCAGAAGTTTAGACCAAGCATTTAACCAACAAGAGTTATGTAAGGATTTATAATGTAAATTATTTTATTTGTAATTAATTATGAATGACACCATTCTGTGCATGATATGTACATATTGAATAAAGTTATTTTGATTGATTGATTGAGAGGAGAAACCGCGTAATCAAAACCTTGGTTGCCCAATCTCTCAAAGGAAACCACCAATCCTGGGATGAGAATCTCAAAGAGATCGCTTTTGCCATTAATACCGCTGTGCACGAGTCGACTAAGTTTACGCCTGCTATGCTTTGTTTTGGTCGTGAACTGCGTATGCCTAAAGCGTTGCGAGGTCCCCTTTTCGAGGCGTCTTCTGAAGAAGGAGAGCCCGAGCGTGACCGAGTGCATGGCGAACGAATGACGCGTTTCAAAAGACTATATGAGTTAACCCAGAAAAATCTTCGGACCGCTTTTAATGCACAAGCAAAGCACTATAACCTCAGAAGACGGGACGTGCGTTACGAGATTGGTCAGTCAGTTCTAAAAAGAACCCATGTTTTATCGTCAAAAACGGATGCGATCGCCAGTAAACTTGCCCCTAAATTTGAGGGACCTTTTGTCATCATGCGCAAGCGAGGGTACAACTTGTATGGAGTGCAAGCTCCGGGATCAAGAAAGGTCAAAATCGTGCACGTGAAAGACCTTAAACCTTTCCATTCAGACTGCGTAAACTAAGAAAAAAAAAAGAAAAAAAAAATGCGGCTGAATAAGCGCTTTAGCGGGGTAACTGTAGCTCATTTTAGGTTAGGCTCCGATGCATGTCTTATGTGTAGCTGTTTAATTTATTATAACCACCTTTGCCATGTTTAATAAAGTAAGGGATTTGAAGGCATGCTGGTTAATACTTTGGTTTTGCTTTTGCAGGTTACACTTCTGCATAGTAGTGGCCTCACACAACCCGCAAGCTACCCACATCACACTGCACACATCTTCATTTACACCACACACACTGCTTAGTGACACTTGCTTACAATGCTTAGAGACATTATCAAACTTTGCGATAGGGAGTTGCATGGCTTGCTGCACAATTAGCTTGTAGATGGAGTGGTGATTAGTGCCTATCTTAGGTTGCTTGAAAGAAGGGGCTTATATTATAATGAACTCCCCACCGTATGGGCTTTTGATACACTTTTTATAGACCATTGGCGAAAGGGGGGTATGCCATCAGTGCGAGCCCGCCTGCGGGATGTGAACATTTTCCAACAGAACTTGCTGCTTTTCCCACTACATCTTCCCTGCGTTAGTACTTTGGGACATTGGGCTTTGATAGCCGTTGATATGAGGAAGAAAATTGTACAGGCCTACGACTCGGCTCACTTCTCCCGAAACAAGGAGATGAGTGACATACTGGCCTTCCTCAAGATGGCCGCCATCGTCGAAGGGGAGAAGTTTCGTTCAACCGAATGGTTATGTCTGGACACCCCACCCTACGCGGCCAAGCAGAATGACTGCATCTCCTGCGGGGTGTTCCTCTGTGCCGCAGCAGACCAATTAGCCTCCGAGGGCACCCTGCCTCGAAAGAATGAGGTTCCGCCTATAGAGTAAAGGAAGAAAATTGCAACAGCAATCCGAAAAGGACGATTGCGGGAAGAAAAATTCGATCTGGTGGAAACTAAGCCTAGTGAGGAGCACGCCCGCCGCTATTCGGGCTCCAATCGGGAGGTGGGCTGCGTTTCAGTCATGGTGACCACGCCGCGAGGCACGGTAGTCATGGACCAAATGGAGGATCCGGTAAGCTTTAGAGATTTCCCGGCATCGAAGGCTGACCCGGAGTTTGTTATCCTGTCCTCAGATGAAGAAGAAGGGCCAGCGGCGCAACCGGCAGAACAAGCCAACCCAGCGGCCGTAAGAGAGGGCAGCGTGTCCCCTACCCTTAGCATAATGGCGGAGGATGATCTGCCAGACGAGGAGGAGTCCAGGCCAACAACCCCATCCATCCGACGACGGGTACGGAACCGAGGGGAGCAAGTCGGGCAGACGCCACCTCGGACTCCACCGACGCGCCCAGACCAGGTCCCACACAACCCCGGCCAACCCCAGTTCAGACGTGGCCCAAGGACCAACCGATATTATACACTCCGAAGGTGAAATGAAGACGGCACCTTTTTCCGTTTTAAAGTATTAAAACCCCAATTCAGACGAAGCCATCCCTACCGGAGGAGGAACTATTGATTAGAGTAGGTTGAACCAAACCTACTACTAGTGATGTACGAACCTACAATTTACTGTGATAGAATAAATTTATTTTGCTATGTAGCAAGCAGAGCTTGCAACTTGTTTGTTATAATAGAGATTAGGCATGCGGTCGGAGTAGACCGAGGGTTGATTCATTTTTAAAGGAATTTTAGTTTGTGTATCATGCGAATGAGAGTATTTTTATACAAAGTTTTATTATTATTTGCAACCGGTAGGAGTCTTTTGAGTATTTTAAGAGAATTTTGAATTGTGCAATTTCAAGCCTGTGATATTAAATAAGACTGATTTTGTTTGAGAATCCTGCCTGGTTTTATTTAGTATCCACCCTTCTTTGCATATAGTCTCCATAAAAAAAAAAAAAAAGGTTGAGGCAGAACCATTTTTTTTTCTTTTCGGTTCTTTTTTTCACCCCGAACTAAGTAGGGGGTGTAAGGGTCTGTATTGAAGCGAGCGTTCGGGCGGTTTGAATTCGCGCGCCTCCGAGGATCAGCTGACGTTGACCGCCCGTTTGGAATCAGCTGTTCCGAGCTCTTACTTGGTGACCGCGCCGCGCATGCGCGGCGGTGGTGGGGAGGGGAGCCGTCGTCTCGACTCGAGAGACCGGGCCCCGCAGTCGATGGCCTGGCGAACAGCCCGCCGCATCTCCTCCACTGCTCGGGGTTAACCATAAGGGAACTAATAAAATAAAAGTCGGGCGTCCGACGAGGCGACGGATAATTCAGCGTTCTGGCTCAGGTACGGTTATAGTAATTGTACATTTCAGCGTAGTGCCTTATAATTCAGACTTGTTAATTTAATGTTCCTTTTATTTAACTTAATTAAATAATTTGTACAAGGAATAGATTTTAATAGCGCTTTACGTACTCTTGAAGAGTTCTTGGTTAGCCGGTAGACCGCGTGGTTGACCAGAGCGAGTCAATATTTTATTTCATTTCGAATCGATTTACATCAGTCCATTGTAGGCCCAGGGCGAACTAACCCTGGGAATAAAAAGTACTTTTTAATTAAATAAAACTTATATTTTATCAGCGTTAGGCCCGGGGCGAAACAGCTCCCGGAAAACCCTTTGGACTTTTAGTAATTAAATTGAATATTGTATTTGTGATTTAAATTAATTCAATAGAAACCCGATTTTATTAATTGGCGATAACTTGACGGTGAAATCCTGATAGGCTTACTTGCGTTTTAGTTGAAGAATTCGTTTATTTCATTTTGCCGCGTGGCTTATTTTAGTTTTTATTATTTAATCAGAATTTCACCGGGGAATCTAAATTTACTTTTTCTAAATTCAAGGGCTGTGATGATCTAAGGATTTGCTTTGAGAACTATATGTTCATTTTACCTTGCGTCTGAGCCCTCAAATAAATTACATTAATTATTAGGTACATTCATTTATAACCCTGGACATTTAACCCGATTGAGCGATTCCGAGGCTGTAGTGTGCAATTTTAACACCACCGAGAATTGCACCGTTACAAATGGCGCTGCCGAACAGGGACTGAATAAATTGTGTAGGGCTTAGGGACTTGTAAATTTCAAGAAGAAATCATCATTTACAGCGTCGACTGCTGATTACTACCTGGAATAAGGTAGTGTACTATCTGGAATAAGATAGTTTTATATTATCTCTCTTTATTTTCTGCCATTGTGGCTGGCGCCCGAAAACTTGGATTTAATTGCAATTAATTGTTTTTGAAATGGGACTCTTTAGATTATTTCTTAGACTTTGGTTCCGGCTCTTATGTAGCACATTTTACGTTGCTTCTCCGGTGCGAAACAAAGGAGAAAAAGGAACAAAATCAGACAAAACTAGCGTAACAACTGGTGTAACAACTAGTTCAACTGGTGAAACAACTAGTTCCATTATGACTACTAGCGTAGGTACGATCCCGAAAGCGACGGTTTCTAGGGCAATACCAGAGACTGATAGTACAGTGGTGACAACAATTCCCTCGACTATCGCACTAAGCCTACCACTTGACACTCAATCGTTTTCACGGAAATCACCCACCGAGGATGATCCTAGGACTAGTTGGATTAGGACGTTAACTAAAGATGAACTTAAGTTGGAGATGAATAAATATGGATTAGACACGTCTGGAACAATGGACGAGTTAAGACGGCGTTTTGCGAAATTTTGGAAGGATGGAATTCCCCGCGAAAAATCCAAACAAACACCGACGAGCGAGGGAGCTATGTCCGTAGCCGGCAATCCATGGTCTTTTGAAAATCCGACTGATAATCAATTTAAAAATTATTCGTTACCTCGTCATGAACATGCGGAAACTCAGGGTTTAGGCAAACTTATTCAATTGTTGGGTATGCCGCCTCACGTGTCAGTAGACGATGTTTGCCGAAGGGTAGCGGATTTTGCGATCAAGGCCCGGGCGAGCGAAGATATTCCGCTCGCAGATAGCCGTGAAAATATTTTCCCGAGTTTGCCTCTTCCCGGCGATGGAGTTGTGTATAGTAAGCTGCATAAGCCTATCACAACCGCGGTTCCATCCGCAAGTAATCATGAATCAACGGGCCTAAAACACGATGACTCAGCATCATTGTGTACGCTAGTACGGAAATGGAATGTTAAGTTCGACGGCAATAAAGACCCGATTTTGTTCTTAGAACGTGTTGAGGAATTAAAAGAAGCGTATTCCCTTGATAACGAGCGTATTCTTAAAGTTTTGCCTGAATTGTTGCACGGTGCGGCATTGTTATGGTACCGCAACAATAAGGATTTTTGGCTTTCATATGATGATTTTCGTCGCAGTTTTGACTTGTATTATTTACCTCCGGGCTATAACAGAAACCTTGGTGAGGAAATTAGGCGTAGGACCCAAGGCGAAAATGAGCCATTTCGTAATTTTGTTGTCGCTATCACGACTTTAATGCGGAGGCGCGGAGGATATTCAATGAAAGAGAAACTCGATGTTATTTATAACAACATGAGGCCAGATTATAAATTAACCATGAGTCGAGACGAAATAGTCTCGCTGGACGAGATGCTGAAAAAAGCAGAGCACGTTGAGAGTTATTGGCGTGAAAAGGCGTTGTACCGACCTCCCCCTCACCCCTCCGAGGCATTGGTAGCGGAAACAGCCTACCAAGGAAAGCGGAAGTCAGACAATAAGCCGTACGGGCACCTTAGTGTCAATACTTTAGGAAACAATGAAAGCTTCACTGATCAAAAGGCTATAAATGACAAGCAGATGGGTTATAAAAATAATAATCCAATTAAAAACGACAAAGGTAACTATAGCCAGCGGTGGAATAACCGCGCTGCAGCTTATCAATCGCGAGATAAGCAATCTAGGTCGGCGCCGGCAGATAACCAGGATGGACAGATGAAACAATCTGTTCGCTCCCCGGTGACTTGTTACAATTGCGATAAACCCGGACACGTTTATCGAGACTGTAGGTTGCCGAAAACAATTAAATGTTTTAATTGTAAAACCGTAGGCGTGAGGACAAATGATTGTAAATGCCGCTCGGGAAACGAGTTGCGGGCTCCAGTAACCGGAGGACTGGCGAGTCCAAAATAAAATCTGAATCCTCCGTTTGGCAACAATGGCTTGAGCGAATAAAATTATTTCCTAAAGATTTTGGAGCGGTAACTGACGTGCGTGATAATAGGCCATATGTAAATATTGAAATTTATGATAAGGAGTTCTTGGCACTGTTAGATAGTGGCGCGGCAATTACTTTAATTAGCTCAAAGGTCGCCCAGCATCTGAAAAACCGCGGAATTGCTGCTAATAAAGTTTCGATGGTAGTTCAGCTCGCGGATGGTACACGCACTAGACAAAATCACGTGTACGAATTTGAGGGACTTTTAGGTGGCCAGATAAGTCAATTTAAAGCGGTATGTTTGCCCACGTTAACTTGTGACGTAATTTTGGGAATAGATACTCTTAACCGGCTGAAACTAATTACTTTTAATATTGAAGTCGATCATTTGGAACAAAATGATCAAGTGAGTAGTGCAGATCATTTGAAACAAAATGATCCAGGGTGCAGTGGAGGTCATTCGGAATGCAAGGATGAAGACCGTAAAGAAGATCATTTGGAACAAAGTGATCCGTATGATGGTGAAGATAATCCACAATTAGTAGATGCAGTTTCATCCCTTAATGAAAGTCAAACCCAACAACTTAGAATATTTTTAGATGAACAGCTGCCCTTGTTCGATGAAGTACCGGGTCGTACTGCGCTAATAGAACACCAAATAAAACTGAAAAATGGTGTGACTCCGTTAAAGCAGCGTTATTACCCCCGTAACCCTGCTATGCAGGAGGTAATTAATAATGAAGTTAAGCAAATGCTTAAAGATGGAGTGATTGAACCGTCACAGAGTAGTTGGTCGTCTCCTGTAGTGTTAATCCGGAAACCATCGGGCAAATATCGGTTCTGTATCGACTTCCGGCGTGTCAACATGTCATCAGAACTAGATGCGTATGCGCTTCCCCGGATAAATGCGATCTTAGAGAAACTTAGACACGCAAATTTCATCTCGACCCTTGATCTGGCGTATGGATATTGGCAGGTGCCGTTAGCGGCTGATAGCCGACCTGTCACGGCCTTTACAGTACCCGGCATGGGTTTATTTCAATTCACCGTCATGCCTTTTGGCCTTCACTCGGCCCCGGCAACATTCCAGCGGTTACTGGACAGAATAATAGGCCCCGAGTTAGAGCCGCGAGCGTTCGCGTATCTTGATGATCTTGTGTTAATCTCGGCTAAGTTTGAAGAACATTTAGATCTACTAAAGGAAGTTTTTGATAGATTGCGCAAGGCCGGTTTGAAGCTTAACAAAGACAAATGCAATTTTTGTCAAACCGAGTTGAAGTATTTAGGGCACATTATTAACGCTGCCGGAAAATTCACGGATCCCGAAAAAGTCAAAGCAATAGTTGAATTTCCCCGGCCGATTAATGTAAAAAGTCTTAGGAGCTTTTTAGGCTTAGCGTCATGGTATAGGCGTTTTGTGGACCGATTCGCGCGAATAACGGCTCCCTTAACGAGCCTATTGAAGAAAGGGAGTGTTTGGCGGTGGACGGAAAAGCAGGAGGAGGCGTTCTCCGAGCTAAAGCGTCGGCTAACCTCCACTCCGATTCTCGCTTGTCCCGATTTCGATAAAACGTTTATATTGCAAGTGGACGCGTCAAACGAAGGGCTGGGCGCAACCCTCTCCCAACGTCATGATAATCGGGAGGTAGTGATCGCCTACGCCAGCCGTCTTCTTTCCGACGCGGAAAAGAAATATACGGTCACTGAGAAAGAGTGCTTAGCTTTAGTCTGGGCAGTTAAAAAGTTTCGGCCCTATTTAGAAGGGTATCAGTTTATAGCCATTACTGATCACGTGGCATTAAAATGGCTCCTGCGGTTAAAAGAACCGTCCGGCCGACTAGCCCGATCTAGAGCTACAGCAAAATGAGTTTGATGTCGTGTACCGCAAAGGCATTTCCAATCGAGTAGCCGATGCATTATCGCGTCATCCAGTCGAAGAATTAGCGAATGAGGATGACAACCCCGACACCGTGTTATGCCCGATTGGAGCAGAGAACTCGAGCCCTACTGACGGTTCGGTCGAAATAGACCAACCTCCGCCGGATAGGTGGTACCAACGCTTAGTAACTAAAGTTAGGAAACATCCCAGGGCCAACCGAAATTTTGTAATCCGTAACGAAAAATTGTATAAGTTTGATCGGAAAAGATCAAATTACGGGGATCCAAAGGAAAACTGGAAACTTTGCGTTCCGCTGGATGAGCGATCCATTGTTTTGCGGGAAAACCACGATTCTCCCACCGCGGGACATTTTGGTTTCCGAAAGACGGCCAACCGAGTTGGCAATAATTACTTTTGGCCGGGGTGGCGACGCGATGTCAAAGCCTACGTGCAAACTTGTCCCACTTGCCAAAGGTTTAAGGTCGAACAGACCAAACCTGCAGGACAGATGCATTACCGCCCACCCGGTGGTCCTTGGCATACCGTCTCTGCTGATTTACTTGGACCGCTGCCCCGATCCAAGAAAGGTAATAGATTTATTGTGGCGTTCCAGGACCAATACAGCAAGTGGATGGAGATGGCCCCGTTGAAAAGCGCGACTGCTGCCCAGGTGGAGCAAAAATTTAAAGAATTGTGTTCACTGATAACCAAAAGAGCAGTTACCTTACTCAATGCTAATCGTCAGACAAGTAATGTCGAGATTGTAGGAATCAACCAACACATGACCCGCAATAAAGGCCAAGTATATGGTACCTTAGAAACACCTTCTGGCGTTATCATCGCAAAAAATCATCCAATGATCATTCTAGACAAACTAACTGTCAATCTCCCTCGTGCACCAGTATCACCAGTCGTCATTCAACTCACCAAGCATTATGATCTTGCTGATCCCACTTATCATGTACCAAACCGCATCGATATAATTTTGGGTGCATCTTTAATCCCGCATCTACTCTCAGGCCCTACAATTCATTTAGGCCGTGACTTGCCATATTTGATCACGTCCCCTCTTGGACATGTCATAATGGGCACTACACCTTCTGTGTCCACTACTTCACTTCATTCTTCGCAGCAGTCAAGTACCCTGAATGTTTGTCTTCATTCTACTCCTCTTGATTCAATTCAATTCAATTCAATTCAAAACATCTTTATTCAATTTATATACATTTACAGCAGTATAAATGAATGGTGTCAAAAGTTGTCTTACTTCTAAATAAAAATAAAAAAGAGGAAAAGAAGGTTCTATACAGTTATGGTTAATAATAAATAATTAAGAAACTGCCTTTAAACGAATTCTTCAAAGGAATATAAGGCCTTGCTGACAAGAAATTTTTTTAATTTTTTCTTAAACTCAGATTGGCTATTTGCAGATTGTATATTTTTTGGAATTTTATTGTAAAGTTTTGAACCAATATGTGTGGGTTTTTTTGTATATAGTTCTAACCTGTGGGATTCAAGAGCTATTTCCCCTCTGTTTCTGGTGTTATAGTTGTGGTTGTCCCCAACAAATTTTAAATCGTTTGATTTTTTTCCCAATGATAAAATGGTTTCAAATATATAAATTCCATATACGGTCATTATATTTAGAGACACAAAATGTTCCTTTACCGAAATTCTTGGTTTGAGATTTAAAATTATACGAATGGCTTTCTTCTGTAGTTTTAAAATTGTGTCAAGGTTACTTTTAGATGTGGACCCATATAATGATATTCCAAAACATATTATTGAATGGATGTATGCAAAGTAGACGTTTTTCAAAGAATCGAGATTCAGGAATTTTTTTAATCTAGACAATGCAAAAATTCCGGAAGATATTTTAGAGATCACTGTTTCAGCATGTGAATTCCAAGACAGGTTTTTATCAATTTCCAACCCTAAAAACTTTATATGATCCACTACACTTATAACTTTCTTATTAATTTCAATCTTTGGATTAATGTGCATTTTAGTTTGCCGTGTCTCGAATGTAATGAATTTGGTTTTAACTGGATTAAGTAAAAGCTGTTTATCATTAAAATAATTAGTTAATAAATCCAAGTCAGTTTTAGAATTGGTTTCTAACTCATTTTCTGAGTATCCAGAGAGTTTTAAATTGACATCGTCTGCATAGATATAAAGTTGGCTATTATTAGACAATTTTGGAAAATTACCTGTATAGCAAATATATAGTAGAGGTCCCAAGATGGACCCCTGTGGCACTCCATGCTTTATTGTTCTAATTTGAGATTGATAAGGTATTTTCATTTTGTTTTTATTTAAGTACACTACTTCTACAAATTGTTGCCTGTTGCACAGATAAGTTTTGAACCATTTAAGAGTATTTTTACGAATGCCAAGATTAAATAAAACGGATAAGAGTTTGTCATGATTCAGAGAGTCAAAAGCTTTAGTAATATCCATGAATATGCCAATAACTTTTTGTTTGTTTTCCAAACAATCAATAACAGATTCTGTGAATTCAGTAGCTGCAGTTAAAACTGATCTGCCACACCTGAAACCGTGCTGGCAATTTTCTAAAAGGTTGTGGTTTTCTAAATAATCTACAAGTTGATTATACATTGCCTTTTCAAATATTTTTGATAGTGTGGGAAGAAGGGCTATAGGGCGATAATTTTTTACTTCAGATTTGCTTCCATTTTTAAATAACGGTTTTAATTTTGATATCTTTAACTTATCTGGAAAAATCCCGGATAAAAAGGAGGAGTTTATAATGTGAGCTAAAGGCTTTGATAAATGGGTACAAGACTTTTTCAGGAGTGACACAGGTATCTCATCGTACCCAGTGCTATATGAGTTTTTCAAGTTACATATTATACTGATTACTTCTTTCTCGTCAACAGCCTTAAGTCTGAAGATCTTACACAAACTGTTTTCTAAAGTAAATTCACTAATTTTTCCTGACAAGTCCATATTCGGATTAACAGTACCATCAACTAAATTATTTAAACAATCATTGAGGTTATTACTAACACTATTTTTCCCCGACAAGTCTATATTCGGAATAACAGTACTATCAACTACATCGGTGAAATAGTCATTGAGGGCATTACTTACAACTTGAGGATCAGAAATTATACAGTTATTAATTTTTAAATCAATATTTTGAAATTTTAAGTCCTTTTTCCCAGTTTCAGAATTTACAATATTCCAACAGGTTCTGTTGATATTTGAAGATCTAGCAATCTTCTCTTTATAATACTGTTTTTTCATGGTAGTAACCCTTTTCTTAAAATTCTTATTTTCTATTCTAACTTTTTTGTGTATAGTTTTGCTTTTTGTTTCTCTAGCTAGTTTGCTATAGTCAATAATTTTTTGTTTCTCATGTTTGAGTTAATTAGGAAACCATTTTTTATTAGTATAATGTCTCTTCAGCTGTTTTGGAAAAAACTGATTAAAGTAATACATGAAAGTTTCATAAAAGATGTCATATTTAGAGGCCAATGGAGCCATGTACAATTGGATCCAGGTTTCAGATTTTAGGGCGTCAATGAAATTATTGATGCTAGTTTCAGAGAACTTTCTACAATATTCAAAATAAACCGAATTTGATGTACATGATTCACTTTTTAAGATTTGTAAAAGCTGCCCATCATGATCAGAAAGCTGTGTATTTACTCCAGTTACTTTATAAGTTTGCTTATCTAGATTTGTAAAAATATTGTCTATTGTACTTTCAGTTGTCTCAGTGATGCGAGTTGGAAAATTTATGATAGAGCTCAGGCCATTAGAAACAATTACACTATTAAGCCTATTTCTGTTTAAATTACTATAGTCTAACATATCAATATTTATGTCACCCATAAAAACAATGTTATCATATCTAGAATTCACTGTCTCCAATAAAATATTTAATTTCTCTATAAACTGTGGTTCGTACTTTTTAATAGGGTTTCTGTAACATCCAATTAAAATTAATTTTGATTTTTTACCTGGTAAGATATTATAATACTCCACCATACAGCATTCAAAAATGGTTTCACATAAAATGTTATCGATTTCTGTTATATGTATTTCTTTAAATTTTGTCCCAATCTTAGATAAAATAACAACCCCCCCACCCCTGCTACTTTTGCGCCCATAAAATGCATTGAGGTTGTAGCCATTAATATTAAGTCTTTCAATGATACATTTAGTCATTTTATGTTCTGTTAAAACTATAACTGACGGATTTAGCTCTTCCAAAGTTATTTCCAGTGAGTCAAGAGAGGACTCTAACCCTCGTATGTTTTGGTGAAATAAAGTGAATTCTTGATTTTTCAATTTACGGGTGACATTATTTAAATTACATCTAAAAAACTCTTGTTTACATTATCAGCAACATTATCAATTTCATTAAAAGATGCTTCTTTTCTAACCTCCGCACTATCACAATCACTCACTGCCCCATAGAGACCATTACCCCCCTCACCACTTAACACCTCTGCGCGCTGTGGAAGTTGTTGATTGTTAGGAGAGCTCGAAGATGTCATCTCTGGCTGTTGGCTGGCAGGGGTCGATGAGTGGTTATCTGGCGGCTGTCCTTGGTAAACGCTAGGCATTGCAGATAGGCGTTGGTTTGTTTGAATCTGCTGAGGATTTTGATCATTAGTTCCTTGGAATAATTTGTATTCCAGAGTTAAGCTCATGTTAATTAGTTTTTGTATTCGATAGTTGAAGTCATTGTGCGTCAATCCATTACGTAGTTGGCGATAAGAGTTCTGGAAGTAGGAGACTATTGTTATTTTACTTTTTGTTTCATGCTGGAATTTCTTTAAGTTGTAGATAAAATCAGTTAACAGAATTTTGTCTCTAACACAACCGATTGGAGAACAAATAAGATGTTTCAGCCCCCTTCTTTTAAAATCCACAGTCAGATCTTTAAATGATATTTCATAATCTTGTATATTTGGTTTTCCATTGTAGTGATTCTTTGTAATTAAGCTGTATATAGAAGCACCCTTATCAGCCTTTTGTAATGCAAGATGGTTAGAGATACGTTGGCAAGGCTTAGGTCTACCAAAAATGTTTCTAAAAATTACTGCAACACCAGCAGTCATATGTCGTGGGTGCTCAAAATCAGATGATATGCTGTGAGCAAAACCAACTGTTTCATCTTGTTGAAATTGTTTGATGATTTGGTGCATAGGCTTTTCAGTCAAAATCATATCCCTCCGTTTTGATTTTTTCCCAATGTCATTGGATTCAATATGTGATTGAGTGTTAGGTATAGTTGAAGGTTCTTGACGCTGTTGATTTTCCTCTATAGTAGTGCAGATGGTTTGCTGTGCAGTTGCCCACCATGAGATATTATTTAGAATAATACGGGCCACCTTAGTTCTACCCCTACTGTTAAAATGGAGGCCTTGTCTTGTAAATTGTGATCTCTTAAGGTGTCTAAGATCAATCAAAAACACATTATTTAGTCTTAAAGTGAGCTCACTGATGTAACTGTTAACCAAATTTAATTTAATGTTTTCTTCTCTCCTATAGTGCTTATCATATCTATAGGGGATTGTGGTCATGAATATTGGTCTGGTTTTGCTAATAATTGACAATCTCTCCTCCAAATTTGTGTAAATTGGAATGAAATTGTCGTCAAGACTGTCGTTACTTCCACCCAAAATTACAAGAGGAGATTCTAAAACCTCAATTGAAGATGACTCAATAACTTGCAGTAGGGTGGTGTTAGGTCTAACGTAGCTAAAAGTATTAATTTTTCCATTGCTAATTTCAGTCAATTTATTGGCCAACATTTTCCCTTGGCTATCAGCGCAAAGTGTAACTTTCAGCTCTGGGATAGGATATTGAGGATTTACTTTCTTGAACAACTGTCTATTGTTTGTAGTAGGTCTATTACAAGAGGATACTTTTTTGTTCATTTCCGGTGGACTTAAAATTGAAACAGGATGCTGTGTTATGTCATCACAAAGACTTTCTAGGATTTGAAATTTATTTTCTGTACTAATGCCTTCGAAGCTGGTTTTATCCAACTTTGTTAATTTATTTTTTGGGCTTGTTTTATTGCAATTTTGTACTTGCCGACTAGAGTTGTGTGACTTATATTTGACAGCAGACCAAACATTTTGCTGTAATTTATTCACAGGTTGTTCGAGAAGCCTGCCGTTCTGTAAAAGGCCATTTTGCTTTTCTGTAGTACACTCATACTCCATTGGAATCTTGTTTTGGGAAAATTCTGTAATTAATAGCTTGCTTATTGCACTAGATTCGAATTTGGCATCATTTATGTCATTGCAAGTTAAATAAGCTAAGGCCACTCTTTTCCTGATTATGTCCAATTCTGAAATATTCAAGTTACAGTTTCCTTCTTCAATCATTGAAGGCAAATTCTTATTTTTTATTCCATTTGTCAACCAGTCAATGAAAAGTAGGATGTAGATCCCACAGTCCACCGAGCCACTTTGTTGAGGACATTTCAATCTTTCAAAAGATAGATTGCCATCATCTTTGGACTTTACATAATCCGATAGTTTTTAAAAACATCCTCTGCGTGTTTTAGATTGTAGTCCTTTATGGAATCAAGGTAGTAAAAAGTTTTGTTATCATTAACATAAAACAGTAGGCTCCAGTGACTACCACCCACCTTCAGAGCTGGACTTGCATCATTTATGGGCACAAAAATGAAGGATTTAGTCTCCAGCTTAAGATGACTTAAGCAGAAATCAAGATCATCAAAAGCATTAATTGTTTTGCTTACAGCTGGACTGATAATACATATGTTTTGGTTTGAGAGCTTGTCTTGAATGTAATTGGTATACAGTGTAATGGTGTCATCACAGACCCACCCATTGCCTAGTAAAGTCATACACATGTCAGTTTTGGTATCTGCTTTACATGAATTGTTATTATTATTCTGATTTTTTTTATCACACTGATCTGTACCAGAGATTGGATGAAAATGTGCAGTAGGTGAGGTTGAGGTATGTGAAGGCTCAATATTCCCTGGAGTTTCCAGCACTACAGTGGTGGTTCTGTCATTAGAAGTTTCGCTTAGACTGCAAACAGAGGGAGTAGAGGAGATTGAGGTGTTTGAAGGCTTAATTTTCGAGGCTCAATTTTTGATGAATTGCACAATTCTATTCAAAAATTTTGGGTACAAGAAAATGTTCCGGCACATAAAGTTCAGCCAAAAGAGGACATTGCATGCAAAAATTTTGTTTGTTTCTACTCATACTAGAGATGAAACCGGACGTTACATTGTCAGGCTTCCTATAAAGAATACTAACATACCCCTAGGGCAATCTCGTACTGCAGCAGAGCAACGACTTTTAGATATGGAACGAAAATTCAAAAAGAACTTCCATTTTGCAGAACTATATCATGACTCCATGTCAGAATATCTCATCCTAGGGCACATGGCTGAATGTAACGAACCATCACAAGACTCAGTTCATTATTATTTGCCACATCATGGTATTCTAAAGGAATCCAGTTCTACCACTAAGTTGAGAACTGTTTTTGACGCAAGCTGCAAATCCAGCTCCTGCAAATCCCCAGAAGAATTGAAACCAATCACAGCTTCTCAGCCATTGTCTAACCAGCCAGTAGCTACTGAGCCAGTTTCTTTTGTACCTCAATCTACAACTGCTACAAAAGAATTCTCATTCTTTCCTCCTGGAGCCACTCAGATGTCTTCACCCTTTTCTCCACAATCATCTGCCTTTGATTCTACTTCAACTTTATCTCAACCTGGTTCTTCTGTGTTTCAGCCTTTTGTTACATTTAGTAAAACTTGCACTTTTACCACAACAGCAGCCATTACAACTGTAACTCCTGCCAGTTTTACATCTAACTTTAGCAAAACCGACACATCTAAGTCACTGTCACCTTCTTTTCTTGCCTCAACACCCGTTAAAGGCACTACAACTGAAAGTGGCTTTGGCCTAAATGTAGTTGCTTCTCCAACTCCAGCACCTACCAAATCATCTCCTAACATCTTTGTAGGTTCTTCACCTGTAAAACTGACAGTGATGTATGAAGCTTCAAAATCTGAAGATCAGTCCCAAGAACAAAACCAGAGACATCAACTGAACAGAAGAAAGAACCAGATTCCAACAAACTCCAAAATGTCTTTGGACGAATAACAAGGAATGCAACGGCACCCGTTCCCTCATTTAGTTTTTCAAGTTCAGCATTACAATCAGTTGAAAATAATCATCCAAGCACTGGATTTACTTTTGGTTTGAAAACACTGACAGCTACTTCTGCACCGACAACCTCTGTAGTGTCATCAGCTCAAGCCATTTCATCATTTAGTTTTGCTTTAACAACAACTACAACTACAACAACCAGCACAGATTTTAGCTTTAACTTATCCAGTACTAGTTCGACCACTAATGTGAGCAGTACATTTGGGTTAAGCAGTCTTACATCAGCCTTATCATCAGATGATAAAACTAAACCAACCTTTTCATTTGGACAACAGACCCAAACACCAACAACTAATTCAAACATCTTTGGAGGTTTTGATGTAAAAACTGGAGAGACATCAAGTGGGTTTGGGAAAACTCCAACTTCTACAACATCTAGTGAAAATCCAAGTATTTTTGGCACTACACCTACTTCTCCAAACGTTAGATCTAGTGTTACTCAAGACGGACAGCAACCCAATGCACTGGCCAACAGGACGTATCACAGAAATTCGCCCAGGATCAGACAATGTCGTACAGGTTGTGAAGGTTTAGACTCAAGATGGAATCTACACACGGCCAGTAACACAGCTGTGTCCGTTAACATTGCCCGATGTACAAGTGTTGAAGACCTAAAGTTCTTCAAGGGGGCCGGTATGTTTGGTTGTAGCCCATCACTTCCATTTTTTATATATAATTTATTTCTTCCAGTCTGTTCATTTCTTCTTTTTTATGTTCCAAATGCCATAATATCATATTTCAAACAAATGTCATATTTTAAAAACACCTGATTTTTTTTGTCTTTATTTTATCATCAAATTGCCTTTTTCACCAAGTTGCATTTAAAACCATTCCAATCATATAATTTATTTTTATTCACGCATTTACCATCCAATAAACTTTTGTCAATGTAAAAGTGATTAAAAACAGTGAACATCAAGATATGGACAGAATTGTGAGTGTAACTTAACTAAGTTTATTGTAAAAAAAAAAAATAAGTTGTAATCATTTTAATCATCTTTCACTTCATTTTCCTATATCAACGCAAGGTCCTTCGATCATCTTCTTCCCCACAGATTCATGGTTCCTCTCAGAGCCGGATCATTGATCTTCATCTAGGAAACTTCAGTCCCACTGCTTTCATTTCTGAATCATCAACAGTAATTTCCTCATCTTTCAATTCCTTGTGTCTGGCTACATACCACATACAACATGCCAATCACTCGTAGTGAATCCAAGCCATCTACATTTTTACGATCCATTAATGTATTCAAGGCAAGGTTGGATTCGATCAGTACCTCTGTAGCTTCATTGCAATCACAAACGGAACTCTCACGGGCTCAATATAAAACATTACAATCGTTTTTGACAGAAATTCAAAGGAAACATGATGACTTTGAGTTACATTTTGAGAGCGCATTGTCCTATGAAGGTGACGATTCTATATCAGACGAAATTCTGATTCAAAGAGCAAAACACCATCAACAACATCTTCATCCATCTCGAATCCTCTCTTCAAATACTGATAGGCGACGATGTACCAGTACCCGATCGAACACAATCTCAACTTAGTTCAGCATCAAATGCATCTAACAGTACGGATCAATGTAGGGTAAGGCTTCCGAAGTTAGAACTCATCAAGTTCAATGGTGACTTCTCCAAATGGACTACATTCATAAATTTGTTTAATACGACCATCCATGAGAATGCATCATTGAGCAAAACACTTAAATTCCAGTACCTATTAAGTAGGGATGGACGGGAATGGATTTTTAGTTCGGGACGGGACGGGACGGGAATTTTTATTTCCCATCCAATTTCGGGACGGGATCGGGACGGGATTGCTCTTCTCGACGCTATCGGGAAATATTTGTTTTGATTTTTATCTGAGTGTCGTATACAGACAAATTAATGTTAAATATCAACTAGTTCTCCTTCCAACATGTTCCACTTGTTTTTGTATAAGTTACAATGAATGTCCTTTTGTTGAAAAAATTCAAATATATAGTTTTGATATATTAAGGATGCAATAAGATCATGGTTAAGTATAAATTTTATTGTAACCAATAAATTTAAGTCGAATCACTAAACACACATAAAGGAAAAATGTTGCCCATGTCTTATTTAATACAAGTTTTGTTTAATGAAATATTAAACGTTTGGTACGAAGAATGAAAATAAACATTATGTACGGTACCAGTACAAAAAAAAATATAGATTAAAAAAATTGGAAAAATTGTAAAGAAAACAATACTATATTACAATAAATAAGGCCTGCTCAGATAAAAAAGAACAAATACCCCCCGTCGCAGCAGACCTGCGTACTCAGCGAATTTCCAAATTAGTCATATTAATTTTGACCAGCTAAACTTGTAAACAAAATTTCATCACGTACTCATAAATAGGGAAATAAATGTCTTTTCTCCTTAAGATATAGGGAAAGAGTATGCAGGTATGCTGCCATGGGGGACACTAAAAGTAGGTTTTTAGCATAAAAAAAATTATTATTTAGACCATATAAAGCCATATAGTAAGTTTCATCAATATCTGTCCATAAATAAAAGAGTTTGCCTATTCTCCATATGATTAACATGGGAAAAGAGTATGCAGGTTTGCTGCCATGATAAGTACAAAAACCAAGATTTTTTACCTTAAATGGATGAATCTCATCCAAATGAAGCTAAATACTAAGTTTCATCCAAAAATATTGGTTAATAAGTGAAATATTAACACATCCTTATTCTCCATAAGATTAACATTGGAGCCCCAAAAGACAATGTACTGTCTTTAGACTTTGTAATATCTCGGTAACCAATGGAGATAGAGCAAAGCTTCAAAATACTAAATTGTGTGTTTTTTTGAGCTAAATCCAATGGTCAAAATAAAAATTTAAAATTTTTAAAATTTACATATGAAAAATGCAAAAACCCCATTTTTGGGGTACAAAACCCCCCAAAACTACCCTTCCGGTAGGTCAATATGTCTGGTTTTCGAACTCATCCGAATAAACGTAGGATTACACATTTCCACCAAATTTGGTGTCGATCGGACCATTTTTACGAGAGTTATCGTGTCTAGGGACACATACATATATATATACATATATATACATATATATACATATATACATATATATATATATATACATATATATATAAAAATTTTAAAGATTATTATTTTTGGTCACTGGGCACCTCAAAACGAAAAAGTAACATGGTCCCGGGCTTAGGTCTTTCCATGAGACCTACGGTAATAGCTTATTCCCTATCTGAAATTCGCTAAAAAACACAAATTTAAATTAGAATGAATATTAACACTCAGAAAAGAAGTTGTTCAACAAGCCAATGCCATTTATAAATATAAGAAATATTTTGCCAATTTTTTTATATTCATTGATTTAATGCAATATACTGAGACAGTTTCTTCCTTGAAGAATATAAATAAGAAAATTGAACTAAGAAATAATAAACTATTAGACATTATACTTTTATTGTTATTTAAATGAATACATTTAACTATTTTTTGCTACATCAGAAAAAATTAAGGAGTGTATGATGAAAAAAATTATAACAATGTAAATTTAAAGCTATAAACCCTAAAATCTAATAAATATAAGCTATAGCTAAGCCGTGTTTTCCTCGTTAGCGAGATCGTCGGCCGCGATCGCCGTCCTCGTTAGAGAGATCGTCGGCCGCGATCGCCGTCCTCGTTAGATAGATCGTCGGCCGCGATCGCCGTTCTCGTTAGCGAGATCGTCGGCCGCGATCGCCGTCCTCGTTAGCGAGATCGTCGGCCGCCATCGCCGTTCTCGTTAGCGAGATCGTCGGCCGCGATCGCCGTCCTCGTTAGAGAGATCGTCGGCCGCGATCGCCGTCCTCGTTAGTGAAAT
Source organism: Neoaliturus tenellus (assembly GCA_030545055.2). NCBI lineage: Eukaryota > Metazoa > Arthropoda > Insecta > Hemiptera > Cicadellidae > Neoaliturus > Neoaliturus tenellus. The sequence continues at coordinate 83,484,409 of CM061532.1, forward strand.
CGTCGGCCGCGATCGCCGTCCTCGTTAGCGAGATCGTCGGCCGCGATCGCCGTCCTCGTTAGAGAGATCGTCGGCCGCGATCGCCGTCCTCGTTAGCGAGATCGTCGGCCGCGATCGCCGGCCGCCGTTCGGCAGTTCCCGTCCCGATAAATTCCCGAGTATAAAAAAATCCCGCCCGATGATCGGGGCGAAAATTTCCCGAAAACTTTCCCGAAATTTCGGGACCCGCCCATCCCTACTATTAAGATTTTAGCTTTAACTTATCCAGTACTAGTTCGACCACTAATGTGAGCAGTACATTTAATTTGGGTTAAGCAGTCTTACATCAGCCTTATCATCAGATGATAAAACTAAACCAACCTTTTCATTTGGACAACAGACCCAAACACCAACAACTAATTCAAACATCTTTGGAGGTTTTGATGTAAAAACTGGAGAGACATCAAGTGGGTTTGGGAAAACTCCAACTTCTACAACATCTAGTGAAAATCCAAGTATTTTTGGCACTACACCTACTTCTCCAAACGTTAGATCTAGTGTTACTCAAGACGGACAGCAACCCAATGCACTGGCCAACAGGACGTATCACAGAAATTCGCCCAGGATCAGACAATGTCGTACAGGTTGTGATGGTTTAGACTCAAGATGGAATCTACACACGGCCAGTAACACAGCTGTGTCCGTTAACATTGCCCGATGTACAAGTGTTGAAGACCTAAAGTTCTTCAAGGGGGCCGGTATGTTTGGTTGTAGCCCATCACTTCCATTTTTTATATATAATTTATTTCTTCCAGTCTGTTCATTTCTTCTTTTTTATGTTCCAAATGCCATAATATCATATTTCAAACAAATGTCATATTTTAAAAACACCTGATTTTTTTCGTCTTTATTTTATCATCAAATTGCCTTTTTCACCAAGTTGCATTTAAAACCATTCCAATCATATAATTTATTTTTATTCACGCATTTACCATCCAATAAACTTTTGTCAATGTAAAAGTGATTAAAAACAGTGAACATCAAGATATGGACAGAAGTGTGAGTGTAACTTAACTAAGTTTATTGTAAAAAAAAATAAGTTGTAATAATTTTAATCATCTTTCACTTCATTTTCCTATATCAACGCAAGGTCCTTCGATCATCTTCTTCCCCACAGATTCATGGTTCCTCTCAGAGCCGGATCATTGATCTTCATCTAGGAAACTTCAGTCCCACTGCTTTCATTTCTGAATCATCAACAGTAATTTCCTTATCTTTCAATTCCTTGTGTCTGGCTACATACCACATACAACATGCCAATCACTCGTAGTGAATTCAAGCCATCTACATTTTTACGATCCATTAATGTATTCAAGGCAAGGTTGGATTCGATCAGTACCTCTGTAGCTTCATTGCAATCACAAACGGAACTCTCACGGGCTCAATATAAAACATTACAATCGTTTTTGACAGAAATTCAAAGGAAACATGATGACTTTGAGTTACATTTTGAGAGCGCATTGTCCTATGAAGGTGACGATTCTATATCAGACGAAATTCTGATTCAAAGAGCAAAACACCATCAACAACCTCTTCATCCATCTCAAATCCTCTCTTCAAATACTGATAGGCGACGATGTACCAGTACCCGATCGAACCCAATCTCAACTTAGTTCAACATCAAATGCATCTAACAGTACGGATCAATGTAGGGTAAGGCTTCCGAAGTTAGAACTCATCAAGTTCAATGGTGACTTCTCCAAATGGACTACATTCATAAATTTGTTTAATACGACCATCCATGAGAATGCATCATTGAGCAAAACACTTAAATTCCAGTACCTAATAAGTGTCTTAGAGGACAAACCTCTAAACTTGATTCGTAACCTAAACGTCACTGACGCAAACTATGTCGTGGCATATAATATTCTGTCAGAGCGTTACCAAAACGATCGTCGATTGCAACTTATGCATATCAGCCGTGTTCTCGACTTACCTGAAGTGTCAGCTAGTAGCATCACCGGGATAAGACAGTTCCTTAACACATACAATGAAAATATGCAAGTGCTTTCAGCGATCAGTTGTGATATCGCAGATTCTAAGCACTTATTATCAGCAATACTGTTACGCAAATTAGATATTGATCTGTGCAAACGCCTTGAGAGATATCGTGACGCTGCCGGTCCAAATACACACACATTGCCTACCGTTGATGAAATCATTACCTTTCTCAATCAGGAATGCAATCGGCATGAAGACGCAGTATGTGCCATTGACACACGTTTGCAACGAATGAATCTATCATCCAAAACACGGAATACTTCGAAAGATAGTTCATTAAAGAATGTAGTTGCATCATCTACATCTAACAATCAATTTTCATCATGTGCCATCTGTGATACTAACAATCACAAAACTTTTGAATGCTCAAGGTTTCTTGCTAAAACCCCGCCTGAACGTTATCAGATTATAAAATCATGCCATCATTGCATATCATGTTTAGGTGCTCACAATGTAAAGGCATGCAAGTCAAAATCATCATGCAAAATCTGCCACTAAAAGCACAATACGTTGCTACATTTCCCCACTGGACAATCTGATAATGCATCACATTCATCATCAATTAATGTTCAACATAGTAGTCCTGAAGTGAAGACTTCAAATCAGGCCACAACACAGTCAAACAAGACTGTTACACTCACTGCACAAAATGATAGGATATCATCATCAGCTGATAAAGCTGTTATGGTCTTACTTGGCACTGTTTTAATTAATGTACGTGCTACAAATGGTACAATACATACCTTCCGCGCATTGTGCGATTCTGGTAGTACGTGTTCACTGATAACCGAAAGAGCAGTTACCTTACTCAATGCTAATCGTCAGACAAGTAATGTCCAGATTGTAGGAATCAACCAACACATGACCCGCAATGAAGGCCAAGTATACGGTACCTTAGAAACACCTTCTGGCGTTATCATCGCAAAAAATCATCCAATGATCATTCTAGACAAACTAACTGTCAATCTCCCTCGTGCACCAGTATCACCAGTCGTCATTCAACTCACCAAGCATTATGATCTTGCTGATCCCACTTATCATGTACCAAAACGCATCGATATAATTTTGGGTGCATCTTTAATCCCGCATCTACTCTCAGGCCCTACAATTCATTTAGGCCGTGACTTGCCATATTTGATCAAGTCCCCTCTTGGACATGTCGTAATGGGCACTACACCTTCTGTGTCCACTACTTCACTTCATTCTTCGCAGCAGTCAAGTACCCTGAATGTTTGTCTTCATTCTACTCCTCTTGATGAATTGCACAATTCTATTCAAAAATTTTGGGTACAAGAAAATGTTCCAGGACATAAAGTTCAGCCAAAAGAGGACATTGCATGCGAAAATTTTGTTTGTTTCTACTCATACTAGAGATGAAACCGGACGTTACATTGTCAGGCTTCCTATAAAGAATACTAACATACCCCTAGGGCAATCTCGTACTGCAGCAGAGCAACGACTTTTAGATATGGAACGAAAATTCAAAAAGAACTTCCATTTTGCAGAACTATATCATGACTCCATGTCAGAATATCTCATCCTAGGGCACATGGCTGAATGTAACGAACCATCACAAGACTCAGTTCATTATTATTTGCCACATCATGGTATTCTAAAGGAATCCAGTTCTACCACTAAGTTGAGAACTGTTTTTGACGCAAGCTGCAATTCAAGCTCCTACAAATCCCCAGAAGAATTGAAACCAATCACAGCTTCTCAGCCATTGTCTAACCAGCCAGTAGCTACTGAGCCAGTTTCTTTTGTACCTCAATCTACAACTGCTACAAAAGAATTCTCATTCTTTCCTCCTGGAGCCACTCAGATGTCTTCACCCTTTTCTCCACAATCATCTGCCTTTGATTCTACTTCAACTTTATCTCAACCTGGTTCTTCTGTGTTTCAGCCTTTTGTTACATTTAGTAAAACTTGCACTTTTACCACAACAGCAGCCATTACAACTGTAACTCCTGCCAGTTTTACTTCTAACTTTAGCAAAACCGACACATCTAAGTCACTGTCACCTTCTTCTCTTGCCTCAACACCCGTTAAAGGCACTACAACTGAAAGTGGCTTTGGCCTAAATGTAGTTGCTTCTCCAACTCCAGCACCTACCAAATCATCTCCTAACATCTTTGTAGGTTCTTCACCTGTAAAACTGACAGTGATGTATGAAGCTTCAAAATCTGAAGATCAGTCCCAAGAACAAAACCAGAGACATCAACTGAACAGAAGAAAGAACCAGATTCCAACAAACTCCAAAATGTCTTTGGACGAATAACAAGGAATGCAACGGCACCCGTTCCCTCATTTAGTTTTTCAAGTTCAGCATTACAATCAGTTGAAAATAATCATCCAAGCACTGGATTTACTTTCGGTTTGAAAACACTGACAGCTACTTCTGCACCGACAACCTCTGTAGTGTCATCAGCACAAGCCATTTCATCATTTAGTTTTGCTTCAACAACAACTACAACTACAACAACCAGCACAGATTTTAGCTTTAACTTATACAGTACTAGTTAGACAATAGACAATAGACAAATCTTTATTGTACATACGTTTGATACATATTACAGAGGCAATACACAAACAGGTACAATGTCAAGAAATCAGGAAAAAATTTTTTTTTCCAAGAATTAAAACTAATTGGCATTACAGTACATCTATATACAAGCAAAGTACAGAAGTTCAGTCATGAATCTTACCAAAATCATCATTAAAAAATTCATTCAAGGTATAATAAGATTTTTCAATTAACATGTATTTTATAGAAGATATAAACTTTGATGGAGAAAGCTTTTTATAGCAATCAGGAATCTTATTATATATTTTTAATCCCATATATAGTGGACTTTTTTGATACTTTGATAAATTATGTAGGGGATATTGAAAAGAGTTTTGGTTTCTTGTGTTGTAACTATGCCTGAAACTATATTTTTCAAAACATGTTGGATTCTTAAGAATTGTTTTCAAAGTTTCTAAAATAAAAATGGAAGGGACAGTTAAAATTTCTAATTTTCGGAAAAGTGGCTTACATTTTGTTTTTGGTGCGCTCTGAGCTAAAACTCTTATAATTGATTTTTGACATTTCAGTACTCTTTGTACATCTGCTGCTGTACCCCAGAGCACAATTCCGTAACTTAGGAGAGAGTATACATAGGCATAATATACAGCCTTACAAACATCTGAAGATGACACCTTAACAAGTATACTTAGTGCATATCTTGTTGAATTAAGTTTTCTTGTTAAAAAATCAATATGTTTCGTCCAATTAAGCTTGCTATCAAGGTGAATACCTAGGAATTTTACTGTTTCTGCATAGTTAAATTCAGAATTTGGGGTGATATTTCTTAGCTTGAAATGTACTATTTTGGTCTTCTCTTCATTTAATAATAATCCGTTACTAATAAACCATTTACTTATTTCTTCTAATGAAAGTTTGATGTCTTTTTCCAAATTTTCAAAGTTTTTGCTTTTGATTAGTGCTGTAGTATCATCTGCATAAAGTGTAAAATCACATATATGCTTTGGGATACTATTTGGCAAATCATTGATGTAAACGAGAAAGAGAAGAGGTCCCAGTATGGAGCCTTGTGGTACGCCAGATTTAATAGCTGCCCAAGATGAAAATTTTTTTCCTAATTTGGTAGAAATTACTGTTCTTTGTTTTCTATTTGAAAGATAAGATTCAAGAAGTTTTAAAGCCAAACTATTTATTCCTAGTCTCTTTAATTTAAAGAGCAATAAATTGTGATCAACACAATCAAAAGCATTTGATAAGTCACAAAAAACACCTGCGGTGAATTTAGTCTCATCTAAGGACAAAAGAACGGAATTTAAAAATGAGGTAAGAGCTGATTGTGTTCCTAAATCTTTTCTGAATCCAAATTGTTCTTTACAAAGCAGATTATTAGAATTAAAATATTTAACCAGTCTGATATGAATGAGTTTCTCAAAAACTTTTGATAGATTATTTAATAAGGATATTGGTCTAAAGTTTTGTACTTCATAAAGAGAACCTTTTTTGAAAACTGGTATTACCTGTGAAATTTTTAATAAGTCTGGGAAAACTCCTTCAGTGAAACAGAAATTTATTAATTTTACCAATGGCTCTGAAATAATAGTGGCTGACCACTTTAAAATTTTTATTGGGATCTCATCCCAGCCACATGCTTTACTGTTGTTGAGACTTAGGATAACTCTTTCAATTTCCTTATTGTTTGTTGCAGAAAATATACTGAGAGTGTCGGTTTGTTTCAATGGAGAAAGCACTTTAAATATGGAATGATTAATTTTTGGCAATTTCAAAGAGTCCACTATATTTACATAATGATTATTAAAGATATTAGCTATTTTAACCGGGTGCTTTATAACATTGTTATCTATTCTGAGTTGAATATCCATTTCTGTATTTTTATTTTTTATACCTAACTCATTTCTAACAACATCCCACATAGCCTTAGACTTATTTTTAGCACTAATAATGTATTCACTGTTTGCAAATTTTTTTGCCTCAGAGACCACTTTTTTGAATATTTTCTTATAATTTCTTACATATTTTAAAAACAAAGGATCCTTATTAGTTTTTGACTGTACATGCAATTTTCTTTTATTGATAGAAGAGACTCTGATTCCCACTGTGATCCAATCGTTTGTCCTCCCAGTCTTATTTCTTAAAGTTATTTTTTTAACAGGAAAGTTTTCATCTAAACATAATCTAAACTGAGTGAGGAAACTTTTATAACTGCTGTCAACAGACTCTTTTGTTTCAAATTCATTTGTCCAGGCATTCATACTATATAAAAAGGGCACTAATGACTTTGTGGGAAATAATCTACAACTTACAAATTTAGGAGGCTGTTTAGAATGGTTACTTTTCATGGGCAATTCAATGAACAGAGCTTTGTGGTCAGATACAGGAAGATCAAGAGTATTACATGCTGCATTTCCATAATTCAAGCCAGTCAATATGTTGTCAATACAAGTTTTAGTTGTATAAGTAATCCTAGTTGGCTCTCTGAAATTAATGCTAAAACCATACCTTTTAATCAGGCTTTCAAATTCTTTAACAATGCTTTTGTTATATTTTGAGATATTAATGTTGAAATCTGCAGTAATTACGATTTTTTTCCTACTTAGTTCCTTTTGCAATAAAATTAAAAGTTTTTCAAATTTAATTAAAAACTGTCTAGCTACAGCAGGCCCAGGTATTCTGTACAACGATATTATAATGATATTATAACATTCAATTTCTATAAATGAACCTTCAAATACAAGCTCTTCGTTCAATAATTTAAAATCAGATCTAACCTTGCATGTCAGTGAATTATGAACCAGTATACAGGTCCCTCCTTTTGAAACATTCCTAAAAAATCCGTCTATTAAACTGTAATTGGGAAGTTTATTTAAAATAAGTTGATTTGACTCTTTTACATTATGTTCATTTAAGCAGATTATTTTTATATTACTTAACATAGTACAAAGTACATTTAAATATTCAAACTTCCTCTTTATACCTCTAATATTATAATGTAAAATGCAAGAACCTATATTTTTTATAATACTTAGATCCTTGTCAGTGAGTGAGCTTGTTTGAAATACATTTTGAAATACATCTCCATCTGTTATCCCTCTGGTGTAATTTTCTGACTTGCATTTAAAAATAATTTTTTATATGGACACTTAATCCTACTAATATAATTATAACAAAGGTTTGTAAGGGATAGTCATTCCACTCCTTGACCATCTCGGAGAAAGAGATGGGGCAGGAGCGTATATGTGGTGAGGTATCACTGGCCACTAAAACTCTGCACAAACAAAGACACAGATCAGCTCAGTGCTGGCTATCGGCTATTCTACCTCCAGCCCCTGTGATTCCACAGTGTGCGGTGAGGCTGGTACTTCATGACAATGCAGACGTTGCCTCCTGTAACCTCTTGTTTTCTTCTTAAACCTTCAAGCAGCCTTCTGTAATTGGTTGAGACCATGTAGAAGGGTGGAGGTAGTTGTCATCTGTAGCTATCAAAATCTTCGCTCCGGTATTATTTTGGAATTTTGTCAGGTTTTCGACAAAGATGTCAATTTTCACTTTGTCATTGACACAGCCCATAGGGGAGCAAATGAGTTGTCTAAGTTTTTTACTTTTAAAATCTTCGGTAAGGCTCAGGAACGCTTCTTCATAATCTTGTTTATAAGGTTTATGAAAGTATTTTGGCTTGGTAACAAGGCTATAGATGGTAGCTCCTCCCCTGGCTTTCTGGATCGTCAGATGTCGATTAATAAAATCTTTTCGGTTAGGTTTTCCGAAGTATTTTTTAAATATAACAGCAACACCTTTAGACATGTTTTTTGGGTGGTCAATATCAGCCGATATACAGTGGGAAAATGCTGTGTCAGTGTGACTGGAAAATTTCGTTATCATTTCTGACATGTTGGCCTTGACAACACAGATGTTCTTAGAGCTGTTCCCATCTGTTTCTGTTTGTATTTTGTCCAAAGAAGTAACCAAGTTAGATGGATAATTTGTGACTACTTCATTATGTTGTTGTCCGGACAAATTAGTCAATAATAGCCAACTTGAGATACTTTTAATAACTACTTTTTTCCCACTTCGATTTAGGTGGAGTCCATTCCTACTGTAATGCCATTTATAGTTTAAAAGATGACTAAATATAAAAATTTACTGTTCGTTTCAAGAGAAAGGCCCAAGAGCCATTTGTTGCATTGTTCTATCTCAAAGAATTGTATTCCATTGTCGGGCTGTTGATATATGTAAGGCATCTCCGTGAGGATGATTTCAGCTTTACAAGTCATTATAAGAGCTTTAATCTTAGAAATGACAGCTTGGAAGTGAGAAGGGTCCGTTCGGTTTGTACCACCAACAAGAACAATACGGTCAGTGCCTTTAAAATTATTCTTCCTTTTCTCCAGCTGTTTCACAACATAAAGCATTGAGGCTCCGGGATAGTACATAGATGTGACTTCATATTGATCTGTACAGGGACACAACATTTCTGCCAGGTTCCTGGCGTGGCTGTCACCTGTTATAAACAAAGTAGGTTTGTTCTTAACAATATTTATCTCATTTTTTAAAACTTCTGCCTGTTTACTAACTTTACTGTTTTTGAGATTGTCACTTGTCTTTCCATTAGTTAAAGTGTTTTTAGTTTTTGCCTCGGATACAATAAACTTATTCTTCTTAGTTGTTCTAGATTTAACTTTATTCTGGTAACGTTTTCTTTTTTTAGTTTGTTTAACTAGTGTCTGGAGCCTGGTCACATCTTCTGTTGTTTCGAGTCCTGAGAGTGGGCTAAATTTATTTTCAACCTTAGTTGTACTGATGATGAGAGTTTTCTTATTTAAAGTTTTTCTTTGGCCATGACTGACACAATTCCAATCAGATTCTTCTTTATTTTGTGCAGGAGATTCACTGCTCTCTACATCATTTCCTGCTTGATTATTAATGCTTGCATCTCTGTTTGTAATCAAAGTTAGTTTGTCTTGAGTGATGTAACATTTGTTGTACCACTCATTCAAAAGCATGGATTTACTAATGGAGTTTTTACAGAAACATTCGGTTACCAGCTTGGCATTGATCAAGACATTTAACCCACACTCAAAGCTATTCTGTTGTTGTGGGCAGGGAATATTAACCAAACTACTGCTACTATAATTAAGTTTAGTCATCAGTTTAAGTGCACTCTGCTCGTTAAAGGTGGCATAGGAGTCAAAGTGAAATGCCAGCTTTTTGACATTGTCAAATATTAGGAGACTCCAGTGAGATCCTGAGTCATCATCGCCGTTAAGACTGTCATTTAAACAACAAAATACATAGTGATGTTTATAGAAAAGTAAAGTTTCAATTTCAGCCTGTACTTCTTTCTGGCAGCTATGTTTGATGATCTGGGTAGCATGAGGTCCAAGATAGAGGACAGAACTATTTTCAATTGCCGGGTCCTTGCTAAATGAGTAGAAATATGACTGTAGAATTGAATCATCCAGCCAACGAGCTTTGGACCATGCAGCATCATCGGATCTAAGCAGACTAGAAACTTTCATTGCATATTCAGTCTCACTCTTTATTACTTTATTTTCTAGGTCTTTAAGTTTAATTTCCAAGCTGACTTTAAGGTTTTGTAAATCAGTTACACGTTGTTTTAAAATTTCATTTTCTTTTGTGATAGAATCATTTTTAGCTTCTACTATTAGTTTCTCTCTTAGCTTTTTTTCAGCTTTTAACCTTCTATCAAGAGATTCTATTTCCAAAGCCATTTCACTTTCCTTTTCATTATGAGTTTTTATCATTATTTTTATATCATCTTCCTGTTTTTGAAGTTTATCTTCTAATTCAACTTCATATAATGATTTTTTATTTTTACTTTTATGCAATTCCTGCTTTAAGATCTCATTCTCTTGTAAAATGGCACTTCCAATTTCCGTAGCAAGTGAGAGAGAAAGATTACAATCATTTCTATTTTCTGACTCATCTTCATTTAAATTTGTTATTTCTAAAACATCACTTTCCGTACATAATGGACACTTCCAGACTCCAATCTCATCCTTTGACATGACTTTTATATCTGAATATGACAGATTGATACATTTAAAATGGATCCATTTTTTACATTGACCAGTACAAAGTATAGCTGCACTCTTAGTATTTTTCTGACATACTCCACAGTCATTCACTCCACCCTTGTCCATTATTAAATTTAAATAAATAAACAAAAATATATGGAGTTTCAAAATGTTTTATTTAAAACAACTGCTAGTAATATTTTACAAAAAACTTCAAACTGTTGTAATCAGGTGGATTTTACAAATAAAAAACAATTTAATAATTTCAAAACAAAATTAAAATTAAAAAGGCACTATAGAGTCAGAATAGAAAATTAAAGTTTGTTTGTAAACAAAGTGACAGAACAGGTAGTGAGCGGCCACGGCCTTGGCTGAGAGGCTCTTGTTATCTAGAGTCCAGAGGTCAGCGCTGCTTATCTCTGGGACCCTTCTTATCTGTTCTGAATAATTACTTGCAATTCCAGGAAAAAGTTTTGTAAAAATCTATTTATCTCTTTTTATGTCTTGAAATGGCACCTTTTACTCACGTCTTTTACACCTAGTTGTAAACTTCACATTTTGGTATAAAAATAATTCCAAACAAACTTAAAAAACCACTATTTTTTTGCAAAAAATGAAAGAGCACACTTGTACCTGTACTATCACTCAGGGGCCTTCCCCCACCACCTATGTGGTCGACCACTAATGTGAGCAGTACATTTGGGTTAAGCAGTCTTACATCAGCCTTATCATCAGATGATAAAACTAAACCAACCTTTTCATTTGGACAACACACCCAAACACCAACAACTAATTCAAACATCTTTGGAGGTTTTGATGTAAAAACTGGAGAGACATCAAGTGGGTTTGGGCACACTCCAACTTCTACAACATCTAGTGAAAATCCAAGTATTTTTGGCACTACACCTACTTCTCCAAACGTTAGATCTAGTGTTACTCAAGATGGACAGCAACCCAATGCACTGGCCAACAGGACGTATCACAGAAATTCGCCCAGGATCAGACAATGTCGTACAGGTTGTGAAGGTCAAGACTCAAGATGGAATCTACACACGGCCAGTAACACAGCTGTGTCCGTTAACATTGCCTGATGTACAAGTGTTGAAGACCTAAAGTTCTTCAAGGGGGCCGGTATGTTTGGTTGTAGCCCATCACTTCCATTTTTTATATATAATTTATTTCTTCCAGTCTGTTCATTTCTTCTTTTTTATGTTCCAAATGCCATAATATCATATTTCAAACAAATGTCATATTTTAAAAACACCTGATTTTTTTGTCTTTATTTTATCATCAAATTGCTTTTTTCACCAAGTTGCATTTAAAACCATTCTAATCATATAATTTATTTTTATTCACGCATTTACCATCCAATAAACTTTTGTCAATGTAAAAGTAATTAAAAACAGTGAACACAAGATATGGACAGAATTGTGAGTGTAACTTAACTAAGTTTATTGTAAAAAAATAAAAAAATATGTTTTAATCATTTTAATCATCTTTCACTTCATTTTCCTATATCAACGCAAGGTCCTTCGATCATCTTCTTCCCCACAGACGGTTGGAATATTTTTGAGTTCATTATTGAAAACAACATAATAATAACATTAAATCACCTATATAGGTTGAACCATAGGTCGTACAACTTTGATTAAAGTTATATTCAATTTGTGAAAATCAGACAAAAAAATGAGCTATAATTTGTTTTTATACGACAATTAGATAAAAAACCGAATATATTGTACTTGGGAACTGATAAGGTCGTAAATCAGATAAGTGATCGCCAGCCGGTTGGATGTCAAACAATAGAGCTCTTATCGGCAGATGTTCCGCATTCCATCTATCGTCTCATTTACAATTGTGTTGTTATCTTTCTAGAACTGGAAGTCCTTTCCTTAATAATTAATTTCTATATTTAACTTTTTATCTTTCGTTAGTAAAAAGAACGATTAATGGAAAACCGACATGTATTATCAATTGACATGTGTTATCAATTCTCGATTATCGGTTTTTCATCAAAAACCCATAAAACCGACAACTGACTTTAACAACCAACCCATCCCTACAAACAAACTTGAACATTCATTATTACATTTATACATATCAACAAAAACTTTTCTGATAGTCAAGCCAGATTATCAAGCATGCCGGATTAGATGAAGGTTACTATATTGTATAATCTTCATGAGTTAATTTCTACACTCAATCTCTCTTGGCAGGTAACTTTTTTAACGAGAGATTTTTATACTATCTCACAGGTAAGTTTTGAAAAAACCAGCGTTGTAATAAATAACATAATTTTAAATTAAAATAGTTTCAATAAAATATCTGTATTCAAATTAAACATGTAAATGACATATAATTCTTTCAGATATTTCGTTGGCCATATATCCTACCAGCCAGAAAATTTACTTTTGATACAAAATACAGTACAAAATAGGAGTAGAATGAGCCTCTCAACTTCATTGTGATTAATTTGGTAAGCTAATCTTTCTTTTGAGAGTCTGCAGTATCCGCCATATTGGATTTTTAGTCCCATTAGACTAATGAAGATCACAATGCCCTCATATTCCCAGCAGTATCCAGCTGACTCAATGTCATCCTCAACATCTGATGCATGCCTCGGATCTGCCCCAGCTGACCATCCATCGAGCTCCACCTGTCGGCCTCTAGTGATACCAACCATGGATAACTGCCCTTCTGACCAACAACCTCTGCAGTCCACAGTGGTGCTAAGCTCTCAGGATCTAACTTCGCCAGATTGGCCAGAGTCATCAACTCCACTACAGTGGGGCACAAATGATGAATATAGTGATGATGCAGCCACACCTAGCCAATCCTTGCTGGAGAAATGTTTTGGTGTCAGTGAAAGTGAGGTCAATAAAGTGAATTATGGGGGTTCCGTGATGGAGGGTAGTGAGGTGATTAGTTCTGACAATGTAAAGAATTCTAAGTATGTGAACACATCTGTGTCCAAGTTGCCACCACAACAAACAACCAATACAAGTAAAAAACTTTTTTTATGAACGAGAATAAGAAAATTGGTGATACTAAGTACATATCAATTTTCCATCAAAATATTCAATGTCTGGCACCAAGAATTGATTCACTACAAATTACAATAGATGAAATTGATCCAGATGTAATTATTTTGTGTGAACATAAAATGCAAAGCTCCCAAATAGAAAGATTAGATATTAAAGGATATGCTGTTAATTGTTTTTTTGCTCGAAGATTAACATCTGGTGGGGGTGTCATGATTTTGGCTAGAAACTGTTATAAGAGCAAAGTCATTCATTTAAATTGTATTGATGATCTAATAATTGAAAAAGAATTTGAAGTAAGTGTAGTTGAGTACACGTTTTTTTCCATTAAGTTTATTGTGGTGGGAACGTATCGATCGCCAAGCTCTTCTGTAAATAGATTTCTAAATAAACTAGGGTATTTATTGAACTGTCTTAGTAATAAATATAAACATGTAATTGTTGCAGGTGATATTAATATTAATGTGTTAGATCATTCTGAAGAAAAGCAATTGGTAGACACAATTAGTAGTAATGGTTTTAGATACCTTGTTAATTTTCCCACTAGAATAACGGAGACCACATCTTCAGCAATTGACAATTTTATTTTAAACTTTAACAACTTTAAGACAACAGTTGATGGATTAAACACCCAGATATCCGATCACGATGCCCAGTTGTTACAAATTAACTTTAAAAATGTCGTTAAGAAACCTATTAATAAACCTATAACTAAAAATTGTAGACAATTTTCAGATGAAAATACAAAACTGTTCTTAAAATATTTAGCAAATGAATCATGAATGGAGGTTTTTAATGCAACAGTAGATATCAAATATGATACATTCTATAACATTTTCATGTATTACTTTGATCTTAGTTTTCCCCTTAGAAAAGTAAGAAGTTATAACTGTACTAAACCTCCCTGGTATAATGATGATATAAAAAAAATAAAAGAACAAATTATAGAGCTGTCTCATTTAGGCCGTGACCAGAAAAATAAAGAGGCTGTACTAAAAGCAAAAAATCTCAAAAAACATTTAGTAAAAGAAATTCAAAAAAGAAAAAAGAGCATTTTTCAAACTCAATATCTAATTCAAAAAATGTTATTCAAACAACCTGGAAACTTATAAATAATGACATAGGAAAAGCAACAACAACCAATAATTCAATAAATGTTAATTTTAATGGCAAACATGTTAATTTAAATGTTAAGTTTAAATGACTGCTCTGAAATATGTAATGTTTTCAATAATTATTATTCTAAGGTAATAGATAAAGAGGTAATACCTAAGTTAGAAACTAATAAGTCCCAGATTTCAGAACTACTTGATCATAACTTGGGTATACCACAGAATCTAAAGTTTAAGTGTTCCACAATAAGTGAAAATGAATTGAAGAAAATAACTATGTCGTTTGACAATAAATATGCAACAGGTTACGATGGCATTCCTATAGTGGTAATTAAGAATGCTATTGATGTCCTTGCCAAGCCATTAACACATTTAATTAATTCTTCGTTTATAAGTGGAATTTTTCCAGATTAAAATAGCAAAGATAAAGCCACTGTTTAAGAAAGGTGATGAAAGGTGATGAAGGTGATGTATCTCTCTTACCGGTGTTCTCTAAATTATATGAGAAAGCTATGTATAATCAACTGATTAAATATTTAGAACTAAATGCATTATTAGATGATGAACAGCATGGGTTTAGAACACGCCATTCAGTTATAACAGCAGCAATTGAATTTATTGAAGCAGCTATAAACTCTGTAGAGAATGGTAAAAAATGGGTCTGTTTATGGTAAAAAAGAATTTAATGGTAAAAAAGAATGGGTCTGTTTATGGATCTTAACAAAGCTTTTGATAGCGTGTCCCACATAACTCTCTTGAATAAATTATCTTCATTCGGAATTTCAGGTACTACTCTAGCATGGTTTAGATCATATTTATTTAACCGTAAACATTTTGTTGAAATATCGTCAGCAAATGATAAAAACCAATTAATTAACCAAAAATCATCACAAACAATTAAATATGGCGTCCCACAAGGATCAATATTAGGACCATTGTTATTTTTATGCTATATCAAAGGTTTGCCCAAACAAGTTGTTGGAGGTATACCCAACAAATAATGCCTCTATGCAGATGATGAACTTAGTATTTTGAGAGAGTGATACACAATAAGCTTAGTAATTTTTTGGAATCAAACAATTTACTATGCACCTCACAGTACGGATTCAGGAGGGCATTCAGCACAAACACAGCTCTTGTGAACTTTGCAAATCAATTGGCCAAAGCCTTGGATGAGTCGCAGAGGGCTGCTGGTGTCTTCTGTGACTTATCCAGGGCATTTGACTGTGTGAACCACAGGTTACTCACATTCAAATTCGAATCCCTGGGTATAAGGGGAAAGAGCTTATCACTGCTAAATTCATATTTGGCAAATCGCAAACAACGGACTGTTTTAGTAAATAATAACTATAAACATTATTCAAATTGGATCGAAATTACCCATGGCGTCCCCCAGGGATCAATTTTGGGGCCCCTACTCTTTCTGGTTTTCATCAATGATTTAAGTAAATCAATACCCTCAAATTTATTTCTCTATGCTGACGATACAACAGCATTAATAAAAGTAACTCACTAGAAAATCTTATAAATGAATCAAAAGTAACTTTAAATCAACTAGAGAAATGGTTTTCAGACAATGGCCTCCTTTTGAATGAGTCTAAAACCAATTTAATTCATTTTAAAGCAAGTAACCACCATAGCAACTCTTTAGACCATATAAATCTCAATAATTTAAATTTTGTCTTTTCACATAAATTTTTTGGCATACATTTTGACCAATTTCTCAAATGGGATTTTCATATTAATTTTATAGCCAATAAGTTACATAGTTTTAGGTATGCTCTAGGTGTTGTAATGAAATCGACATCTATTGAAACCTGTAAAATTGTAAATTATTCCTACATAGAGTCAATTTTAAGATATGGTATTGTCTTATGGGGGTCCCAAAAGAAAATTGAAAGGGTTTTTGTTGCACAGAAAAGTATCATAAGAACATTAGTCCAAAAAAATAGAAGAACAACATGTAGACCATTTTTTAAACAGCTTCAAATTCTGACAATTTCTAGTTTGTATATTTTAGAATTATTAAAAATGTTTAAATTACGCCCAGATTTATTTGATAAATACCAGTTCAGCCACAGTTATAACACAAGAAACAATTCAATTTCTTTTCCTAATCACAAATCAAAATTATTTGCAAGTAGTCCAGAGTACATGGCAATTAAAATATATAATAAACTTTCACTAAATATATCTAGGCTTAGCACAAAACAACTCCTTTTAAAGGTTAAACAAATTTTATTGGAAAAAGCATATTATAACTTAGAAGAGTTATTTTCGGATAGCTGGGAGACACTTGTGTAAATGAACTATTGTAAATTTATTTTATTATATGTGAGTGATTTCATTTTTTTACTTATGTAGACTAATAATTTATTTATTTATTTATTTATTTATTTATTTACAATTATCTGGCACGCCAGTACATGCACACAGGTGCAAAGGCATAAGACTCGTCATGGTTATAACATAAAATTACTTACATAAAATAACAAAATCATAAGATTACTTACAACAAAACATACCACATGAGCAATAATAAAACATAAACAATCTATTCCCGCTTGATTATTATCAAGCAGTGGATCCCTAGTGCGTGTCATTTCTTGTGGCAGGTGAGAGAAACTCATTCACACTGTAGAATGACTGCCTGGACAAATATTCGAAAGCTTGTTTTCTAGATTTTCTTAAACAAGGTTCATTTTTTATGGAAGTTGGGAAGTTATTAAATATTCTCAGACAACTGTACAATTGCGCAGCTTCAAGAAAAGAGGTCCTGTGAAGAGGGTATTGAAGTAAAGAAGAATTCCTTGTGAAATGACTGTGTTGATGGTTCCTGTTGAAGAATTTATCGGAGTTAACTTTTAAGAAGATGAAACATTGGAAAATGTACATTGATGGGAGTGGAAGAATGCCTAATCTTTGGAAGTGTTGTTTGCACGAATCTCTGGGACCAGTGCCTGCAATTAATCTGATGACTCTTTTTTGGGCAAGGAATACTCTAGAAGCCTCACTGGAATTACCCCAGAAAATCAAGCCATAAGAAATTAGGGAATGAAAATAAGCAAAGTACACCTGTCTGAGGATATCAAAATTAACTGCTTGAGACAAAGTGAGTAATGCAAAAAAAGCCTTGCTAAGTTTTGGTAGGAGTGAATCGACATGCTGACGCCATGATAATGATGAATCTATTTCTAGACCCAAAAATTTGGATGAAGTGACCAGATTTGAAGATAATGGGAGAAGTGAGTCAATATGTCTTGAGTTTGTATGGTTTAAATGAAAATTAATAAATTGTGTTTTTTCTGGATTGAGCTTAAGACCATTGGCTTGAAACCATAGATTCATTTGCGAAAGATTTTCATCAAGGGTTTTCAGCAGCTCTCCCTTGTATGGATTGGAGGCAACTATGGATGTGTCATCAGCGTACATTAATATTTTCACATTTGAAGCTATTTCTGGAAGATCATTGCAGTAAATTAAAAACAGCAAGGGACCCAATATGGAACCCTGTGGAACTCCAGAGATTACTCTTCTGAAACCACTTTGTGCATGATTGTCGATAGCCACTTTCTGTCTCCGGTTGGTCAAGAAAGACCTGAGCCAACTAATAAATTTGACCATGCACCTGTATTTTGTACTCTGTACATACTGTATACGTTTTGTGCAATAAAGATATGATTATGATTATGATTAGTAATAAGTGGCAGCTCAATAGATGAAGTAGAAAGAACAGCCAAAAAAAATTTGGAAAACATTAACTTGTTTTTTATTAATCATTAGTTATTATTAAACTTTTCAAAAACTAACTTCATTCAATTTCAGACTCAGCAATCTAGGAATTCCAATTTACCTTCAATAACGCTTACTGACAAAAAAATACAAGAAGTTAAATGTACACAATTTTTAGGCCTAACTATTGATAATCATTTTAATTGGGATGACCACATTGATAAACTTTCAAAAAAATTAACATCGGGTATTTTTGCTTTATATAGAATGGCCAAAATATGTGACTTAAAGATATTGAAAACTATATACTTTGCTTACATTCAATCTAACCTATCTTTCGGAATTGAAATATTTGGGGCAACTACAAAAAATAATCTGCAGAGAATATTACGGATCCAAAAGAGAGCAATTCGTATTATATTAAATTTAAATTGGTGTGATTCTGTAAAAGAACATTTCAGAGATCTGGGATTTATGACAGTTTATAGTTATTTATAAAGTTATTTTACATATAAAACAAAATTATAGTTCAATGAAGATGGTTGGTGAATGTCATAATTATAATACAAGAGGAAGAAATAAATTGAAAATGCCTTCACACAAACTAAATTTTTTTGAAAAACAACCAACTGTTTGGTTTAAGTTCAATTGGTGTTAAGTTTTTCAACCATCTTCCAGTAAATATTAGACATGAAAATAATGATATTAAATTTAGGAATCTTTTGAAATTGTATATATTATATAGACCACTTTATTCAATAGAAGAATTTTATTTATGTTGATTAAAATAGATTATACCCATAACACCTGTATAGCATTGTACTTTTTTGTAATACATTCATTGTACTTGTGACACTATGCTTTGTATTTGTACAAAACATGAATAAAGAACTTTTCAATTCAATTCAATTCAATTCAATGTTAAATTTGAAACGTCCGCTACGTGTTTATATTGGTCTGATTCATCTATATGTCATTGTAAAGGAAATTGTATTACGTATGACATCAAAAGTTTTATATTATTGATTGTTTAATAAACAACAAAGTATTCTCAACATTTTTTTGTTGTTTGAAGATGGATGCGTTTTTTAGTAGTTTAATCTAATAAATTACTCTATCGACGTGATTTTTATTTCATAGACCCCTAGATACTAAACTTTCCTTTGAAATGGCAAAAGATGAATCTATTTTGACCAATATTAAAGGTGTAGCGGAGGTTTAAAATAATTAGTCTTATAGGAATACAAAATCCAAGGTGGCAGGTACTGCAGACCCTTAACTCATTTCAAGGATACTTTTGTTAGGTACAGCAAATATTATTTGTGATTGATTTTTAAGATTTAAACAATTTTCATTATATTGTGTGAATTGTTAGGAATTGAGAGCCAAATAGAACATCACCACAAACTTCACCACCCACATCTCAGAGAAAATTCATTTTCAAAAGTTATAGGGCTTAAAGTGTTAAACAAATCAATATTTGTATTTAAAAAAAAAAAAAAAAAAAAAAACAACAACAACAACAATAACAAAATACCCCCCGTCGCAGCAGACCTGCGTACTCAGTGAATTTCAAAATTAGTAAAACTTATTCTTCATAAGATTAACACTGGAGCCCCAAAATACAACGTACTGCCTTTAGATTTTTTAATATCTCGGTAACCAATGGAGATAGAGCAAAGCTTCAAGATACTAAATTGTGTGTTTTTTTGAGCTAAATCCAATGGTCAAAATAAAAATTTAAAATTAAAAAAAATTACATATGAAAAATGCAAAAACTCCATTTTTGGGGTAAAAAACCCCCCAAAACTACCCCTTCGGGTAAGTCGACATGTCTGGTTTACGAACTTATCCGAATAAACGTAGGATTAACATCTCTACCAAATTTGGTGTCGATCGGACCGTTTTTAGGAGAGTTATCGTGTCTAGGGTAGAGGTCTGCGGGTACCCGAAAATTCGGGTAACTCCGGGTATTAGCGTGAACCCGAGTGGTCGGGCGGGTTTGATACGTCACGGTCTTTATTCGGGCGGGCTTTTATTTTAAGCCGGATCGGGCGGGTACCTAATGCCCGAATTAAATCGGGTTATAGGTACCCGACAGGACATTAAAAGCAAACCCGGGTTTTTAAAACTATTTTACAGCCAAAATTTGTGAATTACAACGTTCACAAAATAAATGGGCATCGTTTTACACACTATTTTATACTAGTGGTCATGACTGCCAGTCATTATTACTGAGGTGGATGTGGATGAACTGGAAATACCTTAGCTTACTATTCGCGACACTCGCACATGAAAATGTGGCTTCTGAAAGAAGCTAGCGGTCTCTGGTGCCTAGAAACGTAAGCAATTTTGTTTTGTTGATAATTTGGTGCGCCATATTTCATGTTCAATTTAAAAACAAATAACTTTTGATCATGAAAGATCGTATTTGACGTAGGAACATTTGTATTCCTTTAGTACAGTACTATTTTATGCCCAAAAAATAGTTTAAACAGCATTAAATCATTTGTTGCAAGCCTAGACACCAGTAGCGCTAGCATACTTATCTCACTCTAACCTAAATGAACTGCTCAGTGTCGTGACTGACTTACACTCTTAGGCCAGAAAGATAGACTGTAGCGTTGGTAGCCAATACCGTCACCAACTGTACAAACCAAAATCAAGGTAGCAGTGGCATTGGTACTATCATTGACTTTACATACAAAGTCTTTGTTTGTAAAGTCAATGGTACTATTTACACGATAACCGGTAAATAGCAAGAGCAAAATCAAAAGTAAATAATCTCTACAGATTAGTGTTTACATTATTTTTACAATACAAAATTCATCAGTGTATATATTTTTACGAAATATAATCAATATATGACTATTCGGTATAATTGGTTTTATTGCCGAATTATTTCTCATTCCATCTTGCAAATTGTCAAAACATTTAAGATTTCTTGATAACCAATGAAAACAATTTTCTGGATAATGTAACAGTTGGATATCAATAGTCAATGGTTGGATACTTCATAGACAAATTTCTTCATTCTCTAAGGGGGGTGATGTTGTTCGCGTCCGCAGCATTCCATTAAAGTTGCACGTACTCCCCGGGTGGTGCTAAACGAACAACAACTTTGGCAGCTGAACTGTCACACACAGTGATCTCTCAACTATGCCAGCTGCCAGACAAAATCCAAACGGCCCTTTCCAGGGCCAATTTAGAAACTTAGGCTGTGTTTTAAATGTTTGTCATTTTAACGTAGAGGGTCTGAGCAAATCTAAAAGTGACTGCCTCAGCAAGGTGCTGCTGGAAAATGAGGTCGATGTCCTCGCACTGCAAGAAACACATGCAGAAGACTTAGAAAACAGTGCGAGGGGCAACATCCCAGGATATAAGCTTGTGGAGGAAATAGGTCACAGGGTCTACGGAGTGGCGACGTACGTTAGACAGGACATAGACGACGTATCAGTCTCCCACAAAAGTTGTGATAACAACACATTTGTTGTTGCTGTTAAGGTGTCTGCGACTACTATTGTAAATGTATACAAACCACCAAACACCCAGTGGTCAGACACAGTTCTCCCAACTTTTGAACATCCTGTGGTATATGTAGGTGACTTCAACAGTCATCATACCCAGTGGGGATACTCGTCCGATGATGACAACGGCACTCGTCTTTCAAGCTGGGCTGAAAATAACAACCTTTTCCTGGTATATAATGCCAAGGACCCACACACCTTCCATTCAGCCCGATGGCGTCGTGGGTACTCTCCAGACTTGTGCTTTTGCTCCCGTGAACCATCAGCAACACCCGTGCCTACTTCCAGGATGGTCCTTGGTGCATTCCCCCACTCTCAGCACAGGCCTGTAATAATATCAGTAGGAATGCAAATTCCTCTCGTAAGATCTTTTCCTAGGCCTAGGTGGAACTTTAATAAAGCTGAGTGGGAGGCCTTCTCATCAAGGCTTGATAGCGGCATCAGGTTCATCCCCTCTAAAATAAAAAACTATGATCGGTTCACTCGCCTTGTCCTGTCTTCCGCTAAGGCGACAATCCCAAGAGGTTTTAGAAAAGAATACATTCAGGATGGAGCAGAGAGTGCGAAGATCTTTACAGTGAGTTTACAGACACTGCTGACAGAGATGTAGCTGACCAACTCCTTAACTCTCTCGACAACTCCAGGAGAGAGAAGTGGGTGAAAACTGTCGAGAACCTGAACTTCACCAAAAGTAGTCGGAAAGCTTGGTCTCTGCTCAGGAAACTCTCCACTGGTAAATCAAGTGAAAAACACGATGCCTCACAGCCTAGCCCTCGTGAAATTGCAAAACGCCTCTCCGTACTTTCAAACCTGTGCGTACGTCTGCAGACAGAAAAATTAATTTCAAGCTTAATGAGATAAAGGAGAGTCGGCAAGCACCCTTGGAAGTCTCTAGACCCTTCACTTACGACGAGCTGGAAGTGGCGATTGATGCGATGCCAATTGGCAAAGCAGCAGGTTTGGATGACATTTTCCCGGAGTTTATAAAACACTCGGGTAACAAGGCTAGACAGTGGCTTCTGGAAGTTTTTAACACCACTCTGAAAACCGGCGACATGCCTGGGATATTTAGAAAATCCAAGATCATAGCTATCCTGAAGCCGGAAAGGATCCAAAACTGCCTGAAAGTTATCGGCCTATAGCTCTTTTAAGTGTTTGTTATAAGCTGCTAGAGAGGTTGATTTATAACAGAATCCTCCCTATTCTCAATGCCAGCATCCCTGTCGAACAAGCTGGATTTAGGCCTGGTCGCAACTGTTGTGACCAGGTTTTAGCTCTGACATCTTTCATTGAGGATGGGTTCGAGCGAAGACTGAAAACCTCTGTGGCTTTCTTAGATCTGACTGCAGCATATGACACCGTCTGGAGAAAAGGCCTCCTAGTTAAATTTTACGACCTTATTCCTTGCCCTTTCTTGTTGCGTCTCCTCAACTCAATGCTCTCCAATAGGATGATAAAAGTATATCTGGGACGCAGAGAAAGTACGTTTAGGCAACTAAAGGATGGCCTACCACAAGGGTCAGTGCTCGCCCCACTGCTCTTTAATGTGTATACTGCCGACATTCCTGTAACTCGGTCCTTAAAGTTTATATATGCAGATGATATTGCATTGGCATATCAACACCAGCATTTTCGACAAGCTGAGGAAACACTAACAAATGACCTCACGACCCTCGGTGAATATTTTGAAGCCTGGAAGCTAAATCCAAACCCAACAAAAACTGAGGTTGCTTGCTTCCACTTGAATAATAGACTGGCCAACCAAAAGCTTAAAATCGTATTCAACGGTGTTGAGTTGAAACATAATGACCACCCACAGTATCTGGGAGTCACTTTAGATCGGTCTCTCACGTTTAAAAGCCACTTACAAAAAACGGCAGCTAAGGTGAGAACCAGGACTAACATTGTCCATCACCTTGCTGGCTCCACATGGGGAGCTAACGCACAAGTTCTGCGAACAACTGCTCTATCATTGGTATATTCAGCTGCTGAGTACTGTGCTCCCGTGTGGTTAAATAGTGTGCACGTTAGAGAGATCGACGTCCAGCTAAACAGGACCATGAGAGCCATTAGTGGTACACTCATGGTGACTCCTGTACCCTGGCTCCCGGTGCTGTGTAATATCGCTCCTCCTGAAATAAGACGAAGGGATGCACTCATTAGGGAATACACAAAGATCTTATCTGCTCCACAGCTGCCCATCCATGATTACCTACCCCAGAATGCGGGCCGATTGAGGTCCCGAAAACCACCTCTACGAACAGCCTCCCAGTTGATGGACTCGAACTTCACCATCCATACAAACTGGACTTCCTCCTGGGACGCTTTTCAAGGTCGGAACCACTTCTTGATAGATGACCCGACCGTAGCGGTAGGTGGTATGAATCTTCCTCGGAAGCAGTGGACTATACTCAATCGTTTCCGCACTGGAGTGGGGAGATGTAATTATTGGAAGCACAAATGGGGAATGACACAAGACCAGTCATGCGACTGCGGAGCAGAGTATCAAACTATGGAACACATAGTCGAAGAGTGCCCACTGAGTGCCTTCCCCGAAGGATTGGCCGGTCTGCATAGCTCAAGTGAAGCTGGGCTGCAATGGCTTAGCGCCCTGGATTTAGCTCTATAAAGAGAGATCTAATTTTTATTTTTTTTTATTTTAGTGTTTAGATTTTTACTTATACTGACTCAGGTGCTCTGCACCGCAGAATTTTTTTTTATTATTCTTAAACCATGGTGGCTGGCTGAATGAGCCATACGATATATATATATTCATTCTCTAGGTAGTTTTATAGTAACGGTACTCCATGTTTGTTGTATGATGGTATAGCGCGATCCGTCGTCTGCATTGATGATTTGATAGATGGTTTTCCTCTCGTTCTTGTTTATTCAATTCACATTTGTGTTACTTGAGTGATGTTGAATTTTTTCTGATATGAAAAATAAATATTAAAAAGCCACGGAATTGAGAGAATTCTAATGTCAGTGTATCCACTAACAGTCCTACTATTGAAACCAAAGATTTGGGAAGTGTAAAATGTCGTGGATGGGCATTCATCTGCTATTTGGAATCACTCAAGCAAAGAAACAAATTTGCCGAAAGTAGCCTAATCCAACAGAAATGAAATGCAATTATTTTAAGTCTGTTTTGAAAATAGGATATGGCAATATTGATTGAAAGGCCAAGTTTGAGTATAATCACATAATCTTTTCATAATAAAATAACTTTGTGTATTATTAGGCCTACAGAAAAATAGGCTACGGTATGATAATTTGCATCTAGGGTATTTTGACATTTATAAAAGTGGTTTTTGTTTAGTTTCAACAGTGTATAATATAATTTTTATATTTGTCATGTTAGTTGAATAAGTTAGTATTGGGTAATGTAACTTAGGACTAAAGGAACCCTTAGCTTGATAGGTTATTGGCTCGGGAGAATTTTTTAACTTTTTATACTAGAATAAAATACATTATAGTTTTTTAACTCTTGTTAGGCCTAGGCCTAACTTAGTAGGTGGAAGGTTTTTGCCTTGTATTTATTTATTAATACTATACTTAAGCTTAGTAGGCACATTAACAATTATTTTTAAATGAAATAACTTAGGCCTAGGCCTAGACATTTTTTTTACAAATAATAGCGAAGCCGACCTGAAGTTTTATTCAACTTACAATACCCGAGCCCGACCCGAGTTTTTTTTAACATACATAGGCTACCCGAACCCGACCCGAGATTTTTTTAACTCACACACCCGAACCCGAACCTGACCCGAATTTTTCTTTAACTTCTTAAACCCGACCCGACCCGAAAATTGATGTTAATCTACTACCCGACCCGAAACCGACCCGACTTTAAAAATCACTACCCGCAGACCTCTAGTCTAGGGACACATACATATATATATATATACATACATATATATATACAAATTTTAATGACTATTATTTTTGGTCTCTGGGCACCTCAAAACAAAAAAGTAACATGGTCCCGGGCTTAGGTCTTACCATGAGATCTACGGTAATAGCTTATTCCCTATGGGAAATTCGCTAAAACTGTCAACTGGAAATACATTGTACTATAAAGTCTGTGTGTCACACTTGGCTACTTAATAGCAGCTACTGAAATAACAGCTTCAAAGTACTTAGTAGCTGCTACTTCGCTAGCTGCTAGTAAAGTAGCATAGTGTAACATAGCCTTTAACTGCAATAGTACAATGCAGTACTATGCATTATGTAACATATTAGTGGGTGTAATATTTTTATTCTTTACAATTTTATCCCCATTGAAACAAGCTCAAAAAATTAAGTAATCCAGAATATTAAATTATTACTCTATGTCAAATGATTGCGCAGAAAATTAGTTAGTTGCAAAAAGCCACAGCTGCATGCATGGAGTCGAACTCGTTCTGAGGTGCAACCCTCAATACTACAGACACAAACTGAGCTATAAAAATGTTGTTAAATGCCGCCAAATATAAATTTTTGCCATTCATTGGTGGGAAAATGTCAATTATCTGATGCTGTTTATTTATAAACAACTAATATCTAAAAACAATTGTAATCCAATTCTTGATATATCAAATTATTTTGGTATCAAGAATAATTTTTTGCTATTGTCTAATATCCTAAGATCTTAAAATTCTCTGAAAATATTTTTTTCAGTAGTAATTTCAAAACTAACATAGTTTTACAAGCCTACAAAACTAAAATACTCCAATATAATCTATGAACAAGTCAATGTTATTTTACAATCTGAGTACAAGTAATTCTTTACTGAATTAACTACCGGTACTTTAACATCACTTACAGTTTAATTATTTTTGGAAAGCTCTTCTTATTGGAAATATATATATATATAAAGTCTGATATATATATATATATATATATATATATATATATATATCAATTTTAAATTAAAAAATCCAAAAATCCAATAAATATGTTTAATTTTTGGTTAGGCCTTTCATTATCAAAGATAACTTCTTCATTATCTGAAGATGTTATCTTTGATAATGAAAGGCCTAACTAAAAATTAAACATTTTTATTGGATTTTTGGAGTTTTAATTTAAAATTGATATACAGTTTAATTGTTTAAATTATTTTAATTTTTACCACACTGATTTCAGGAAGGCCAATATCACTCACCTTTTTCAGGACCGGAAGAATGTGTAGGAGAGGTGAGCCTCAGCTGAATTTCTTCAACTCGACTTTTGAATAGTGCCTGCTCTTTTTGCAGTTGCTGTTTCATTACCATTGCTCCAGCTGAAACGATTTAGACAGTATTAGTTATGTGTTAGCAATTTTTTGTTTATTTTGAGTACACATTTTATTTGCTTGCCCGATAATGTTACATGGAAAATATATATCTTGTAGTAGGCTTTACATCCATTAGTCTTCATGAAAGTAGAAAAAAAAACACCTACAGAATGAAACTTAGTTAAAGTTATGTACAAAATGAAGCACAGAGTAAAATGTATATGAGTCATTCTTCGTGATAAGTACTTTAGGACTACCTTCATTAAAAAATACAGAACCATACATATTTTATACAAAATAAAATAACTTTAAAGGGAGATTAATGAGTGTTCCTCAATTGTGGTGATAATGACACGGTTAGCGGCAGCGGTTGGAGGGTGACTGTAGACTCGTAGTATAGTTAATGCCAACCTGGCACTATAAAAAAACTAGATACAGTATCGCACAAAACTTAATGTTTGAATTATATTGTTTTAATGTTATTTAATACTTTTAAAGTTTTTTTATAAAAAGTTTAAACAATACAAAATTTTCAACAGAAATTTAAAAATAGTTATTTTGTTTAATTTTTAATTGTGTGGGCCCTGGCACTACGGGTCTGGCAGTTACGCCACTATACACACATACAGTAATTTAAAATGTATCACATAACTTGCTAATGGCTCTTTGAAGTGTTTTTCACATCCCAGTATTCCATGTTATACTGAATTTACAATCATTAGAGTTCATTCCATCACTATTGCATCCGCTTTACGGCAGTTTGATAATTGTTGACAACCTACATAACACACTTCAACCAATTTTTGTTGCCATTCATTGCGGTTCAATCACTATCGACTGTTTTTCCTGGACCAAACATACATTGCGTAGTGATATCACGCAAGCAGGTTGAATATACGGTATGAGTAGAATAGGGTTGGGAAACTTGACATTCATCAAACTCGACAGAGTGTAATATATGGTAAGTTTGTGGATATGTGTTACATTGACTTATTTCATTTAGTCCGACACCACCCTAGCCTAATATCTATCGGAACAGAGATTGGTGGACTGTCCTACCTTCGCCGTTGGACGCCAGCATGCAGAGCCGGTTGAGGACTGCGCTGAACACTTCGTAGCCGTTGAGTGCCCACCGCTTCACCTCCTCCAAGATGGCGTCCTGGTGAACCACTGGTGCTACGGCTTGTGTAACCAATAGAAGTGGGGGCAGCGAGATCTCCCATACGGAGATCTTGTCGTATCTACAAAAACATTAACGGTTTTGTTTGAAATTCAATAACATTGTTCAATGAAATCTTTAGGGTTATTAATACTCGTAGACCAAAAACCAATGTAGTTTGTGAGAACTGACCTGAGTTATAATATAATAAAATATTTAAAAGAGTATGAAATTAAATGACTTTGGTTAAGTTAGTTGATAGTTAATCGATTAATAGTCTTCTAAATAATTTCATTGAGATTGTAAGTATTCATTCAATTTTAATTGAAAATTACATTGTGTGTATTTTTTTAGCTTGTAATATAGAGATTTGTTTCCTTTACAATATTTCAAAAGTTTCTTGAATCTATATTTGTGAGGCGAAAAAAGGGATGAGGGGGGGGGGATCTATATTTGTGAAAGGGACCGCTTCGCGTCAATTTTTTATTTTGAGTGATCCAAATTTTTTAATTCCTAACAATTTGGCACAAATCCCATAAGTTTACGATTTTTTAGTTAAAGTTATATGACTCTTTGAAATTACATGAGAGAAAAGGGCTATTTAAAAAAAATCTATTTTGAAAATTTCAAATAAGAATAAAACATATATTTTTCATATTTAAGCAATTTTTGATATTTATTTATTTGATATTTATTAATATTTATTTGATACGATTTTGGTATCAAAAGAAAGATCCAAATCTCCTCTTTAATGGGAATGCCTATTTTGTTTCTTAACTCACAGCAGTTTGCAAGAAAATCATTTTTTATCAAAGCTTGTCGTGAAAAGTGTTATTTCAGAAAAGGGACCTCTTTGCCACCCTATGTTATTTCTCCATAACAAATTGCAAACTCACAAAAGCAACCTCTTGGCGGCATTTTCAGATTTTAGCTATTAAAAAGACGTTCTAGATTTACAATAAACTCGTAACAGTTCACCTCATTGCCAATAGAATTCATCAGAGTGCAGTTTTCAAAGTGTAGCATAGCTATTTGATTTGTTTTACAAAAAAACCTGTTCGCAGCAATGTTATTTCTCCACAAGCGCGAAGAGGTACCCTTTCTCAAGCTAGACTTCGACTACTTAATTCATTATTTTGAATGTTTCATTCCATTTAAAGAGTTTGTAATCTATTTCAACCGGTACCGGACGAAATGGAGCATATTAAAATGCAAACCACCAAAAATCTATATTTTTTACCTCAATCAATAAAACTGTCTGTAGTGAAATTTTTACTTTGCCGCGAAGAGGACCCTTTTTCCTTTCCACGTCACATTTTATATTTCAAGGCCTATATTTTTACTTTCACAATAGCTCGCACACTGGTTGAAATAAGACCAAAAATTTCATTTGATCAGGACCCAAATACTTTTAAAATATTTTATGGCTGAAACAACTGTTCTTCTTGATTTGCTAGAATATTTTATTACAATAGCTGTCCAATGATTCAATCAATTACCCTTCTTCCATAAGATTACCATTGAAACTTTAAAAGCCTGTAGGGCATAGGCCTACTATCCGTTGTTAATTAATGGGATTCTGCTAATTTACAAGATACTAATTTTATAACGGTATGCGAAAATTTCTCCTGCGATGCACACAAGCTGTGAGAAACAAAGGAAAAGAATCATGCCTATTAATTTACATACAAGACATTTCAGGTTTTCATTCAACAAGATTTGTGTTCGGTTTAATAGGGTCAAATTATTTATTTAGATACAAGAAACTGCTATTCCTTTTATCTTTGTGTATTATGCATTAGTCAAAGTACGATATTTATAATCTTTTCAATAAAAGACGTCCAATCTAATCAAGAATATGTACTTTTCAAGTTTTATACAAAAAAAGTTTAAACCTTTTAATATACATGTATCTGTTATTTTATTTTTTATCATTTTTTTAGAACACTCAGTTAAAGTCTACAGAAATATTTCCCGATAGCTGTGAGAAGACTAATCCAGTCCTGATCTAGTCGAAAATTTTGAGCGGGAAATCAAAACCTTTTCATGTCCCACGCATTAGTGTCCATTCCTAGTGTTAATTATTTATGATTTTAAGAAAAGCTCAAACTCAGTGACAGGATGAAGATTAAGAAGATTCCCTTTCAAAACCCTTAAAAAACGCCTTGGGCCAACAAAAATACAAAATCCTATATAATACTAACTGAAAATAAGCGACCATATTCTTATGGCCAAAGAACTGCCTGCATGCTTGGTGAAGGGAGTGGGTACAGTCCCCTCCTCGAGGCGTGTACAGTCCAGCGTGGAAGTGTAGTTCCAGATATTTGGCGAAAGAAAATGCCCAAGTGTCATTGGACATGCGCATCACTTGTGTTACCTGAAAGAATTTTGAAACGTTAATGAATGATTTAACTGTTTGTAACATAATATTGGTGAAGAACACTAAAACAACGAATGAATGGTAGTGATAGTTGATTAATTTGATTTATAAAAATTGAGTAATATAGAATAATAATAGGATGTAATACTGCAGGCATTTAATCCATGTAGTAATACATATCCTATACTCTAATACGAGAAAGGTATATTTTTATATAAAAAAGATCTCGAAAATGGCTCTCACAATTTTCTTCAAACTTTGCAAATAAATTAGTTCTGGGATAAAAACAAAATTATGGTTTCTAAAATTAGAGAGGTCTTTATGGTAGGAAAAATTTTATTTTGTTATAATCTTGAATTAAAGTTATACAAATTTAACAGCAGTCTTATGTAGTTAATAGGGATGGACGGGTCTCGAAATTACGAGAAATTTTCGAGAAATTTTTAATCTCGTTAACCGAGACGAGATTTTATTTTGATCGAGATTTTTCGAGACGAGAAATAATTCGTGAATAACGATAAAAACGGGTATAAATAATCTACGAATTTAATACTGCAAAATAAATTATTTTGAAGCAATGTGAAGTGTTTTATTTTCCTATCCTCCTCACAACTTCAATCATATTAATTGCCATCATAAACGGTTAAACTACGTTTGGACTTCCAAGATTTGGACTGGACTGGAGACGGCTCTACGGCTGCATCTGCACGGACTAGTGGTACTGACAATCAACAGTAGTGGGCGGAGTCAACATAGCTTCTGATTTATAAAATAATTCATTTGTTTGATAAATCTTTAGAACATTGGGAAAACTTTATAAACAATAAACAATCTTAGAACATTGGGAAAACTTTATAAACAATAAACAATCATTATTTGACATTTAATTGCTTCAAGACGATTATTTAAAACTGATTCAAATAATTTTTGACCAATTTAAGAGCTGTTTTGACATTAACAGTAAGAATAGTAGTAACATTCAGATGAATGACAAGATAGCCAATCAGATTGAATAATGGCTAACCTCAAATATCCCCTGTAATACAGAATTTAATAAGCCATAAATGCATAAAATCGGCTGATGGTTGATTTTATTTCAAGGTTTGGACACTAAAAAACTGAATATTTAACAATAATTGTTGAACAGCAATAAATAGGTTGTGTTGAATGCATAGAAAATCAATGGGCTTACCTCAGAACCATACAGGCTTCATGGCTATTCCATTGCCATACTAATGCTTGCCTTTATTCAGTTAGGAGCAAAATAAAAACCTTACCACTAGCAGACGACAAATCTAGGGAATTGCATGAATTTGAAAGCAGTGAAAGTTAAGTATACAGGACTTGAATAGTTTGGAGAAATAACAATGAATAGCAAACGTAATGAGAGCTGAAGATTGTCTTATGGACAAAGACAAAGAAGAAGAGAGAGTTGAAAGTTAAAATTAAAATCCTCCAAGTAAAAGTTATTTCTTGTTAGCCTCCCAGCCTCTAGGCTTGTGATTCAAAGTTACTAGGCCTATGCCTATTACAAATCTGTGAGTGAGGAAAAGCTCTTATTTGGAAACATTTTAAAGTAGGTTAATAGTGAAAATTGTGAAACATGAAAGTGAAAAGTGAAGTAAATAACTGTAACAGAGGATTCTCTTTTTATGTTTTATTAAACATAGGTCGGTAGGGTTTATGGTGAGCCTATATCTTCTCAACCTTTTTATTGGGTACGTCATTCCTTTATAGGCCTAGACCTTTTGTTAAGAAAGTGACTTTTTTAACTTTTAGTTTGTTAACATAATCAGCAATTTACAAAGAAATATTTGTTCCTTCACATTAATCAGGATTAACCATGTTACAAAATCAGATTAAAATCCCGAACGCACATTTCTCGTAATGTACGAGAGGGAAAATCTCGTCTCGATCTCGTCTCGAAATTATTTGAGAATTAAAAATTCTCGTCTCGTCTCGTCTCGAACTGAAAATCCAATCTCGTCCATCCCTAGTAGTTAAAAATAAAAGAGTTGCTGGAACCAGCTGTCAATGTACGAATCACGTGCATCAGTAGAAAACATTTACTTTTCCATTGCAGCCACTTTTGAATTGCCGAATGATGATGATGATGGTAATTAATAATAATAATAATAATCATATGGATTTTAGTGGAGGGAGATCAGCAATTAACTGACAGTTCTTCTCACCTGAGAGGCCTGCACTTTTTTGTTTTCTATGCAGGTGCACGAACGGCTTAACGTGACTTACGAACCACGGGACTTCCAAACTCATGGGTGCTGAATGATGATACTTTCATAACAACAATTTATCAGTTTTTAAACCATACTTTATAATGGTAACTATAGATGTTTAGATAGATAAAAGTAAAATAAAAGCATAATACAACTAAGTAATTTGTAGAATATAAATTAAATTAAAGGAAAAATAATTAGTATCATGATGAAATCAGCTGCTAGCCACAAGATTAAAATCAACGTTTTACAAATTCAAAATGTGGTTCAACAAATTTATACTACAGTGCAAGGCCTACATTAAAACATTCCGAGTGAGCAAGCTAGCTAGCTCATCTTGAATAAAAATAAGTAATGAAATAAAATTACCTTGTCCAATCACTGGTTGTCTAAAAGACATCTTTTGACAACCAGTGATTAGACAAGGTAATTTTATTTCATTATTAATATATTCCAATCCAGGGTCACAATGAATACTGTAAAAATAAGGCTTTTTGCACTTCGTTACCATTTTATGCACAGTCTACGACTGATATTATTATTACAAAGAATTGTGTACGTTTACCGAACAACATGCACAGCTCCCAGGTGCACACTGACCTGCTGATTGCACGCCGGGCAGTAGGTCCACATGAGGATACTCTCATCGTCCGTGTGTGGAGCGCCCTCTATCTCACGCAAGGATATCTGCACAGCACCTCCGTCATGTACAAACCTAGACATTCAACAAAAATTACAAAGTTGTTCAGGACTATGAGGTAAGGAGTTTAATAGCCAAATGGTGCTTATCTACTATTCATGATTGTTTTCATGGTATTCTGACTGTTTTGCAAAACTGGTTTTTAATTTTTCTTGATGAGGTTTGAATTTTTTATTTAGTTTAGGAGCACCTAAATTCGATTCAATAGTCTTGATTTCATTTAGAGAGCTTTCTATGGAGAGAGCAATCAGATCTGAATTGATGCACCTAATCTGGAAGCTAAGCAGCTGTTACTCCAAATATAGTGACTTAAATAATTGAATTGATAATTGGATAATTGGACCAGGTGTGCTGGCATGAGGTTATTTTTTTTCAATAAAAAAAGCATAATTTACCTTAAAAATTTGTTATTTATTTTAATTTTGTTACATTTTTAAGGTAACTATATTAGTAGGATAATTTAGAGTATTATAAATGATTAAAAGTGATTTAGGCAGCATATGCTTAACTTGGTTTATAAGAGTATATTGGTTAATCTAGGTAAAACAAAGCTTCTGCTAGGAAATGGCATGTAATACACCTAAACACAGAGCTAGAAACACATTTTCCAGCTGTATACTTGTTCATACAAATAATTTTCATAAGTAAATCAGAAAAAAGATTTGTGCAATGTTAATACTGCATAGCTTAAAAAAATGGTATTACACAGTTGTATTAAATAATAATCGTTTGTTTCAATACCTGCGCACGTGCTTCATCATGGGTGTATCACAGCGGTCGGAAGGGCACACGTAGGAACTGCGGAAACAATACCTCTCTAGGAATGCTCCCAGGGAGATGTCATTGCGGCCGTAGTAGTCCATGTGAACCACCCTGCGCACAGTGGAAATTAAAACATTATGCTTTATTGTATATGAGAAATCCCTTGATCACAACATAAAAACAACAGAAATACTAAAATTAATAACTTCACCGGCCAACAGACAGTAAAATTATTTAAAAATTAAAATGTGGAAATTAAAAACATTTAGTTTATTCAAAAACTGAAACTGTACACTAAGAGAACGCAGGCGTTGCTCACCAAGGATTGACGCAGAACGAAGGCGCATTTGGTGACTCGTGAGAGTAGCTGCAGAACAGTACCGCCAGCCTCTGGTGCTTCCCAGGGTCCAAAGAGTCGACGGGGGGTGGAGGGGAGGGAGCGGGGGGCCCCGCGGGGACAGGGGGGGTTCTGTGGGGGGTGAGGGGCAGCCGACCCCCCTGGGCGCGGTACAGGGCCAACAGCGTCTGGACCTCGTCACTGCTGACTGGCTCCGTCAACTTGGCAGTGACAAACGGATGGACCGGGCCCAACTGTTGACAAACACTTACAGGTACTACAATAGCAAACCCTGGGCTTGTAGCAAAACCATAAATAAAAACCCATACCTTCCTCTTTTCTCCTTTAGTCAGTGATATATTGTTTGTTCAGTTTGGTTTCAGTGCCATGACCTTGACGGGTAATCTAAGAATTTTTTGTGGTCTGTGAGACCGAGTGTTTCAGTTGGTGTAAGTACCAGTAATATATGAAGTATTGAAGTATATGAAGTGGGTCTAAGAGACGGGAGGTTCAGGTAAGAGAAAAATATTTGTCAAAATTTTGTTAATGATTAAATGATTTTTTTAAGAGTAAAGCTGTTGTATAATACTTACAAAAATCATGTAAGAGGGTAAACAATATTATAAAAATGATTTTCACTAATGAAATGCTTCATAGACCAGGGTTTTCAGTTGGTGTTAGAAAGAAATGGGTTTCGGTAAATGTGTTAAGGTCAAGCTCAGCACCTTGTCCCACTCACTTTGACTCCATTGAGCTTGAGCAAAGCGTCCTTGTTAGAGGCGTCCCCGGGGGCTGGTCGGGCAGGGGCGGTGGGCTTGTCGTCCAATTGGGCCGTCCAGTACACGGTCGTGGGGAAGTATCTGCGCAACAGGCAGTTGCGACCACTCTCAGTCTCTAGGTAAGGCACGCTGAACTGCAACAAGACAGTAGATTTGAGTGTAGAATTTGTACAGTAATATGAATAAAGGTTTCATATTTTGTCATAAACTTTTCTGCTATAATTCATTATTATCACCATTTATAAAACTGCCTTACAACCTTAATTACTATCCAATGTCATACGTCCGTCTCTTGTCTCCTTAAAAGGTTGTTATTGAAAACTGTACTGGTGCTTGCTGTTTGACACTGACTGATTTAAGTTTTAGGTTCTACAGCAAGGTTTTGTAACCATGTTTTTATTCACAACAAAATTGGCTTGATGCAAAGTAGCACATTTTAAAATTGAAATTATCAAGAATTATCATTTGTAGGCTTATCAAAAACAAAAAAGTAAAGAATATTTTTGGGGAAAATTATTGTCTGTTAAATATCTTATGATCACAAACTACGATTAACTCTAAAAAGTAAAGGTTAACTCTAGAAAGTAGGCCTCAACTAGCCATTAATAAAAATAAACCGTCTCACCTTTAAAAAAGGTGAAACAGACAACAGAGTATCATCCAATGCTTTCCTGAACCTGTTAGATTGAAGTGGTTCTGATACTGCCAATGACTGTCCATTGTTATTCTCACTAAACACTTCATCTTCAAGGTTTAAATAAGAATGAAGAGGATCACTGAAATCACTGACTGATTCTACGTTTATTCTTCTATCTTCACTTACTGACTTTTCTTTGCCTGACAATTTTACAGACTTATTAAAATCACTTTTCATCTTGAGATCATTCGTTATTTTATTAGATGTATCTTCGTTTTCTTTGTCCACGTTACTGGCATTAGGTGTATCACTGTTTTTAGCGGACGATTGGTAACTTTCACTCTCAGATTTTTTCTGTTGGGAAAATTGTGACAAAATACTGCTTGGCATGAAATCTTTTTCATTCAATGGTGAAATTGGGGCAAGTCGGTTTTCATCACTTGGCGAAGAATTAGAGTTGTCATGAAAAAAGTTATCATCTTTCAGAGAAGGTGGACGGGCAAACTCATCCATGAGAAAAGACAATTCCAATCGCCAGTTGTAAAGTGCGTAGATTAACCAACTTGTGACCTGCAAACAAAATTATTTTTATGAATGCATGAATTTTATTGGTTGACCAGAACAATAAGCTAATGTGCTGTTAATGAAAGGAGGGGACACAATTATAAATAAAATATTAAACAACAAAAAACAATTTTAACTTATTGCCAAAATTTTGAATTGGATTCTTTAGAAAAAATTAACCATGTTCCACTAAGGAAATAAAAGAATTGATAAAAAGTAAGTTAAGAAGGAAAGCTAAGGGTCTCTTTTAAATAGAGTAATTTTATAGTTAAAACACAGTTGTTTTACTAAAATTGCTTGTTTATGTAGCACAACTGAGTAATTGCTCCATTTACTAACCCGCTTCAGTTTTGCCAATTCATTGGTCGGAGCGCCGCGTAGAAGAACTGTGCATCCGAGATGAGGCGAGGAGCAGCCCTCCAGGAACATTAGTGTTTTTGACGCCCCTAAAATCAACCAAAACATCTTAAATCTTAATTATTTGTGACAAATTCTGTATTTAAAAAAATATTTTGTGAAGATTAGGACTTAGGAGAAAGAGTTGTCCGATTTTTATGAAAAATTTCATATGGATGTGTAGGGTAGCTTTCTTCATGTTAAGTTAAAAAACCAGGGTGATCGGACCTTGGGAACGGGGTTTTTATGGTGTTTCAAAATGGTAAAAATTGGGATTTTGTTATGTTTGGCCCAAAATTATTAAAATTTTAACTGAAACTTTTTAAAAGAGCTCTAAAACACAAACAACTTAGTATTTTAAATTTTTAACCTTCTGTTACTAGTTACAGAAAAATTTTTAAAAATCTTTCCCATTTTATTCTAATGGGAAAAATACAAACCTCTCTATCTCATTTATTTATTGTTGTAACTTGATAAAATTTTGTATGTACCTTCAAGAGGCAGGTTTTAATTTATATTTGCTAACAACGTCCAATTGTATACTACAGTGGAACAAATGATGGAACTCATAGAGCAGGAGTGGGTTTTGCCTTGAATAAAAAGGTGCTTGGAGCATTGTTAAAATTTGAGGCAGTCAGTGAAAGATTGTGCATGATAAGACTGAGAGGGAAATTCAAGAACATATCAATAATCAGCTACTATGCACCAACAGAAGACGGAGATGACAATGAAAAGGATATCTTCTACGGACAACTAGAAGAGATGTGTAACAAAATCCCTAACTATGACATTAAAATATTGATGGGAGATGCAAATGCCAAAATAGGCAAGGAAGAACTGTGGAAAGAATACATTGGAAAAGAGAGCTTACACAACTCAACAAGTGAAAATGGAGTAAGATTACTAAGCTTTGCATGTGTCACAAATCTTAAAGTTATAAGTACAGTGTTCCCACACAAAGATATCCACAAAGGTACCTGGGTATCACCAGGGGGAAGAACTACAAATCAGATTGACCACATTCTGATTGATAAAAGAAATAAGAATTGTATCACAGATGTAAGAAGCCTCAGAGGAGCTGAATGTGGGTCAGACCATTATTTAATACTAGTGAAAGTAAGGCAAAAAATCTCAATATTAAAAAGAGAAGTAAACAAAGTTGAAGAAAAAATTGACACACAAAAAATTAAAGACATGAATATCCAAAAGAAATTCCAGCTGACATTGTCGAATAGATTTGAAGTTCTGGCAAGGATTGAAGAAACACAAAGTATTGAGGAAAACTGGAACTGCATTAAGGAAATTGTCAAAGAAACAGGCGAAGAAGTACTAGGATTACGAAGAAGAAGGAAATCCAAAAAACCGTGGATAACAGAAGATTGTGTAGATCTGGCAAAGAAGAGAAAAGAAATCAAATTAAAACTTCTTAATGATCCGTCCGAACAAACTACAAACATGTTTTAAAATATATCTAGAGAAACAACCAGAACCCTAAGAACAGCAAAGCGAAGATATGTAAATGATCTCATAACCAAAGCTGAAAATGACCGAACCAATAATAATGCCAAAGATTTTTATAGAACAATTAGATTCTTTCAAAAAGGATATAGCCCTAGACTAACGGGTATTAAAAAAACCAACTGTGATATGACATGTGATAAACAAGAAACACTAGACATATGGAAAAATTACTTTAACGATCTACTTAATGTAAATATAGAAGACCCTAGTGTAGAAAATGAAGATGATATATATTACAATGTAGAGCCCCTCCTAGAGGAACCTAACCTGCAAGAAACCAAAGATGTAATTAAAAGTCTAAAAAAAGGGAAAGCGGCTGGCTGTGATGGAATCGAGGCAGAATTGCTTAAAGCTGGAGGTGATTCTCTACACCAAAGATTACACAAACTTATACAGAAAATATGGAGGGATGAGGAGTTACCAAACGATTGGAAAAAGGCAGTGATAGTACCTATTCATAAGAAGGGTGATAAACATGAATGTAAGAACTATCGAGGTATGGCACTTTTAAACACCACATACAAAGTTTTCTCAAAATTACTACTAAACCGACTAAAAACCTATGCAGAAGAAATAATCAAAAATCAACAGGCGGGATTCATCAGTGGCAGGTCAACATCTGACCAAATATTCATCCTGAAACAGACCATAACGAAATGTTGGGAATTCAACAAAGAAACACATATACTATTTGTAGACTTCCACAAAGCCTATGATAGTATCATTCGCAAAAAGATGTGGGAGATTCTGTTGAAATTTGGAATACCTAAAAAACTAATTAATTTAATCAAGTTATGTTGCTCAGATACAAGGAACAAGGTAAAGATATAAAATGAATATATCAGTGAGTTTATAACAACCACAGGAGTAAGGCAGGGTGATGGGCTTTCACCAATCCTATTTAATTTGATAGTAGAAGAAGCTCTTTAGGAAACCAGAAAATTAGAAGAAGGAGTAATTGTAGGAACCAAAGTCAACGTATTAGCATTTGCTGACAATGTAGCCCTTGTAGCAGAAACCAAAGAAGATCTTAAACGATTACTACTAAAACTAAGAGAAGAAACCAGGAAAGTAGGATTAAAGATCAATAAGGAAATACAAAGTACTTAATTATTTCAAGAGCAAATCAAGTAGAAATTTGAACCTTCAAGTAGATGATATTTAGTTTCCTCGGACTACTGATTTTAAATACTTAGGGGTAAAATTCACCGAAGACAACAACGAAGAAATTGAAGTAGAAAGCAGACTCATAGCAGCAAGGAAAAGTTTCTGGTCTCTATAAAAAATTCTAAGCTCCAAACAAATATCAAAAACTACAAAGATAAGAATTTACCACACAATAATACAACCGGTACTCCTATATGGAACGGAAAATTTAGCCTTGAGCAAAAACTCAGAAAAAAAGTTTATGGTCTTTGAGAACCAGAAAAATATATGGTCCAATTAATGAAAATGACATTTGGCGAATCCGTAAAAATCAAGAATTAAAAGACCTTTACGGACAGCCCGACATTGTAGCTATTATTAAAAGTCGAAGATTGAGATGGGCAGGTCATATAACAAGAAGACCAGAAAACACCCTTATTAAGGACATTTTTGAAGGGAGACCAGCAGGCACTAGACCACTAGGAAGACTAGGGATGTGTCGAATCCGAATCTCGAATCCACCGAATCCTAAGAAAAGATTCGGATTCGAGATTCGATGAACGAGATTCGAGAATCGAATCTCGGGTCCGCTGACAGATTACGCCATCACGGCGCGGCGCCGAGCTGCCGACGCACTGTGTCTGAGTAATAATTAGGGATGGACGGGACCCGAAATTGCTGAGAAAATTTCGGGAGAAAATTTGTCCCGATCATCGGAAGGAGTAAATTCCTTTTCACTCGGGAATTTATCGGGTCGGGAACTGCCGAACGGCGCGGCGGCCGCGATCGCGGCTGGCGTTCTCGGTCGGCGATTGCGGCTGGCGTTCTCGGCCGGCGATCTCGGTCGGAGATCGCGGCCGGTCTCGCTAACGAGGAACGGCACAAATACAAGCGGCCACATTCCACGGACACTCGAGACGATCTATTGTTCAGCTTATCTACTGTCCGACCTCTGGCAGTAATTTATTCAAGAGGGGTGTTTTTTGCTCCTAGTACCAAGTGCTATTTTCTGAACCAATTGTCATAGAAAACTAAGGGATGGCTCGTTTGATTCGTCTAATTCTTACAAATTTAACAAAATTTCAACCAAAGTTGTGTGACTTTCCAATCAAAGGGAAAATGGCAAAGTATTATTAAATAAATCAATCTTTAATTGAATTACTGTTTTATAATGTTAAAAGCATCTTATTATAATTTAATATAATTTTTAAATGAAAAACTTCAAATCACATTAAATATATCTTTTAAAATTAAACATTAAAAATATATTTATTAGATTTTGAGGTTCATAACTTTAAACTTTCATTGTTTTTTATTGATTTTTTCATCATACACTCCTTTAATACATATATCATACTTAAAAAGATATTACTCCCTTGTACTTTGGCTTTTAAATATTATTTCTTAATAATGACTCTTATTTGTTAACTCTAAGAATAAGCTTGACATTGACATTATAGAGAGAGAATAAATCTGTAAATTTAATCCTTGTTTCGGGACTCGAGATTCGAGATTTGATTTTTTAGGATTCGGATTCGGATTCGAGATTTGAAATTCCTGGATTTGACCATCACTAAGGAAGACCAAAATTAAGATGGCAGGACCAAGTCCAAAAAGGCCTCAGACGAATGGGAGTGACCTGGGAACAAGCTGAAGATAGAGAAAAGTGGAGGGGTATCGTTGCGGAGGCCAAAAACCAACTTTGGTTTGAATGGCCACAGCGGTAAGTGGTAAGGTAAGTAACAACGTCCATATAGCGGCAACCCTACACACTCATTCCCCCTGGGGTTTTTATGGGAAAGATTAAAAAATTAACAGGTCTTCATAAAAGTTTGGGTGTACCTTTACTAGGTGGTAATTAACCTATCTTTGCTAATAAAACCCCTAAATACAGCAAACCTACTTACAGAACACCATAAAATGTTTATGGTTAAAATTATGAAATCACTAAATTTTAGTGGAAATTCATTTAGTATGCAGGTGTGCTGTGACGGGGAGCGTTTTTACAATGTTCAGTACAGTTTTCTTCTAAGTGCAGAACATCTATACCTTATATATATTAGGGGTGTGCGAATAGTGAATTTTCTGGTCGAGCCGAGCCGAGCCGAGCTGGTAATGAAATATTCGAGTTTCGAGCCGAGCCCAGGCAGCAAAAAAAAAAAAAAAAAAAAAAAAAAAAAAAAAAAAAAAAAAAAAAAAAAAATTGATAATTTTTTTTGTAAAAATACCATCTTTCATCTTCCCAAAAGGCCATTTTTTGGCCATTAAATGAAAAAAGTAAAACGCAGTCAACTCCCGATTAACCGGGGTAATGACTGGTTGAAGGATCCCGGATAACCCAAAACCACGGTTAACAGATCTTCTAATTGAGTGAACAAGGAATAATAAAAGGGTCCAACGTGGACAAAAAACCAAGGCCAGGTGTTCTATTGTTTGGCATCTGTCAGCTGGGATGGGTGGGTAAGGTGAAGGGGGGAGAGGGTCGGCGCTGGGCGAGGGGGAGGGTCGCTTGGGATAATTTATTCAAGATTAAGAGCACGCAAACAAAAACAAGTTATTGTTCATCTTTTTGTCTAAGTGGTAAAAATTTAAGAACAATAAATTGTTTTAAATGTTTAGTTACCAAATTAGTCTAATAAATTTGTCAAATAAAATGTTAATGTAACTTTATCAAAACATTTCTTGAAATGCAAATCAAATGCATTTTGAAATGTGTTGTTTTGCATAATATAACCCAAAATTACTAAGGGTCACTGAACAGCACATGAATCAAAACGATTTACACAATGAAGTGGAAACTAATAGGACCTTTCTTTGGGCGAGGGTGTGTGAGAGAG
Organism: Neoaliturus tenellus; assembly: GCA_030545055.2. Taxonomy (NCBI): domain Eukaryota; kingdom Metazoa; phylum Arthropoda; class Insecta; order Hemiptera; family Cicadellidae; genus Neoaliturus; species Neoaliturus tenellus. The sequence continues at coordinate 83,527,147 of CM061532.1, forward strand.
TGTGTGTGTGTGTGTGTGTGTGTGTGTGTGTGTGTGGGTGCATGTAAGAGTGCGTGCGTGTGTGCGTGTGTTGACTCCACCAGTCAAGGTCATTAGCGTGGTCCTATTGCGTCGTCGTAAACAAACCCCGCCCGGCACCTGCCATCGTCTTGCCTCCCTAACCCTGTTTGCGATCACACAGCTCAATTATAAATTGCCGTGTTTCTCTGCTTTTTTCCATTAATTAATAAATCAAATAATTGTTAGTACAGAGTTTTCTTCTTAACTCTTTTTCTTTTGTGGAATTGTTGCTTCTGTAATTATTTTCAGCTCGACCACTCGAATAGTTTGGCATAACCTCGAGCCGAGCCGAATAGTGCTAGTATTCGACCACAACTATTCGACCACTCGAGTACTCGCACACCCCTAATATATATCCATAAATCAATTTGTATTTATAAGAGGTGATTAGGGTTTTAATGGTATATAATTTTGGTTATCCTAACCACTCCCTGGTCCCAATTAGTTCGGACGATTGATTCTCTACAGTTGGTAAAATATATTTTTTAGTAATCTAACTTAGTGGTTACCTTATTTATTTCAGAATATCCATGCTCAAACCTGTTTCCGAAGTGAACGTTTTGACGTAAAAGTTGGCGCATTTGCCCAGCTGGGGGCGGCAGACTTGGGCGTCGATGCTCTTGACAATGTCGGCGCCAGTCATTCGCGCAACACGCTCCAATACGCTGGACTTGACGTTGAGCACAAGACTGATGCCGAGCCGCAGCAGGCTCTCCTGCGCGAGCCTGGACACATTGCGCTGCACCAGCACCAGGTCAGGGGCCATGGCTGCAATCCGTGCCACCGTGTGCCGTAGGTACTCCTGTTCCTGATTGGTAACATAAAGTCAGTACCAGACCAATGTTGAGCCATTCAGATTCTCCTACGAGAGCCAGAACACGTTGCACTGCACCAACCACAGGTCGGGAGCCATGGCTGCGATCCGTGCCACAGTGTGCCGTAGGTACTCTTGTTCCTGAGTGGTAACATATAGTTAAGTACCAGACTAATGTTGAGCCATAGCAGACTCTCCTATGCGAGCTAGGACACGTTGCACTGCACCAATACCAGGTCGGGGACCATTGCTATGATTTGTGCCACTGTTTGCCGCAGGTACTCTTGTTCCTCAGGGGTAACAGATAGTGCATCACTAGGGTCTACTATGACACATTTTATACAAGATCAAGCTTTACGAGGTGCAAGCTCCAGTTGTAAATGAATGAGTTTTGAAAAGCAATCAATCAATCTGAACTTAAGTAATGTGTGATAAGCAATATTTTAGTAATAATTCTCAATTTAACCAACTGCATAAACAACAAGAATTTTACAACTGGTTAACCTTTTACTTTTGGCTATAAATAGAATTATTTTGGCAATTAAAAACTATCAGCTGTTTGTCTTTCAGTAATTTGTTTCTGTTAGTCATTTTACATGTATTTTTTGACAGGCTTAATGATTGATGTATCTAACGATATCAACTATTGGTTAAATGACTAAAACAAAGCAACAATAAAATATAATCGATTACAACCAAAGTTATTACTGTTATTTACAGCATCCGTTGTCTGATACGACCAATGGCAACTTACGATTGATGTACACCAATTAGCAGTTTAGCTACATTGTAAAAACAAATAACTGATTACCTTATTATCCTCTAATTCGTTTACTTCCAAGGATAAGAAAGAAATACATTAGCCTTACAATTAATTTATAAAAAAACCTTTTCCATGTGTGACAGAATGGTGTCATATTTTGAACATTGAAATATTTTAAAGAATTCTATTAACCTGTTAACTGTAGCACATTTGATACTGAACGAAAAGCCGCACACTGCTCATCAAAGTCAGTTTGAATAGGTACCAAAAAAAGTGGGGAGGTAGAGACAATAACAAAAACTTGAACACTACATCAACAATTTCATTTTCTATTAAATTTAATTTTGGCTAAATTTGATGGCACCTGCATCATGACGGGCTCGAGGGACATGAGGCGGCCCTCGACGCGCTGGTACACAATGGCGCAGCTGAGCAGCAGGATGCGTGGGTTGGCGAGCCTGGTGGGCATGGCTCGGTGGGCGAGGTTCTTGCGGCACACCACTCCCCCCACGATGCAGCTGTCGGACCGCGACCCCCCACTCACCTTCTTCAGCTGCACATACCTTCACAGCAGAAGAGTGGTGGGTAGTGTGATCATTAAATCAGGAATATTTATATAGTGAATAACATTGCATTGCAAGAAACTTGTCATTATATAACTAAAGACAGTGTACAAATGTCAAGTTTGGAATCATGAGGTCTAAAAAATAACATTCTTTTTATGTGAAAGGAGCCACAAAATTTCAATGTCACAAGTTCACTCTGAAAGGAATACATCAATGAAGTAAATACGCCCTTTCATTTAAATTACTGTATTTTAATCTTTCTTTCAAAAATTGTGTCATTGTATTGTAGTTTAAGTGACAAAGAAGATCTATAAAGACGTAGAGCAGAATACCCTTTTATGTGTCAAACTATGAATACAGGATAGATCAAATTGACCTATACCAATTGTAGAATGGACGATTTATAAGGTTTACTGAATATTTTATTCATCATTAGGCATTAATTTAATCATCATATTGTCATATATAGGGTATTCTAGATCGAAGCACCAACCCTTTTTCGGAGATCAATTTAAGACACGTTACATTAACATCTACATATTAATACGCAAGCATGTTTGATTTCCTCCTTTTTTCTCAGCTCGTGTACTGTACATTGTAGGAGAAATCCGGGCATACCATTAGAAAGTTATAGTCCTGTAGATGAGCAGAATCCCATTCTAATTCACTTCAGACTCCAGGGCTACGCCCCACAGGCTTTCAAAGTTTCAATGTTAATCTTATGGAGAAAGGAGAATTGGATGAATCATGAGACAGCTGTTGTAATAACAACTACTAGAAAATTAGGAAGAACAGATGTTTTAGTTCTGAAATGTTTTTAAGCTTGGGTCGAGATTAACTGAAATTTTGATCAAATTTCGATCAATAGGCGATCTCTAGTTTGTATTAATGTTCAATCTTAGTAGAACTAAAGTATACTGAAACAACTACTTACTGTCGGATATCCATATCATCATTGTCATTGCGCAAATCAGGTCTGACAGTGTCCACTACCGTCTGCGCGAGTGGCAACACTGTTTCAGACCAAGACTGAGCCAAGCCCTCAGAATTCAACAGCTGCTTCACCAATACTGCCAAGTGCTGCTGGAAACCTCCACTGTTACCAACAAACATACAACTATTATTTTATTAACTTTTACTTGTACCAGAGAGCTATAAAGAAACTATGAGATAGCTTTATTGTTTATATAAAACAATCCATCTTCTTATTTCTATAAGGGTTTCGTCAGTTATGTCCCTTTTTCTCTCGACCTATTAAACCGATTTTTAAGATTGAGGTGTCATTTTAAAGCTTAGGATATAGCGAGTGGACGATTCGTAATTAAAAGGTTCATATCGTTTCGGGCTTCGCCCCCCTCAACTGAGGGCGCTTTAAAATGTTGACCAACTTTCATTGTACGATGTTTATAAATGTGAATTGTAACTTAACAGCTGATTACTTTCAGATGAATTTTTAAGTCAGATTGTAAACAAAAATAGATCTCTGTCACTTCATAACCAACATACATGTGCTTTAGGTTAGTTTCTCTCATACAGAATCATAAAATGAGCAATTTGCGCACAGGCCACCTCGTGTAATTTAAAAACTCAAATTAAAAAAGGTAAGAAAAACCTTTCTCATTTCTTATTTCTGGCAGAGTTATTTGGGCATGACTTTAAAATCATGAGATCACCTTTTTAAAGTAAATTTTTTGTGTTCAAACTTAAGATAAAGTATCCAAGGGTTTAAGTATAAAGGTTCTCAGTAAGTTCAATCTTTTTTTTCCATATCCACACCAGAGGCATTTTGTTAAGGATATTAGTACTAAGTACACACAAACGCTTTTTTGAAAAGCGGTCCAAACCCATAAAATTTTGTTAGCCATCCTGGGAATCGAACCCGTCACCCCTTGAACCGAAGTCCAAGACGCTATCTGTTAGGCTAGCCGGATGTCAATCTTTGATGTGGCCGTAAAGATATCAAATCAGAATGGACGGGCCACAAGGCCAGACTCTAATTATTCAGTCTAGACTTGCCCCACACCAAGGCAAGTAATGGTAAAATGAAAAAGCACTTGATTAGTAGTTGGTTTTTTGTGTAGTTGGTGAGGTGGTACTTGCTGCGCCGTGAATTTTAACTAGTTTTTTTAACATGTGTTTGGTATGTTTTTTGTTTTTTGTCAGTCCATTGTCTGTGATGTATATGTTTTTAAACTTTCTGATGACCTCTTCAGAGTGATGATTTTAGGTCTTCAGACTTCAAAATGACACCCTACCGAGTGTCAAAACCGGTCTCTATTCCAGCGACGTTAAGGATTGCAGAAGATATTTAGATATTTTAACCTCTTAAATCAATGTAAGTTTTAAAACTGTTTTATTATTTGTGCAGTTTATTCACAGTTGTTATTAATTTGTATTTTTAAGTATTTTGTTAGCATTTGTTTGTGTTGTTCCTGAGTTGTCTGATAAGAAAGTAGTTAGGTTGCCAAGTTCAATCATACAAAGCAACAGTTAACATAACCAAGTTGCTGACTTGAGTGTGAGGTAGGCCTGTCGTTCAGCGTTGTCCGTACGCAGGCTGGCGGCCGGCGCATTGTACCAGTTGACAGGTTCGCGCGACGCCTCCTTGTATGACTGAACCGCTTTCACCACCATCCCGGTAGTGTCCACAGGGTCCCGGTCACTGCTGCTACCTAGTGACAAAACAAGTGGATACATACAATTCTAAATAGAGTTAAACGTGTTCATTTAACTTCACAAAATGATCAAATTTATTATCTTTTTTGTGTAACAGCTTGCATTTAATTTATGATTTAATTTATTTTATTAATCATTATTATTTTATTAATCAGTCTTAACACACATTCACTACTGACATAAGACAGTTTTTCTCCAATCATAGCCCGTCTGGCTTCAATTTGATGAGGTTCGATCAAAACAGTCCTGTGGTTCCACATGTGGAGCCAGTAATTTCTCTCACAATAGCCTGTAGAGAGGCTTATATCTGTTGATTTTCCATGCAGTAAGAAGTGGCTCGTGAGATACCAGTCTATGTTACAGGATTGCTACTTTCACAATGGTCTATGAGAAACTAAGGTAATATGGTAGTCTCATTTATTTATATTTTGGTCCACAGAAAAAGGTTTTTCTAGAATTGCAGTTTACCACAGTGACCGAGGTGGCTCATAAAAGAGCCAGCTCATAAGCGAACGTGTTAATAGACAGAAAACCTTAGGTAGACATGAATTGCAACACTAAAATCTTAGTAAGAATTTTAACAGCAAAATTATTATACTGTAAATCACAAATAGTTTGTGATGTAGTCTTTGTATTTAGGAATGTAAATACAAGAATAATTTGTAGGTTTTAAGCTTCTCTCAATTATAAATTAAGGAAATGATTTGATACTCGAATAAAAATTAAATTAAGAAATAATAATTGTATTAATTTTGTCCTTTAATCCAAAACTATTATTTGTGGGGCATTTCAGCCTTAGGCCATCTTCAGCATAATTTTGTGTTTACTACCAAAGCAAACATCTATATATATATATATATATAATACGTGATGCCCTTTTTTTGTTAACACTACTCCTCCCTTATTTCTGGAACAATTTTAAAGTTTGAGGTGTCAAAAGAATGGTCTCGGTTCGTAGTTTTGCAATAAGGTTTTAGATTTTTGATATTTTAACTCTGAAGCTCAAGGGAAGCCCTCAAAGTTCATTTTTTCTCCATAAGATTAACATGAGAACAAATTTATATTGAATTGCCAAATAAAACAGCTGTTGATAGTTAAACAAACAAACACATATGTTGAAAGCTGAATAGAAGCAAATTGAACTTGTACTGAAATATCAACACAATTTCATTCTTTAATACGAGGAGTGTCTAATCTGAGCTTTTAACTTTTTTTCAAAATGTAGCTGGTAGATTTTGCTTGAAAGTTTTATCAACGCGTATTTGGGCACAAAAATAAATTTTTAACCTAACCCTAAAAAAATTCATTTTTTTACGATAACGATTTTGGAAATTGAAATTTTTGACATGGGTCTTATTGGTCGTCCGACTGGTATTGAAACAATAATGAAAGGTAACAAATATTAATATAGAACACTAAATGTGTGTGCATTGGTTTCAAACTGCTGTAAAATATAAGGAAAAGGGATAGTTGTTTGTAAGTGTAATAACCTTTTTATTTACTATTATAGTATAAACATGTTATAGGCAGAACGCTACACATATCATTCATTACACATAAAATTCATACTTTAGAAACCAATAACACAAACATGAATTTCAGAAAAACTAATAAAATTTCAGCCATTTATCATAGAACATCATTTTATGAAAATCATATTAAATATAACTATACCAAAACTTACAATAACCTTCCTATTGAAATTAAGAATTGAAATCAGACACAAACACATTTAAGAAGAAATTTAGAAGATATATTATTCACAAGAGCATTTATTCAATGGAAGACTTTTACAATATAAAATAAGAAATTATGAATTTTAAATTAATATTAGGTTTTATAGATAAGTTTATGATGTATAGGCTAATGCAATTTCTTAATTGTCAGCCGAATAAATGTTGATTGATTGATAGATTAAAAAACCTGTGTAAAAGACAACATTTAAAAGTTTTTTACCTCCAGTATAGAAAACAAGCTTATTAAAAAAATGGTTTTTTTAAAAGAAAAATTTTTACCAAAATAAAAAATGCCACTAAAAACAAAATGGACCACACCAACAAAGATGTAGATTTTGCCTCAATTTTTGTGATTTCTTTATAATAATTTTGTAATTCCATTGGAAATTAAGTTAAAGAGGATTTAGTTCTTTATAAATAGTGATTTGGACTCATTCACTATGTCGACGACTACCTTAAACGGGACTACAAAAACAGCCCCGGTGAGTGCTCTTAACTCAACGGGGATGAGTTGTAATGAAATGTAGATTTTTATTCTGTTGTCATTTACGTTTTGTATGTGCTAAACTATCTAGATCCAGAATCTGTGAATTTATTCTAAATTGTATAAGAGTGTTTAGACAGAGGCCTTAAGAGATATAGGCTTAAGAGCAACCACGTAATCTCAACGCTATCACATTGGGAAGTTGGAGAATTAATTAGTGATGAAGATCGATTGATGAAACACAAATGTTATGTAGTAATCTAAATTTTCACTATAATTTATTTTTTATTTTCAAAGTAACTCAGTTTATAACCATGGAGCAAGGTTTGATCACCATCAGATACTCTAATAAATGCAGCGCATTGCGCTGCACGGGCCCCCTAGTTTTATATAATGTGCTGTGGCCTAAGCTAGGGATATGATGGCCTAAGGCAAAAAACAAATTCATCAATATCAATTCTTCATTGAAGGACGCAATTAATACGATACAATTCTGATAATTCAATCTGAAGCTACAACATTTCACACCTAATTTTATATACCAAACTATTAAGTTTTATGTTGAATGTAAAGGGATATTAGGAGTAAATAAAAAATTACCTATAGATATTCTGGAACAAGTGGCACTCACCGTTAGTGGGCTTGGCGCGTCGGGAGGGTGGGGGCGCAGAGGGAGGGGGTCGGCTCATGTGGACCGTACTTTCCTCCAGGTTGAGGTCGAGGCGGAACAGACTTGCGGACGACGGTATGTTGGTGTCGGACGCAGGACACTCTGACTCGGAGTCTGTCAACAGCAGGAACATTGTACCACCGTCTGACCCATCATGCATCAGCGTTAGTTGGTCTTGGCCATGGTGAAAGTCATATTTCTATAGTCATATCCACTCTGCTGCTTCAGTTTTTGGAACTAGAGTGGAAACTAATGTAAAGATTAAGTGCAAATTAAAAGTAAGATTACCTATAGCACATCTGTCAAAAAAATAATTTATCATATGGTTACTTTGACCATTGGATAAGTTTTAAATGCTTCAATTTCAATGCTTGAGCAATTTCCTGAAATTATTCTTTGTGTTCAAATGATCAAAGGAGACCCTTGAAGAGATATAGACCCTTTAAAATTAAATTTCCTCAGGTAATCTAATCATTGATTAGGATAATATTTAACTATTCCCTCGAGTCCCGAATAATCCAAGTTCCACTGAAAACAATGTATTTGTGTTTTAATCCTTGTAGTGTTTTTTTTTTTTTTTTTTTTTTTTTTTTTTTTTTTTTTTTTTAAGTAAAACTAACTATTTGTCATTTTAAAACAAACTCGTAAGAAACAAATATAGAAGCGACAGATTCTTTTACGCTCTTGCACTGTAAAAAACTAAATGAGAAGATTTGCTTGAGCTGACTAACATGTGCAAACATTTCCCCCATAGGTGATAGGCCTAATTTATTCTGCATCTGATTGCTTACAAGTATAAGCCTAATGCAAATCATAAAATTTAAAAATTAATGAGTGTGCGTTATAGCCTGAATACTTACCAGTGGTAGTGCACTCATGGGGCGCTTCACTGGGCCACAGTTCGTCAGACGAGGGGGGTGGTGGGGTGCGTGAGGGGGAACGAGATTCTCGCAGGCGAAACATTGTGGTGCTGTCCACAAATTCTGATGTCTCAGGACCGATACTCTCGATGTAAAACGTGTCCAACAACGCCTGTCCAATAGCAACTCCTTGTGACCTTCAACACCATTCAGATACTTAAGATTGAGGTAAAAACTACACCCATTCTACAGATGGTGGCACTCATTAATGCAATCAACAAATATTATTCCTTCCTGGTAGATAAATAATTATTGTAAGTTACAGATATCCAAATATACAGAAGAATGCATCCTGACATAATTACTTGGGCTAAACGTTACTAGGATGGAAAGCTGGAACTGTAAAGTAATGTATGGCTTGTAGTCCTATGAAGTTGATTGCTATGATTGCTGACCCAACCTTAGCAGTAAGTGGTATGGATCTCCCTCGGAAGCAGTGGACTGTTCTCAATCGATTCCGCACTGGAGTGGGAAGATGTAATTATTGGAAATACAAATGGGGAATGACAGAAGACCAGTCATGCGGCTGTGGAGCGGAGTTCCAGACTATGACTCACACAGTCAATGAGTGCCCTTTGAGTGCTTTCCCGGAAAGGCTGATGGGCCTTCATTGTGCAAGTGAAGCTGGGCTGCAATGGCTTAGCGCCCTGGATTTAGCTTTATAGAGAGATCATTAATGTTTATCTTAGTTTTATTTTAAATGTATTGATGCAGGTGCTTTGCACTGCAGAACATCTTTTATTTATTTTATTGTTATTATTTTTAAGGTGGTAGCTGGTTATGACAGCCATACAATGTATATATAGTCCTATGAAGTTATATGTGATGTGGTATAATGTTGTACGCTGATCAACTTCCCAAAAGAGAACTTTGAACTTACCTGTTGGTTGTCCTGTTTTGTAGTACGAGCCAGTCCACCAGCTGACTGCCGGTGAAGATGCTGTAGCCTAACCTTGCAGTCAAACCACTGGACGGGTGGGACAACTCATTGACCAAGTTGTGGAGCGGAGAACTCTGCTCCTCCCTGCTGTACTGTCTATCAACACAACAAAATATTATATGCATATTTTCAGTTTTTTTGTGTTTTTTTAGTTTTGTTAGACCCTATCAAGGGAAGGGGATGCGTTGTGTAATAATATTAGTATCAAATGTTATTAATTCTTATTTCTATGAAAGTAATCTCAAAAGTCTCTGACAGTTTTTAAATGAAAAAATTACTCTACTTTCTAATGTACACTAGAAGAACCCTGCTAATCCAAACTAATTGAGACCAGAGCTGGTTCGGATTAACCAAACAATTATGTTTTTAGTGCCCCACAACTTTTTGATCAATGGTCTTGGAAACCACTGGATCGTTCGCCATGAAACTTGGCAAACATATGGGAAATTTCATGGAGTAGGTTTGTAAGGGCATAGTTTTTATATAGCTCAGGGCTTAGCCCTAGGACCATCATAAACGTACCCATGGTACTCAGTTTTTTTTTTGGGGTTTTTGATTTATTTATGACACAACATATGGTAAAAATAATTCTTTATAATAAATTCTATAAACAGCTATTCTTAATTAAAGTATTTAAGAAAGTTCTCATTTAAAGTACTGAGGGAAGATTGTTAATTTAAAACTAGAGGATATTAAATACTTGGTGCTAGTGAGCGAAGCGAAAAAGCTTAACCTGACGGCAAGTGAGCGTAGCGACCGAGCTCATCTGAATGGGAAAAAATTCCTCTGGTTGGCATTGCAAAGCATGGGTATAACCATATTGACTTTGACTTTATTGATTGACCATATTGACTTTTTGACTATGACATATTGACTTTGTACACTAACGTGAATAGACCTCTTATCCAATGCATTTAGTTTGAGGCAAAAATTTTGGAAGTTCGGTGTACGCGGCACCAGAGTCGCTGCCATCGATCTTGTTATTTTTCAGCTGAATTTACAGTGCTGCAAAAACACTTTACCAAAACATAAACAAAACTTTCAGTTAAAAAATGTTTCATCCTTAGTTGAAAAGAGTGGTAATACTGATTTTTCTATTATATGTTACGTGTTCTTCCGTGTACACCACACAAGATCGCACCACCGTCAATATGCTTCACACACGCCTATGCTATGAGAAGTCTACTCACGTTAGTGTACATAGTCAATGGGATAACTATAATACTGTATTATTTTTCTATCCATTCAAAGGAATAATACATTATAATTATATACGTTTGTACATACTGGCCATAATAAACCAAATTAGGGATGGACGAGATAGGATTTTTAGTTCGAGACGAGACGAGAAGAAAATTTTTAATTCTCATAAAATTTCGAGACGAGATCGAGACGAGATTTTCCTTCTCGTACATTACAAGACATGTGCGGTCTGGATTTTAATCTGATTTTTTAATATTGTTAAATCCTGATTTATGTGAAGGAACAAATATTACTTTGTATAATGCTGATTATGTTAATAAACTGAAGTTAAAAAAGTCGCTTTCTTAACAAATGGTCTAGGCCTATAAAGGAATGTACCCAATAAAAAGATGGAGAATATATAACCATAAACCCTATCGACCTACGACCTACGTTTAATAAAACATAAAAAGAGAATCCTCTGTTACAGTTACTTTGTTCACTTTTCACTTTCATGTATCACACTTTTCACTATTAAATTACTTTAATAAAATGTTTCCAAATAAGACATTTTCCTCACTCACAGTTTTTGTAATAGGCATAGGCTCACTAACTTTGAGTCACAAGACTAGAGGCCGGGAGGCTAACAAGAAATGCCTTGTAATTGGTGGATTTAAATTTTAATTTTCAACTCTCTTCTTCTTTGTCTTTGTACATAAGAAAATCTTCAGCTGTCATTTTGTTTGCTATTCATTGTCATTTCTCCAAACTCTTCAAGTCCTGTATACATAACTTTAAACTTTCACTGTTTTGGAACTCATGTAATTCCCTCGATTTTTCGTCTGCTAGTGGTAAGGTTTTTATTTTGCTCCTAACTGAAAAAAGGCAAGCATTAGTATAGCCATGAAGCCTGTATGGTTCTTTTAAGACCATTGATTTTCTATATATTCAACACAACCTATTTATTGCTATTCAACAATTATTGTTAATAGGCCTATTCAGTTTTTTTAGTATCCAAACCTTTAAATAAAATCAACCATCAGCCGATTTTAAGCATTTTTTGGCTTAAAATAGCTGAACTCTGCAAAGAGTGTGAAAGGAAATTAAATTGTATTGCGTGGGATATTTGAGGTTAGCCATTATTAAATATGATTGGCCATCTTCACCTTGTCATTGTCACTACTATTACTGTTAATGTCAAAACAGCTCTTAAATTTGCCAAAAATTATTTGAATTGGTTTTATATAATCATCTTGAAGCAATTAAATGGCAAATTATGATTGTTTATTGTTTATAAAGTTTTTCCAATGTTCTAAAGATTTATCAAACAAATGAATTATTTTATAAATCAGTACCGTAGCTATGTTGACTAACTACCACTAACAGTCCGTGCAGCTGCAGATGCAGACATCTCCAGTCCAGTCCAAGTCTTGGAAGTCCAATCGTAGTTTAACAGTTTATGATGGCAAATTAAGTTTGTAGTTGTGAGGATGATAGGAAAAATAAAACACATTGCTTCAAAATAATTTATTTTTTAGTATTAAATTGATAGTAAAATAGGCCTAGCAATTCATAGATTATTTATATCCGTTTTTATCGTTACCCACGAATTATTTCTTGTTTCGAAAAATCTCGATCAAAATAAAATCTCGTCTCGGTGAACGAAATTAAAAATTTCTCGAAAATTTCTCGTAATTTCGAGACCCGTCCATCCCTAAACCAAATCCTTCTTGAGTGTTTGCTCTTCTACTGTATTTAGACAAATTTGCCTACCTCTTTGTGTTTGAACATTGTAAAACAAATTCATTGCAAGGGTTTCGAAATTTTGATTTGTGTAACATAAGGAAGTGAGGTACAGTACACTCTCGTTCATCGGACTCGGCGACATCGGAACTCCGCTTCATTGGAACTGAAAATCTGGATATTATTAATTTTTTTTCTTAGGAAATAAAATTTTTTTTTCCGTTTTAGCGCCTTTAATTTCCATTCGTTCTATCCGCACAACAGTGAAGTATCACATTTTGCATCAAAAGTCATCAGGCGTTTTCCATAATCTGTACTCATCGATGTGATTTACGCGGCCGTGGAATAATCGCACAAAAATAGAAAGAGGAAGGGGGCAGGAAGTGAACATCCGCGTCGACCGCTTCCCAAACTATCATTCAGTCTGTCTCACGTCGCGACTGCACCTGTGTTACATGGAAGTCAGTTGACTGCTGGAATATGAATATGGAATATGAGAATAAAGATTTTGGATCTTTATTTCCTGCGTTGTTTTTATTCCTATAGGTTCATTGTTACCGTGTTCAAAGTTTGAGTGCCTTATTTTCATAAAATCTCTTGTGTTATCTTAAAAACAAGAGTGAATACAATCACGATAGGTCACCGTACGGGCGGAAATGATAACTCACGACGGACTCCGCTTTATCGGAATTTTTTGACATCCGAACCGGCCGTCCGCCACATTAGTTCCGATGAACGAAAGTGTACTGTAACTTTAAAGTAAATAAAACCTGCTAATATAGAAAAGTTAAGCTTTTATTTGGTACAAACTAAACTGCATGTAAATCGGTCCAGTGGAATTCTTCGATGAACGTCCATAGGATTGAAAAAATTTAATTTTCCCCCATGTTAAATCTTTACAAGAAAATTTTATTTTTAATTTTTTACAAATTTAACGTAAATATTTTCTAAATCCAAATAAAACCTGCTAATATAGGACCGAAAACGTATGTTTTGTTATGACTCCAATGTAAATCAGCCCAGAAGAAGTCTCAGACAAACTGTCCAAAGGTGTTTATTACCTTACTGTTTTAAATATATAGAAATACACACTAAAATATGCAAATATACACCATAAACCTGTGTAATACCTTGCCTGAATGAACTTCTCCTCTTGGTAACCAACCGAAGGTTTGCGCTTGACTTGGTCGTCCCGTTCACTGGACTGGGTTGAAAGGTTTGTCTGGCTGGTGGGAACTGAGGGGAAAAGAGGTGTGTCCAGGGCACCGAACTTGGTCTGCAAGTCTTGCTGTAACGCACGGAGGTCAGCCGACAAGTCTGCACCCATGTCTGCGGACTGGAGGTACGACAGAACCACCTTGCCACAGTAAGTGCACACTCGCAGGTCCCCTGCGACACAACGGCAAAATACTGATCCAAACTGATAAGACAAAAATGTAACACTGCTAATTTTGTGATTATTTGGTCTCAATCACATGAAATGACATGTCCTGTCATTAAAACGTAAAAAAATTTGAAATTTTTGTTTACTTATACCATTAACATTATCATCTATACAGTATCGTCAGTTAAAATATTACAATGTTATAGATTAAATTACTTTAGCCAATAATTTTTTTAATGATCTGTGATTGGGGCAAAGCGAAAGAAATCATTAATGGAAACTAGGCCAAGAGTTGGAGATACACTAATGATAGAAAAATTCCTATTCAACATTCTAAAACATTTGATCTTATTAAACTAATAAAAATTCAACAACAAATTAAACCCCAATTTAATTCTTTACAGTCTTCCTTCTCATGTACCTTGAGCTTTACTTACTTTAGCTACTTACCAGCTACTTTTACTTTATTGCCTTAGCTTACTTTTAAATTTAATTGTTTTATTCTCAATCTCACCTGTACATCCCATGATTTTTCCAGGTATTTCCTGGTTACAGCATCTTGAGCAGAAGATCTGGCCACAGACACGACAGTGATGTTTGCGACGGAATGTTGTAAACTTTTCACTACAGTCATAACACTCCTTGCTAACTGAATCTGGCATCCAATACTGCTTCAGTTCTGTATCTTTGTACGATTGCAGTCCCTGAAGTAAGAAAAGTGTCACTTGTGAACATCTCATTGTAAATAATTTTAAATTACTAATTAATCTTTTTTTTTAAGGAATGTAACTGCAATCAACCGGAACTTAACAAAAAGGACATAAGATGTTAATTATTATTTAGTGAAAATTTTTGATAATATAAAAGAAAACTAAAATATCTTATTTTAAAATTAGTTTTATTGCAAGATATCGTTAAATTATAACCATAAACTTTTGACTATAAAAATGTGTATTTGTAAGACATAAGAGCTCAGTCATCAGCTTGGTTGATATCACAGACTGTGTAGATCTTTTTTTGTTAAAATTTGACTAATAAGAAAAAACTTTTGCAAGATATCGTTAAATTATAACCATAAACTTTTGACTATAAAAATGTGTATTTGTAAGACATAAGAGCTTAGTCATCAGCTTGGTTGATATCACAGACTGTGTAGATCTTTTTTTGTTAAAATTTGACTAATAAGAAAAAACTTTTGTAAGTCACTTTTGTAAGATTACAAACCATGTCAATAACACGTGTTTAACTTTACTACAATGTTGTGACTAACTCACAATACCAACACAAAAGGTCACACCATAAGAACAAATTTAACAACAGCTAGTACACATTACGTTGCACGTTAGATTCCATACTGACAGTCGTGACGGATACCAATTAAAGATTATTCCGCAACCCTCTGGCATCATGAGTCATATGAAAGTCATAGGCAAACAGCATCTCATATAGTTAATGACACATAACTATGGGTTTGAATGCCTCAGACCAAAAATAAAAATGTTTTGTCTATAAGGATTAATTTTAATAGAAAATCTCTAACAAAGGAACCTCTTACAATCCTTTGTAATTGCTAATTTTGATGACAGAGGATGGTGCCAACAAACATTATTCAATCTTCAAAAGGTTTCAAAATAATTGTCATGAAAAGTAGTCCAACTGTTATGAAATGTTCATGTTTTACTAACCACAATTGCTTGGAAATGAGTTGCACACCAATCACTCGTCTAATTGTTATATAAGCAATACCGGCTTGCTATTATGATGCTAAAATATTAATAACCTCCTCAGAAAGTTAAAGTTCAATCAAATAGTATGATCTTAAAAGGGACATAAACATGGTTTGAAACAGCCCAATCATAATATTATCTAATATAACATTTTGTGGGACAACATTATCTAATGTCTAGGCTATGTTACTTAATTATCTATTATCGGACCTTTCCATTAAGAGGATCTCCATGTTTGACTTTTTTTTCATTTATGTTTTGTAAACGATTTATTAATGCTACAAACTTTACAATAGAAAACATTACAAAATTAACTTCTGATCCTCCATCAACTCTTAAATGACATTGCTTTGTTACCACGATTTGTTCTTTTTATTTCAAAAACGACATGGTCTCATTCTCAGTTTAGAATAGGTCCAAAATTATTGAATGAGATCACTCATAATAGTTCCACACAGCATCCGGTCCATGAGTGACATTAGAACTAAATGGGAGACAGAGGAAGGACAACCAACGGAGATATGACATCTGATACGCAAATAAGCGGAGCACCGAGCAACAATCTACATCATTGTGACGACCTACAGCGCTATGCGGTGGTCAGGATACGTCTGGTTCATTTGAATATCATAATCTTATACAACACAACTCAATCTAACCATCATAAATCGCTGTTGTGGCATTTAGTTGGTTTTTAGGAGGGACGTTCCATTAACGGAAAAGTACCCTATTATCTTACATAATATCATCATATTGTTAATCTATACATATTTAATACACTAAGGCTTTTTTGTTAAGAGAACTCCTACTACAATTCCTAAATTTTCAAGTCTTTGGTGTCATTGGATAGGGCTTGGTCTGTAGTTGTTTTCCGCCAAAACCTGATGAGAATCAGACTTAAAAAAGGGCGCTATCCATAAATTAAATTTGAAATTTTTCAATTACATTTTAAACATCTGTTAATGTACAGCTGAAAATATGTGTAGTTTTTAGTGATTACTGATATTCACAATATTAGATTAGTCGGATGTCATTGATTTAGCACTTAATGTAACTTTTGTATTGTATCAAAATAAATTGCTTTATTTCAAGCAACAAGTACACTAGTAAAATTTCACTACACAGGAGAGTGAATTATCCGAATATCAATTATCTGAACAGTCAATTATCAGAAGCCCTAAACGTCTCACTAATTCAGTGTACAGTATTTTTTAAACCGGTTGCAAAGTATCAAACATAGCACATGTGTCTTTAAATATAAACAAATGTGAATTATTTTTTTGGCTTGGTCTCATTTGTTATCAAAAATTTTACATTAATTAGTGCTGTTTTGTTAAAAAATAGTCAATAAACTGTCCAATGGTTATAAATGGTGAATAATTTTTGTGTTTGATTATTTGAACAATCCCTCCCAATTAGTTGAGACAATCAATTCACTAATTTATACAATATATTATATAAATAAGTTATAAAAAGACCCACTGAGCTCTTGAGTGCCAGCAGATTACTGATCCGCCGGAGAACGTTTGGCAGGCTCCGTCCCTCCTCCACGTCCACCCCCAAAACCCCCACCCCTGACAGACTGCTGGTCTCCGACTGTGATTCCTCAAACATACAATTTGAAAATTTTGAGGATGTTAATTAAATGCTCCTGGGTATAAAGAACCCAACTTAAAAGATTTATCCATACCAGGTAAGCCTTGCACTACGGTGGTCAGTCAGTATCTTGGACCACAACCTCAGTTTTTATACAAACATACATTGTTTGATTGTTGTCTGATTTTAATACCACTGTTAAATTTAGTCATATTATCATTGACTTTAATGTGAATAGACTTCTCATCCAATGCATTTTGTTTGACACCTATATTTGTAAGGTTCATGTACGCCGCGCCAGAAGAGTTGCGATAAATGTTGTAATCATTCAGCTGGCTTTACAGTGCTGCAAAAAATACTGTGGTTATACCACAACATAAACATAGCCTTCAGGTAGAAAAGTTTCATCCTGGGTTAAGAAGAGTGGTAATACTGATTTACCTATCATATGTCACTTGTACTTTACGTACCCCCCAAAAAATCGCACCACCGTAAATAGGTTTTAAACACGCCTTTGATGTGAGAAGTCTATTCACGTTAGTGTATATACAAAGCTTCCTTACATACACTCATTCCAATAGCCTTCTCATATCATAGGCGTGTTTGAAACCAATTTACAGTGGTAAAATCTTCCATGGCGAACATGAAGTACAAGGGACATGTTGTTGTTAGTGGATAAGGAGACCCCGGCCGAACCATTAAGCACGTCTGCCTCTAATGGGCATTTTGCCCAAGCCCCCGGAAGGATGGGATATTGAAGGAAAAGAAAGGGTGGGAGACGGGACATCAGACTGCCGTTTGACCATTCAGAGGGCCGATCCCCGTGTAATGTGACAACGGTCCGCTCTGCCCTCTAAACGGCCAACCCACCGACTGTCCACTCATGTTCCAGCTAGAGATTTACATACCCACTGCATTCCTCACCCCCCACAGTCCAGAACATATGTTCCAGCAAAGGGTTTACATGCCCGCTGCATTCCTCACCCCCCGCTGTCTAGAACACATGTTTCAGCTAGAGGTTTTTCCATGCCCGATGCAATCCTCACCCCCCCTCCTGTCTTGAACATGAATGGATTATGAAGGAAGGGAAATTGTCATAGTGGACAGCCAAAAGACTTACCATAGTGTTATGACAACTTTGTTTGCTGTAAACAATGTCAACTTCATAAATAGTATATAAACCAGTTTTAAAGTTGTGGTGGGACATACAAGGGACATATGATGGGTAAATCAGTACTACCACTCTTCTTGACCAAGGATGAAACATTTAATAATTGAGGGTTTTGTGTATGTTGTGATTAAGTGTTTTTGGAACACTGTAAAACCAGCTGAATAATTATAATATCGATTGTAACACCTCTGGTGCGGTGACGTGAACCTTTTAAATTTCGGACGAAAAAAATGCATTGGATGAGACGTCTATTCACATTAGTGTAAATAGTCAATGACATTACCGTACTGAAATTGTTAATTTAATTTTCAAAACACTTCTCCTTAATAGTTAAAAAAATAATAATCATTTTAAATTAGTATTAATATCATGTTGAGTTATTTTTCATAACACTTTTAAATGGAATATAATGGCTAACACTATGCTGAGTACTTCTCCTGTAATCTTGAAGACTACGTGTTTTGACAGATCAAGCCTTCATCATCAGGTCCTCACAAAACTTAAATAGTCTACACATTACAGTTTAGAAAAAAAAAAGAAATAAACAGCAATAAAGGAAGAACATGACGGCTCTGGAGCAATATGAAATTTACAAAGCCACAAAAACCTGCCCAGATAATTTGTATGACCGTGGTACACTCCCGTTGAAAATATTATTCAAAATAATGATTAAAGTGGACAGGAAGCAACAGTGTTAATATTTGTAGCTGAAGTCAATGTCCAGCTGATAGCTCCCGAAAAACCCCAGTCGAGACTCGGCACACGACATGCGCATCCCGTTCTAAATGTTTTCAAGTAGGCCTACATATGAATTTAAGTTAAATGTCGTTTTTGAACATGATCCCTGACCTAGGTCTTACCATGAGTACTACCATAATAGGAATAATAGCAGGAAATGGTTTTGGAGCCTCCCCTCTCGCTTCAACATCTTGTATCCAGAACTCGTTAAAGATTTATTTTGTATTTCAGTCTACAAGTTATAACAGTTTACCAGAAAATCTTGTACTTGATTTGTGTTACTAATTTATATCAATATTAGTAATTTTGACCTTGAGGCATTCCTTATAATAATTTCTACTTTAAAACTGACCTTTTTGAATTCTGGATGGTCAGGCCATCTGGTTTCAGACGGCAAGGGAACTTCAGGAGGGATGGGCTCATCGCCAGACACTACCACTGACGGAACTTTATTATCAACTAAAAAAAAATAAAATAAGTTTAAAACTAATAATTTTCTTAGGTTTTAGTATTAAGTAAACTGGTACTTCTTTGTTATACATAAGCCACTATTTCTTTTTATAATATTTTAAACTGAGTTTTTAAAAAACACATCAATTGAAAGAAGACTATATAATGAACATTGTGTGAAAATTATTAAACACACGTGTCTAAGTTGTACGGTTTTTGAGTAGTGCTTGCATCGATGATAGCGGCGAACGCATGTCCACCCGAGGCCACGACGCTGGGTTAGTTGTAGCTGTCTAGACGGTCTTACATATGACTTATCGCTGTCATGTCATTTGTTTTGAGTAAGTAAAAGTATTTCTGAGCTACATATTAATAACAAACATAACCTAACCGCCGCAGCACACTGTAAACTTGGCTGAGTGCGTGTAGCAGGCCCAGTGTCAAGGACGCGGGCGGAGATGCGTTCGCCGCGATCATCAGTGATATAGCTGACTTAAAGGAAGCAGAATTCAAAAAATTAAACATGAAATTTCCACACAATGCTCAGAAAATAGTCTTCTTTCAATTTATGTGTTTTTTAAAAGATCCCAGTTCAAAATTACATAAAAAGTATCTGGCTTATTCAGACAAATTGAGCAATGAAAAACTAGAGGTATCCATATAACAAACAAGTGCCGGTGCCCAAATTGGGTTTAGGTGAGACCCCAAAGCACAACTACAGGCGACAATGCGACATTGTCGCAGAAAGACGGCTAGGGCAGCAGAAAGCTTAGACTGCCCAACAGGTTGTTTTTTAACCCTTTGAGTGCCGCAGCGTCTAGTAGATGATATAAAATATGCATAAATTGCCGGCGTCTACCCAGTAGACGATCCGTATTTTATTATTATTTCATATAGTACGTATTAGTTTTAATTGATTATTCGTTTTACGGCATTCTACAGGTTCCAAACTTTCGTATAGTACTGGTTTTTCACTTTCACTGCTTACTTGGAGTCACTTGGCATTATGATAAAAATATGACGCAACAGTTTGACAGCTGATTGTTACCCGCTGCCGACAGGTGTATTTGATTAGTTGCATTGTTTACGTTCGTTCTTTTACATTAAAAACTGTTCCTAATACTTTGTTATTATTGTGTTTATTGAAATTATTGATTTATCAGTGCTATTGGTTGTATTTTGTATGAATATTATTTTTGCTTGTTATATATGTTATTTGTTATATTATATGTTATTATTGTTTGTAGTGTGTTATAATGTAAATTTTCACTGTAACATAACATATTATGTATGATTTTTGTTCAGTTTTTCATGCTCTTTAATAAGGTGTAACTAAAAAAAATATATAAAAATACTATATACTGGTACAATAAATTTTGGTCCAAACTTGAAAATGTAGAATTTTTTTATTTTTATTTGTAGTTATAAAACATAATTATTTATATAAATAAATTTAGAAGAAAGGATTTATATGCAATATGTTCTCCATTTCATTACAAAGA
The DNA here is from genome assembly GCA_030545055.2 of Neoaliturus tenellus. NCBI lineage: Eukaryota > Metazoa > Arthropoda > Insecta > Hemiptera > Cicadellidae > Neoaliturus > Neoaliturus tenellus. The sequence goes on from CM061532.1 coordinate 83,548,269, forward strand.
AAATATAAAAAAATTATTAAAATATGTTGAATACTTTTTTTATACACATTTTTTCCCAAACCCTTGTAAAATTGTAGATTTTAGCACGGAAATTTATACATATGACTTGGGAGAATGGCTGCGGCACTCAAAGGGTTAAATATTGGCTGCAGAAAATCCTACATAATAAGTTTATAAAACAATTTCTTGCAGAAAATATTTCTGTAGGAAGACAACACAATTCCTTTCTACGGAAAATTTCTCCATTCCTGCATCAGAATAACGCTACCTACGTCATTAAAGAAAGCTGCCACGTCAATATTCGGTTCAATATTCGATCGAGAGAAACAACGCATAGAATAACCGAATTACCAAAGCAATTCAATATTATAAAAGTAGGTGTATTCAAACCCGACACGAACGTTTAAAATAATATCTATATACGATCATAATCGATCATTGACAGAATGTGTACTCGACTCGAATGCGCAGATCGTCTGCTGCCACCGCCATCTGTCGGTCAGCACAGCTGTTATATGTACACGTAAATTGCTATAGTATAGTGAGTTGACTAACCTCAATTTTGTTTGTTTTCGTACTGGGATATAGGTTCAAGCTTTAATATTTAGTTGAAAGTTGATGCTAATGTGACTTGGCAAACATTGTTGAATTGACTTAGGTATATTATGAACTGACTGTTGTTTTACACAGGTACTTTTGGAGTTTGTAGTAATTTAGGCCCTAAATAGTGTGGATTAATTTTTTTTGTTTATTGAATTAGGCCTGTTATTTTTTGGATATGCTTTAAATATTAAGTTACAGTTAGGCCTATTGTATTTCTGATTGACTATTTTCACACAATATTCTTAGAGTTTTATGTCAGTACCGTTGGCTGTATTGCATTCTAGGCCTAAGTGAAAAATAATATTAAAAAAGAATATTATTAATGTTAATTTAGTTATTATAACCGTACTGAAACATGATTGAAATGTTAGGTAACAAGTGTATCATTAAATTTACTTAAAATATATTTGACTAGTAATTATTTATTTTCAAATATTCATTAAAATTATCATGCTCGCGGTTCATATTACACACAACTTGACTGCGTATGGCAGCAGACAATTTATGGATTTTTCAAAGTTCGTTACAGAGAGTTTAAAACATTCTGCTTTGGGGTGGTGAGACATACCGGAGGTCTGATTTCCACTTCCTCGTTTAAAAAACTTGGAGATGAGATAAGTGATTCCTGGATTATCTTCTGGTTCAGGGCTGAGAGGTGCGAATTCTGTTAGAGTTGTAGGAGATTGCAGATTTTTATTCATCTTCAAATATTACCTGTAAACAAACATTTAAACTTAAATACAGTATCGTACACACACATTCATCCAGATCCACCACATCTGGAGCTGGAGGAGTTCACTGCAGTCAATTTCACCTTTAACTGACTATTGATCTTGTACAAAAAAGGAAGATTCAAAACTTTCATCTATCCTCCAGTGGTTTGAGGGACAGCTGAGACCGTAGTTTCTCAACTGGGACACTCGTGTAATTGAAACCTAGTCCGACAGATTCAGACTATTCTCCGTACATTTCTGTAGTTATATTAGGCCCCTCATACCTCGAAATTTTGAAAATTTAACAAATATTACTCTCTGTGACGTTGCAAAGTAACTCGATTATCCTTAGTAATATTTGTTAAATTTTCAAATTTCGAGGTATGAGGGGCCTAATATAACTAATCAACTTAACACTTACCAAGTTTAAAGAAAATTGGTTGAAAACGGCGTCCGAAACAGGGAAATAAAATACCATGTTTTGCATTAAGAGCCGTATGGTTAACATTGCCGACTGTGCAACAATGGGCTACTGGCCTAGGGGTGAAGATGACTCTTAAGCAAACATCATTTGTTCGGTTTAAGCAGATAAGGTTCGTTAGCCACTCAAGGTTTTATCAAAATCAAATTACGAGTTAGAGAAAAATCACTATCACTATCACTATCTTGAGACAGGGACCTCACATAGTGGATATTTTAACCTGAATATGAATGAGAGATGAGTGTAGGATATTTGTGGCGCGATCTTGTAGTCTTGTTATGACTAAGGCCAATGCTCTCCTTAGACAGGACTGTTAATTAATAGCCCAACAGCCAATGGTACCTACAGTTTAACGTGGTATCCGAAACACAATTTGACCTCACATATACGAATTGGTCTAATTATGAGGATGATCTTTATGGATGAACTAGTATTCACTAGTGCCGAGGTTAATCCTCACCAGAGAATATCCCATCCACAAGCCATCGCTTATAATTATCCACAATTCGTGACCTCCAGGTAGCTGGATTACAGGACGTCGCCACCGTCCCAGTCCATGTTATAGGGCAGCATTTTTCTTGGGTAAGTTTTAGCTACACGGACTCTAAATAATCTCAAGTTTGTGGAATCCATGTCAGGACTTGCCTTAGGCATACTTATTTGAAATTAGCTAGGCCTACTCATGATTGTTTCTGATATTTACATCTCGGCTACCGGTACCTAATTCAGAATAATCAATACCATGACATTCTTGACCTAGAACAGACCAATCTGTTCTCTGGGGTCATTCCTCACACACTCAAAAGATACTTTTAGTTCAAAAGAAGGCGATCCGAGCCATCTCTGGTGCAGGCTGGCTTGATCACTGTAAGCCTCTCTTCGTTGAACATGGTGTTCTCACTGTGTATAACTTGTATATATTACAATGTATCACTGCAGTAAAGCGAAACCTCTCATCATTCATATCTGTCGACAATGTACACTCTCATGAAACTAGGTCCAGCGGAATGTTATTTGTTCCTAGAGTTAGATTAGAGAAGTCTAAATTAAGTTTTCCTGTTGCAGGTATTCATTTTTTCAACAAAATGCCAGTGGTAATAAGGAACCTGCACCTCCCTAAATTCATCCGCTCCATGAAGAAGTGGCTCTCCCTTAACCCTTTCTACAATACACGTACACTCTCGTTCATCGGACTCGGCGACATCGGAACTCCGCTTCATCGGAACTGAAAATCTGGATATCATTATTTTTTTTCTTACGAAATAAATAATTTTTCCGTTTTAGCGCCTTCAATTTCCATTCGTTCTATCCGCACAACAGTGAAGTATCACATTTTGCATCAAACGTCATCAGGCGTTTTCCATAATCCGTACACATCGATGTGATTTACGAGGCCGTGGAGTATTCGCACAACAATAGAAAGAGGAAGGGGGCAGGAAGTGAACTTCCGTTTCGACCGCTTCCCAAACTGTCATTCAGTCTGTCTCGCGTCGCGACTGCACCTGTGTTACGTGGAAGTCAGTTGCCTGCTGGAATATGAGTAGAACATGAATGTGGAATATGAGAATAACGATTTTGGATCTTTATTTCCTATGTTGTTTTTATTCCTATAGGTTCATTGTTGCCATGTTCAAAGTTTGAGTGCCTTATTTTCATAAAATCTCATGTGTTATCTTAAAAACAAGAGTGAATACAATCACAATAGGTCACCCGCACGGGCGGAAATGATGACTCACGACGGACTCCGCTTCATCGGAAGTTTTTGACATCCAAACCGGCCGTCCGACACATTAGTTCCGATGAACGAGAGTGTACTGTATTAACAAATTTAATACCGCCAACTTAAAATCCATAGCCCACTAATCCGTATACTAACCAGCTCTAACCATCTCTGCTTTAACCAGGTAACAACTTTTTTTATTCTCTCTTTCTTTTCTTTTTTTACCTTACTGGCAGTAAGTATCGTTATTTTAGTTGTTGTTGAAATGAAATGTACATTTATGTATTTCTACCATTAAGTATATGACAATGCCTATTGTACAGTATTGTATTTAACGGCAATAAATATCTTTGAATCTTTGAATCCAATGTTCGAGAATCCTAATGTTAGATAAAAAGGTATCCTATAGCTAATTCTTTCCTAAAATTTTAGATGAATTCTTATCCCTGGAGGCTAACCTAAATTACCATACATGAAAAATAGTGCAATAAGTTAAGTTAGTGATTGTGCAAAGTTGTTTGAATCAACTTGCTACATACCTCATAAAAATTAAAACAGCAAGTTTGAAACTTATAGCTGTTACGTTGTTTATCACGCATTTGACGTTTATGTTTGACGTCCAACTTAAAAATAAACATTAGAAATAACAAAAGTTTTTGAGGTTAAATCAAGTTAAAAATTTACCTGGGAAGGTTTTATATTTTGAGGAGTGGTTTCATTCCATTATTGAGTTCTTTGGATCAGTGTATTTTATTGGTGATAAAATTTACTAAGAGATTAAATCTATCAACAGCAACAAACAACTTAAAGTATAATTAATAAGAATGTACCAAATTTTCAATTGACTCATGACTCAGATCATCAGTTCAATGTATACAGTATACATCACATCGACACAGTGTTGCCAGCTCACCAGGAGCCAACTATCGTACGGACTATCCTAAATTATCGTATTTTGACCATCAGTATCGTACGTGCCGTCTTTCGGACGTAATATATCTGTTATTAGATATCAATACATGTAATATTGACTGTCAACAAGGTAAAAAAATTGGTGCACTTATATCCTGGGGTCGGAAAACTCAAAATAGCACGTTTCCATCAATTAAGTTGCCATAAAGTGTATATCAGCCAAAATGTGTTAAGCTTATATTTAATATTTACTGCATTTCAGTTTGACAGTCAATATTTTATAATTTCCATTCTTAAACCATCACTTTTTTTATTCGAACTGATTCATAGTGAAACTACACAACGATCACAATAATTTCTCAGTTTATATCAAACTAATATTACTTTTGTCATATGTGATGTATTTTAATTACTATTTTGCTACTCTTTTAGTAAAGACACTCTTAAATGGCCATAACTAATACGTTAACCGTGTTTTAACCGAAATGTGTGACTTAACTTATTATAAATAAAAGTTATAATTCACAATCTAAATACAACGTTTAATTGCTTTTAGTGCTACTGCTCTTAGTTTATGAGGCATAACTTATATCATTGCTGGTTTATGTAGCTTGGAATAAACTATAAAAAAGTTCCCAGTGTATATATTTTCAAATTAATCAATGCGTTTTTATTTATAACTTTTATTATTTTATTTTCAATTTGGTTCATTTCAGATTTTGTAAAATAAAAACCCCAAAACTTTAGAATATCACTTTTTATGAAATTATCGTACAAATGACCCTATCGTACATATCCAAATCGTACATCGTACAAGAGGCCAAATTATCGTACAAAACGATAGTTATCGTACGGGCTGGCAACACTGCATCGACATCGTTGACATCAATGACATCGTTCCCGTTCGTCCGTCGTAGCATCAGCTGATAGCAGTGGTGCTGATAGCAGTCAAGATGACTGTAGTGTCACAGGTGAACTACATCTAGTGATGGCAAAATTTCAGGAATCGCTACAGGGTCAACTATTCCTCCGAATTTTGGTGGTGGTGGGGGAATTGGAGGGGACTTGCACTGTAGAGCGCGCAGCACTACTTGCATTGTTGAGTGCGTAGTCTGTTGCCGTTCCCGTTCAGTTCAGAGTTCACTCCACTCTGCTGTTCAGTGTTCAGTGTCCACTTCGCCAGTGGCAATGTTTCAATGTTCCAACGGTTCATTGGATAAGAACTACACAAATTAAGACCCATTATGAAACCAATTGTTTTTCTTTCATGCGGTTCCCGCTTTAATGAGCTGTCAGATTTAGACTAGGGCTTCTAGGAATAGGCCTCTCACTTTAGGCCTAACTATGTAGGCCTACCCTAATATGAGTGAGTAGCCTTCTCCATTGAATTTGTTTGAAACTGAAATTGGGACAGGGATCTATTTGTTAAGCCAAATTCACTCCATAGCTCTCAGGTTGTTGGTATACGGTAGACAATTTTTATAGTTTCTCTTACAGTGATGCAAAGAGTTGAGTCAAACTTGACTCACTACAGGTCAAGTCGACAAACTTCGAAGGAGCCAGTTTTTAATTTAAATTTCAAACCTTACAAGAGTAAAAAAATACATCAAAAATTTAGTATTTTGAACCGTAAATTTATCTTTAGTGGCTGCAGAGAAAACTCAAAAAGGAAATCTGATCTTACCCGATATCCAGATTTAATTTGATACAAAATCGATCGATTTTTCATTCAACAGGGATAATGCTATATGCTATCGAATGAAAAGTTTATCATAATACTTCATTGGATCAAGTATCAATGTATTGAATCAGATCAAGTCTTCTTTTTGAATGCTGTACAAACACTCAAAATAAAGTACTAGTTATTCATTTTGGAAAGCTCTTCTTATTGGAAATATACAGTAATTTTAAATTAAAAAACTCCAAAAATTAAAAAAAAAATTTAGTTTTAGGTTAACAAAATTTATTGGATTTTTGGGTATTCTTAATATAAAATTACTCAGTTATTGTTTGGTAAATTACTGCGGTCATTTTCATCACTGATAAAACAAAATTATGTTTAGGTATTTCAGTCACCTTAATTATGTCTAGGTATTTCATCCACCTTAAGACGGGATCAGACTTCAGATCCAGTGATATAGTCCTAAATGATATTCAGAATCAGTGATATAAGTGATCAGTCATCAGTGATATGATGTCAACGATAATTTACTAAACAACAACATAAAATCAACATATCACCAAGAATTATACCCTTAAAAATGAAGTTACTAATTTTAAAATTAAAGTCCTCAAATATCCAATACATTAATTAAGAATTTTATTAATTTAAATACCGTAACCAAATAAAATTCTTAATTTATTGGATATTTTAAAGTCAACAATAATTTACTAAATAACTCAACATCAACCATGAATGACCTTTAAACAAATGATAAAGTACTAATTATTATTTTTTAGGTGTTGTAAAACAGCCTACATGGGAAGTCTAGCCTATTTAAATTTAAGCCTTTCCGGACTGATCTTGTGTTTATTCCTACGCACTCAACAATGCAAGTAGTGCTGCGCGCTCAACAGTGCAAGTCCCCTCCAATTCCCCCACCACCACCAAAATTCTGAGGAATAGTTGTTGACCCTGTAGCGATTCCTCAAAATTTCTTGAAAAATCGATTTTTCGATATATCGATGTATCGAAAGAGTAAAATCGATTTCGATAAAAAATCGTGAACAAAAAATCGATGTCAAAAAATCGATGTATCGAATGGTAAAAATCGATTTTTCCGAAAAATCGATTTTATTTTGCCTTCACTATGATGGCAAAATTTCTTGAAAAATCGATTTTTCGATATATCGATGTATCGAACGAGTAAAATCGATTTCGATAAAAAATCGTGAACAAAAAATCGATGTCAAAAAATCGATGTATCGAATGGTAAAAATAGATTTTTCCGAAAAATCGATTTTATTTTGCCATCACTAACTACATCCCCTAAGAGTAATGGTTGGGTTCACGTTCATCCACTGCTTTCACCGCAACCGGGATTTAGATTATCACGTGACAAATCCCAATGGTCACGTGATAAATCCCGGAGGATCCTAGTGACGTCATTTAGCTGCCGTCTTGAACCCACCGGAATTTTGATTTTTGACTTTCACGTGCCTTTTTTGCTAACCGCAAAACAAATCCACCGAATCCCGGTTGCGGTGGATGAAGGTGAACCCAACCAATGGTGTCAGTTTTCTGCCACATCTTGTCACCACAGAGGTTTGTTGATTTTAAAAAAAGTGTTAAAAACCAACATTTTACTCTTTACTAGTATACGTGTTGCTTGGAATCGAGCAATTTATTTTAATACGATACAAATGTTACTTTTAGCTCTAAATCAATTACATCCGACCAATCCAATATTGTTAATCTCTTTAATTGCCAAAACAACACGTATTTACAGCTGATTATTATCAGATGTTAAAAATGCTTTATTTAATCCCAATGTTATTTAAATGGGAAATTTTGAGACTTCAATGGTGGATAGCGCCTTTATTTTCAGTCCGATTCTTATCAATTTTTGGCGGAAACAACTACAGGCCAAGCCCTATCCAACGACACCAAAAACTTGAAAATCGGTTGACAATTGTAGGAGGAGTTCTCAAGACAAGAAAACCCTTAGCGTATTAAATAAGTATAGATTACCTGCAAGTGTTCCCAACGCTGGAGAAAACAACAATCGTTCTCATTTGCGTTGGAAAATTTTTGTCTCAACTATTATTAAAATGAGGAATTACAAAGCAAACTAGGGTAGAATTTAAGGTTTTATATTTACCTTGATTGATAATTGTTAATTTGGTCATTACCAATGGTTTGTTATTAACTAATAACTAGTATACGTGTTGCTCGAAATCGAGTAATTTACTTCAATACAATACAAATGTTACTTTTAGCTCAAAATCAACGACATCCGGCCAATCCACTATTGTGAATATCTTGAATCATTAAAACAACACGTATTTACAGCTGATTATTAACAGATGTTTAAAATGCTTTATTCAATCCCAATGTTATTTAAATGGGAAATTTTGAGATTTCAATGGTGGATAGCGCCTTTATTTTTAGACCGATTCTCATCAGTTTTTGGCGGAAACAACTACAGACCAAGCCCTATACAACGACACCAAAAACTTGAAAATCGGTTGAAAATTGTAGGAGGAGTTCTCAAGACAAAAAAAACCCTTAGCGTATTAAATAAGTAGATTCAAATGTATAATAGAGTAATGAGATGTAATTACGATAAATATCGTACCCGTGACAAGACTGCTTAGTTCTCTTTTTCAATCAGCTGTGTAGACATTGCTTTTCCATTTTAAATCTTCCTTCCCACTAAAGGTTTCTAGAATCAAAACTGGCTCTCTTTCTTGGATTGCTAATGACATTAGATACAAAAATAACCCCCGTCGCAGCAGACCTGCGTACTCAGCGAATTTCCAAATTAGTAATATTAATAATTTTGACCAGCTAAACTTGTAAACAAAATTTCATCACGTGCTCATATAGGGAAATAAATGTCTATTCTCCTTAAGATAAATATAGGGAAAGAGTATGCAGGTATGCTGCCATGGGGGGCACTAAAAGTAGGTTTTTAGCATAGAAAAAATTTATTTCGACCATGTAAAGCCATATAGTAAGTTTCATCAATATCTGTCCATAAATAAAAGAGTTTGCCTATTCTCCATATTATTAACATGGGAAAAGAGTATGCAGGTTTGCTGCCATGATAAGTACAAAAACCAAGATATTTTACCTTGAATGGATGAATCTCAACCAAATGAAGCTTAATACCAAGTTTCATCCAAAAATATTGGTTAATAAGTAAAATATTAACACATCCTTATTCTCCATAAGATTAACATTGGAGCCCCAAAAGACACTGTCTTTAGACTTTGTAATATCTCGGTAACCAATTGAGATAGAGCAAAGCTTCAAAATACTAAATTGTGTGTTTTTTTGAGCTAAATCTAATGGTCAAAATAAAAATTTAAAATTTTAAAAATTTACATATTAAAAATGCAAAAAACCCATTTTTGGGGTACAAAACCCCCCAAAACTACCCCTTCCGGTAGGTCGATATGTCTGGTTTTCGAACTCATCCGAATAAACGTAGGATTACACATCTCTACCAAATTTGGTGTTGATCGCCTGATCGGACCATTTTTACGAGAGTTATTGTGTCTAGGGACACATATATATATATACATATATATATATATATATATATATATATATATATACATATATATATATACATATATATATACATATATATATATATATATATAAATTTTAATGACTATTATTTTTGGTCTCTGGGCACCTCAAAACGAAAAAGTAACATGGTCCCGGGCTTAGGTCTTACCATGAGACCTACGGTAATAGCTTATTCCCTATGGGAAATTCGCTAAAAGTTACTGACTGCAGCTTACTTAGACAGGAAACTTCTCAAATCTGACGAATCCAAACGGAACTATAACAACCTCAAAAACATTATAGATCCATTATTAAAGCAGCAAAAACAAACTCACTTTCGGAACGAATAATCAATGCTAACAATTTTTCGAGTGAGGCTTGGAAAATTGTGAATGAATCAAGGAGTTAAGGCCAAATCGGCCCCCAAAAATATACAGCTCTGACATGATAGGCAACCCGTGACTGACTCTAGTAAAGTTTGTAACATCTTAAATAGCTTCTTTGCCAGTGCGGCTGAAAGTGTCACTTCGGAGCAAATACAGAAAGCATTTTTCGGGATTCGCTCTTGAGGCGGACAAACTTTTCTCCCAATTCAAACCCCGCGATCCTTCATTTGTTTCGGACATCCTATCTAAGTTCAAAAACAAAACCTCATGTGGGATAGATGGTATTTCTATAAAGACTCTTGAATGATATCTAAAGTCAGTGCTATTACAGTATTTAGAAATCATTAACTATTCACTAATGTAAATTTTTAGGTTGGATTTGTTGTACTGTTGTTTATGTCTGTTATACTTTCTTGATTCTGTTGCAAAGCATGTAACGTGTAATAAGTCAATGGTGTCTTAATTTATTGTACGAATTCTCTAGTCTTGTAGTAAATTCTAGAGTATTATTTTGTTGTACCTTTAATACCTTTATTGAAATGGCGACCTAACTCAATAGGTAGTTTAAAGCCAAGTATGAACAATGTATACAGAATGAGAGATGAGTGTAGGATGATTGTGGCGCGATCTTGTAGTCTTGTTACTGACTAAGGCCGACATTCTCCTTAGACAGGACTGTTAATTCATAGCCCAACAGCCAATGGTATCTAGGGATGTACAGTTTAACGTGGGATCCGAACCACAATCAACCTCCCATATACGAATTGGTCTAATTATGAGGATGGTAGTTATGGATGAACTAGTATTCACTAGTGTGGACGTTAATCCCCACCAGGGAATATCGCATCCACAAGCCATCGCTCATAACTATCCACAATTCGTGACCTCCAGGTAGCTGGATTACAGGACGTCGCCACCGTCCCAGTATAATGGTAAAATCCATGTAAAATGGTGTATGCCGTGGAAATGAATCTTTTATCTTCTTATTTCTATAATGGTTTCGTCTGTTACCTTCCTTTTTCTCTCAACGTAGGTACTGAACCGATTTTCAAGATTAAGGTGTCATTTTAAAGCTTAGGATATACCATAGTGACGAATCGTAATTAAAAAGGTCATATATATTGCTTCGGGCTTCGCCCCCTCACCTTCGATTTATTTTTAGAGGGTGCTTTAAAATGTTGACCAGCTTATTGCAAGTTATTTAATGTGAATTACAATTTAACAGCTGAAAACGTTCAGATGAATTTTGAAAGCCCGATAGTAAACAAAAATATATCTCTGTCACTTCATAATCAACATTTACGCACTGTTGACTGTAGGTGAGTTTCGCTCATACAGAATCACAAGATGTGCAATTTGCGCAATGGCCACCTCGTAAATAAATAAATAAATTATTGTTGGCATTTATAACCCTTGCCACGTAACTTGACGAATGAATTTTCACTACTATTCAGTTAAAACTTGGATAATCAGCTGTTCTATAAAAAATTGCATGTAACGTAAACTCGATGTTTTTGGAAAAGTAGGTGTTGCCTGTCCTCCCCTCGTCTAACCAGCTGTTTTTGGCCATTCGTCAACTTATGTGGCGTGACTTATAGTAAATATGACAATGTTATTTCATAATGTATATATAGTGGTAGAGGGAGATAGGGAAGAATGACACCAAGATAGAAGATAGCATATTTGAATTGAAAAAAAACTGCATTAAGTAACGAATGTTAAGTTTTTGCCCTGAATTTGTACGTTCTCTCAGTATTTCTCTGTGTTGTAATAATAATTTCCTTTCTCTTGGTGTGCAATCATGATATAAACACAGACATCCAAGTTTCTCGTTCGCAATATTATTTGGATTAAAGGTTTTAAACACTTGGATCATTGACTATGGATAATATACGTAGTAGTAGTGTTATTCATTGCTTGAATGTGCATCTTTTTTGTAGGCCAGTGCAACACATGAGGACGAGACTTATCTATCAAAGGTTTTCCGAGGCCAAAGACATGGACATTTTCCAAATATACTGAGACTCCGACTTCTTCAAGCTACAACTTTGCCGAATCAATGTATTGATTCAGATGAATCAGTAGAACCATTCAGTAGAACCTGCTCTACAACCGCAGAACCATGTATAATGACAATTGAGGAGTTTGGTGGAAAAACGACCTCAGTCCAAAAAACGTGTTTTGAGATAATCGACTTTGAATATTAAACTTATGTTTTATAGGCTTTTACCAAATTGCATTACCCTTAGTATAGTTATACTATGCAAGATACATTCTTTTGGATTAAGAATATAATCTTTATTTTTTTATATGTCCTTTCCATCAAAAGTTATTGAACAAAATATGAAGCAGAGTCAGAGGTCGTTTTTCCATCAAACCACTTTTTCAATATTAAAAATTTAGATTTTATGCATTTAAACTCATCAAAGTGGATAGAAATAAAGTAAAATAAAATATTTATTCGACCTAAATTTATATGAAATAAAATCAAATAGGTCTAGCAACGGTTTCATTCATTAAAACTTAAAATAAACTTGTAGAGATGCAATGGTCCATCAAAGACTTTACTGAAGGTTTTTAAACATTTAAATGACAGATAGCTTGTTTAAACATCAATTTTCACACAAAGAAAACCTATACAACGTTTAGCAATAACCCATAATGTTTGTCTGCACAAGAATGTTTCCTCCAGCTGAAGCCAGGATGCCTCGTAACAGCTGACAGCATTCAGAAAAAAATTCATAACTCAGCGAAAACACAAGATATTGACATGAAACAAACACTGCCGTAAAGAGGATTAAATAACGGATCATTTTAAGCGTTTTACCGAAAAACGACCTCAGTCACCTTAGGTCGTTTTTCTACCAACCTCCTCAATTTTTGCCTGATGATTCCAATCGAAGCAGAGGCAATGGAAGAACTCTGCCACTGCCATAGTCTCATCATTGTCTTTACATACTAATTATTTTGTATGTAAAGTCAATTATTAATTTAGTCAATTACTTAATTTATAATGTAAAGTCAATGGCCTCATCAACCAACGAGGTTATCGACATAGTCAACTGGTGGTAGCGCTGATTCACTGATTCCTCCTTCATTTCATTTCATTTCTCTTCTTCGTTTTCGTTTTCTTCTCTCTTGACTTTTGTGTAGTTAAATCATTAGGTAGTTAAAGTTATGAATTTCAATTTTTAAGATAATGGCTAGTTGTTTATTGAGAGGAGTTTTCAATCGAGCGTTCAAAAAACACACTGTTTCAGGTAAAGGATACTTTAAAATCACATTTGCATAATATTTACAATTTTTCAGGGGCACTTTTAAGATGTTACATAACCTTTAAGTTTCAGGCTAGAGCTTTGGTTCATACAGTATTTAAGTTTATTTAATATTTTCTTGTGATTTTTACCCCTATCCAATTACCAATCCAAACAGTAGGCTAAAGCAAGAGCTAAAAATCGTTTGATGCTATAGAAAATAATTTATTTATAAATAAATTAAATCTTTCTGCCATTGCAGATTGCATACATAGACCTATAAGTCACGCCACATAAGTTGACGAATGGCCAAAAACAGCTGTGTAGGGCAAGGGGTGGAGAGGGGGTACTTTTCTAAAAACATTAAGCTTACGTTTCATGCAATTTTTTATAGAACAGCTGATTATTCTATCATTTTAACTGAATAGTAGTGAAAATTCATTCGTCAAGTTACGTGGCGAGGGTTATACAAAGAATACCATACAATTTTACTATACAAATGATACTTCTAATTCTACTGGTTGGGTGGTACCATACAATGTTTCTATATATATTATATAGGCTAGTACCTAGGCCTACCATAAAAATTTAGTCAAGTTTTCTCAATCCAAAATTTCAACAACAAAAATGCCATTTTTATTATTAGGGTTAACAAATGCCCTGGCCAGTCTATGTATTTAGGGTCTGTCTTGTCAGGGGTTGCTAACTGTCCAGACTTTAAACTAACTTAACATAAAATGTCAATTTTTTGGCTTAGCTTTTCGACCTTTGAGCGTTAGGGTCGATTTTACGACGGTTAGAAAAAGTGATGCAACTTTATACTGCATGACAGATATGCAGCCATGAACTCTACTGCTGTTACCGGGAGATTCTAAGCTATATAAAAAAACACCCAGGATTGAAAATGGCGGAACATGGTTATGCGGAATATGCAATGAAACATCTTAGAAATTAACACTGTTGCAATCTGCTAACTTTGTAAACAATGGAATACGTATTTTATCAATTTTTAAGCTTATGAATGACTCAAATGTTATTAATAACTTACTATTAATTTACATTACTTACTGGAATAGGCCTAGGCTAAATTAATATTTTTCATTGAATTTAAATCTATATATTAATACGCAAGCATGTTTCATTTCCTCCTTTATTCTCAGCTCGTGTGCATCATAGGATAAATCCGCGCATACCGTTAGAAAGGTATAGTCCTGTAGATGAGCAGAATCACATTCTAATTCACATCGGACTCCAGTTATACGCCCCACAGGCTTTCAAAGTTCCAATGTTAATCTTATGGAGAAAGGAGAATTGAATTAATCATTAGACAGCTGTTGTAAAAACAACTGCTAGAAAATTAGGAAGAACAGATGTTTTAGTTCTAAAATGTTTTTAAGCTTGGGTCCAGATCAACTGAAATTTTGATCGAATTTCGATCAGGAGGCGATCTCTAGTATTTATAAATATGAGTAGGAATTACCTAGTGTAATGTTCTTAGGTTGATTTTACATGTGTTCAAATGGGATTAGGGTAAGTCCCATAGGACATGTATTATATTCCTATTATATGTATTATATATGTGTATGTTTTATTGGTCATAATTTTTTTTCAAATGCTTCTTGCCTATATTAATTATATTTTCTTGTTCTCTATAAAATTTGAAATTAAATGTATATCTTTGAATTTTGTTTATATTTGTCTCCTAAAACTATTTTAGGGGAGAGCAATGTTACATAAAACATTTTTTTTACTTTTTTAATTTTTAACCTATAGCCTAATGTTGTTAACAAAAAGGAAAGGGCAACAATTTTTGTATTGTTAAATATAGCCTAATTTTATCTACTTTCATATAATATGTAACATTTATGGGTCGGTTTCACAAAATGTTTTAATTTCCTGGGAGAAAAAAATAAAAACTAACTTCTTTATAAAAAATACATTTTTGGCCTAATCAATTGAACAAACTATACTAATCTCAAAACAAAAGCAGCTAAGCTGAATTTTTATTTTTTCCCCATAAAAAGTTGTTTTCTAATGCAAAAGGCATACAAAAATACAAGTTGTTCACGCAAATTCTTGTGTTGCCGTAAACCACTATAAAAAAAAACACATAACCTAAAACAAAATTGCTATCTTAATAAAAAAACATGTGTTTTATCACCAGCAATAATTAAAAAGTATATAATTAAATATATTTACGATTTACTACGATTTACTATGTCACTCACGTGAGCGACTTGAGTGTGAGTGACTTGTAATTCCACATTTAAACTCCAATAGCCGACATACAGCCGCATGTAGACTGGTTTAATTTGAGGTTAGGTTTTGTTTTAACTCTTCTAACATAAATACGCCTTTTTCGTGGGTAACATGTTAAAAATTGAAAGTTTTATACGAGTGAGTGACTTGTAATGCAATTAAGGTATGATACTTTGATTTATACAAACAATACAAATTTTTATAAAGCAATGCTGGCCATAGTTGTATGTAAAGTAAATTTCTGTATTTTGTTTTACTGCCAGTATTAAAATTTAGGTAGGCCTACCAATCTGTCTACCAGGGTTTACCTATACAGTACACTCTCGTTGATTGAACTCGGCGACATCGGAACTCCGCTTCATCAGAACTGAAAATCTGGATATTATTAATTTTTTTTCTTACGAAATAAATAATTCTTTTCAGTTCATAAAATTTCTTGTGTTATCTTAAAAACCAGAGTGAATACAATCTCGATAGGTCACCGAACGGGCGGAAATGATGACTCACGATGGACTCCGCTTCATCGGAATTTTTTGACATCCAAACCGGCCATCCGCCACATTAGTTCCGATGAACGAGAGTGTACTGTATAAGTTTGTTCCTACACACTCATCTTTCATTAATACTTGGCTTTAAACTACCTATTGAGTTAGGTCGCCATGTTAGTAAAGGTGTTGTTAAAGGTATTTACTGTATTTTTCTGTTCTAAAAACAAGGATATTTAACTGAATTGTTACTTTAAATGTCCTGGGTTGGCTTCCGCATATATGGTAACGGTACTCATTACTTATTCTACAAGACATAATTACAAATTAAAGACAGAAATATGTAGCCTTTCTAAAAGTCAAAAGGATATTTTTTCAAATGGGAATATAATAATTTAGGCCTACCAGAAATTTCGAGAAAATTTCCAGAGAAATAATCAGAGTGGAAAATAGCAGATATTTTAATTGAAAAATCACGTTACTAAGAAGTAACACAGAAGAATGTTTTCACTAAAATTTTGGACATAAACTTAGTCTAGACCTATACTGTAAGGTTTTTTTTTCAAACTATGGTAAATTTTGCTAATAATTGATAGGCCTATGTGTACATTTGATCATTAATTTCAATAGCCTTAATTGTTATTATTATTATTACTAAAACTAGGCTTATGTTGGCTATAATAGCGGAGATATATTTAGGCTACACCTAGGTTAACTTATGTACATCTATAAAAATTGCATATGTATATTAAGAACTGAAACAAATACAAATTAAAGCATAAAGACTTTAAACTAAACGGTTGCCATCAAAATTGATAAAATATCTTGGGGATGAAGCCACGTGAAAAAGTCAAATCTACACATGGGCGCTGAAGATGGCTTAGAGCCAAAATACGTGTACTGTACGCCAATTCATAACTAAACTACGAACTGTATGATAAAAGTAACAAAAATCTCATTTTAATTTAACAATCCAGGCTACTATACTAATCAAAATGAAGAATTTAAATGGAAAACAAGGAAAATTTCCTTTATAATTTAGTCAATAAAAACTTCTTCCTCACACTGGAAGCATAGCTTGGGAAATAGACCTGTGCATTCTGAGCATTTTCTTGAACGGTCGCCTGGGCCGAAACACTGCTTTCAAATGTATTGTACTATGTATGTTGAACATTATAGGTCTACTGTACATGAAATTACTTGTGTATTAGCTTATTGCATAGTTCAACTTTCTCCTACTGCTTATAAATTTATCATAACCAAGGCCACATCATTCACCAAGTTATCATAGATCTCACGATAGGCATCAAACTAGGGTTACAGTACCATATTCTCTGGGATGAAAAAGATGACACTAAGGATTCATCGCGAGTCGGATCAATGGATCTCAAAAATCTGAATTTCTGACTCCCCCCTCCAATTAAATATAGCGTATCAGAGAGTGGGAACAAATAAATATTTGAATTTAAAATATATCTCAACTGTTTTTATTTATTTTTTTTTTTTTTCAATGCAGAAAACTGCAGAAATAGCCTTTTATCAATTGAAAACAAGTTTATTGGTTCCGTTTCTTGGTCTCAAAACATAAGTAAGATGTTTGGGAAGTTTTAAACAGTTTTTGTTTGGAATTAAACTTTATATCATCCAATGTTTAACTCAAAAAAGGCAGGAAAGTTTAAGAAAACTTTTTCTTCGATACTGTACATGAGACACTGACACAATCTGGTGCTTATTTTAAGACAAATATGAATGAAGGGTTAGTGTGATGTATATGAACGTTCAGATTATGTGTAGCCTTGTTACTGATAAAGGCCAGCTGATTTATATGCCATGAACATTAATTATTAGCCTATTAAACAAAAGGCAGCTGTGCCCAGTTTTGAACCTTCATAAAGCAAACTAACTTTTCTGTCTCATTTAAGTTTAACTTTTAAATTTGTGTGCGGAGATGGATTGGTTTTGTCGGTAGTTATTCTTTAAGTAGACCTATGCTACAAAACTCATAAGGTTGGCCCAAGGAGCATTTTAGGGCTAAGCTATGTAGGATATAGTTGTATGAAGTAAGTTTTTTTTCTCTTATGGTATAGCCTGAATTAAAATTTAGGTACCAAGCTGTCTATTAGGGCTACGGTATATAATTTTGTATAGTCCTAGATGTAAAATTAAGGAAATTGTGTAATCCTTTCCCTTTCTTTTGGATAAGTCCATTCTCTTATTAATCACTGTGACTTCAAGTGATTTTTTCTATCAATAAATTATAAATATTTATGTCCTCCTACCTGAAATGATTCCTACTAAATTTGGATTTTTAAGGATAGCGATAGTGCTTAAGTGTTTTGGGAGTGACTGCAGCTGCATGTGTTACAGACTAACGAGTTCTGGGAACAACATTGAAGTAATAACATGGATGTTGAAGTGGACTTAGTGGACCATCTTGGGGATCTCCTGGCATCAGGAGATACACGGAGCATTAAAGGAATGATGGCTGAAGATAACTTCATTAAGTTATTAGAAGAAAGATCAAGCGATTTAATTCCAGTGATATCTTACTATTTAAATGAGGAAACTATGTTAAATAACCGAAACTTGTTCAGATACATTGAAAAATTGATCAAAATGTGTGCGGAGAAGGGAAATCCAAAAGAATGTTTAATGGAGTTTCTGGCCCAAATAGAAAGTTTAGAGGAAGTTAAATTTCAAATCCTTTTGCATCCAATTCAAGTAACAATGCTGAGAATCCCTGATAGGAAAGCACCTTTGATGCAGTGTGTTTTTAATGTTGTGCATTCCTTTATAAACAACTTGCCTGTTCCTAGAGATTTTTCTTTAGACAAAGAATCAAAAGTACTGATGGAGAGTGATGATAATGTTCGACGAATCAGAGCAAACTATCAATTGATACTATCATTTTATGAACCATTTATTGCCGAAATAGCTGGAAAATTTAATGAAGACGATCGTATTTTGAATTTGAGACTAGCTCTTTTGCAAGCATTATTTCATTTACTGGGCTATCCTCTTGTTTTTGCAGATCTAGAGCAGAATGAAAAAGGGCCAACTTCATTGGGACTTCTTGCAAATAAAATATTAAATTTCATTCAAAAACTTCAGAGTGATCCAGTACGATTGCTGTCCTTGGTCGAGAATAATGATTTGCTTTCTGTTGAAGAGGAAAGAAAACTGGTCAAAGAATTTTCATCTAATGAATTTAAACACTCTAATGTATCAGTGTCAGTATTTTTTTATCTATTTTTTTGTGAATCCGATAGTGTGCTTATCCCATACACATACAGTAGGCTTTTCATTTTTCAAAACTGCTTGATTCTTGCCTCCTTTCTTTTGCATTATAAAGAGTCTTTTGTCCTAAGGAAAGGCTTACTGTTGGCGAAGGCTGTTGTTACAATGGTTGAAGAAGACAGTGTTCCATTCTCTCATTTGGCATATGAGGTTCATAAAGAAATCATAGAGCTTCTTTCAAACATTGCAATCTACCATGACATGGAGGAGAACAGAAAATTAGCTGCAGAACTTATAAAGAAACATTTTTCTTCATTTGAACCAAAAGCAAAGTTTTATATTCTCATCAGAAACGATTCCTCATCCAGACATCCAATGGTGTTTGGATTTTTCACAACTTTGTTGACTAGTTTGGTACGAGCAACATTCTCAAACTCTGAATTAAAGCCTTATTTTACTGGAAAGCGGTTGTCTGACTTGTTGAATTTGTATTGCTCTTTGAAGAATGGAGCAGAAACTGACCTTTTAGAAAATAAAGACCAAATTCTATCTGCTCTGAATTTGGTGATTTTCCTTACAAGACGGGATAGAGACAATGTTACTGGTGTTTGGAATTGCATTCCTGGGCTTCAGATGAACTTCCTGAAGCCATTAAAGGGAGCAATTGATCTATCAAGAGCTCATTTCAAACAGGAGTTGAAGTCACTGGATGACCCAGGGAAGAAAAATGACTGTGCAGAACTAGCAGTGAAAGTTGGTGATAAGGAATTGGGTAAAATGTCAATTCAGGAAAAGAAAAATGTGATTAATTCAGGACTTACTGTGTTTGATCTAATCGAACATGTTTGGGGAAGAGCTAACGAGTGTGTAGAAGATACACCTGACAAAACAAGCTTAATAAACATTTAATTTATTGTAATTCAAAGTGAGAAGAAAACTACTCTTCTATGATACAGCATAATAAATACTGTTTATGTAATAATATATAATTTATAAATTTTAATCCTATTTCAACCTAGTTTTTAGCTTCTTTATTTAATTTTTTTATGTAATCTTTATTTTTTACTAGCTAACAGCCCGTCATAAATGACGGGTAATTTTTATTATGATTATTCAATAATGTGATGTTTTAGCGAATTTCCCATAGGAAATAAGCTATTACCGTAGGTCTCATGGTAAGACCTAAGCCCGGGACCATGTTACTTTTTCGTTTTGAGGTGCCCAGAGACCAAAAATAATAGTCATTAAAATTTTTATATATATGTATATATATATATATATATATATATATATATATATATATATATATATATATATATATATATATATATGTATATATGTGTCCCTAGACACGATAACTCTCGTAAAAATGGTCCGATCGACACCAAATTTGGTAGAGATGTGTAATCCTACGTTTATTCGGATGAGTTCGAAAACCAGACATATCGACCTACCGGAAGGGGTAGTTTTGAAGGGTTTTGTACCTCAAAAATGGGTTTTTTGCATTTTTCATATGTAAATTTTAAAAATTTTAAATTTTTATTTTGACCATTGGATTTAGCTCAAAAAACACACAATTTAGTATTTTGAAGCTTTGCTCTATCTCCATTGGTTACCGAGATATTACAAAGTCTAAATACAGTACATTGTCTTTTGGGGCTCCAATGTTAATCTTATGGAGAATAAGGATGTGTTAATATTTCATTTATTAACCAATATTTTTGGATGAAACTTGGTATTTAGCTTCATTTGGTTGAGAATCATCCATTTAAGATAAAAAAATCTTGGTTTTTGTACTTATCATGGCAGCAAACCTGCATACTCTTTTCCCATGTTAATCATATGGAGAATAGGCAAACTTTTTTATTTATGGACAGATATTGATGAAACTTACTATATGGCTTTAAATGGTCGAAATAAATTTTTTCTATGCTAAAAACCTACTTTTAGTGTCCCCCATGGCAGCATACCTGCATACTCTTTCCCTATATTTATCTTAAGGAGAATAGACATTTATTTCCTTATTTATGAGCACGTGATGAAATTTTGTTTACAAGTTTAGCTAGTCAAAATTAATATTACTAATTTGGAAATTCGCTGAGTACGCAGGTATGCTGCGACGGGTGGTATTTTGTAAGTTTGGATGGCCACAAAATTTATGAAAAACCTGACGACATTTTTTTACTCCATTGTTTATATCAGTGGGAACAACCAACTAGTTAAATATGTAGGAAGCAAAAGCCTACAAGACCTTAAAAGGATGAAAAATGAGAATATTAAGGACGTTAAATGACTTAGTTATTTATAACAAAAATTAATGGATACGGTGGGGAGCATTATACAATCAAAAGATTATGTTTATTTCAAAACATGAAGCTCATTTAGTTAATAGTTATAAAAACATGTGTGTAAACAAATATTAATAAATAACTTGTAAGTTTAAATACATAAATTCAATAATCTATATCAAATAAACTTTCTTTATAGAATAGCAACCAAAATTTTATTAAATCATCAGCTGTTAAATATTTATTTTACTGCTTTAAAAACCACTGCAACATTTTGTATGCTATTTCATTTGTATCTGTGAATTATTATAGCATTGTAGTCCGTATACATTGATTGTAGTTGTCTGTTTTGTTTACAAAAACCAAAACACTTTGTAAAACAGCAGCGATGCAGTGATGTCAAATTTTAGTGTAGGATATGGATCACCTGGAGTAGTAAACAAATTGACAAAATCACGTCTTAGATTGGTCTAAATAAGATCTAATTTTAATTTTGAAGCGCTATAAGGAATTTTTGAATTGATACCATATTTTTTCTATCATACAGGGGCTATGAGAAATCCATTGACACCAAAACGGCCACGATCCGTTCAGTAGTTCTCTCTCTAGACCCTTAAATGCACTCTTTTATTTTATATATATATATATATATATATATATATATATATATATATATATATATATATATATATATATATATAAGATTACCTAAGTACTGTAAATGTTCAATCTCAAACAGTATGCTTTAATTAAAGGAACTGCTTTAAAAATGTAATTTAACCCTGAAAACAATTTTATTGTGTCAAAGAGCTGTTCAATCTTTTTTTTTAAAATAAAGGCCTAATTGCAGTTCTTAACATTTGAATTTTACTCTATGAAAAATTATTATTTGGAAAAGGAGAGTATTTTTTCTGCCTTCCAGGTTTTTGGAGGAAAATTTTACAAAGATAGATTTTTGCTGTTGATGCAAATAAAATTACTCAATTTTTTTATCTATATTTTCTCTCAAACCTCCATTTATCCAACTCACACTTTGGTATATCCAGTTTTTTTTCTTTTTTTCACTTACAAATGCTTAATTCTTGAATACCGCACCGTACCTGAAAAAAGTATAAGTAACCCCCGTCTTATCAGATTATGCTCCACCTGAAATAAGATGAAGGGATGCACTCATTAGGGAATATACTAACATTTTACCTGCTCTACAGCTGCCCATCCATGATTACCTAGCCCACAATGCGGGCTGATTGAGTTCCCGAAAACCACCTCTGCGAACAGCCTCTCAATTGATGGACACAAACTTCACCATCCATGCAAACTGGACTTCTCAATTTGTTTTTATTGGCTACACATCACTAGAATAATAAAACAATTTTTGTTTCTTTATTTTAAAATTTAGATGTTAAATACCATCACAAATATAAGATCATACTGTAAAGAATTAAACTGGACTTCCTCCTGGGACGCTTTCCAAGGTCGGAACAACTTCTTGATAGTTGACCCGACCGTAGCGGTAGGCATGAATCTTCTTCGGAAGCAGTGGACTGCTCTCAACCGTTTCCCCATGTAAATGGGAAGATGTAATTATTGGAAGTACAAATGGGGAGTGACACAACACAAGACCAGTCATGCGAATGCGAACGGAATATCAAACTATGGAGAACATACTTGCAGAGTGCCCATTGAGTGCTTTCCAGAAGGATTGATCGGTCTGCATTGCTCCAGTGAAGCTAGGCTGCAATGGATTAGCGCCCTGGATTTAGCTCTATAAGGAGAGATCAATATTTTTATTCATTGTAATTGTTAGCTACAGTACACTCTCGTTCATCGGAACTAATGTGGCGGACGGCCGGTTCGGATGTCAAAAAATTCCGATAAAGCGGAGTCCGTTGTGAGTCATCATTTTCGCCCGTACGGTGACCTATCGTGATTGTATTCACTCTTGTTTTTAAGATAACACAAGAGATTTTATGAAAATAAGGCTCTCAAACTTTGAAAATGGTAACAATGAACCTATAGGAATAAGAACAACGCAGGAAATAAAGATCTAAAATCTTTATTATCATATTCCAGCAGTCAACTGACTTCCACGTAACACAGGTGCAGTCGCGACGCGAGACGGACTGAATGACAGTTTGGGAAGCGGTCGACACTGATGTTCACTTCCTGCCCCCTTCCTCTTCTATTTTTGTGCGACTCCACGGCCTCGTAAATCAAATCGATGGGTACAGATTACGGAAAACGCCTGATGACTTTTGATGCAAAATGTGATGCTTCACTGTTGTGCGGATAGAACGAATGGAAATTGAAGGCGCTAAAACAAAAAAATTATTTAATTCGTAAGAAAAAAAATTAATAATATCCAGATTTTCAGTTCCGATGAAGCGGAGTTCAGATGTCGCCGAGTCCGATGAACGAGAGTGTACTGTACCAGGAATTGCTTTGATAAATATATGGTTTAACTCACCGTCTCCAGCAATCCAAAATTGTTTCAATCAGTGAACAATTGTTTCGCCCTTATTTCACAAGGGCATAATCAGCATTGAATACTTAGGTTCAAGAACATGATTGAACCTCAAGTATTCAGTGCTGATGAAGCCCTTGGGAAATAAGGGTGAAACAGTTGTTCACTGATTGAAACAATTTTGGATTGCTAGAGACCGTGAGTTAAACCATACAATATTTTTATTTTGGAGATTGGTTTTTACATATACTGATAAATCCTCTGCACCGCAGAATTCTTAAAACTTGGTGGCAGTCTAAATAAGCCATACAATATGTATATTACAGCAGTAAATTATAAGAAAATTTTAAAGAGTAATATGTTTAAAACTCATAACCATAACTTAAATCAGAGTTTTGTATAGATTACAACAGTATTTATGTTTTATGCATACTAAAATTGTTTTACACCAAGAAAATTGAGTTAAAAAGCCAAAGAGAGCCCATCATACATCATAAGGCTCAATCTCAAAAATGCCAGCTGTGCCATGGATAATGTATTGAGTGCCAGCAGGGATCCTGGAAACAAAGATATTCACACACCTTCCCTTTTAAACATATTATGGTCTTTCGTTCATTAACTAATATTTTCTTACAAAACCTCCATGGCAGCAAACCTGCATGCATATGGGAGGTGAGGAAACCTAGACCTGTTTGTGGTGATGGTATTTAAAAATCTCTATATTCCATTGGAAATTTGCTAAATAAGCAGATGGGTTATTTTAATGTTTTCCATAATCATGGTTTCCTGCCCTTCTAATACCATAAGCAGATTTTTGGAGTGCAAAACAAATTTTAGAGAAGAGTTTGAATCATTATAGGTGTCAAGATAAAACCAGAGATGTGTCTCTTGACTTTGCAAATTGAAATTTTTTTAGTGTACTTTTTAAATTTTACTTATTAGCTTTTTAAATAAATACAGGTTGCTAAAATTTAACTAGTGCTCCGAAAATACTTAACATAATTAACATCTTAATTTGTAACCTTGTTCTATAATTATGTTTCAACACCATTCTGTCACTGCCAAATACAGTAATGTTGGTGATAATTTAAAAACCTCCAAACACAACAGTCATTAAAAATACACCATTAAAAAGAAAACTTAAAATATAGTTAAGTCTATCACCCCACAGCATAACTGCAATAGGCACAGGAACATATTGTCAGTGCCGGACTTCCTTTTATCAAGTGTTGTTATCAGTGTCCTTTTGAGCTGTATGTGGAATAAAGAATTTTGAAAAAACGTACCAGAACTGTTTTTTCTCTCAATGAGAGAGTTAAGTTTAAACTAACTTTATTTAAGTATTTACTTAGGACATCCCTCTTCTCCTTGGGTCTTGAATATTTCTAACTCCTCTAATGATCTTAATTTAAACCACACATTTTATATGGTTTAATAACAGTACTGAAGTGAGTGTACATACACTGATGCAGGTAATCAGCACCGCAGCATTTCTTTTATTAATTTTAAACTAGAAATGGGTGTATAAGAAAACATGCAATATAGGCTACCTAGTATTTCAAGCCTGTCATTAATGTAAAGAATTTTGTGATTTTTACCAATTAGCTGTTGAACTAATTTCAATCTTTATTATCCTAGATGAAGTTTTATAATGCGCTATAGGTACTATCGCACATACCCCAAAAAATGGCAGATTCTTTGAAAGGTAGGCTAAGGTATAAATTTAAATTTTAAAAATAAAAATATATTTGAATTTAATTTTATAATTTATGTTAAAAACATTTTATTTATAAAATAGGTGTGACTTTGAGGTGGCAGACCACTGATGTTGTGACATCAACCGAAGCAGATGAAAAAAATAATGAGAAAGAGCAGTCAGAAAACCATGCTTATGAAGAAAACATTCGACAGAAGATCCTTCAGGCTTCTTTACCCTTTGTTCATGAGTTAGGATGGTCAAAGAATGCCATTAGTGCTGGTATGTAAAACTAAATTGTCTAGAATTTCCTTTGTTTAGTTACATTAATTTAAAAATCCATTTTCTAGCTTTAAATTACTAATAACAAAGACATTAACCACATGACAGCCGGAATGTGCATGGCTAAAAGTTTTGACATTTGGATGCCACAGGAATTTATGTGATTAAGAAGACGCCACTACATTGTTTCAATTGAATTCTTCCCTAAGAATTTTCTGAACCATTTTCCAAGGCAGGTTGCCCCCTTTCTGGAAAGTCAGGGATAGTCAGCGAAAAAAATTCTATTTGGAAAAGTCAGGAAAATATGCCCCAATATTGGATGTGAGGGAACTTTTCAATGCTCTAGTTGCCCGTAACCCTGACTGTTGTAGCGTTTTTCAGGATTTTTCACAAATTTTCTACAGTTCGATTAATTTTTGTACATTTGTGCTTGTAATATTAAATATTTATTATTTTTTCTAATATGTTGATTAGTTGCTGCCCGTACAATGGCTGTTAAATAGAATAAACTTAAACTATAGCTCTGTGCCAAAATATGTCCTGAATTTAACTTAGTGGTTGTTTAGACTAAATAATTAGTGATGCAACTTTGGCCTATTCACTACTAACCAGGAAATTCTGGAATTCTGGGAATTGTACTTAAACTTCTTGTTGCCATGAAATGTTTGGGAATTGTTCTTAAATTTTTGGCTTCATTGTAAGCATGCAGCAAGCTGCATTTAGATTTTTGGTTGCAATATAAAACAATCATACAAATTAGTGATGTGGGCCAGATAAGTACCCAGTAAGTAGGTTTTTTAAATATAAATTGGGTATTTACCCAAATAAGTACGTAAAAACTGGGTATTTATTTTTTTAATTAAATTTAAGGAAGATTGAGTTGTCTTTTGGCAATTATTATACTGTAAAGATGCTAAAATGATGATAAAATGTGTTTAAAAATTGTCATATGGTCCCCACTAGCCTAGTACTTTGGTGCTAAATCAACATAAATACCCAGGTCCCTGGTATTAAAAATTTTCTTTTTTTTAATAAATTTAATCATATTGAACATTACAATAATAGTACAGCAAAATAAGGCCAAAAACGACCTTTTGATCGGCAACTGATGTGCGTCCATGAAATTTTCAGGAGACCTTCTTTTAAGCTCTAGAAAAAGAGATTTGATGAGTCCCCAAAAAATAAAGTTGTTTTAGACCCATAAAATCACTTTTCAAAATGGCGGTTCTTTTGTAATGGGATAAATGTTGAAAAAAAGCTTCCCTTTTTCATTTTTTACGTGCATCTCCTTAATATTAAGTTGTGGGACCAACGCCAATAATTGTTGAGTGCTGAATACTTTATATTTAACGAACTTTATTTTTTGGCCGCCATCTTGGATCCGCCATATTGGATACAAGTTGTTTTTTTTCTAATCTGAAGATAGTGTTGTGACACATCATTTCAGAGTAGATTTTTTCACTGATTACAATGCCGCAATCCGTTTTTGAAAATATATTTCCGTTTCAAAGATATACGGAAATTAAAATTCTCTATAAATTTCTTATAAACGTTTCAAATTTTGAATTTATTCATTTTTTATTTTTCTTCGTATATACTGTTTTAATTGATATAGGCTGTAAATTTTAGTTTCAGATCACTCATTGGATCATTGGGCTTCTTTGGAGTTTTTCTTCGTTTGAATTGGCTTGGTTTGAAACGGTTTGAAAATTTTAAACTTTACACAAATTTCAGAAATGGAAGTATTTTTTATTGAAAAGTTGATAATATCACATTTTAAACGTATCCAATTTTAACAATCAATATATGGAATTAAAGCCAATAATGTACCGTGTAATTTAAGACCAAAACGAACCTTGAATCTCATTTACAACTTGAGTTGTACGTCTTTAACTGAAGATGAATTTCAGGAACCAATAAATTTTATGTTGATTAGACGGTTATAAGCCACTTAAAATTTTTGTGAATGCACATCAGTTGCCGATCTAAAACCCTAATTTTACTGACCTATAAGGGTTTAATTAAAGTAATAAATTATTCAGAAAAAGATAAATTTGACCTGGTATGTGATAACTACCCTAAGGAAATAAAACTAGGAGTACGCTCGTACCTCCTGAAAGCGTCTATTCAAAGAAGAAATTTAAACTTTTGCATTAGGGACTGTCACATATATTTTTAAAAACAACTAAAACCACTAGTAATAAAATATAAATAAATAAAAAAAAACCTCTCACTTATGAAAGTTACTGGAGTGATATAAACATAGGCTTTATGGTATTCTTCCGTAACTCATAAGTTTCGGAGGGAATAAATTCTCTTAAATATACCAGAATTGTCCAGGAAATTTTAGTTTTGAGTTCAGTAGACAGCCTGTTATTGTTAAGTGTGTTAAAAGTCATTCAAGCTCAGTAACATGGGTAAGCAAGCTATAATATCACATTTTAAATTACCTAATTATTAAAAATATTAATCATTAAAACCAATATGGAGATGGAGGAGCAGGGCCGGATTTACGTTTTCTTCGCCCATGGGCATATAATAATCTGCCGCCCCTTCACCCCCCCCCCCCCCCCACCGGCTCCCTTTGTACCCTCCAAGGAGCCACATTGCAGTGACATTGCTTTTTTTAAAGAAGGAATCTAACTTTAAAGTTTGGACAAGCACCTCATTTTCCTTCTTCTTCTTCACTTCAGCTAATTTCCGGTATTCCGCGCCACTAAGTCTTTTTCGCTCATCCATTAGGCCTATGTTTTAAAAATATAACGAAAATTATTGCGTATATCAAATTCAAATGAAATCTCACACGAAACACAGCATTAAAGAGTTATGATTAAATCAACAACACACAGCCGCACACGCACTACTGCATAACAAGCAAGCCGCAAGCGTACTCCATAGATATATATGGCGTACTCGTACAGGCTGTCAGTTCTAATGCGACATTAACAAAGCGACACAACAATGACGAATGACGTTTGTACACTGACTGCCCAAGTGGAAGCGAAATGGCGACTTGGCGGGATGGGCTGATGCACGGCCATCTCTAGTACTCTACTATGTACTAGAGATGGCCGTGGCTGATGACCGGTGGGGCATACGGGAGACCGGAGCAAACTATGACGTCATTGAATTAGTTCCTTGGTTATCGCTACGAACAGTCTAGCGCTCAATAGGCCTACGCTTGATTTCAGAGTTATCGTCTGCAACAACTGAATAATATTGTTTACACTAGGCCTAACCTCTATAGGATTAGATGATGATGAATGGAAATGGATAAATTCTATCATGATCCTCTTCTTAAGGAGAATTTGAAAACTCTTTTACAAAGTAAAAATGTTTATTTTTGTTATAGGTATTTTTTGTTTTGTTTTTATCAGGCCTAGCTTACATAAACTTGGGCCTGCTTTAGTTTGAATAGAAAAGATTCAAAGCGTTCAACGTTTTAGGCCTAGCTAGGCTATATTTTTGGTTAGTATGAAACGTAATTTTATGCAACTAAGTTTAACTGTCTAACAGTCAGCCTCTATTCGGATTCGGTAAGATGTATTTACAGTAATTACCAATAGTAAAGCTTAAATTTGATAAAGTTTTTTTGGAACCAAAACTTAGGTGAAAGGTTTGGATTGCAGAATCCTACACCAATCTAATCTATCACACACCCAATTTAACTTAACACTACATTTAAAGAGTGCCAATCCAAAAACTGTTAAGGATTGTGTACTACTATAAGGATACTGTATCTATTTCTAATCTTACACATGAATACCGGTATATTTATTAGTAAATAAAATGCTTTTAAGATCTTTAGGCTTAGGTTTTACTTATTTATTCATCTTTATCAAGTTATTACTACACTAACAACGATTCCTCAATACTCAAAAACAAAGAAAGAAAGAGGGCAAGCAAGACTAGCCGAGTAGCGGCAAAATATAGAAACTTTAATGTTATGACGTCAGCATCATAGCCGTCACACAGTGAAGCGACGTCATTAAGCTGTTCCGAATGTCTCCCGTATGTCCCACCGGGCTGATGGCGAGGAATACGAATACGGCTCCCCGCCACTAGCACATCGTCTGCCGCGCGCAATAGACGCTCGTCCACGCATCCGCGGCTTCCGCGCAGGCAGACTGCAGTGAGTCTGCCCTTTGCCGTTTCACCACAATACGGCTATGTGGCCTGCGATCATGACGATGACAACGCGCCGTGCATACAGATATAAATTTTAATTTCTCCAAAATTTTGCCGCCCTTGAAATTTGCCGCCCTGGGCATATGCCCATGTTGCCCATGCGGTAAATCCGGCCCTGTGGAGGAGGATGTATTTTATTTTCCTACCTCATTTTGAATACCATATTTTGGAAAAAGGAATTGCTCCATTGACTATTACTGTTGATAATATTTCAGTATTTTCTGTGTTGCCTAGACAGTAATACTTTTTTTATAACTTTTTAGTAAAGTTCGTGACTTAGGGAAATCTATGGTAAATGGTCAATGAAAATCTGGGAAATTATGACAAATTTTCTGTGGACTTTCTTTTAGAGTCTTTGTCAGTGATAAATCACTGGAGGAATCCTAGGACAACTTTAAAACTGGTTTATACTAGTTGCGAAGTTTACTTTGGGTACAGCAAACAAAGTTGTCATAACACTGTGGTAAGTCTTTTGGGTGTCCACTATGACAATTTCCCTTCCTTCATAATCCATTCATGTTCAAGACAGCGGGAGGTGAGGAATGCATCGGGCATGGAAACCCCTAGCTGGAACGTGGGTGGAAAGTCGGTTGATTGGCCGTTTAGAGGCCAGAACGGACCGTTGTCACAGTACACGGGGGTTGTCCCTCTGAATGGTCAAATGTCCATCTGATGTCCTGTCTCTCTCCCTCTCACAGGCAGATGTTGTTAATGGTTTGGTCGGGGTCTCCTTATCCACCAATAACAACAACAACATTACTGGAGGAATATACTATAAATGATAATAAATAGATCCTGTCAGACGTTTTTAAGTCTGATGATAACATGTTAAGGACCATACATTTCTATTGGTTTTTGTCATAGGATAGTAAAACCCCAATAGCTTGACTCCCGATATCTCAACACTTGATGGATAACATGACACCTCCTTAGGTTTCTACAATGTTTGAATGTGTCTCATGTACTGTAACTAACTCACTAATTGGTGTTTGCAGTGTTTTTTCGTGTAATGATTATCAATCTAAGCAATTTTGTCGTGGCTGCGGCTACTTTTCTGTATAAAAAGCTTATAAAGAGCTGTTGACACAGCTTTTCAATTTCCGAACGTTATTTTTCCCTACTATCGTAGTTTCATCGATTAGCTTATTTATAATTGAAATGGGGATGATTATAGTGTTTATATTAAATCCTGAACTAGTATTACTAAAACACTATGAAATAAGAGCAAAACAGTATTTTATGGAATCTGAATGTAATTTAGAGCTGATTTGGTGTGAATGAGGAAGGGACAGGAGTAAAATAAACCCCGGGAAGCTTGACTTTCACCTAACTTAACAATGCCCGAGCACTGAAGCTCATGATATGTTTTTATACTTGTATGGCAGGGGCAGGATCGCTGGGGTACCCCGGAGTGGTCCACGGCATGTTTCCGCGTGGTGGTGCTGATCTAGTCAACTTCTTCTATGCTAGTTGCAACCAACAACTTGCCGACCAGCTTAAGGAGGCTTCAGAGAAAACTGAACCTGACAGGTAAAGATCATCTCTTATAAAGAAGCTTCACATTTGCATCATCTGTAGTTTATGTCGATCGAAAGAATTCCCCTCTCTTTTATAGCTGATGGTAGTTGACTTTACAATGTTATGGGCCCTCTTTATCTAGTTGACAGTCTATACTTGAAAATCCATGTTAAATTTATCTTGTTAACAACATTTGATGCTGGTCTTGAGGATGTTTTAAAAATATGGTTTAAATATCTTAGGAAGGTTAATTAGATGGAGTTATAAAGTGGGGGAGGAGGGAAATATTTCTTTCTGAAGAATATTCATTTTCACGTCGGGGACACTGTTATGCAGGAAGGAGCCGCAGGTGGTGGTGTCGGACGCGGTGGAGACTCGGCTGCGGATGATCACACCTTATCTGACAACGTGGCCGCAGGCGCTCGCGCTGATGACGCTTCCACCCAACGTGCCCACGGCCCTCGCCAACCTACTCACAATGGTGGACGACATCTGCTACTACGCTGGTGACAGGTCCGTGGACGTAAGTAGTGGGATGTCACCATACCATAGGCTTTAGTATGTACAGGTTGTCCACAAACTGGGAAAAGTTTGAATGATGTGCAAATGTTATATATGGTGGTTGTTGTTGTAGAAAATTGTATACTCTTTATTAAACTGTTTTATAAATTGGAAATATAAGTCAAATTTTTTAAATCAACCGTTATTAGTGATGGATAGGATAAGCAGCATACCTTGGAAAGTGAAAACATCCTTTTATAGCGCAACAAATACAAACATATAGATAAACAAGAACATGAATATTTAAAGGACACTTTGACCTTTTTGTCAACATGGAGAAGAGGAATGATCCAGATGAGAAGATGATTGAGTCATCTTCTCCATGTTGACCAAGAGGCAGAGGCGGATTTAGAAATTTGCCGCCCCTGGGCTAATCAAAAAGTGCCGCCCCCCTCCCCCCTCGCAATGTCCTAATTTATATCCACTCTTATTGTCCCAATTTCCATGCTATTTTGATGACTCGGGACACAAAAAGCCAAACTAGTGATCTGAGCCCGACGACGGACGGACGTTACCGTCCGACATTCGCCTCGCGGCCGTAGCGCAAGGCGAGTTTGATTACTGCAGAGGTTTATGGGAATCTTGTTTTAAAATTAACTAATTATGATAGAGATTGACTCTTAACTTTTTCTAAAAGTAGAAAGACGGATCTCGTCTTCTCTGATTTTAGAGTTTCTAAATAAAATTTTTAATTTCGGTTATAACTGTCTAAAATTATCTGTTTTTTTTCTAGTGGCAAGTTTTATAGATGCAGAGGTTTACGGAAATCGTGTTTTAAAACTAACCAATTAAGATAGAGATTGGCTCTTAACTTTTTCAAAAAGTAAAAAAAAGGATCTCGTCGGCTCTGTTTTTAGAATTTTTAAATAAAATTTCTAATTTCAGCTATAACAACTGTCTAAAATCATCTGTTTTTCTCGATTTTTAACTGAAGTTTTCTAGAAACTACCAAAGCGAGATTGCCAAAGTGTAACAAAGGAAATTTAGCACCGTTATTCTTCTTTAATATGACACGTTAGTTATAGCTCTTTGCTGCATTTAACTGAAGATAACAGGATTCTAAAACAAAACCTTGCATTTGCATTGAGAAAAACAAACTATTTTGGACAGTTTTAGCTGAAATTAGAAATCTTATTTTAAAATTCTAAACCCAGAGCCGATGAGATCCTTTTTTTTACTTATAAAAAAAAGTTAAAAGCCGATCTCTATCTTAATTGGTTAGTTTTAAACCACGATTCCCGTAAACTTCTGCATCTATAAAGCTTGCCAGTAGAGAAAAACAGATGATTAATTCTAAAACCAGAGAAGACGAGAACCTTCTTTCTACTTTTAGAAAAAGTTTAGAGTCAATCTGTATCATAATGAGTTAATTTTAAAACACGATTCCCGTAAACCTCTGTATCCATAAAAATCGTCTAGCGCTACGCGCGGCCGCGGCCGCGAGGCGGCATGGTGGCGGATGGTTCCTTTGTGCCGACGGACGCACGGGTCACTACCGTGACAAATCAACGTAGTGATGAGTGCTCCCAGCTCCCCTATAAAACTCTTGAATGACGCCTTGCTCTAAGGTATTACAACATCGCTTAGAAAATAGTCACTTTCGGTTCTAAAATTTTCTGTAGGCTATAATTCTTCCAAAAATGTCCTGCCTCCAAAAATTTGGGTTTTTTAATTTGAGGCCTAAAAAATTGCCATTTTTCAAAATTTGCCGCCCCCCCGAATTCTGCCGCCCTGGGCTATAGCCCATTTAGCCCATATGTAAATACTCCCCTGCCAAGAGGCCAGTGGCCTTGAAATATTCATATTTTTTTTAAGGTGTGTGTTATTTATTATTTTTTGTGCCATAAAAGGATGCCTTCACATTCTAAGGTAAGCCTGCTTATCCTGTGCATCACTAATACAGTAGACTCGCTCTCAACCGGCCACAAGACAGTGGCCGGATAACGAATTGGCTGGTTAAACCGTTAACCAATTAACAATGTTAAATTGTAGTTCTCTATGGCTGGAATATGATGAAAAATAACACGAAATACTATATAGAAATTATAGCTACCTACCCAGTTCTAATCAAATTTTTCTGGTGTAACGTAACAAAACAAATCACATCCAAACAAATATTGACAAGACTGAACTTAAAAAAAGTGGTATTTTGATCTACTGGAATGGAGGAGGTATAGGTGTTCACTTCCATTTAGAGAAGTTTGCTTGAATTTTTTTCTGGAATATGAAGTAAAAATCATTTAAAAGATGGTTATAAAAACAACAATTCTGGCTAATAAAAGACCAAAAATGGCCGGTTAAAAGTTGGTTTTGTGACAAGTAATTCCGGTTAAAAGGTGCAGTTAAGAGGGAGTCTACTGTAATCCTTACTAACCTAGGCATACAGCTCCATCCAAACACTAAACTTGAAATTGAATTTTGTTAAGATCACACATATTAATGCTTTTTTAGCGAATTTCCCTATAGGGAATACGCTATTACCGTAGTAGCCATGGTAAGACCTAAGCCCGGGACCACTTTACTTTTCCATTTTGAGGTCCCCAGAAGCCAAAAACACCATTTGTTCATTTTCATATATATATATATATATATATTTGTGTGTCCGTGGTACTGATAACTTTTGAAGGGGACCTCCGATTTTGATGAAATTTGGTATGAAGGTGTAAGGCCAGGTCTATTTTCATGAGTTCGCGAACCAGTATTGTTGGGTTATGGGAACGGGGTTTTATGGGGGTTTTTAATGGGTTTTTGGCATTTTTGGACCTAATTTTCAAAATTCATCAATTTTAACGAAAACCATTTAAAAGAGCTTAAAAAACAAACAATTTAGTATTTTGAATCTTTAAAATAGCTTAACTGGTTATAGAGAAAACTCAAATCAAGTTTCCCATGTTATTCTTATGGGTAAATCTTTAAAAAGTTATATATCTCTTATTTATTAACATATCTTAATAAAATTTTTTATGAACCTTCACAAGGTGGTGAGTAATTAGATCAAAGATTTGATCAAAAACCCACATGGCAGCAAACCTACATGCTAAATCCCATGGTATTCCCATGGAAAATTAATGTATAATGGGAGCAAGAGAGATGGAGATAATAAGGTATCTGTTCCTAATCAGCTGGTCAGCTGTCTTCTGCATATTTGTCAAATTTGAAATGTTTATGTTTTGTTATTTGTAAACAAATCATTCCTTTTGCATGGAAGCTTTGGATGTGCACTTTTAGCGAATTTCCCTATAGGGAATACGCTATTGAAACGGTAGTAGTCACGGTAAGACCTAAGCCCGGGACCATGATACTTTTTCGTTTTGAGGTCCCCAGAAGCCAAAAACACCGTTCGTTCATTTTCATATATATGTATATATATATATATATATATATATATATATATATATATATATATATATGTCCGTGGTACTGATAACTTTTGACGGCGACCTCCGATTTTAATGAAATTTGGTATGAAGGTGTAAGACCAGGTCTACTTTCATGAGTTCGCGAACCAGCATTGTCGGGTTATGGGAACGGGGTTTTATGGGGTCTCAAAGGGGTCAAAAATGGGTTTTTGGCATTTTTGGACCTAAATTTTCGAAATTCATCAATTTTAACTAAAACCATTTAAAAGAGCTTCAAAAAACAAACAATTTAGTATTTTGAATCTTTAAAATAGCTTAACTGGTTAAAGAAAAAATTCAAATCAAGTTTTCCATGTTATTCTTATGGGTAAATCTTTAAAAAGTTATACATCGCTTATTTATCAACATATCTTAATACAAAATTTTATGAACCTTCACGAGGTGGTGAGTAATTAAGATTTGATCTAAAATCCACATGGCAGCAAACCTACATGCTAAATCCCATGATATTCTCATGGAAAATAAGTGTATAATGGAAGCAAGAGAGAAGGAGATAATAAGGTGTCTGTTCCTAATCAGCTGATCAGCTGTCTTCTGTATATTTGTCAAATTTGAAATGTTTATGTTTTGTTATTTGTAAACAAGTAATTCCTTTTGCATGGAAGCTTCGGATATGCACTTCTATTATTGTTAAAAAAGTCATTTATTGCAATATCTATATATTAATACACAAGCATGTTTCATTTCCTCCTTTTTTCTCAGCTCGTGTGCATCGTAGGATAAATCCGCGCATACCGTTAGAAAGGTATGATTCTGTAGATGAGCAGAATCCCATTATAATGCACATCGGCCCTCAGGGCTCCACCCTGCAGGCTTTCAAAGTTTTAATGTTAATCTTATGGGAGAGGGATAATTGATAAAATCATTAAACAGCTGATAACAAATGCTATAGCAAATCAAGAAAAAAAATATGTCACAGTTAAGAACATTTTGAATCTAAAATGCTCAATATGAACTATAAGTTTTTGGTCGAATTTCGACCAGTGGGCGAGCCCTAGTAAATATTAATATATAAATTATTAAATAAAAATAATTTACTCAGAAATATAATGCCATTAAATATATTACATTTCCTTGTAAAGATTATTAATTATATAAGATAGCCAAAAAGTTCTTTGATGTTAAACAATAATTCTTTGGGAATTCGCTGAGTACGCAGGTCTGCTGCGACGGGGGTATTATTACTGTTAAAAAAGTTATTTATTGCAATATAAATATTAATATATAAATTATTAAATAAAAATAATTTACTCAGAAATATAGGTAATGCCATTAAATATATTGTATTTCCTCGTAAAATTTTAAATGTATAAATTATATAAGATATTATGTAAGATTATATAAGATATTATATAAGATATAAGATAGCCATGTAATTAATTATTAGATATTATATAATATAGCCAAAAATTATATTAGATAGCCAAAAAATTCTTTGATGTTGAAACAATAATTCTTTGGAAATTCGCTGAGTACGCAGGTCTGCTGCGATGGGGGTATTTAGTTTAGTTATAATTCAATGGCTGGTTAGTAGGCATTGTGGTAACGCTTTTTAATAATTTTATTATATTTTATAAAAAAAAAAAAAAACAGTGTTAGCACACAAACTCACTGATTAGTACAAAAACAACATTACCAAAAAAAGTAAAGATTAAATTTAAAAGCTAAACGCATATTTCTGGGCCAGCTTCAGTTCAATTCACTTTAATGCTAGAGAGATCATCTTCCCAAAATTCTACCCGGGGCCCAAACAAGTTATTAAATGTCCCTCAATAACATACTACTCCACAATACACACAATCACAAATACTTACTCTTACTCCCATGGCCATGCATATCTAAGAAGATATTTTGCCGCACCAACACACCCCCTCCATCTTTCTCTATCCTCCACTTCTTTCTTGGTTACTCCTATATGCTCAAAATCCGCCTTCTACAATTTTTGTCTTCCTCTTGGTCGCGCTCCTTCTATATTCGTCACTATCTATTTTTTTTAAGTTTTTGCTCTCTTCTCTTATTAAAACTTTCCCAGCCCATCTGATTTTTTTACACTTAGATTCACTACATCAAATTTAACTACATCCGGATCCTTGAACACCCCCGGCACAGCAGATCTGCATACTCAGCATATTTCCAATGGAATTTTTGTATTTTTTACTTTCCCATAACCACCATGGGGGGAATATGTGTAGGTTTGCCTACACACCTACACATACTCAGAAACATATTTATTCAGATGTTATATGGTTTAGTCACTTGTTCTGATACTAAAGCTTATATGTTATGTAAATAACTTTCATAACTTTTAAAATTTTATAATAATGTGATAAGATTTTCAATGTGTTATCAGTCCTGTCTAAGGAGAACGTCGGCCTTAGTCAGTAACAAGACTACAAGATCGCGCCACAATCATCCTACACTCATCTCTCATTCATATTCAGGTTAAAATACCCACTATGTGAGGTCCCTGTCTCAAGATAGTGATAGTGATAGTGATAGTGATAACTAAACACAAGACAAATATTAGTTACACCACAAAGTTATGCGACTTCAACATAAACTCGATTAGAATTTTTTACTTATGTGGTCATCAGGTTAATGAATTTAAAATGTCATTTATACATGTTGTAAAAAGATGTGTAACTTTGTGGACAGTTCAACTGGTACAGCCGGCGAGTGGCGCTAGCAGCCATATACAAGAT
Source organism: Neoaliturus tenellus (assembly GCA_030545055.2). Taxonomy (NCBI): domain Eukaryota; kingdom Metazoa; phylum Arthropoda; class Insecta; order Hemiptera; family Cicadellidae; genus Neoaliturus; species Neoaliturus tenellus. The sequence goes on from CM061532.1 coordinate 83,586,676, forward strand.
GACGGAGCTGTATCTGCTGCAGGACCAGTCTGCAGACTACGCAGCCACGTGGGCCTTCCTACGCAGCCGCATCGACGAGGCTGCGCAACTGCACAGCGTCCTCACGCAGTCTGAGTCGGGCGTGCAGTTCGCCAAGGAGGTGGCCGCCGCCACTTTCACAACGGTCAGTCACACTGAAAATCGGTTCCCTATCGTTGTAAAATATATATTTATTCTTAAACCATGGTGGCTGGCTAAATGAGCCATACGATATATATAATGAATAAATGTCCTAGCTAGGGATTAATTTCAAACAAAGATACAGTATTTACTTCAGTTACAAAAATATTATATAAAAAGAGACTCTTATTGATATGTATTTTACTATCATAAAATAAAATGAATAATGGGTACTGCGTTCAATTTAAATTATAAACTACTCTCTCAATACTTTAATATGTCATATTGAAGAAATAAATTAGGATGAGGTAAGTTATATTGTAAAGTAGACGCCAAACGTAAATAAGCCCCCCTCCGAAGGTAGAAACCCCTTTCTAATGTCTCGTTGTCAAAACAATGTCACCGTTGAGGGCAACCACCCGGAGAAGCGACATCCGCGCAGTGATTCCAAGAAATTTGGCCCTCCACTATAGTTGCGTGATTACTGTTTCTTTGCAAACGGTAGATTGTAAAACTGTAATTCAAGTTTTGTTTTGTTCGTCTAAGTAAGACAAAAAGCATGAGCCATAATTTAATAATGTAGGACTGTTGCATCAATTAACTTAAAGTTATAGTTGAGCACAAAATTTCTTAGAATAGCAATTCGGAGGTCGGCCATCGGGCTGGCATTCCCGAACGGTGACATTGTTTTGACAACAAGGGATTAGGAAGGGTCTTATTTACGTTTGGCATCGACTATAGTTTACCTGTTTTATCAAAAGAGTAAGTATTGAGTAATGAGTCACGTCCAACCTGTATGTTTTTTGGTAAACATATGACACTAAAAACAGTAGGCAACTACATTGCTCTACTCCAATTGTTTGAGTTTTAAACGGTCCTCACAAACCAAGATATCTATACTTTAATATAAGTAAGGTATATTTGTATGTTCGGACACAAATCTAAAAATCTGCTTGAACTTTTTTTTTAACTTAGCAAATACGGTACCTTAGTTCTGGTTTAAAAACAATTTAAACACAGGTCTCCTCTATACCAGGAAAAATCTTATTTTGTAATAACCGTTAATTGGAATAAAAAATTTTTAACATTGGTCTTATGGAGTTAAAACAAATCAAATCAAATCATCTTTATTCATATGTACAAGCAATTATACATGAATAGTGTCAACATTTTGCAAGATAATGAACAAACAAGAAATTAAAAATGAATAAGGGAGAGATAGTAAAAATAAAATATACAAATTTAGTGAGAATTATAACAAATATTAATGAGGCCTACTTAAAATGTGAAAGTTGAATGGACAAAAAAAGAGAGATAAAAATGGAAGAAACTGTCACAATTCCTCAAAGGAGTACATTGCCTTGTTGATTGCGAAACAAACGAGTAAGGAAAACATCTGAATAAACTGTCAAAGTGCAGACCACGTGTTACAGTATAAACATGTGGTTTTGGATTGCAAGCCAGTTATTAAATTATAAAATTGTACTATAGTAAAAAGATTGTTTAAGATCGTCCTTTATATTGCTGATTATGAATATTGACATAAATAAAAAAAGTTTTAAGTGTAAAACAACTAATCAGTTTGTAGAATTGCAATTTAATTTTAAAATAAAAGAATTAACAACTGTTATGAAATAAATTGTTAGTAAAATAGGTCATTTGAATCCCTGTGTTACAGATTCAACATGTGGTTAAAAAAATGTACACCACAGTGCAGAACTCGTAGGCCTACATTGAAACAGTCTGAAAGGGGAGTGAGGGAAGCGAACAAGCTCAACGTGAAGGCGCGTGAGCGCAGTGAACTTGGTCTTAAACAAGCCTTTTGGCACTTGGAATTTTAGCGCACTGTTACAGACAGTTATTACTACACAGAATTGGTTAACACGTTCGCTGCTGAACATAAAATGCCAAAACTCAACCCCCACGCTGAACTATATTAACATTCCTCCAACGATAGCGTGAAATTAAAAACCTGTAGAATATATAGTAATCACAAGTAATCTAAAAACTCCAAATATCCTTACCTACACGCCAATGCACAATAATATGTGTTTCCTCTTCAAACGCTAGAGGAGAAACAGTCGCATTACCTTTACATTGTCATATGTAACCGATCGGATATATCCGCACATGGGTACGTACGTCTTTATATCCTATCGGATACATGCCGCACTCAACGTGTTAAGTTTACCGAGCAAATGCTCGGCCCCCAGGTACCTCTGTGTTATCTGTACTATACTGTTGGGTAGTGAAGGGAAGATGCCCCCACCACTATCAGCTGTTAAATAGCATTGAAATAAAAGATAACCTTTTAAAGTAAGTAACTGGTAGGAGAGCCATAAATCACTGAGGTGGAGGTAACCTCCCCTCAATCCCTTTTTACTTTCTCCCCCTATACCATAGTATATGGAGAAAGTATTGTTTTCGTCAAAATTTTTGAATTTGAGTTGTTGGTGGATTTATCCATTTTGGTGCTCCCTGAGTCCAAAAAAGTGGTTTTCAGAGTGATGTCTGTGTGTGTGTGTGTGTGTCAGGATGTAAACAGAGCCAGAGAGTGCCCCAATGGTTCGATTTTGGTGAAATATGGTATGTAGGTACAAATCCATGATAATTCCAGGGGTTTTTTCATTTTTTTGAATTTTTGATTTTTAAGGGTAGTTTACCCCCAAAAAGCGTGAAAAATCAAATTTTCTCAAAAACGGCTCGATTAAAATTTTGTGGTTTATTAAGATTAAAATGCTGAATAAAATGACACCACCTGCATTTCGGAGAAAATGTGCGTTCAAAAGTTATACAATAAGAAGCGTTTAAAAAACAGATTTTTTTATTTTAAAAATAACTGTTATCCTGAAATAAATTTTACTGATTACGATCAAATCAAGTTCAAAAAACTAAATACTCCAGTATTTTAAATTATTGCTCTACGTCAAGTGGTTGCGGAGAAAATTCAATTTTTCGTTTAGCGGTAAACGCAGTACGTTGTTAAAAGTCACAGATGCGCGTAGGGTCAAACTCGCGCTGCTCAGCTGGTAGCTATCCGACTGAGTCATCAAGACATTAATGTTTGAAGCTTTTAACACATTTTTTTATATTGTTGGGAGAAAGTATGTGTCAGTTAGCTGATACTGTTTATTTCCCTAGCTTTCCAACAAGTCATCTCCCAACAGTACAAACTTGTTTGTCAGCTGTTTACAGTGTTATATCTTGGACAATATTTTGAACTTGTTTACTACAGTATTACAGCTAAACAAAAATAATCAAATTTTGGTGTTGCTGAAAATTAAGTTTGTGATTTAATTTAAGAGTGAAGCAAAATAGTTTCAACAAGGATGATCGCAAATTAATGAAATTTTGTTTTACAGGCTAGGAACATCCTGGGACTGCACAGATAGCCCTGGCGTTACCAGTAGCCGATTCTTCATGTACGCTTTCTGTCTTAGGCTTAAGTATTTATTGTTCTGTTGTAGATATTACCAAAGTAAAATTGTTATTTTTTAATGTTGTATTTTATTTTATCCCCTTAGTAGTCAAAGCACTACATACATTCTTGGGTATGTTAAATCGGGAATTTTTTATTTTTGGCACAGGTCAATTGCCTAATGATTACAAATTTTTCACTCTCAGGCAAATGCATCATGACCTAAAATTTTAAAAAATATTTGAAGTTTTGCACTTTTTTACAAAGGAAGATTGGTTTTTACAAAAATGTGTTACTATAGCTATTAAACTACATTAAATTCTCTACAATTTAAGACTTTAATCATTAAAATGTACCAAGTAGTTTTCAACCCACACTAATTCAAATTTTATTTGTTCAGTTTCAAGAAAACTTATTATTATATTTTGTCAGACCCTTGAAAATTGATTAAATTGGTTAATTTGTAAACTTTTTGTCTCTTGTAAAATTTGGATAAAATTGACCATTTTTATATTAAATGGCCGTCATTTTAAAAATACCCCTCAGATTTATTTTTGTTTTGTGGGGACGTTTTTATTATTAAAGTCCATGCCAAATAACTTCCTACAACAATCAGTCACCGAAAGAAAAATTATTACGTGGGAAAAACAAAATGGCGGATATCTGGGTTATAATTATGCATATTAGGACATGCCTTCAAATAAACGTTTTTTGATTATTTTGACCCAACTAGCCATATTATTAAGTTTAATGACGGACATTGGGATTATTTGGGGGATGCAAGGAGGAGGGCTGTTGCCCCGCCAATAATTTAAAAAAATTGTTTTAAAAAAAATCTAAATTTACCATCAAAAATAATTACAAAATGAAAATTATTACTTGAATTGAGCTTCTTCTTATAGCCTGCATTTGTTAAAAACAATATTAAGGGGAAGGAGGCCTCCTTGTAGTCAAAATATATTTACAAAAAAACTTCCCCCCCCCCCCCCCCCCCATCACCCAAATAAAAATGCTGAACTTATGCTACTGATGACAGACTGTATGAACACCCTTTATACTCAAAAAATTCTAAAGATCCGAGAATCAAAATCCTTGATTTGACCATTACTAGTTAAGACTGATAGATAACAAGTTCTCACATCTCGGTAGAAGTTGAACTAATGAAACAAACTATTGCTCTAATGACTACACCGACATTTCTCTCACAATTGATCTTGACTGGTGCTAAAGGTTGAACTAAAAAAATCATAGTCTCTTTAAAAACTTTTAATCAAAATGTGTTTTCCTTTGTATACAAAAATTACACAAACTTTTCAGTTTACATTCATATATAGTTAACATTCGTCATTACCTCAACAATAAAAAAAAACTTATAACAAATCTAACACACAATACAAAATTGCAAGTAGTAACACGTTCAGTCAGATAACTCTAATGAGTATTAATAGACTTTGGACATTTCTTTGATCATTTAATTGCACAATATTAGTAAAACACTTTAAACATGTTTCAATCAGTCAAGTTTGTAAATACAAACAGGTAATCATTAACAAATAACCAAATACAAAAGAATAACACAGAAAAATTTGTTTAATTATTGTTAATACCTGGCATCCATAAAAGAACTTCTGGATTTTTAAATAATGATCCAATAAAATGAGAAAGATTTAAAATCTTACACATCTGTTAGGTAAGGAATATATTGTTCCGATGAAGGTTAAGCATGATGAATAGGCCTAATATTTCACAGCTTAACTAACAAGTATAGGGGTTGTAAATACAGCAATACAAGAGGTTGTAAATTGAGGGAAAAACATAAATACGTTTAACACTTTGAAAAATAGAGTCACATGGCATTTTATGTAGTAAAGTTATAAAGTTAACTAGGCTATGGATAAAAATACCATTGCTCAAGTTAAACCTCAAAACTATTGGGTCTAAAAATAGAAGGTTTAAGCTGGAATAACCACATTGAATATTTAACAAAAAACCAAATTCTGGTCTATTTGTCCTAAGAACAATGTCATATCTTTCTAATAAGAAAGTTATTAAAATGGTATATCATGCTCGTATCGAATTACATATTAACTAATGGAATTACTATCTATGGTAGGACAACAGAAAAGAAAAAAATTAACTCTGCAGAAAAAAGCAATCAGATTAATACATAAATCAAAATATAACCAGTCCGTAAAATCTTATTTTAAAGAGATGGGTATTTTTACGGTCCATGCCTTATATATTTTTCAAACAATTAAAAAATATTCTTTTTTAAATTGCTGGGACTCAAAAATTACCTGTCCATAATTATAATACAAGACAAACTTTTAAAAAATAAAATTTCAAATATTAAAAACTTTTTTAGAAAACTCCCTAGTTAAAAAAAATAAAAAAGACAAATCTCAATTTATGAAAATATTAAAGGCATTCTTACTTGACCCTGCACCTTACAATATAGAAACACTTATTAGGCTAATTTCAATTTTAGGGAAAGGGAATATGCTTTTACGGTAGTTGTCACGGTAGGACCTAAGCTTGAGACCTTGATACTTTTTCATTTTGAGGTCCCTAGAAACCAAATACTCCCCGTCGCAGCAGACCTGCGTACTCAGCGAATTTCCAAAAGATCTTGAGATTTCGTATTCTCCCCATCAACATCATAGGAATGAGTATGTAGTTTTGCTGCCATTGGATTTTGTTAGAAAGTGTTAGTTTTGTTAGAAAATGTAATAGTTAGGTAAGGTAAATATCAAATTGTATAAATATTCGACAGTTTTAAATTTTCCCCATAAACCCCATGGGGGTGAGTATGTGGGTTTGCTGCCTTGTTGTAAGCAAATATCAGTTAAACCCTACCTAGTGAATGTACATACCAAATTGTATCACGTTATTCCAATAAATAAGGGAGATTCAGGGTTTTGTTGATTTCCCATAACAATAACATGGAATACATAACTTAGTTTTTGGATTTTCTCCATAACCATTTAAGCTAGGTAAAAAATTCAAAATACTAAATTGTTTGTTTTTTTAAGCTCTTTTAAATGGTTTAAGTTAAAATTGTTGAATTTTATAAATTAAAGTAAAAAAAAAACAAAAACCAATTTTTTACCCTTTTGAAACCCCATAAAACCCCGTTCCCATGGTCCGATCATTCTGATTCGTGAACTCAATCAAGTAGATGCTGGCTTACATCCCTGTACCAAATTTCATCAAAATTGGAGGTTCCATTAGAAAGTTATCGTGTTCACGGACACATACATACATATATATATATACAACCAAAAAACAGATAGATTGCAATCTGTTGTATTGCCATGGCTGTGTATTGATATATATATATATATATACATATTTATCAATTTGAACAAACGGTGTTTTTGGCTTCTAGGGACCTCAAAAAGAAAAAGTATAATGGTCCCGGGCTTAAATCTTGCCGTGACTACTACCGTAATACGTATTCCCTATAGGGAAATTTGCTAAAACAACGTAAAAATTCAAATCTATCTAGATTGAATAACCATCTTATTTCATCAATAATCATCTTATTTCTATAAGGGTTTCGTCTGTTACGTCCCTTTTTCTCTTGACCTACTGAACCGATTTTTAAGATTGAGGTGTCATTTTAAACTTAGGATATACCGCAGTGACGAATCGAAATTAAAAAGGTCATATTGTTTCGGGCTTCGCCCCCCTCGCCTTTGATTTATTTCTAGAGGGTGCTTTAAAATGTTGCCCAACTTTTATTGCAAGTTCTTTAATGTGAATTGTAATTTAACAGCTGATTACCTTGAGATTAATTTTAAAATCCAGATAGTAAACAAAAATAGATCTCTGTTACTTCATAGTCAACATTCATATACTTTACAACATTATATACTTTTCAACATTCATATTACTTTACTTTCATATAGGTGAGTTTCACTCATACAGAATCATAAAATGAGCAATTTGCGCACAGGCCACCTCGTAGATGTATATATCTATACATGTGTCCGTTACCACAATAACTTTCAAAAGGAAACTCCGATTTACATGAAATTTGGTATAGAGGTGTAAACCAGCATTCTTTAGGTTAAGTTCAAAACCAGCATGATCGGACAATGGTTTTATGGGGTTCTAAAAGGGTCAAAAATAGGGTTTTGTCATAAAATACCCCCCGTCGCAGCAGACCTGCGTAATCAGCGAATTTCCAAATTAGTAATCCTAGGGATCACCTCCTGATCAAAATTTGACCAATATTTCAGTTGATCTGGACCCAAGAATTTTTAAAAAAATGTTAGAACTGAAACATCTGTTCTTTCTGTTTTTTCTGGCAGTTGTTCTTACAACAGCTGTCTAATGGTTCAATCAATTATCTTTCCTCCATAAGATTAACATTGGAACTTTGAAAGCCTGGGGGCGTAGCCCTGGAATAGTTATGCAAGCCTAGGAATAGTGGAAGTGCCCCAAGCCAGTTCTCAGGTGTAAGTGCCATGATTGCTGCTTGTAGCTCACCGTGAAGATTGTACCATTTAGAGAAGGGTGCCAGCTCATTTTGTGACACTATTCAAAACCAATGCATTTAAATATGATGGTACATAAGGAAGAAGAAAACAGAACTGCTTCCGGTTGTAAGACTGATCATGAAACAAACCTATGAAATCCAACTCATTATAAATTAATGCGCTACCGATTCATCAGTCATAGAAGAAATACCCCCGTCGCAGCAGACCTGCATACTCAGCGAATTTCCAATGGAATTTGGTATTATTTATTTTCCCCATAATACACCATGGGAATGAAGACGAAGGTTTGCTGCCATGGGGGTGTTGTTCTCAAATAGCTGATAATTCCTTCCCAATACAGTTACATGCTAAATTTTATCAAATTCTGGTACTTATTATTTTTCCCTTAGGAGTGAGTATGGTAAGTTTGCGCCGTTGTAAGTTGCGCCGTTGTAAACAAATATGTTTCTCTACCGGCGAAACTTTGTTATCCGTCTCCACCGTTATTATCGATGTGGAAATTTCGATATTGCGATAATATTGCTATTATATCGATGATACAATTACACGATACGATTAAGATTTTATCACCTGATTTAGTTTATCGTTCTCATATAATGAAATAAACCTTTTGACAATAAAACAAATACCGTATATATTCAAACAAGTAACTGAAAATAACAACAACAGAAAAAGGAAAAATTGTAGCTAATGTAACCTGTAACAAAGAACAACACAAAATAAACTAACCAAGTTTGTTGTGTAGCTGTATCTAAATTCAAACTGTGAGAAGAAGCAGACTTCGTTAGATCTAAAATGGTGTCACAAAAATGCTGCCAAAAATACAAATCAAAAAGGTATTTATTTTTTTTTATTTATTTATTTTTTTTTTTGCTATTGTATTGAGGGAATAATTCAAACATTTTAAATGTTTCCAAAGACCATTGATTTTGTTGTTATAAACATCGCTGTCCATTAATGTGACGGAGGTTTACGGTTACAATGTTAGGTTATATTATTATGATACATATCTTTACTCAGTATCATTGTTGATTCGATTGTTTTCATCGCTCAATTTCAATCGCAATATCGAAATTTCCACATCGATAATAACGGTGGAGACGGATAAGAAGTTTCACCTTCTCTACCTAGTGAATGTACATACCAAATAATGTTATAACAATATACGAGTTGTTGCCCGTCGATACTCGACGGAAACAGGTCCTTCGGTGGTGATCGAGTGGAGTGCTAGGCAGATGGTGCGAAACATGTATAAAATGTACTTTTTAAATGGATATTTCCTTTCAATTAATTGATCACCAGATTTATATGGTTAAGTAAATTAAAATATATAGTAGGCCTACTAAACAATTTAAAAATCACAACTTATTTATTTTTCATCCACGAACTATAAAACTGCCATTTTAGGTACTGGCCCATAGTAAACATAATTCTTCATGAGCGTTTGTTTTTTTAATGTTTTTAGACAAAATACCTCGTATGCCAGCTGATACTGACAAAATACCAGTCAGCTGATTGAAATCCTTTATAATAAATTAATTGCAAAAGTTTCATTCAGAATGTCAATTTTTATAATAAAAAAATAAACGTTAAAGTAAATTAAACCACCAAATATAGCAATTTTTTACATTTAAAGTCAAACATTTAACCTAAATGTGTGACCACACAGACAAGTTCAACTTTTTGCTAATTGTGTTGAAATCTGACCTGAAGATGGAACAGTAGTTCTGAAACCACGGTAGTCCTGTGGGATTAACACGGAAAGCGGGAGGTAAATAGGCCTAACCTGGTTTTCAATTTGTCTTATCAGCTGCTTTGGAGGCTATTTTAAAACATGAATAAAACGGACTAGGAAATTATGTAGAATGTTCCGCTTTATACCATGTCCCAAATAATATCACCCTCCCCTGTATAATGAAATATGAATCTGAACAAACTGTGTTTTTGGCTACTAGGGACCTCGGAACAAAAGAGTATGATGGTCCTGGGCTAAGATTTTACTGTAAGTACTAGGTCTACCGTCATAGTGTAGGTATTTCCTAAAAGAAAAAATTGCTCAAATGGGCATAGTAAAAATCTATGAATTGATATTGACTGATCCTAGGTTGACACTTGTTGGAATTATACTTTCAACAACACTTAGGCTTTCTGTAGGCCTAACTATTATACTGATTTTTGTTTAAGTATTCCATCACACACATTACCATATTAAATAAAGATGGCGTTATTTAATTAAGTTAGTACAGAGAGGCAAAACAATGTTAGATATCGAACGCTTAAATACAAGAATGTCCGCTGGGAGCAATTCATTGTTGCCTGATAGCCGAGGCAATATAACTTAGATAGGATGGCAGGATAGTCAAAAGGTTCAACAATCAATAACTTTGATTCAATATGCAATATGGAGACAGTCTAATAAGTCAAATGCTCACAGCTGCTTCAACACTCGATAGTTGCCGTGCTGAGCGCCCCGGCAAATGGTCCTTTTTTTCTTTTCTACCGTATCTCATTTGTCACTCTACATTAAAAAAATAACACCATTTTTATTCAATGACAATACTCAGAACATTAAACCTAGAAGAACAACAAAATTTACCAACTACGTTATTAATATAGGCCTATTAATAATGTCCTTCTTCAATATAACCTTTTATACTTGGTGGGAGGGGCAACTTTTGGATATTGTCTAACCTTATGGATTCACGAATCACAAATCTACAGAGATGTTGGAGTGACCTCACATTTGCAAATCTAGAAACTGGTTTTGTTAAACGGACAGGAAATGATGGATGTCCAGGAGATCTTGGGCGAGAGTAACAATACACAGCAGATTTGGAAAAAAACATTGAGTGTTCTATGAGTTCTGCGATACTCGAAAAACTTTCATCTGTCTGCTGATAGAAACTAAAATGTCCTCTCCCAAGGCTGTATTCAATGCGTGTGTGTAGGGTTTTACCAGAACTTCTAAAACTGAGGCTTAGTAAAAAGTGGTCATCTGAAGAATCTCTTAATAAAAATGCCCCGTCTGGTTGATCTGTAAGTTTTTCTTCAGCTTCTACCTTGGAAATATTACCCCAATACCACCCACACTTGGAGAGTTTTAAAAGCTCATTCATTAAACCAGACTTCAAATTTGAATCCAACTGATTTTGAGTTTCACCACCATACGAGGGAATTTCATTACTAACTAACAGCTGTGTTTCACTTGATTTTAATAGTGAACAGTTTGTACTTTGACTGGGCATACCAGTACTTGCCTCAGAATTTTCTGATCTTTCCTGACTCTGATGATGACTAGCCAGTGGTTGTGAATACTCACAACCACTGGTTGTAATGTCACTGACAACCCTACTTCCAGAATCATTGCACGGAGACGATTCATCAGAGACACTACTATCATCACTTAAGTTTGATTCACTAGGTTGATTTTCACTTGAATCTCTCACACCATCTATTATAGGTTCACTCGTACTATTTTTTAACTTTTCTGACTTTCCACTAGTGTTTACTGGTGACCCATTTTGTATGTCATTACTATGGTTGCCACATGAAATGAAATTACAGTGTGATGATTCAGATCTTAATTTAAATTTTGATCCTTTCTTTTTGAAACATGATTTACTAGTAATACTGTCAGTCCAAAATCTCAAAGCATTAAATAGTCCTGATTTCTTGCATGACTTTTGTTCCATTTTTTGGCACCAGCCTAATCACAAGCACTTATTCAATTTTAAAGTGTGTTGTATGCTTAGGTACAGTATTTTGAAGCCTATGATTTAATATGATAGGCAAGCTACATAATCACTCCTCTAAAAAAGCCAAACCCTCCATAACGGCACAGAGAGAGGCAGAGCAAGTTATCCTGTTATTCTACTGAATCCTACATCTCTAGGAACTTAAGAGATCTCTTATAAAGGAGGTTCCATTTGGATTTCCTGAATTTTCTTTTCAAAATTATTAGAAAATCCCTATAAAAGGCTTGCTTATATCATCAAACAACTAGACTTACAATGAATGTCTAACCTCATTATAAAACAAATGCACACGCACACGCACAGCACCTCACCTCACAATACAAAACAAAACACACACAAAACGACAAAACAGCAGCAGCTGAAGAAGCTAGCTAAGCTAAGCCGAGCCGAGCCAGCTGCGCTAAGAAGAACTCAGCTTTTTTTTATTCTTTTTTTGCCAAAAAGGCTTGGCTTCGGAATACTTCCACGCAGCCGCAGCCGATATAACTCTTTTACCTTTCTTTTCACTGAGGCCCGATTTCACCAAGAACTTAAACCGTCGTTAGCGCCAACTTAAACTGCAGTTAGCCCGTAACCGTAACTGACGAAATCTGATTTCACCACTCGCCGTTAGCGCTAGTTTAGACTAACTCGCCGTTACGAATTAACCGGCCAATTCTGGCCGGTTAACTTCTGTAATCTTGGGTTAAGGAAATATTTTGCATAGTTTTCTTTACTGTTGAGTAGAGAGCCTTCTGATGTACGTTGATATTAATTAGCATTAGTTAATTGTGGTTTCTATTATTGATGTATTTTATTATGTTATTGTTTGTATATTTGTTTGAGATAAGTTTAAAGTTAATATGGAAAGGCCAAATGCAAGAAGAAGGGTTTATGAATTAGCATTTGAAAGTGGAAGTTTGTTGTTCGTCGACCTAGATGGATATAAGAGAAATGGGGTTACCATTATAATTATTTGGACGAGATTGATTTTACTGCAAGGTATAGGTTATCATTATCAAAACATACTGCTCTAGTGCTCTGTCAGTTATGGAAACTATTGAAGATGAGCTGGAGTTCCCTACATACAATTCGGCAATGAAGACTATCAAACCCAAACCGAACCATCCAACACCTCCTAGAGTAATAAGAGAAGGCCAGACAACTGAAGATCATTACGTCATATAAGTAGGCTGATGTGTTAAATCATTAGTTCCAACTCATGCTTTAGAGAGTGCTGGTTTTCCCCAAAAAAACTGTAAAACATCTAATCTTGTTTTGATTTTTCTTTGTTTGTAAACAAATAAGTTAGTCATGACAGATGAAACCCCGCCGACTGACAGTAGCCCATCTGTTTTCTTACATCATAACATAACACATCAGCCTACTTATATGACGTAACGAATTTCAGTCGTTTGGCCTTCTCTTATTATTCTAGGAGGTATTGAACTATCTCAGACATATGTCTAAAAAAAGTGATATAGTGATATTACCCATGACCTTTCCTCTCCTCTCCTCTTAATTTCCGGGTTGTTGTCATCAAACAAATATTCTACTTTATGATTTTCCTTACTATAATTATGCATTCTGGTCACGCAGCTTCAGCAATTCTTTTTTATTAACAAGGCCTAACGCTCAAGCATCTGCCCATGTAGGCCTTTTTTTATAAAATTTGCTTATTTAGATGATAGAATATGTTTATTTAGTTAAGGGTCTTATTTTGTTGATTTTGTATATTTTGGAATAAATAAACTATTTTCATTTCATTTCATGGTCTTCACTTCGATTGGCTGATTTCTGATCTATTTTCTAGGTTACGTTTACTTGCTCACTGTCAACAACAGTGTCATGACAGTTCAGTGCCTCTTTGATTCGCTCTAATCTCTCGTTTAAGAAACCAGCGTTAGTTTCGACATGTTTTCGTTGGTGAAATCAGATTTTCTTAACTCTGGTTTAAATCATCAGTCAATTTTGTGTTCTTTACTCAGCTAAAAACAGACCATGACAGTTGCAGTGTTGCCATCAGCTCGCTGTAATTTATCCCCAATCCCAATAATATACCCTAAAACTTACTCCTTATATTATGATGGCGGTTGCTTAGTTTATTTAACTATTTAACTAACTCTACGAGTTGGCCTATTCTTCACCACTATCTAATCTTTTCCATATTATAAATTGCTAAATCTAGATAGGGGCGTCTTTATAAAAAAAAACTCCCAATCCTCGAGAATCAAGACGATCGACGCCTATTATTAATTTTATTAAATGCGAATGGTTCAAGTATTCCTGAATCTGATGTTGATCTTCAAGAAATTTCAACTGCCAGATAGTGTTCATTCATTTGTTTTTTTTAATTCTCGAAAATTTTATCTCATTGAATTACTAAAAAGTGAGTCAATAACAGGCTGTCTTCGATTCCGTTTCCATAGTAATTGGTATTTTCTTGGAGAATCGGAGGGTGTGAGAGTGGACTATCCTGGAATTTGTCGGTTGTTCAATTAAATATTTGTGTAAACTTAAATTTATTTCGATCCCATTTGAGAAAACATCAGCGCTTTTAATTGAAGCAATAGGAACATTTCTCATAAGAACATTTCTATAGGTTCTTGTTAAATCTTTTAATCAGCTTACAAATATTACTTCTCAATTAATCAGCAGCCAACCTAAATTTCTGTATTCTCTCTTTTACAATAATAATAATAATAATAACAACAACAACAAAAATAATAAAAACAGATTTTGAGTAGCTAGATGGAGGAGTCATGCAGTAAATTTTAATCACCTATATTTTGATGTTTAATTGAAATTATGGAAGTAGCCTCTACGGTAATTCAGAGGAAGAGCCAAACTTAATATAATTAACAGCTATAACTTGCTAAAATTAGTATTTCTATTTCTTACTAGACTATATTATATCAAAATGGCCGTGCGCCCGCGAAGCAGATACGGCCGGGATGTACACGATTACTCCAGTGCTATGTAGGTACATAATCGTTTATGTTTTACATACAATTCAAAATTTAATATTTTAGGGAAAAATAATTGTGTAATTTCGAGTATTTTACTAACCAGAATGACAATAAGGAAGCATGAAACAATTTTGGCGTGTGCGAGGAATAGCGATATATAGCCGAAATGGTCGTAATACAGTACAATCTGTTATTAATTTATTGAAGCTAATTAAGATTGTTATTGTATTAATTGTTGTTATTCATTATTGTTATTATTTTATTATTGTTATTAATGCCAGTTCAATTATTGTTACCTAACGTCAGGTTAACTAATTATTGTTATTTAATGTCAGTTAATTATTGTTATTGATTATTGTTATTGTCAATTTAACTATAGTGCACTCAACATCTACCTGACCCAATTTTTGACAGGTCACGGCTATTTTCGGTCGTACCTGAACCGGATGGGAAAGACCGGTTCACCGGACTGCATTTATTGCCCGGGTGTTTCCGACGATGCGGAACAAACATTCTTCCGCTGTCCCCGTTGGGAAGGGCCCCGCCTGGAGGCCACACAAATCTTTGGCGCATTTTCGGTGGACTCGGTCTGCCAAAAGATTTTGGAGGATGAGGGCAACTGGGATTGTTTGTCACAGTTCGTCCGGGGCATCCTCCTGGAAAAGAAAACCGATCTGGACCGCGAAGTGGCCCAGATCCCTTGATCGAGCGGCTGGATAAGGAGAGAGCCCCGCGGGCGTAAGCCAAATTTAGGCCTAGCCTGACGTAATGTGACAAACAATTCCAGGTTAGATTCCTAAAGAGTAGAGGAGGTTTTTTAGTGGGTAAACCCGTTTTTAGGGGAGCCCCACACTACAGGCTGGCCACCTGTGTGCGTAATGCATTTTTCCGCCTCTCCCTCAAAAAAAAAAAAAAAAAAAAAAAAAAAAAAAAAAAAAATAGTGCACTCAACATAACTGCTACATTCTTGAAAACTTTTTCAGCATGTAATTTTTGTCAGCAAAATGTTTTTCATCTGTCGCATGTATATACCATCATGTACAATTTTTGTAAAATGGAGGTGCCGTTAAATAATTAAATAAATAAATAAATGCACATAGAAGCTAAATAACCTAAACATTACAGTATACCAAATAAAACACAACAACCAACAATTTATATCTATTTTACTTTTTAAAGGAATAAAACATCCTTTACTCTTGGCCCTTACCCTACGACCCTTAGCCTTAGCGCCTTATCTATAACACCGTCATTGTCACTAGAGTTATTAGTATTAGAGTAATTAGCTAGAGTTATTTATTTCAAGGCATGGTTTGCAGTGTAAATCTTAATTTGACTTGCAGAGAATTCTATTTATGTATTTATTCTCTTTGATTGTGCATGGTTTGCTGTGATGTTTTTTTTTGTTTTTTTTTTTTAATTTTGATTTGTAGCCTATGACTCTTGGTAAATTATTTTAGATTAATTTAGATTAAGACATAGCCTATTGTTGTACAAACTTAATGACCAAATAAAATCTTTGAATCTTTGTTACAACTTCAGAAATTGTGTCCATAATTACGAGCATTTTGTTAAACAACTTCACTTATTTCAAGAAAAATAATGATGAAATAAATAGTCCTTTTAACAAAATAAGAAAAGAAAGTCGAATCTATGCGATGGTTTGAGATCCCGTGCCTAGGTAGTCCGGGAATATTCTTTAAGCGCTGGTTAACGTAGTCAGCAGTTAAAAGTTGGGTTCGAGAGCTCACGCGTAGCTTCTCTCTCCCGCTCCAGTTTATCCTTGTTCGAGCGCAACTATAGCTCCTGGTCCTAGTGACTCGTGGCTGTATATATTTTACAGTACAAATTAGAGTTGTATTAAAAATACTTGTCGATACTCTATGTCAAAAAGCAGACACTGTCGACAGTCGACGCGACGACGCTGTCTGTCTGCAACGCAACTGCAAGTTGCACCGATTGCCGATTGTGGTTGACCGAAAAAACTCAGTAAGTAACGTGACGTTCAGGAAACATGGCAGACGTTAAGTTTACCCCCCGTGCCTATTGTAAAATGATATTACATGCAGCGAAATATCCCCATTGTGCAGTGAACGGTGTTTTATTATCAGAGTGTCCTAAGGCTAAAGACTCTAAGAAAAGCTCAAATGTGGCATTTTTGGACGCAGTACCCCTATTTCATTTGTGTTTACATGTATCACCTATGGCGGAGATAGCTTTAACACAGGTCTGTTCTAATGCTTGTCCTATTTATAGGTTCAGTTTATTAAGGTCAATTAGATTACCATTCCTTAAGAACATACCAGAGGCAATTAAAGCTCTAAAATGGTTAAGATCAATTCTGTTAGCTTAGTTTAATTTATGCCTCAACTGTCTCATTAAGTGCTTAGGTTATGTATATGGGCCTCTCAGAATTTGGTTAGGCCTAATGTTTGTTGGCTGGGAAGAAATATAAACAGGTGCCATATCACCTGATTGGCCATTGGATGGCATTATCCTATACTCTTATACGAGCAATGTTTGCTTGTTTGCTTGTTTGCTTGCTTGCACAATTATCTCAAAAACGGCTCCGACGATTTCCTTCAAATTTTGGAATAAACTTAGTTTTACCTTAAAAATACGATTGAGATGGGTCTCGCCCCCAGGGAAAATCTAATTTTGCTAAAAATTAAAGTTTAAAATTACAAAATTTTAACATTGGGCTTATGGGTGGCCATGTTGGCAACAAATTAACAACATATAAACAAGAAGTACATTCAGAACTTCAAAAAGAAATGTAACAGCTGTTTATGTACTGCATATTAAATGTCAATAAAGTTTATTCTGATATTTAAATTTACTAATATTTCACCGAGCAATGCTCGGTCCTCCTGGTACTGCTCAATTATGGGTTAAGTAACTTAGTTTAATTTTGTTTGGTATGTGATTCCATTTCCAGTACGGTACCTACCTTGTAGCCTAAATAAGTTAGTCTACAATACGGTAAATCTACAATTTTTATAGACTTTCACTATGGATTATTTTAATTAAGTTCACATCATAATAAGAAATTGGGCGAAACTTCGTTATCCGTCTCCACCGTTATTATCGATGTGGAAATTTCGATATTACGATAATATTGCAATCATATCGATGATACAATTACACGATGCGATTACGATTTTATCACCTGATTTAGTTTCTCGTTCTAATATAATGAAATAAACCTTTTCACAATAAAACAAATTCCGATATATTCAAACAAGTAACTGAAAAAAGTAAAAATTGTAGGTAATGTAGGCCTAACCTGTAACAAAGAACAACACAAAACAAACTAACCAAGTTTGTTGTGTAGCTGTATCTAAATTCGAATTGTGAGAAGAAGCAGACTTCGTTAGATCTAAAATGGCGTCACACAAATGCTGCCAAATACAAATCAGAAAGGTTTTTTTTGCTATTGTATTGAGGGATGCATTTTAAATTTTTCCAAACACCATTGATTTTGTTGTTATGAACATCGCTGTCAATTAAAGTGACGGAGGTTTACGGTTACACTGTTAGGTTAGATTATTATTATGATACATATCTTTTCTCAGTATAGTTGTTGATTCGATTGTTTTCATCGATCAATTTCAACCGCAATATCGAAATTTCCACATCGATAATAACGGTGGAGACGGATAACGAAGTTTCGCCAGAAATTGTTCTTCACATTCAATTATGTTTCTAATCTTTTTTTATCGTTTTGCTAAAAAATTGCTGAGGTCTTAAAATTTACATACCGTAGGCATGGCTAGGCCTACGCACATATGAGTAATGTTCAATACCTTAGACCGTAATTTTTATTCTCTACCTGTGAACTTTTCAAATATCCCAAAATTTCTATGATTTTAAATTGCATATTAAATAATGCAACAGTGATGCCAGTAAGTGACTCGTCCCTAAAACAGCCGCTTGAGGAAGCGAATAATGGGACTAAGCGACCTGGGCCGGCTGCAGGTCCACAAATAGGTAATAGGTACAGATGCCGACAGTACCTACAGTATGGACAGACCAATAAATTTGTGTAGCCTATTTAGTCCTTAGTATTTCTTAGTAAGTTTATATTTCAATCAAATCAACATATTGCTAGGATGAACGTAAACACAAATTAAACATTACCCTCATCATAACTCATTTGTTTGTTATACAGATGTCAGTAACTTAGTTTAGACACACTTCAGCAGTTGCATTAGTAGTTAGGCTAATTCATTGATCAAATTTGTCATAGGGCCTAGCCTATATAAATACTTTCACTAATTCAAACCAAGTCCACTAATGGTAGTGAGTCCGGCCATCTGGGTTTCAAGTTAGTACCTGTTTGTTGTATAAGCCACTATATATTTCTAGGTTATTTTGAACTTCGGTCTTAAAAACACGCATCTATTGAAAGAAGACTATTTGGGCCCCACTGAATATTTTGTGAAAATTACACGTTTCTTAGTGTTAAGGTTTTTCAGCTTGCTTAAAGTCAGCATGTCACCGATGACTACAGCAAACACAGTTCTGCCTGAGGCCACGACGCTGGGTTGGTTATAGCTGCCTAGATCTTACGTATGACTAACGTGGATATATGTTTACTGGGCCTATCACTACCGTGTGATTTGTTTTGAGTTAGTAATTCTGACCTTTATATCTATAATAAACCTACCTAACCGCCACTTGTAAACTTGGCTGAGTATGTGTGGAAGGCCCAGTGTTGAGGCCGCGGGCAGAGGAGGGTTCGCCACGATCATTGGTAACATGGCAGACTTTATCACCAGAAGATTCAGCAGACTTAAAGCAGAACTCAAAAACCTTAAGGCTTAGAAACGTGGAATTTCTAGCAATGCTCAGTAAAATTAGTCGTTCTTCTAGGTCAATTTATATGTTTTTTTTTTAAATTTTTTTTTATTAATAAAGATTTCAGTTCAAAATAACATAAAAGTGGCTGGCTTATTTATAACAAACAAGTGTAACTTACCATCTGGATGCCTTTAAACAAGCCAAAGTCAAGTTGTTAACTAGAACATATTTCCGCTACTTGGCAGTCACAGTTGACTTGCCATGTAATTAAGTGTATACATTTTTTTGCTGTATGACATTTGATTGTATTCGTACTTGTTTGTTATACTATTTTATAGTGTGCTGTGGCAGTTCTAGGTTAATTTTGCTATCCATAATATACAATTCAAAGTGTAACTACACTGTGTCCACCAAGAAAACAACTAAAAACATAAAATACGGGACTGAAAAAAACTGTTTAAATTATGATAGAAAACTTGGCATCATGTGTAGCCTATTGTTATTATAAGTTGATTGGGATACTATCGTAACCGAACATAGTTAGGTTATATTACGACTAACCTTGACATTTAGAGACGGTAGGCTGAGAGAGAAGAGCAGGTCCCATAGGCCGAAGTTACGTCATCAGACGGTGATCTTTAATGGCAGTGCAGCCACCACATTAAGCCTAATTATATTCTTAACAACACTTAGGGCGAGTATAATATATAACACTCGTCCCAACCAATAATAGTCAATAGTAGTCAATAATAGTCGTTTATTAAGCCATTAGGTACAACAATATACAATAGGCCATGTCACAATAATCTTATTTAACTAAAAAAAATACCAAAAAAATCTGAGCTTACACACAAAATAATAATAATAATCAAGAGAACTAAAGCTGTTTTGACAAAATCAACACAATAATTTTTATGCTAAAATTATGGAAAGTTAAATTGCATATATTCATTAACAGAGTAAAAGGCATTTTCTTGAAAGAATACTTTTAAAAACTTTTTAAATCTGTTAAAATTTAAGGTTCTCACAGAGATTGGTAGTTTGTTGAAAAACTTTACTTGTTGAAAACAATGGGAATTGATTGATTTACTTAGTCTTACTTGTGGTAGATCTAAGTTGTGTCTATTTCGAGTGTTGTGATTATGAATAGTGGCTCTGATGAAAAAAGAGTGTTCATTTTCTTTGACATATAATAAATTGGCGTATACAAACAAAGAAGGTAATGTCATAATTTTTAATTGTTTAAAACTATCCCTGCAACTTTGGATGTGATTCAGATTATTAATTACTCTTATGGCTTTTTTCTGCCAAATAAATGCTATGGATGATGAAGGGGCAACCCCCCATAGACGGACACCATAAGAAAGTAATGAATGGAAAAAATGCATAATAAGAATTTAAAATGACTGGTTGGGTGACACATGTTTATAATTTACGAATCAAATACAACACTCTAGATTAGTCTTTTGGACAGATTTTGGATGTGAACTTCCCATGTCAATTTATTATCCAAGTGAAGTCCAAGTAGCTTTACATTTTTTGTATTTAAAAATTGTGTTTTTTGGTTATTTAAACAAAAATAAATTGTTTCTGTCTTTGAATCATTTACATTGAGACTGTTGGAGGAAAACCAATGTTTTGCACAAATTAATGCCTCTTCCTGCTGAACCCTGACTATATCTAGATCTCTGTGAGAACTTAATAAACTAGTATCATCAGCATAAAGTATAGATTTTGACTTAACACTTTGGTGCAAGTCATTGACATAAACTAAGAAGAGAAAGGGACCCAGGACCGTCCCCTGTGGAACACCTGATGAGACTAGCTGTGGGTTAGATCTTTTACCTTCCAACACCACTATTTGTTCTCTGTGTTCTATGTAGGATTTCAAAAGTTTCAGTTCAATGCCACTAAAACCATAATATGAAAGCTTTGAAGTAAGTACTGAGTGAGAGAGGCAATCAAACGCCTTGCTTATGTCCACAAGAGTCAGTCCCGTTGTCTCCCCCTCCTCATAGCCATTAATTATAAAACTAACAATCTGGTCCAGTACTAATGTTGTGGAATGGTTCGGTCTAAATCCATATTGATGTCTGTATAACAAGTTATTGTTTTGGAAAAATGTATAAATCTGTTTTAAAATACATGACTCAAAAACTTTCCCAAATGTTGGAACAACAGCAATTGGACGGTAATTTGAGGGGTCTTCTTTGTCCCCTCTTTTGAGCACAGGTGTTACCTTATTGATTTTTAAACATTTCGGGAAAACTCCACTTTCTAATACCATATTAAAAAGATAGGTCAATGGCAGTATTATTACATCAATTGTTTGTTTAAGAGTCATGTTTGAAATTCCATATATATCTTCACTTTTAGAGTTGCTCAACTTATTCACAACATCTTTAACTGTAAGAGGGTGAATTGCTGCCCACTTAAAGTTCAAACTAGTGCCTAATTTATTAAAAAATAATTTATCAAATTTATCACTATCGGTAAAATGGTTTGCTTTGCTTAAATTTTGACAGTCATTATTATTAATTGAAGACACACTTAAAAAATGCTCATTGAATTCATCTGCTGTGATTTGAGTGGTTGATTTCTCAGGGCAAATTTGACCAGTTTCTGACCTAATTATACTCCAAGCTGCTCTACATTTATTACTGGAGTTTTCAATAAATCTACTGTTGGCTTCAATTTTTGCATTCCTTATTTTAAATTTATAGAGGTTTTTAAACTTTTTAAAATTGTTGCAGTCTTCAATCTGTTTACTTAATCTATACTTATCATATAATGCTAATAGAATTGACCTCATCTATATATATAATTCCGTAAGCGAATCGGTCCCCACGAAATATCTGGAGTTAGAAGAAAGATAGGGTAACGTATGATGGCTCATTTGAAAGCTTGAGGGCCAAGGACGCAAGGAAAAATACCAGATTCGTCAAAAGTTACCTGGGCTTCGCCCTATTGGACCTCGAAGTTCTAATGTTAATCTAATGGGAGGAAGATTTTTAGATATACACGTGTGATTAAGCATATGTTCAAGTGTATATTTTTTTATCAAAAACTCAGCTGGTTATTGAACAGATATCTTGAGTTATAATAACCATATTTAATTAAAACTTTTAAAAATTTGCAATGCATTATAAAAAAGGAAAACGCCAAAAATGATGGAAAAATTACGGATCCATGGTAGATTTCTATCTTCGAAATCGATGTCATTATGACTTTGTATGCTGAATATAGGCTACCTCTGTAAGAAGTGACTTAGCCGTGGTATGGTTGATATTATAGTTAATAAATTTTGCTTTACTCAGTGCATGTCGTTAAGATATTACGTTACTGCTTTACATATTAGCTATTTAGTGGTTAGAGTTGAATCGTTTTTTAAAGCAATTGTTTGTTTTTTACTAAACCATATTATGTAAACTACTAACATTGGATAACCTCTGTAGGCTATGAGCAATATTTTGTTTTATACATTCTCTGCTTATTTCCTTACATAGGTCGTATGGAAACAATAAATGCCTATTAATACATAAATACGTGGAGCTTTTCATGTATGCACTGTGAAAAAACGAATAATATTTCAAACAATGTTTTACTTCATTGAACGAATAGACAAAATAGACTACATCATATCACAAGGGACGTCGTTAGACTAAGGGTAAGGGGGCATGGGAGATGGGGGCCACAGGGGCACTAGAGACGTCGGTGGCACAGGGGGTAGTTGGGCAGGGGGTATGGGGAGGAATGGGGGACATTGAGAGCACGGGGCCTCAAAGAAGAACGGCGGGTATGTGAGCTTTTGAGAATGGCGGACACAGAGGCATGGAGGCATGAGGGTACGGGGCATGGTTGTACTCGGGCCGCGGGGGCATAGGGGGAACAGGAAGCATGGGGTCATGAGATGATGGCATGAGGGAGACTTGTAAGGACATAGGGGGCACGGGAGAGGAATGGGGGACATAGAGAGCACGGGGGCATGAAGGATGAACGGCGGACATGTAAGCACACTAGAATGGGTCACAGAGGCATAAGGGGTATGGGGCATGCGGGGTACTCGGGCCGCAAGGCATAGGGGGAACAGGAAGCACGGGTCACTAGAGGGGGGCACGGGGTGGTGGGGGGGACACAGGGGGCAAGGAGAGGAACGGTAGGCATCGGGGAACGGGTAACGGGGATATGAAAGGCAAGGGGAGGAATGGCGGGCATCATAGAAGGTACAGGAAGCATGGGTCACGAGTGAGGGGCATGGGGGAGACTTGGGGGACATAGAGAGCTCGGGGGAGGAATGGGGGTCAAAGAGGCATAGGGGGTACGGAGGCATGGAAGGGTATTCGGGTCGCGAGGCATAGGGGTACAGGAAATATGGATCACAAGAGGGGGCTCGGGGCACATAGAGGAGGCTTGGGAGGACATAGAGGGCACAGGGATGATTGGCGAGCATCATAAGGGGTACAGGAAGCACGGGTCATGAGATGAGGGCATTGGAGAGACTTGGGGGGGGGGGGGGCATATCGTTAACGGAGGAGGAATGGGGAACATAGAGAGGATGGGGGCATCGAGGAAGAACGGCGGTCATGTGAGCACAGAAGAATGGGGGTCACAGAGGCATAGGGGGTATAGGGGCATGGGGGGTACTCGGGCGGCAAGGCATAGGGGGTACAGGAAGCACGGGTCACGAGAGGGGGACACAGGGGAGGCTTGGGGGACGTAGGGGGCACGGGGAGGAACGGCAGGCATCGTGGAACGGGGATATGGGAGGAATGGCGGTCATAAATGCACAAGGATATGGGAGACACGGGGGTATGGGCATGTCGGCACGAGGCGCACTAGAGACGTTCGTGGCACTGGGGGTAGCTGAGTATGGGGGTACGGGGGAGGAATGGGAGATATTGAGAGGAAGTCCGGCGGGTATGTGGGCACACGAAAATGGGAGACACACTGACATGTGGGGCCAAGGGGTTAGGGGGCATGGAAGGTGTTCAGGCTACGAGGGCATATGGGGTACATAAGGCACGGATCACGAGAGGGGACGGGGGACACGGCAAGTGTGGGAAGAGTGGGGGCACAGGGGTCCTAGATGCAGTAGTGTAAAGTATTATTGGTATAACCATTTTGTCATGTTGTATTAAACTATTGTATTCACTTGAGTTACGAACTCATTATGTGTACATGTATAAGGTCAAAACTTTTTTTTTTGGTCCGACGATCTAATAGTGCAAAAAAATTTAATTTTTCCACAGAATAGACAATTTATTGTATTGTTTAATGAAAGGGAGATTGCTGGCGAATTACTGATTTGTTACCACCAAAAAATATTCGTCAAGATTAAGTAATATTTATAAGAAAATCCAACCGTGTAAATTCACACTAGAGCTTGAGAAGAAATGAAGTAATTGTGCAAATAGGTGATGAATTGAAACTTAATTTTTGAGATAACATCATTATTTGGAATTTTAGGGGCCTTTGCCCCTACAAGCCCCTAGTCTTTTTTAACTCTTCAGTAAACCATTTTTTGTACTCTGTTTTCTACTGCTGATAGGTTTAAAAGGACAATTGTCATTGAAACAGTTTGAGAATTTCATTATAAAATGGGAAAAAGCTAATTCTACATCACTCATATCATACAATTCTGACCAATCAATAAGATTAAGATTATTTACAAAATTTTTTAATCTATTTACAGTTATAATTCTACGCACATTTTTTTCCCTATCACAATTTATGTTGTCTACGACTGGTTTGCAGGGTGGTTGCAAAGTTACCCAAAGGCCTGCATGGTCAGACAATATTTTTTGTGGGAGCAAAGTGATACTGTTAACAGATTCTCTTATATTCACAGCTATATTGTCTAAACAGGCTTCAAATCTAGTTGGGCTATTATTGACACAATACAAATTTAATGACCTTAAAGTATTTAAAAATGTATATTTTTCAGAGTAATTTTTTAAAATATCTACATTGAAGTCTCCACATAGAGCTAAAGATTTGTTTGGATACTTTCCATTCATAAATGTAATTAAACTTTCCAAATGGTCAATAAAAGTTTTAAAACTTGAGTCAGGGGTACGGTAAACAGAAATAACGATGAGATTTAAATCATTGAGGGCTACCGCAGTTGTCTCAAACACTAAATCGCTTATATAGTTTTCCAGGTCAATAACAGTGAATTTAGTATTAGTCTTTAGATAAATTGCACATCCCCCGTTCCTTAGGGGTGGTTTTCTGCAATAAATTGATGCTAAGGCAAAACCATTTGGAATATAAAATGTTTTGTCTTCATCATAAAGCCAATGTTCATTTAACGAAATAACATCACAATTAAATTTATTTAGTATGAGTTCAAGCTGATTGAGTTTGATTTTAAAAATAGTCGCTCCACTCAATATTGCAAGCAGACAACTGCATTGTATACCTAGTTTAGTATGAGTTCAAGCTGATTGAGTTTTTTCCTTATTGACTGTATATTAATATGTGCAATAGTAATGAATGACCTCTTTTCTTTTGGGCCCCTAGAACTAACACTTAATCCCCCTGGTTTTACACGATAAGAATCTATTGCTCCCCTAAAAAACTATTATTATTACATGTTATATTGTCACAACCTTGATTCACATTTGACTCAATAACAGAATTGGTATTTATCTTACTAATAATACTATGTTTACTTCCTAATCTCTTGGAGCGTCTCAGAGGTTGCGCGGTAGAAGAAGAAAGTACATGGTTTGTTGATACACAGTTTGTTTGAGTGAAATGTGAGGAACTGTTGAGTTTATCTGTCATAAATTGGTGGAATTTCTCCAATTTAGTTGTGTCTGGTGTGCTCCATCCTCTAGTGCACAGGGAGTCTGCTGAGGCTGACATGTCGCTGACACTAGTTTCCACCTCCGTGTTGGCCCTAGGTGTTGTGGTGCTGTTGGATGTGGTTGTTGCGGAGTCACCGGTGGTAGTTTCACCAAATAAGTTTCTTACAATTACTCAACAAAACTAAGTCCAATACTTCTAGGCCTCAAATTATTGATTTACTAACTTAATTCTTCTGTATTACTATGTACAGTTTAACGTGGCCACAAATTAAATAACTTTTTAAAACAAACTAAAAAATCCTTCCAGCTTACTCTTGTTGTAAGCTTTACCATTCAAGCCTCTCAGGCTTACGTACAGTCCTCTTTGATCTTCTAAGTGGTGTGGGACTGCACTGCACATTCGAGGGTCTTGATGGACTTGGCGTTGATCGCCCTGTAGGAGACCTTGGTTGATCTGTGCTGGCAGGCGACGGCATCTGCTGAGGTGAGCTCTGTGGAGACGTAGTCACTGGCGAAGGAGTTGCTGGCGTAACTGTGGGTGATGGTGATTTTACCTGAGTAGTCTCAACCGGCCTATTGATCATAAAGTCTTTGTCTTCTTCCAGCTTACTGGATCGAAGATGATCCGCGTGGCAAAACCTGGTTTTTCCCAAAACGCTAAGTGACTTCCCAACATAA
The DNA here is from genome assembly GCA_030545055.2 of Neoaliturus tenellus. Taxonomy (NCBI): domain Eukaryota; kingdom Metazoa; phylum Arthropoda; class Insecta; order Hemiptera; family Cicadellidae; genus Neoaliturus; species Neoaliturus tenellus. The sequence continues at coordinate 83,613,754 of CM061532.1, forward strand.
GTCACAGGGCTTTTCTCCAAAATCTTCCCGGGAAGCCAAGATATTTTTTCTTGCCTTACAGTTTTTACCAGGACCCTCTCTCCTTCCATAAAAAATCGGCTGCTCCCCCTGTGGATATCCGCCGCCTTCTTTTGCATTTCTGCCTTCCTCTCTAAAGAAGCCGCCAAATTTGGTTTAATTAAAGCCAGCCTAGTTCTTGGTTTCCATCGCAAAAACATTTCCGCTGGAGAGAGACCTGTGACGGCAGTAGGAATGTTACGGTACGCAATAAGAAATTGTCCAATTTGTGTTGGAGGGACATGTTACAAGAATCCGCATCTAAAATTTGCTTTTTCAAACTCTTTTTTACTTCTTGAACACTCCTTCCAGCTGCTCCGTTCAACGCAGCATGATACGGAGGTATTCGGGTAAACTTTACACCATTTTTGGCAAAAAACTCTTGAAATTCGGCACTTGCAAAACTCGCCTGGTTGTCACTCACCAATTCCTCTGGCAGCCCATACGCTGAAAATAGTGAGCGGAGACGCTCTATTATTTTAAAGGAGGTGGTTGACTTCATAAGAAACACTTCTAACCATTTCGAAAAGCTATCCACAATAACTAGCATTTGCTGTCTGGAACTAGGGTCCTCCGCACAATCAATATGGATCCGCTGCCATCTCCTTGTAGCTCTAGGCCATTTCTGTAGCGGGACTTTGGAAGCCGCATTCTTAGTAAATTGACAAATACAACACGAAGAGACAATATCCTCAATCGACTGCTCTAATGTAGGCCACCATACAAAGCTCCTGGCCAACATCTTCATTCTTGTAATCCCCGGATGCTGGTCATGCAGCAACCGAGTTACTAAAGCCTGCAGTTTTTGTGGAATCACCACCCTTGAACCCCAAAGAACACAACTGTTTTCCACGGACAATTCATCCTTACGCCTAACATACGGTATCAACTGTGGATCCGTGACGTTTCGCCACCCATGCCAAACAAAATCCCGAACCTTCGAGAGTATTGGATCAGTTTGAGTAAATTTCGCCACATCAGCAGAAGTAATAAGAGTATCATCACTGACCTTCATAGTATGAAATACTTCCAGACAGTTGATCACATGGGATACACAGTTGGACTCCAGCTCCAATTTTTCATCCATTGGCAAAGGCAGACGGGACAAGGCATCCGCATGTGGTAAGTCCACTCCTTTCCGGAATTTGACGTCGAAATTGTATGAGGACAGGATCAGGGCCCAGCGTTGTAGTCGAGCAGCTGCTAAACAAGGAACACCACGTTTACTTCCAAATATTGCAACAAGCAGTGCATGGTCTGTCTGCAAAATTACATTCTGTCTTCCATATATATATTTATGCAATTTTTTAACTGCAAAAACCAGAGCCAGGGCTTCCTTATGGAGTTGTGAATAGTTTTTTCACTTTGGCTTAATGATTTAGATGCAAACGCTACCGGTTTTTTCACACCATTAATTATATGTGAGAGAACTGCTCCCACACCCCTCGGACTGGCATCACAGGTTACGACCAACGGTTTATTTAGATCGTAGTGTACCAACACATCCGAACTTAAAACCCAGGACTTACTCTAGTGAAAAGTGTCAGAACAAATTTTTGACCATGACCAAGGTACCGTACATCCTTTTTGAGCAAGTCATAAAAACAACTTAATTTACTAGACAAGTTCTCGATAAATTTACCATAATAATTAAGAAGACCAACATATGCTCGGAGTTTATCTTTGTTTGCAGGCTGCGGCGCCTTTCTGATTGCTTCCAGGATGCCCTCTTGCGGTCCGATGCCCTCTGCGCTGAGAGTGTAGCCTAAATACTGAACAGAGGTTTTTAGAAATTTACATTTACCTTCATTGGCCTTCACGCCATGTTCCTGAAGGCGCTGCAATACCTTCTCCAACCTATGATAGGCCTCCTCTTGAGTCGCTCCACCAATGAGAATGTCGTCCAGATAGGCCACCCTGCCGTCCAATCCCTCAATAATCTTGTCTATTGCAGCTTGGAACAGAGCAGGTGCCGATGCTAACCCATATGGCACTCGACGTAGCCTAATGAGCCCCTTGTGGGTCGTAAGCGTTAACAACTCCTGTGACTGTTCCGCCACTGGTAACTCTAAATATGCAGTCTCTAGATCAATGACTGAAAACCATCCGCACTTAGCCAAAGACGCAAAAATGTCCTCTGGTTGAGGCAACGCACCATTTAGCGACAGGACGTCTGAGGTTGGTGGTGGTGGGCTTATTTTAAAGCAAATTTGATGCCATTTCAGTAGTCATTGAGTAGTGGTCGCCTAACCTACATGTTTACATTAAGCATGTTTAATAACACGCTTTCGTTCTCGGGGCGTATTGTGGGCTTCTCGTCAGTAAACATTAACATTTCTTTATCAGCATTAAATCAATCATTTGCTTGTCGAAAATCTTTTGCTTTGCATAGTCAGTGGGCTTTAATTGCTGAACAATAGCCAATTAATTGGTATGGATGGGGATTAAAATCGAACCACAAAATTTGTCAAACCGAATGGTCAGCCATGTTCAAGGCATTTCGCTAGCCTACCGGTTGGCGTCTTGGACTCTGGTTCAAAATGTCACCGGTTCGATTCCCGGGGTGTCCACAACAATGTGTTGGTTTTGGAATACTATCCCTTAATAGCATTCATTTAGTGTACATAGTTCAATTATCATAACAAAATTCTTCTGGCGTAGACACGAGCAAATCACTAGCTTGTTTTCTAACGGGCCGACGAGGACTGTTTTCCACACAGCAGCAAGGACTCCATCCATGTTCTCTGGCGTCCGCGCTGACCTTGGATATTTATGTTGGCTTCGTTTTCAACTCAAAAAAAGTTGATCTTAAGTTAGTAACCCACTGCATAATTGTGCTAGGATTCGGAATTCTAAATGTTGACCTGATTGAAAGAATGCACGAAACTGCCGCTGAGTATCAATTATTGAACCACCAATATTGAAATACGTCTTGATAAGCAACTAGCATTGTTCAAGCGACTGCTACTCCATAACTACTAAAATGGCATAACATTTGCATTCCGAACGAGCCTACCCCCACCTTTCTCAGATGTTCTGTCGCTGAGCGGTGCGCGAAAGAAAATAGGTCGGTTTTTTTGCCGCACCCTGTATGTGAGCTTTGACATTTTTAATCTTACCGGAACCTGCTTGAAAAACTGCTTGATACTTGTGTTTTAACACTTCAACAGAAACATTCTTAACACTTTGAACCCTGGGCGCTGATTTGCCGTTTTAATTGCGTTACTGGCCAATTTTGGGGTTAAAATTAAAATTCGTAGCTTGCTATACATATTTTTTACCCATATAAATTATATATCAAAATAAAGAGAAAAATATAACCTTTCTAATGATACAACTTTTAATAAAATTACAAAAAAAAATTTTTTTAGGATTCCACATAAAATTTACCAGAAAAATTGAAGAAAATAAAAACTGCGACGGTGCATACACTTATATTTAGAACATAGTTTAATATTTACTGTGAATCTAAAAGCTAATTCACAGTCTAAACACTTATAATACAGTACACTCTCGTTCATCGGACTCGGCGACATCGGAACTCCGCTTCATCGGAACTGAAAATCTGGATATCATAAATTTTTTTTTCTTACGAAATAAATAATTTTTCCGTTTTAGCGCCTTTAATTTACATTCGTTCTATCCGCACAACAGTGAAGTATCACATTTTGCATCAAACGTCATCAGGCGTTTTCCATAATCTGTACACATCGATGTGATTTACGAGGCCGTGGAGTATTCGCACAAAAATAGAAAGAGGAAGGGGGCAGGAAATGAACATCCGTTTCGACCGCTTCCCAAACTGTCATTCAGTCTGTCTCGCGTCGCGACTGCACCTGTGTTACGTGGAAGTCAGTTGACTGCTGGAATATGAGTGGAATATGAATATGGAATATGAGAATAACGATTTGGGATCTTTATTTCCTGAGTTGTTGTTATTCCTATAGGTTCATTGTTACCATGTTCAAAGTTTGAGTGCCTTATTTTCATAAAATCTCTTGTGTTATCTTAAAAACAAGAGTGAATACAATCACGATAGGTCACCGTACGGGCAGAAATGATGACTCACGACGGACTCCACTTCATCGGAATTTTTTGACATCCGAACCGGCCGTCCGCCACATTAGTTCCGATGAACGAGCGTGTACTGTAACAGTAAAACTACACTTTATTTGTCACGAAAATGAATGTAAACAAAGTCAGCCATTACTGCAGACAACAACACTGCGTCGTCAGCTGGCGACGCAAAACATCGGCTGCAGGCATTTGGATTTATTTTTCTGCTACAAAACAGATGGCTTTTTGTGAGACTTGAGGATACTATAATCAATGCCAGATGATCAAGGAAGCGTTCCGTAGCAACGAATAGCGCATATAAGCCGAATACAGGTTGCTATGGAATTTTATTTCGAGGCCCGACCTATACTCGGGCTTCGTTCGCGGTGACATACGCTATGCCCCGAGCTATACTCGGGCTCAGGGTTCAAAGTGTTAAGGAACAGAAACATTCTTAAGGCTAGGACTAGACCTAGTTAGGCCTATATCAGAAGATAAGCTCGGCTTGTCATCACATTTCTCTAAATTATTTAGGCCTACCTTGGAAAAGGAGAATAATGATTTCCAATCCAGTTTTATACTCTGTAACCAATTCCTACCAAAGAGCATTGGTTGGTTTGCACGATCCGTGTTTACTACAATTAACGGTAGAGACCACGTTTGGTTATTATATTTAACTTGAACCTGAACTAGTCCACAAACTTTAACCTCCCCGCCAGAATAAGTCTGTAACTTAACATTAGTTGGATTCAATTTCAGATGAGAAAAATGCTCATTATACAACTCATAAGGACAAATTGACAGTGCTGATCCTGTATCAACCTCCATGTCTAGATTAACATCTTCTACTGCTAATCTTACCTTAAAACTGGAATTGTTTTCCTTTAGGCCTATATTATATAAGGCCAAGCTTCCCATCTGGTCAGATAGGCCGAGGCCAGAATTAGGCTTACTTTGATTACCGGTACATTATTCTTCTCCACCATCACCCACCAGCTGGTGAACTCTGTGAAATTTTCCTCTTGATTTACAAGTTTTACTTAAATGTCCAACTTTCTTGCAAATATGACACTTAAATTGGCATACGGGCACTCCTCGCCCTTGTGATAGGTACGTGCACAACACTAACACTTTTGATTACCCACTTCACCATGACATTTTTCATTACTAGGCTAGGGCCTCTTTTTAACACCGGAAACAGTTTGAGAATGTTTTGGTTTCCGATTACTGTTATTAAATCTATTTATTTCATTCACGGATACTGCTTGACTCGTGAACATTCCTGTTTTCTTTTCTGCACGTTCAAGCCTGAGCGCCAACTCCAAAGTTTTGTCAAGATCTACTGCTACCAACAAAAGTTTTTGTCTAATTGCATCATTTGACAATCCCGACACTAATTTATCTCTTAAAGCGTCTTTTAAGAAAGAACCAAACTGACAAGTACGTTTAATTGCAACCACGAACTCGGAAATATTTTCTGTTGGTTTTTGAACACAAGAGTAAAACACGTATCTCTCCGCTACCACCAGACGCTTTGGCACAAAATGATTTTCCAAAATTTCTACTAATTCCTCATAATTTTTCTCATCCACTTTCTTGGGAGAAAGAATGTCCGATAACACCGACAAAACTGTTGGACCGATCTCGGTAATTAAAATTGATAGGCCTACTTTAGCTGTGTCCTTTACATCGTTAGCTTTGAAATAATGTTTAAGCCTGAGCAAATACGATTCCACATCCTCCTCTTGGGGATTAAATTCCGTCATCCGACCGATATTCGACATTTTCATGTCCGATTGAGCACTTAACTGCACTATTTTCATAAAATAATAACGATTATTATAGACTTCCCCACTGCGAAAAAGAACTCGTTCACGCACTACTTTCTAAAAAGGCCGACTGCGCCATTTTATCGTAACCGAACATAGTTAGGTTATATTACGATTAACCTTGACATTTAGAGACTGAGAGAGAAGAGCAGGTCCCATTGGCCGATGTTACGTCATCAGACAGATCTTTAATGGCAGTGCAGCCACCAAATTAGGCCTAAATATTCTTAACAACACTTAGGGCGAGTATAATATATGACAGATACCCAGGTGTATTGAAAAAAATTAATGAAAGTGTATAAGAACAAGTTAAAAATTATGTATATGCCCCCTTTTTGTGAGAATGACCCTTATATTTATATGAGACTTTGGTGTTTGTTAAACAAAGTAATGCAAGACATGTCAAAAAAATTAGGCAATTTTTCAATTTCAATATTCTTTTGGACCATTCAATTTTTTAATGGTTTTAAGTTAGGCCTATTCAGAGGACTTTCTTAAAATTTAAAAGCTGAAGAAGACATTAGAAAATTTAAGAATATCTTGAAGAAAAAATTGAAGGCAGCTTATTATAAATGTGAAGAATTTTTTGAAGACGAATAGACAATTTTAAATTAATTTAGAGTAAGATACAGTATTGTACTACTGATGCAATATTATATATTGTTTATAGTAAAAAAAATGGAAACATGATTTGCTGTACCAAATTAATACCTAAATTGCTGTATACCACCATGTGTATTGAGTTAGCTACAAAGTTTTAATTTGATGCCTCATGTGTTCATATTAAAACAAAACACACAGTGGCCGATAGACAGTAAACTATTTCTATTGTTTTATGTTGTGTCAACATGCCAGAGTCATTTTTTAACATTTTGACAGGGAATGGTCCAAACCCCAGTCTTGTTATGTAAGTTACTACCCAACATCGAATAGTTGTTAGAAAGCATCATTAATTAATAGCCCAATGACAAATGGCAACGGGGTCCGGAATCGATAGTTTAAAAAGCAACTAACTTTCCTCAGGATTGAATTGCCTAGGATTCAAAGGCAAGCACTATAACCACTCAGCTACTATAACTGGGGGCAGCTACCCAGCCAGTTTATTATTACTATTGGCCTATTATTAAAATTGAGGACTTATTTTTTCATCATAAAAGAAGATAAAATCTGAGATTAAAAAAAAATCATATGACTTTCATTAGGGATGTCCCCTATAGAAAGTGTTGGAAAAAATTTTGTTTTTTAATATAGGCTAATTTTAATGCAACGTTAGATTGCTGCCATTTTTGACCCAGTCATATTTTTGTGATCATGATTGCAGCGTTGAATTCTACTTAAAAGTACCTGCTGCTGGTTTGCAGAGATTTGTTGCTTTAGCTGAAATGATAAAATAATGCTATTAAGCAAGATCGGGACTTAATAGCCTATACACCCTGTATATAACTGAATAATAGGCAATTAAAGAAATGAATAAATTCATAGATATATTTTTATTTCTTAAATTAATACTTAGTACACTTTCAGTATACTGTGACATTTTTAACAAAACAACATTGGTTGCAAAATATCACTAACCACAAAGGAACATCTTATTAAGTGAATACAGTAGATCCTCACTACCACGACCCTCAATAACACGACTAACTTGATAAAAAGTAATATTTTCTAGTCCCTGGGAATTGCCCATGACACTCAAAGTCAATATAGCATGAATTTTTTAAATAAATACCTCGATATCAAAATTAATGTATTTTGCCAGTTGAAATTACTGCACAATCAACCTCTATAACACGTATTTAAAAACATCCGAATATTTTTTAGCACCAATTTGCCCTTGGTGACAAAAATATTTCAGTTAATGAGCTTCATACCATGGAATGTAACCTCAGTGTGAAGTATTCCATTACACAGAACCTTACAGAACACGAGAATCACCTTTCTTATGCATTTTTTCCACAGTTTTGACAGATATCTTGAAGTAAACAATGTCTGTATGCTCAGTTCTTGTTGTTCTTGGAAAACCCTCTCCTACTCTCCTTTTAGTGATACATTTTTTCAATCAGTTGCGTGTCTGCTGTCAAAACTAATGTTATTGATTCTATTTACGTCAAAAGGCAAGGCTTCTATGCTACCGTTTTAACTGCTTTGTTAAATTTATGTACCGTATCAGTGTAGTAGTAGCAGTGAATAGGGATTACAAAACATGTCTGAAAAGGTAGCGGTTGAATTTAAGGATATATTTGACTTATAATAATGGAACATGTTTTTTGTTTTGTGTTTTATTTAATGGTTGATTACGTTAATTTTCTATGAACTCTTGCTAGTGAGGTTTTATTAAAATTGCTCATTGCTGTAGACAAAGCTAAATAAAATCATGTCATTTTGATAAGTCGAATTATCAGTAAAATGACCTTGATAACATGACACTCAATTCTAGACGAGCACCTTTATAAAGCTTCTGTCATGTACAACCCCAGAGAATCGTCTTATTGAGGTTCTACTGTAGCTAGCCTATGTATATTATTATTACCATCATACAAAATAGGTCATTGTTATAGGCTAATTTAAACTACCAAATTTCACATTTGATTCAAAACTAGATATGAATTTTGAAGTAGTTTACCGGTACAATTGTAATATTTAAAAATCTTGATGAAATATAGCAATTAGATATGAAGTGACAACTTGCTATGGTACATCTGGAATGGCACAATGTTAAGGAATATTATAATATGAATATATTTTTTGAAACTACTTAGGCCTAGATATTAAATATCGAAGCACCTAATATTATAAAAACTTAAGCTAGGTTATGTTCTTTAGATATACATAATCATTTTAACAAGCATGAGAGAAAATATTAACTTATTTTTACCACAGCCAGTTCAAGCTTTCCTACATTTCAGTAAAGTTTCAATAGTTCTAAGGAGTAAACAACAATTTTATTCAATAGTTCACTGAATTGACTGGAGCAACCACACAACAGTATTATCTTTTTATTTGTGTATACTGTTTATGTTTCTGAGACATTTTATAAAGGTTTCAAGGAGAACGTCCAAACCCTGGTCTTATTACATAACATCGACCTGTTGTTAAATATTCTTGTGTGGTAGTTTGAATTACTTGATGAGTATATATCTCTTTATGATTTAAATCTGCAATAAGTTTTTGGCTTCAAATGACCTAATGTCTAAATATATAAATGAATCCCTATTTCTCTGGTCACGGCATCATGAGTGAACGGGTTGACCAATTTCACTAAATCTTTTTTTTTGTGTGTTTGTTATTGTCAGGAGAAGGTTCTTATGAAAGAAAAAAATTATAAAATTTCCAAAGGGCTCACGTTTTCAAAGTTACCATCTTATTCTTATGAAAGCCAAATTTTTCTACTGGAAAATATGATTAAATTTAGGGATATTAATTATACAAACAGCAGTTAACATTTAAAGTATTGAGTTCTACTGGAAAATATGATTAAATTTAGGGATATTAATTATACAAACAGCAGTTAACATTTAAAGTATTGAGGAGAGATCGGTAATAACAAAATTAGAGGATATTATAGACTTGCGGCGAGTGAGCGGAGCGAACAAGCTCACCTGAAGGGCAAAAACTTCCTCTGATTGGCATTGCAAAGCATGCCGAGTAAGATGGAGGAGGTAATGAGTACCTTGAGTTCTGATGAAAGGCAAACTTTGATGAATAACCAACCTGCAAACATAAACTATTAACAGTGCTCGGTAAAAAAAGTACAGCAGAAACCAGAACTGCTGCAAATTATCAATACTGTTATTGCTAATTAATTAATAGCTAAACATTTCTTAGGATTAAGACAAGTGATATATTGTTCCAGCATGATCGGTAGGCTACCAAAAGTAATGACTTCCTTGACGTGCTGACAATGCTTATTATTCATTGGCTTAGAGTGAGCAAGTCATGAAAAACTTTCTTGTTATGAAATAGCTTCCTTGTCATGAAATTTAATAATTTTAAAACTTAATTTAGTAGAAGTATTAAATATTAATCACTATATTTTCGAACTATATACTGTCTAAGAAAGGCAGGCATTACTTTATGATATAATAGTTTAGTTGTACAATATAAATTTATACTACAATCAAAAGACTTGAGCTCAAAGATTATTTTTAAAAGAGGTCACTTAAAGGCTTTACATTGATATTTGAATTTGATATGTCTATATATGTTTGATATTATCTATTCACATAGGGTGGGTCACAAAATTGTTTTGTTTGAAAGTTGAGTGAGGCCTAGTTAATATTGTTTTAAGTGAATTTTACTGTTGTTAATAATCGGCAAGTTTTGTTTATTATTTTTATTTTTTTTAGAGGAGCAATTACTATGTATGAATGTTTCATGTTAATAATGTATAATTATTTAAGAATGTGCCATAACATTTGCAGTCCCAAAATCCTGAGAAACAAAAGATACGGTACCACATGCATTATTGAATAATAAAAATGCAAAACCTCTTACTTCATTTTTTAACAATGAAATGTTGTTTTCTAACTATTTTGTTGGATGATAAATTTAAAAAAAGATAGCTAAATACATTAAAAATGTAGCTACCTACAATTTAAGTTATTCTCGATAACAATGAATAGGAGTAAGTTACATAGCTTAGTTATTGCTACTGAAATAAAGTTTTCGTGTTGGTCCTCTTCAAAGGCAAGTAATTCTCTCACAGAGTTTCTTCTGCATAACTGGCCTTTCTATTGACCTGAAACAGAAAAGTAACAATCAAATCCCAAAGATGATTTATTCTTTACTATCTGTCTCGCTAATTAATTTACAATTTGTCTTTTTCTGTTAGTACAAAGATAATATATTTTTTTAGACTTTTTTATTTTTACAGATAGACCATTGGGCCAGTTCTGAGGGGATGGTAGTATCAGGGTATTACGTAGCCAACGAAAATATACGAGATACCAGGTGAGTGGTTGTTGCGTTTTAAATTATCATGTTTTAGAAAGAAAACATTAGTACCTGTAGGCTACAAACTTTCCATTTTGTGACATTTTTAAACATATATTTTTGGCAGAAAAAATAGTTTCCTTAGTTTGCATCTAAAGGGGTACCCGTACACAAGAGTCAGTCATCATTATTTTAGAGAATCATTTTAGGGAATTAAGTTAATACTTGACATTAAAATTTCCATCTGTATTTTGTAAATGAATAAAGTCACCTCTATTTAACATTTGAATTCAAATGATTGTTCCGGTGTCTAATATTGATTTTTCCAAGGAGAAAAGTCATCATTCTGTAGATACCTACTGTAGCTTTCCCATTCTATTCTAATTTTGACACTAACTTTTGACCATCAATAAAATGTTTTCTTAAACAAAATAAAAAAACCTAAATAAAATACTTGTTTAAAACTTCAAAATTGATTAATGTGACTACTTTGGAGGGGTAGGGCCGTTTAGAATTTTATTTGTCTCAATACAATTTTAATTATAGTAGAACTAGCCATTTTGGAACCAGTTTGCTGCTGGTTAACGAATTTGCCAGTGAAATTGACACTCCTAAACACAATATATTAAAGTACAATTTTCTGTGGTCTGGATAGTAAATGAAAAAAATTACATTACAAATAGCGGGGATATGATGTGACACTAAAATGGAAGAAAGATCGTAAGATCTAAAAAAAAAAAATCAAAGATAAATAATTTTATTTTAAATTATTATATACCAGTCACTGTGGTAAAATTTGAATTTATTTAATTTTACTTTGTAAAAGTTTATTATTCTTTTATTAATTATAACTCATGTTAGGACAACCAGACTTAACATAATGAATGTATTGTTATTAGAGTAGGCCTACTAATTAACACTATACAACGAAATATGTTTCTTGCAACCACATGTATTTTTTGAGCTCCACTTCCTACCTATACTCTATTGCGCTGGGCTGATTGTGCTGTTTGCTCACATTAATTGTCTTTGTTTGTTTACAGTATAGATAAGCCTGCAAATAGGATAGCTGATAAAATAGCGGAACATTTTAACTCGGCGTGTTTAGTTGTTGTAAGTACATTTTCATTCAAAGTAACATTGTAAAACTCTGTGACTGGTAGTCTGAAGAATACAGTGGGAATTAGTACATTAAAAGATAATGGGTCATATTTATAATAGATTTTTTTATAAAGGTGCTGTGTTATGGTTATAACGTGACCTCAGTGTGTCAGTTGATTCACATGTGTGCATGAAGTAATGAGGATATATAAATTGAGTGCTTGCTTGGGTACAGGGAACCCTTCTATCAACATCATTTGTTTCATGACTAATTTACTTTCATTGCAGGTATGGGGGGGGGGGGAGCTTGCTGACAAAAGGGTTTGTCTATGGTTGTCAGTGGTTTATAAAGAGGGGGAGTGGAGGATGTCTTCACTGAGTTGTTTTCATACAAATTTTTTGGTTATTTGAGACATCCTTACTTTGTCGTATTAAGTTCATTGTTGTTGGTGGTTAATTTTTTATTTAATAAATAATAGTGACTTTTCATCATTGATTTATTAGTATAACTAAGTTCCTGACTTTTAGACTTGTCCAACGTTAAGTTACAATAAATTAGTAGCTCACAACTAAGTTATTAATTGCTCCATCATACATTTAATTAGTAATAACTGGATGACAGTAAACTGCCGAGAGGTTGCCCATGTTTGCTGTGTCCGATTTGCATAAATTTTCTGTTAGTTTTTTCTGTATATAGTACTCTATTAAATGAGCCTTGCTCGTTGGTTTTAATTCAGTTTGGATATTTCCACCAACAACCAACTATACCTCTTCACAGTTAACAGCTGTTTCAAAAAGTCTGCTTAACATTAATGTTCCTTTATTTTTGTATACCTTTTGTTGTAATTCTGTTACCAAAATAGCAATCCATAAAACCAATGTTGAAAATTACGATTTTTAAACTTAAATTTAGACCAATTTCGATTTTTTCTGGGATTGAGGCTGTTTCTAGTCTTATTTTTGGGCTAAAACACTCTTAAATGCAAAGTTTAAGCAAAATCAACCCGCTAGATTTCAACATTGTGGAACACACATCCATTCAAACATTGCTCGTTTTATAGTATAGGATTATTGTATTGTATCTTATTTAGAGAAGTTTGTTGACCGTTTTAGGAATGTTCTCATCCAGTTCAATAAGATTTACACTCCTTTAACTTGTGCACCCTTTTGTTAACATAGTGAGTGATATTTTCAAGCATTTCTAAAGTATAGTGTAAAAATAAAAAATTCATTCAACTTTAGACTGGTAACATATGCTAGAGAGTCTAATTTTGTTATCTTACACTTCATCAGACACGATTTAATCACCATTGTCTTTGGTAATGAAAGGTCTTACGCAAAATTAAACAAATTTGTTGGATTTTGTATAGATATAAATAAATTCTATATTGCAGTGAAAATATAAAATTTTTACATTGTGCGTGCGTCATGTGTTGAATAACAATAAATATAAATGTCATTGTATGAAAAATTACACTTCATTTCATAGTATGATTATGAAGAACACACCTTTAATACCTTTATTGAAATGGGGACCTAACTCAATAGGTAGTTTAAAGCAAAGTACGAATGAGGGATGAGTGTAGGATGATTATGGCGCGATCTTGTAGTCTTGTTACTGACTAAGGCCGACATTCTCCTTGGACAGGACTGTTAATTCATAGCCCAACAGCCAATGGTATCTAGGGACCTACAGTTTAACGTGGGATCCGAACCACAATTTTGACCTCTTATATACGAATTGGTCTAATTATGAGGATGATCTTTATGGATGAACTAGTATTCACTAGTGCGGACGTTAATCCCCACCACGGAATATCGCATCCACAAACCATCGCTTATAACCATCCACAATTCGTGACCTCCAAGTAGTTACTGTTCGATTCCAAATTCCAAGCTTTTCAAAATAATGTTGAGTATATGCTGGCCCACATTAACATATATGGGTTGATCGGATGTTCCATAAAGACTGTAGGAAGGAACATTGCCTAAATTGACCTTTGATTGGTGATGTGCATTAGCATGGCAAACATTCCCAACCCTACCAAATGAGGTCATTCCCAGCAGGAAATGAGTTACTCAGGTTTACCTGGTTTGTTTTTCACCAACTTGTATAAGTAGTTCTTTCTCCTGAAATCAGGTTCACAAAAGTTAAGAACTTTGATACTAATCAGTATTAGACAATGCCGACAAACAATTATTAAATTTCTTAGTTTGGCTTTACTTTGATTGTGTGCTTTCCCTTTCCTTATTTACACCCAATGCTGAAATGCACCTCGCGAGTGGGCCACACAATCCCATACTTAATTACAAGCAGTGTCTGAAGCGATGTATTTTCGATGACCTCAAAATCTAGTGGGTAGATTTGGCTTAAACTTTGTATTTGAGAGTGTTTTTGGTATTTTCGATGACCTCAAAATCTAGTGGGTAGATTTGGCTTAAACTTTGTATTTGAGAGTGTTTTTGTCCAAAAATAAGTTTAGCAACAGCCCCAACCCCAGGAAAAATTGTTTTGTCCTCCAACTAACTTTAAAAATTGTGTAATTTTAAAAATTCTTCTTATGGGTTGCCATCAAGACGAAAAAATAAGTAAATTAAAACCAACGGGCAAGGCTCCGTTAGCCTAGTACTTATTGTCTAAATGGGTTACATATAAATAAACAACTACCTGATTACTACAAAATGTAGTTTACACATGCTAAAGTGAACTACAACTCCAAGTACATATTATCATTCAGCAATAAATTACATTTTGAAATCTTCACCTAAAACTTCAACACTTGAAGTTTCTTTTTAATTTCAAATTTCTGTAAAAAATTTATTTAAACAAATATTTAGACCTTGATTTTCTGGACACCCTTTTTTTATAAACACAACTTAGTTTTTTAACAAAAAAACTGTTATACTGAGCAAATTTTGATATAGTAAATTTATTGTCATCTAATTGTTTTTTTGATAAGTCTTTAGAAATTTTTTAAAGATTTTTTTGTGAAATTTTTAGCTAGTATATAATTCAATTTGTACTTGGTAAAATTGGTAATGATAAGTTATGGAATTTAGAGGCAAACTACTGTTAGTTGATAACACAACCGTGCAATTGTACTGCTGCAATCGTAAGCATGCAGTCATAACCATGAATGTTAATAACCCGTGTACTGTATGTTATTTAGTGATCCTAATCACAAAGATTGTTCACATTACATATTTTGTTATATGATAAAAATTTACATTTTTTAGTTATAAAAATCGTTTATTAACATGTGGGTCTTTGCCAACAGATCGACAACCGACAATTAACATTAACGATGGATGAACCAGCGTTAATAGTATCACAGTATGCTGACGTCAAATGGAAAACGCTGGACAAGTCAAGGTGAAAATTTATTTATATTTTGACTATGAGAAAATTATTCAACTTTTTTCTCATCAACCCTATTTTATGACTCAAATCCTTGACATACCTTGACACATTGGGTGCCGGTTAAACAGCAGTGACTGGTAGCAAAAATTACGCCTGATGGCTATAATGCATGACAGACTAATATTAGGGGAAGAGCCGACTATTGAAAGACCGTGGATACTGCCATGTGTTTTGTTGGTCCATACCTAAAATATACTAGCCGCTACTACCAGTCTGCGTCAGTCATTGTATTTGGGACTTTTGTTAATATTTTTCAGGCTTGGGGAAAGCTTTCCTCCTATACTTTGCTGCACCCAATGTGTTAATAGGTAATATTTGCATTTGATAAATAATAGTACAACTTTTCTTTTAAAGATCAGTAAAATCTTGGCTATCCAGATACACAAAAAAAAACTAGGTGTTATATATATAACCATAATAAAAAGTAAAGCATGTGTTATAGTGCTTTCAAACAGAAAATAGGGATGGGAGGGCTCCTCTCAGAACGTCATGCAGCGTTTCGCGTGCTCCCATTTAGTGCCTTTATTTTGAGTCTGATAAAATTGAGAGAAGTTGTAGATAAAAGACTTGGACTATTTAATTCCCTCTTGTAATTTTTAATATGTTAAGTCCATACAGTACTAAGCTATATAGTTCAAAGTTGATTAACTTTAAACCATTATAGCTTAATTTGGATTAAAAATATTAAAAAGTCCAAAAGTGAATCCAGTTAGCCAAGTCATTATCTTTTATTTAAAACCTCTCTCACTTTTATTTAGATTTTAAAAAAAGGTACTAAATTTTAACAGCTAAAGCACTGTACAATGAATTTTTTACACATGAGACCCCTGATACTGTCAGCCTCTATTGACAGCCGTTGAAACTGCTGGGCGCGCAGGCTATGAACATAGTAAATGAATCTATTAATTCAAAGGTGTATATTCCGCGGAAAAATCTACTTCACCATCATTTACCTGTCTTGGGCCTCACACATGCTGAAGTGCAGTAGCGTTTCTTTAGCCACAGTGTTTTACACATAAAAATGCATATTGTTTCTCGCTCTCAGTAAGGTTGTGTAACAATGCAAAATGTATTCAGGTAAATCCAGAAACTTTACTGCGCAGGCAAGATGATCACTCTATCCCGTTAACCCCCTCTTATTGTAGTATACCCATATTAAACAAACAATTGATTTGCATTATATTGACGTTTGCCTCAGTTGTAATTTTAATGAAATATTTTTTTATATGTTTTAGTACAAACATTTCCATTGTATTTTATATAATTATAACAAAGTAATTATGCACAGAAATTGCTGCTCTACAACATTAACAAAAATATCCAAACATATTGTTGTATAAAGAGTGGTAATTAATTTATAAAGAACTAAAGTAATGTAGCCTGTAGGCACATATACTTTAAAGAGTTTTGTCATGTTTACCATAGCAATGAATATAATAATTCGAGACCGACCCCGTCTTATCTGGACTTGTGGTGGTTATGCTTTTAGGATCATTTTGTATTTTGAGCCTTTTAAATGCTATAAGCTTGTGGATACTTGTAGCAAAATGAAACATGTTGTAGCATTTCTATCGTGCGTGATATAATTCGTCACCAGTTACCAATACTTTCACCTTAAAAGTATTTTTGTTTACGCTGTTGTTTTTTACCTAAAATAAAAGAACTAGAAAGTTCAAATCAACTTTTAATTTAATTTTGAAAACGTTAAAATAGGTTAGTATAAAGTTACGGATTTACATAAGTACTTAAGCCTACACATAAACTCCAAATTGTCTTTGGATTCAAACATCAACATATGAACATGGCTGGGTAGGTGTAGGCCTACTCAACAATATACAGCCTAATAGAAAATTCTTGGTTTTAAACAAGATTTTGCAAAAGCAGCTTCAAAGTTAAAATCCTTTTTTCTCTGGACCTTCAATGGCAATCATAAGTAAATTATTTTAAATGTTTACACCACACGAGCTATTTATTAATAGCTTATTTTCATGCTGCTTGAAATTACAATTCAATTTTCAATATAAGAGCGAGCTACGGCTGGAAAACACGCTGCGTGTGACATTGACTGACATTTTGAGCTGCTCATATTTCTCACGTATTTTTATGCTACCTTTATGCGGGGTGTCACGTGACTTTGCTCATGCGCAGGACGCTTTGACTGTTAGTGGCTGTCGACGAAACGAAATTTTTGCCTGCTGCACTTTTTGACTAAAGTCGTCTGTCCGCGTCTTCGCGCCTCGCTTCGCCCCTCGCAGTGTGTGGGGATCCATGAGTGCCAATGCTTTCTGTTGCTCAAGACGCCTGTAGTCAAAATGCCCCGCCTCGCCTCGCCCTAGTGTGTGGTTGGCCTTAGGTTGAGGTTAACTAACTGAAGCTGTATTTTACTTTGATGGAAATAACACGTTTAGGCATAATTTTATGACAGAAAACTTAAAATTTGAAAACCTATGATTCTCAAGGTACTTGTTATTAATTATAGTAATATCTTTGTAGCAAAATCGCAACCGACTGTCTGAATATTGTCGCATTTTTGTGGTGGGTGTCGCAAAATGCGATAAATGCGACCACAGCTTAAACCCTGCGTAAGGCAGAACCAACCGACCTAAATAATCTGCTCTTTTCAACTGCTACCCCAACGGCCAGCCATAAAACTTGCCCCGTCTAGAGTGACGCGACACTCTCCTCCAGTAGGAAAATGTCAAATGTTTTACTTGTAATATTTATTCAGACTGGACACCTTATTAAACACTGTCTCAATTTGCAGACCAAATTTGATTTAATTCTGACTTTATTCCATTTTTGAACCAAGTCAGACTTCTCCTTGCCCCGTACTTGTACCATTTGCACAGTTTCAATGTCGTCGGAATTAAATCAAATTTGGTATCAAATTTGCCAGTAAATTGAAACGATGAGAAGAGTATGTAGTCCATTCTGAATTATTATTACAAATAAAACATTTTACATTTTCCCACTGGAAGCGAGTCACCCGTCACTCTAGGCGAGGACAGTTTTATGGCTGGCCAATGAAGTAGCAGTTGAAAAGAGCAGATTATTTCAGTCGGCTGGTTCTGCCTCACGTTAATTTGTCGAGGACTATAGTCTGAGCCGCTATGGCTAAGCTATTTTTGAAATTTCAATTTAGGACAATACTGATTTCTTGGAAAATTAATGTCTTAATAACGTGTAAGATAACAAAGTACCAAAGAAATCGTTCTTGCAATCGTTTTCTTTGACAATGAGTTGCAGACAAACTTTATTTTTTACCAATTGTACTTTTTTTGTATGTTCAGTTGGACACTGTCAGAGAGGAGTCAAGATGCTGCTGCCAGTCTGCTGGAAAGACGTTGGCAGGAGAACATCGTGGACTTTGACAACCATTTGGACAACATAAGCCTGGACTGGAGAAACGAACCGACCAACCAAGTCATCGAGAAATATTCCAGCCAGTAAACTCTGGACGGCAGCATTCCATTGTTCATGTTGATGTTTATTTTGTTGTTTAATTATTATGTAATTATAGTAATATATGGTTTATACACTGTGTTATATTTTGTCTTGGTATCCAGAAATAAATTATTATTTTGGTTTTTAGGTTTTACTCTTATTTTACTTTTATTTGATAAGACTGTTGTTATTAAAGGATTAAAATTTTTTGAAATACCTTTAACAAAAATTTGAATTTAGCGTTTTTAATGAGAAAGAGTGTTAAAGACAATAATGGTTTTAACTTAAAAAGGCCTGGGTAAGAATATAATTTTTTTTATGAAATAAAAGAATATTGTGTTAAAACTAAAGATTATTTTGAACATTTATGCCTTTATATGAGGTATCCTACAAAGAAGATAAAATGAAGGTAAAATGAGATAAGAGTGATTTATGCATGTAATTACCAAATTGATAATAATTTTGGACAGTCAGAATAACTTTTGACCTCATAAATACACATGCGAAGGACTGTTTACAATGTATAACATGATCAAACTTGTTGATGACCAATATTATTGTATTGTTTTCTTTGCCAATTTTATAGATTACACTGTGTTTTGTTGAATATGTAGAGGATAGCATATGTTTCTAGTATTAATGTTTTAAGACATCTGGTTATGTTTAAGCTTATGTGTTGTGAAGTTTTTGTTTTCTATGCTACTTATTAAAACTGCAGATACCGGTATATACTTTTAAGAAAAGGAATGCTAGGTGATATGATGGAAATTGTGTAACATAACAGTATATTTTGTGTAATGAAATTTTGAAACTTTAATTGCCTGATTGTGTTATGAGATTGTCATACTTTTTGATCCAATAAATTTTGATGCAGTAGACTCCTGATTGTTGGTGATAATCCTGGCCGAAATATCGTTAATAATCAGCCGTTAACCCAATTACAGCCTAAAATAAACTAAAACCAGTAAAAACTATGCAAAATTAGAAAAATAATCAATAAATGATGAAAACTATCGCGCTATGAGAAAACTTACTTCCAAAATTCTCAAAATTGGGCTGTTGTTAAGCCACACCACCAATAACCCGCTCGCTAATAATAGGGGGTCTACTGTATATTATTTCTTTGAACACCACAGGCTTTTATTTTTACCAGACCCAAAAGTGCTGAATTTGCCAAAGGTGCCGTTGTTTGAAAGCACCAGATGGTTTCTGCTTGATTTTTTATGTGAAGGTAGTAGATCTCTATTTATAATTGTGAAATTCCGATCAACGCACAGGCCAAACCATAGAACCTAGAAGCATGAGATTTTGCATACATATTCCTCTCATAATAGCGTAGGCAGACAATAAGAAGCAATTTTACAAAATTCCCAATGGTCCCCGCCCCACAGAAGGTCAAAGTTAGCACGGAGTTTGTATAGGAAGAATAATTTGTTTTGGGTTTTTGTTTACATTATTGCAGATGAAACCTATTTGAAATGACAGTAGTTGTCTGCAATTTAAATAATCATTAACAGCTGTTCTAATTTTAAGTATTAAGGGAAGATTATTAATAAACAACTAAAGGATATTATATTTATTTTAGATATTTTATTTGAAACACCGATGCACTCTGTGGTGCGTATTTTAAGGTGAGTATGACTGAAGGGGTGAGTGTGATGATCGTAATGGATCAGATGAGGTGTAGCTTTGTTACTGACAAATATCAGCTGTTTCATTTGTCAGGATCATTAATTAATAGCCCAATGACCAAAGGCAGCTGGGTCAAAATGGAACCATCAAAAAGCACTAACTTTTCTCAGGATCGAACCGACTAGAGGCGAGTGAGCATAGCGAACGAGCTAAACGTGATGACGAGTGAACGCAGCGAACGAGCTACCTGAAGTGTAAAAATTCCTCAGGTTGGCATTGCAATTTGAGCAGGCTCTACCGTTGCGAAGCACGGGTAAGTCAACTAGTTATAGATAAAACACAATGTTGACCTTCCACTAAATGTTTAAACAATAGCAATGTTTAAACAATAGCTAAATGTGTAACAATAGCTAAATGTTTAAACAATTTATCTAAACAATAGCTAAATGTTTAAACAATTAGTCTAAGTATTCAGTCAATAGCTAAAAAAATATCTGAGTACAGTACACTCTCGTTCATCGGACTCGGCGACATCGGAACTCCGCTTCATCGGAACTGAAAATTTGGATATTATTAATTTTTTTTCTTACGAAGTTAATAATTTTTCCGTTTTAGCGCCTTCTATTTCCATTCGTTCTATCCACAACAGTGAAGTATCACATTTTGCGTCTAACGTCATCAGGCGTTTTCTATAATCTGTACGTATCGATGTGATTTACGAGGCCGTGGAGTATTCGCACAAAAATAGAAAGAGGAAGGGGGCAGGAAGTGAACATCCGTTTCGATTGCTTCCCAAACTGTCATTCAGTCTGTCTCGCGTCGCGACTGCACCTGTGTTACGTGGAAGTCAGTTGACTGCTGGAATATGAGTGGAATATAAATATGGAATATGAGAATAACTATTTTGGATCTTTATTTCCTGCGTTGTTTTTATTCCTATAGGTTCATTTGTTACCATGTTCAAAGTTTGAGTGCCTTATCTATACTTATTTAATACGCTAAGGGTTTTTTTGTCTTGAGAACTCCTCCTACAATTCTCAACCGATTTTCAAGTTTTTGGTGTCGTTGGATAGGGCTTAGTCTGAAGTTGTTTCCGCCAAAAATTGATGAAAATCGGACTTAAAATAAGGTCGCTATCCACAAATAAATATTTGAAATTTTCCCATTAGAATAACATTGAGATTGGTTTGAGCATTTTAAACATCTGTTAACGTACAGCTGTAGTTTTTGGTGATCACTGATATTCACAATATTGGATTGGTCGGATTTCATTGATCTAGAACTAAATGTAACCTTTATTGAATGAAAATAAATTGCTCAATGTTGAGCAACAATTGCACTAGTTTTCATAAAATCTCTAGTGTTGCCTTAAAAACAAGAGTGAATACAATCACGATAGGTCACCGTACGGGCGGAAATGATGACTCACGTCGACCTCCGCTTCATTGGAATTTTTTGACATCCGAACCGGCCGTCCGCCACATTAGTTCCGATGAACGAGAGTGTACTGTATTCAGTCAGTTGCTATGAAGACTTTCCCCCGTTTATACATGTTTATACATTTGCACTCAGCTACATTTGCAACTCTACCGGTTTGAGTTTTAAAAAGACAGTTGACGCTTAAAGTCAATTACCTGGTTGACAAGGTTTATGCATTTTTTTAAATATCATAATGAGGCCAAATAAAATTTTACAAAGTTTTAATTTTCAACTTAAAAATCATTAAATCTATACTTATTTAATACGCTAAGGCAGTGTTTCCCAACCTTTTGGTGCCCGCGTACCACCTGAGGCTTTTCATTTTTTTGGCGTACCACCCAAACTCATACATAACCCCCCCCCCTCCACCACCCCCTCCCTTACAAATACAGCCGGAGAGAGCCTAGGTTATTGTTTTCCTTTTAATGTATGTGTGTTATAGGCCCTAATTAAGAATCTGAGAAAAAAATTAAACTCACATTAAAACAATTTAAGTAAACTCTATTTTAATTGAAAAAATTATAAATTGGGATGAACATTTGATTTTGAAGCTATTCAAGTGATTAACTTAAGTAGGCTTAAGTGTTTATGTGTGTGTGTGTTAAGTGTTATTATGTTTTCCACTTTGAAACTAAAAATGGCTAGCTGCAGGATTTGAGGATTTATAAACTAAGTTTCATAGGGCCTACAATGCAATTGAAACAAATTTTTTAAAATACAGACAGTGAAAAAAGGTCATTTTGCATTTATACAAAAGTAACTAAAACAATAAAAATACACAATTACCAAACAAATAAATAATATTAACAGCAAAAGAGGTTGTTAATGTGAATCTTGCTTTTATTTCTTGCCCAGGAAATAATCCCTTTCAGGAGACTGTTTAATAATCAGGACACATTTTACACATGCACAAATAACGGTCACGACACAAAACTATTTTGACTTGACTGAATTTTGGCTTACCGAACGAATGCACCAACTATACCAACGAGGTTGGTTTAACCTCGTTGGAATACACAGAATGTGTTCCACGGTTACCAAGTGATGAACTTCATATTCTCCGTGGATATAACCAAATTAATTTTCCCTCTCGTGTAAATGTTTCTGCGGAGCATGTCTTGTAACTTCAACTAGTAAAAGGTAAATAGGCAAGGTAACAGGCCTAATTCAAGGGTTCAGACGGGTACTGGACACAAAATCATTATTCATTAGTATACACTGCTCACTGCTGACAGAATGGTCAGCAGTGAGCAGCAGCTACAGCTGCTATTAGTAAACAAAGAGTAACGAAACAAATACAACAATAAAAGTAACAGCTGACTGTGGCTCATGTTCTTTTTAATCTCTCTTTTAATGTTATTCTTATGTAACTAATTTTAGCCCCGTGGTACAAAAAAAGTTGAGTTTTCCCTAGGTAGAAAAATTAAGTATTTAAGTCACATGGGATAAAAAATTGTACTTTAGTACTCTATTCCAAGGAGTAAAAATGGCTTTAGATTGTAGGTGGAGGAAAACTTGTTTATTTCGGCAATTGCACACTTACAATTTCTCATTCCGTGGTCTGGGTATTTTGGTTCGGCCACTGTCAGAATAAAATGCTCACTCTGCCATGCCGGTAGTCCGAATTGTCCACATCGGAGTGGGGTAGAAATTTCGGGCAAGGTCTGGATTCGGCAATTGAGTGTAACATAATATACACTTTAAAATCAGCTATTTTGGTTAACTTAGCAGGAATCAACTGCTATTGTCTTTGGATGAACTTCGTTAGTCAGGATTTAGTTAAGTGACAATTAATTTAAAAAAAATATTTATTGTAGTTGTAACATGCAAGGATAATGCTTAATGGAGAAACTGTAAAATGCCAATTCGGTTGATATTACATCTAAGTATTGCAGGTTTATTTGTAGACTTCTTCCTAACCGGCCAACTTTTGACCAACCTACCATGTCACAAAAAAACTTCCTTCTACGGGGCCATCTTTTAACGTAATATTGCTTTAACCAGTCTTGTTTAGCCGGAAACTTTGTTTTCATACGCCTTTCAAATAAATTAATTTCATGTGATTTTTTGTTCCCAGTGAACAATCCCAGGGAAATGCCCTGTCCATAGACACTGGAAGTGGTTGCGATAACCTTCTTTCAGGAGACCACAATACCGAATTATATATGTAGTTAGGCATAGGTTGAGGTCTCAACCTATGGAAATACTTTACATTCTATTGTTCTTGTTTATACACTGACAAGTAACAGTAAGCGTGTGTAGTATATGTAATAGTTATAGTGTAATCACAACGTTTAATACACCGAATGAATATGTTAAAATGCATTTCATTGGCCTGTGTAGTTCAAATTTTTTTAATGAGTGACCAACGTCAGCTAGTAATAAAAGTCAGTTTGTAACAATAAAACTAACTCTCTAATTTATTAAGGCAATTGAAAACTGTAATTTTTGACGTTTTTAAGGTTTGGGACTTCGGTTTAACACGCCAGTTCATTATTCAGCCGCGGTCTGGTTCATTATTTGGCAGATTTAGAGAGAGTCTACTGTGTCTCATTGGATTGCTGTATGAATATCGGATTACCATAAAACTTCTGGATTTTATTTACTATTCACAATCAACTAGATCTATGTTTTTTAAAATTGAATTTTTACGAGAAAAATTAGTTTGATACATGAGTCTTCTTTACCTTAGGGCTAGCAAAACAGTAGGATATGTTAACAATATGACTTTTGGGCAAAACATTGTTTTTTATTCATCTATTTCGGATGCTGTTTTTCAACAGGTTTTCTTAAAAGTTAGTTACCATTTAGTTCGATTCAGCTCTCATAAATTTCACGATATAACTCTCAGAATCATTGAAAAGTACCTCAATGTAACTTCTTTTGAGATTTTCTTGTACTATTATAATTAATTGATTTTCACTGATGTATTAGGTATTAAAGCCCTGGATTCAACCTTTATTTAGGTACAAGAAAACACCTTTTTACGAATACATTTTCAAAAATCCTCTGTAACAGAGACCTGTTTTTATTGTCAATGCAGGTGAAGAGTCTCTTGAGAAATGCCGTATTGATTTATTTCAGTGTTGGATAATCAATCAAAACTTAACTTTGCAATTACCACATATTAGTTTTTCTCTCATGTGACTGAGGTACCTGTAATTGCCGAAGCAAACTAATTTTCTTGCATCTGTGGGCTATGATGTTTTTACCAAACCTTCTATTGATTTAACAAACACACAGATGGTGTTTAAACATGGAATGTTTCTGTTTTAATGTTCACTTAAATTTAACTTTTCCATCAAAGTGCTTCAATATAAAATCTAACAATACTGCAAATGGCCCGAGAATGCACTCAAATAAATAATCTAAATCATATTGATCCTGATTTTATTTATTCAGAGTTGTGATATTCCTCCAAAAACATCACCAGTTTAATGATTATTTTTGATTTCATTGATAACAAACTTTCAGAAATAATAATTTAATAAAAAAATTCTATTTCTATTTGATTTTAATTGATTCTTAACTAAGAAATTATGTACACCAAACTTATATGTTAGATTAACACATACTATAATAGTACTGATGTTTTTATATATTATTACATTCTATTCTATGTTTTTTTTTTTTCAATAGGATCACTGCATTTACGTGAGTGCAAGTGCATGCCATGAATTTGTTTTACTAATCAGTGATGGAAAATATCTACAACAATTTACTAAACAATTACATGAACTCACCATCACCAACAATGAACTTTAAACAAAGAATTGTTAAAGTATCACTAAGTCTTTTAAGAACTAGTAGGAGCCTCTCTGAGCTAGTTCATCTTTGTTCAACTTCAAATTAACTTCCACTAGAAATCGCCTCCTGATCGAAATTCCATCAAAATTTCAGTTGATCTGGACCAAGGCAATTAGAATATTCTGGACCCAAGGAGCTTAAAAACATTTTAGAACTAAAACATCTGTTCTTCCTAATTTTCTAGCAGTTGTTTTTACAACAGCTGTCTTATGTATCATTCATTCAATTCTCCTTTCTCCATAAGTTTAACATTGGAACTTTGGAAGCCTGTGGGGCGTATCCCTGGAGTCTGATGTGAATTAGAATGGGATTCTGCTCATCTACAGCACTATACCTTTCTAACGGTATGCGCGGATTTATCCTACGATGCACACGAGCTAAGAAAAAAGGAGGAAATGAAACATGCTTGCGTATTAATGTATAGATTAAGGAAAGAATGTGTTTTTCATCACTCCGTATACGAAAGTGACAACTTGCCGTACAGCTGAGACCTTGGAAAGTAGTCATTTCCCAAACTGTCACCGTCAGCTGATTTTACTGACCTGTACGGAAAGTAATGTTTGTAAACATTACTTTCCGTCCAAGGTAAACAAACTTTTCCGTACAGCAACAATCAGCTGGGTTTAAAACAAATTAAATTTTGAATTCCAGCTTTGTTTACTTTGTCCAATGGCGAAGAATTTACAAAAATAATCCTCCTTTAAAACTTCCACATTTATTAATAATTGCGTCGTGATGAAAAGTATCGTTCACAACTCGTGCGGAAAGCCCATTTCCAGGCTCGATAGTGTTTTCCACGCTCGGCTTCGCCTCTCGCGTAAAACACTATCTCGCCCAGAAATGGGTCACTTTCCGGACTAGTGGTGAAATATACTATTTGTTAGTGAACTTAAACAATCCAAAATTTGAGCTTTAATTTTCATTGTACACATTTTGTAAAATAATGTTATTTACATAATTTTGTTTATAATTTTGGAATGAAGTGGGAAGGAATGAACATAGAAAGAGTTCTTATCACATTTTCAGTTTCGTTTTGATGCAAGTTTTGTGAGTTTTTACTGCAATGCTTAGCATAAACTTATTTGATAGGAAATTTTTTAGTTATCCCATGTTTTGAGTTGTTTGGTGAGATTGAAAATGAAAAAGTTTTATAACGATGAGAGTAAAAACGTTGTATTGCCACTACTGATTTGTTATTTCCCTCACTTTGATATAATTTTGTTACGGTTTATCATAATAGGTCAAGAGAAAATGTAAATGATACCTCATATTTAAGTAGGTATTAAAAAAAACTATTATTTTCCAATTAATGAAAAATTGCATGAATATTTGAAAGATTGTATTGGGCCGGAACAAGCAGTTCTAGTTCTAAGTGAACAAGAAACAGCTGATATCCTATCTAAAATTACCTCAAAATAGTTTTTAGTTTTCATAGCACTTGATCCGACTGAATTTTTGAAAGGCTAGATTACCAGCAGTTTAGTCAACAAGTAAACAAAAATCTTTCTATGTATTAATAGGCAAGCTTATTTCTTTTCCTCTTGTGTACATTGTCGGGAGTGCAGTTAGAAATGTATTGTCCTGTAGATGGGCAGAATCACATTTTAATTTACATCAGCCAAGGGCTACGCCCAACAGGCTTTCAAAGTTTCAATGTTACTCTTGTATGGAAGAAGGGTAATTGATCGAATCATTAGACAGCTGATGTAATAAGTATGCTAATACAAACGGAAGAATAGTTGTTTTAGTTGTACAATTTTTTAAAACAAATTAAAGTCCAGATCAATATAAATTTTTGTTGAGTTTAGACCAGTGGCTATATCTAGTATTAATTAATCCATGTTGAAATAATGAACTACCGAGGATAACGTATTAGATAAATGCTTTGTTGTCAACTTTAAAAATACGTATTAATTACTTCCGATTTTACTTGATCAGGATTTGTATTAATTCCAGAAATGAGGATGGAACGCTAAGCGGGACTATAGCGATGGGACAGTTTCAATGGACGATAATGCTGATGAAACATTGTGGTATTGGCTCTAAATGACAGTTCTACTGCTGAAATGTTACCGTTATAGAAATGAGATTCCGTTGTTATTGCAGTAACAGTTCAGCTTTCCGAACATTAGATCATTAGACGGAATCTTATAAAATGGTCTAAACTCTGTAAGTTAGAATTGACAATCAGGCCCTGCAAAACACCGCAAAGCCTAGAAATAGAGATTTGTGAGTCACATTTCAAGAGCATCTATTTTTCATTGTTGGTCCTACCCATGGCCGTCCCGAATAGTTTGGAGGGGCCACGAGCAAAACATAGTCGCCACGCCCCCTTCTTTTGATTAATAGTTCTACAGACCTGATACCACTACTAAAATCTGCTTTGTCTATTATCAGTATAATTATGAACTTATAGGCTATCTATGAGTATGGGTGTAGTTTATGAGAATTGTATCAGAGTGAAGGAAACATGGACGTATTTCCAGTGGCAGCTGATGGGTAGAGACGGTGGGAGGGCCCTTTATAACTTTTATTATTATGTTGTATAGGCCTACGATTTTCCTATATAAATTTTTAACTATGACCTACCTTTATATCATCTGATTGTAAGTAGTCACTCTTTAAGACACTTAATGAGTCCTATAAAGCAATTCATTGCTCTATATTTTCATCTCACTTCATTTTGAAGTGAGATGAAAATATTTATGATTCCCGCTAAATATACATTTTGTCTTCAAACTCACACAATGACTCGAGGACTAAACGAGTTACTAAAGTTCCCTCAATTACAAACTATTCCACCATACAGTCACAAAAAACTAGTGAACACATTCACCAACAGTCTACATTTGGCCTACCAAATTTAATGTTGCTTGGGAGCTGAGAATGTGCTTAACCTAAGCCATGAATATAAATACAGGGTGTTTCCGAACAACCTGGAAATATTTTGTATATATGTTCCTTAGGTTGAGACAGTAAAAAAAATCACATAAACATATGTCCTAAAATGCTTTGTTAAGCCGCTAACCGCCATTTTGTTTTTTACACCTAATAATTTTTATTTCATTGACGGTTTGTTGTATTGAGTTCATATTTGGCATGAAACTTTATGACACCAATGTCCATTTTCAGGAAAAAAAATATTTTTTTCCAATGTGTATTTTCAAAATGGCGCCCATTTTAAATTTTTAAACTCAAATATCTCAAAACCGGTAAATTTTATAAAAATTTTACAAGTGACATAAAAGTTAAAAAATAAAATTATCTAACTAATGATACCAAGATTATAAGGATTGAACAACAGATAACGGAGTTATTGCCATTTTTATGCATAAAATTGTTGATTTTCCATTTAAATGCATGCAAATTTAGGTTACTTTAGGAGAAAAATTTCAATAACTCCGTTATTTGTTGTCATATCCTTACAAACTAGGTACCATTGGATAGATAATTTAATTTTTCATCTTTTTTGTTATTTATAGTAGTTTGATAGCATTTACCGATTTTGAGATATTTGAGTTTAAAAATTTTAAATGGCCACCATTTCAAAAATACTCATTGGACAAAAATAATTTTTTTTCTGAAAATGGACATTGTTGTCATAAAGTTTCATGCCAAATATGAATTTAATACAACAAACCGTCGCATAAATAAAAATTATTATGTGTAAAAAACAAAATGGCGGCTAGCGGCCTAACGAAGCGTTTTAGGACATATGTTTATATGACAATTTTTTATTGTCTTGACCTAAGGAACACAAATACAAAATATTTCCAGGTTGTTCGGAAACACCCTGTATTAGAGGATGAAACTATGTTTGTTGTCAACTATGTTTGTTGACAAGACATAGTAAAACCTGTGAGTTTTCTTAGGTCTTGCAAAACACTGCTTACTTGGATAGTCACATTTTTCTTACATATAAAAACAAAACAGCAAGCTGAATGCACCCAAGGAGCTAATCGAATGACTCATGATGAGTTGACACTGAGTGTTGGTAGAAGTGGGCTGCCCAGCTGGGCCATTCCATTTTATTTTAGCTCCATCCATAAGGCCGTGTTCCCCTTCCCTTAAGGCCGACCTGTATCTAGCGTTAGCCTTTCGGTCTTATCACAGAAAGATTATGGAACCTAAGTCCCAAATCACATTAAGGCGGATTAGACCTCCACAGAAACTGGAATTCACCAGGCCCGTGGTACAGTACTCAACCGGCAGTGAACCCAAAATCGACAAACCATAGTGAGTGTCAGTGGCAGCACTATCCAACTACTTCTCAACTTTTGTTAGTGAGCAAAGCACCCAGTAAGGCTGTAGGGCCCCCCTAGCCAAAGCTAGGTGCCGAGCATGCCGGCACAAACTTGCCCCCTCGAGTCCAACCCAATATCCTGACTGACCAAAGCCAGGAGCTTGAACCGGATCCCGAGGTTCCCGTTTTAGGTCTTACTTGGGCCATGGGATTTCCCAAGCGGGATGACTAGGTCTCTGGGTTCCTGCACGCCCAAAAGGGGGCACTGCTACGCTACAACCATGACAGAAGTCGATGTAAGCCCCAGATCCTTGACTTATTACCTACTAATGGGGAAGCTGGAGTGAGTCTCCCCTGTAAGCGCGCGATTGGCAAAGCCACCTCCGCCAGGGCGCAGCACAGCCGAAGCTGACCTCCTTTGAGAGCCATGCCCGTTTGCCCAGCTCAATACTTGGAGCTGGTATAGGGTAGTGGACATCCCAGTTCTAAGGGTGCATACCCTGAAGTACAAAATGCACACCTTTGCTATTTGATCATTACAAACACCACAGCGAAGGCTCGAAAGGATTCCGTGGGAGACCAGGCCTACTTCAATGCTAAAGAGGGCTACGCCCAGACCCGAAGGACTGGTATTGGGTAGTGGACACCCCAGTTCTAGGGGTAGCATGCCTTGAAGTACAACGCATACTCAAACCACGCGAAGAAACCAGTGTGAGTGCGATACACGTATGCGTGTTCTTTATATGCCTTCACAAGAGTGCTGCTACGCCATAACTGGCATCCACCCCGCGCCGGCCACGATAGAATTAGAGACACAATCATTGACGATTTTGAATTTATTGCGATTCGATCTGTTTCTATCTGCAGCTTATGACCTATACAATTTTCATTCTGTTACTATTCACATAGTATTAGAGATATTTATTTTAATGGCTCAATTAATTTGTTGCGAGGGGCGGCGTCCAGGAGTAGCTTACTTATGGAAGAGTCACCAGTGTATACTTCGTAACAGGCAGTTGCTTAGACACCCCTTGTTCTGGGGACAGCACGGCCTGAAATCGCTGGACACAGCACTGAATTTAATCAAATTAGGACGTATATACTGTATTCTTTACTGGTAAAAAATTTAGAAAAGATTGTGTGTAAATGGCTTTTATCAAGTTGTAAAATTAAAAATATGAATGGTTCTAAATAAAATGAATGTTTGCAAATTATGATTTAAGACCGTTCGTCAAGTGGTCAATCAAAGTTAGGCAACCAAAGCCACCCAGCCAGCGCTACGATAGCAAACGGCAGTCAACGGTTACTCATTTTGGATTCTTATACATGCTCCATCTTTAAATATAATTCAAATATCGCATGGATTTTTGTAAAAAAACTTAAGATTATTAATTCTGGGTGCATTCCAAGAACTTTAATGCCTTGCGTAAATGTAACAAATGACGAATAAGGTTCAATTATGTCCTTAAGTATTTTGAATGTTGCCAAGTTGGATGAACGAGAGTGTAATGTAACGGTATATATGGTTTTAACAATATATGTTTTATAATAAGAGGTTTAACTGATTTTATATAAGAATAATATTAGAAATAATTTCTTTTTTAATTTTATCTGACAAGCTCTTATAAAAGGTTTAACTAAAAAATATGTAATTTAATAAATTAATGGTGAAAAATATGAAAACTCCATTTGAAACCCAATAACCCCCCCCTCCCCTCGTATACAGGGACAATAGGCCAGAGGCAAATTGATTCCCTTATTCCCAAGTATTTCAATTTAAGCCCTTACATACGTAGTATTCATGTTCCCAATTTTAGATCTCTAACGTCAAATGCACAATACTTGAAATCCCGCACAAGATCTCTATTCAAAGACTCACGCAGTTGTTGAGCTCTGTCAACAAAAGCTCCCTGCTTTGCACTTGGCATAACCAGGTTTAGTTTAGCATAGTAGTGCCGCGGACAGAGCTCTTCCTGAGAAGGGTGCCAATTTGAAGGGGCCTTGACTGTCAGGAATGAGCATTACCTATTTTGATTTTTGTTTTTGTCTGGATGCTTCTTTGACATGTGTCTTTTATGTTCTGAATTACATTTTAAATTTTGTCAGTGAGAAATGATTTACATACAGGCATTTAATATTTGACAATACCTTACTTTTACTAACAAATGAACACAGCACCTCAATATTGTTTAGCCCATGTACACCACACAATCCACTTGCTCACCCCCTGGGCCGGCTTGAAGGTAGCAGGGATGAAGTTGTCTTAGGAAGCAATGTAGTCAGCCAGGTTCTGAGCACTCGGTCACGGAGTCAAATAACGGAAGGTAGGAAAAGGAAGTTTGAATACCAACATGCTCCAGTGAGATCCTTCGCTGTTGCTAACTGGAGCAAGGATG
The DNA here is from genome assembly GCA_030545055.2 of Neoaliturus tenellus. NCBI lineage: Eukaryota > Metazoa > Arthropoda > Insecta > Hemiptera > Cicadellidae > Neoaliturus > Neoaliturus tenellus. The sequence goes on from CM061532.1 coordinate 83,646,151, forward strand.
TTTGGCTGGTTCTCCAGTTACAAAGATTTACACGTCTCTTAACGGTCAGGCTACAGTCTAATTATTTGACTTGAAGCTGATCGCGACACTGCTTGAAGGTGATATGATGTAATATGTTTGTGATCCATGTAGACAATGAAATTTTGAGATTCTAGTATGTCTTGGAAACATTGAATACCACAGAGATCCTGTGAAGATCGGGGAGATCGGTGCTTCATATGCCAACCACTCTGTTGTCGGGTGGTCAGCTTGTGCGAAAAGAAGGTAAGACATTGGAAGTTACCATTAACTTACTAGCTGCAGACAAGCAGTGATGGAAATATTGGATGTACTGTATCACACACGCAAGTGGCACTGTGGCATCAGGGTGGACTGGGAGAGTTGCCAGACTCTTTTTACAATTGTTGAAAGCTTATCTTAAGTCTGGCATCAATGTTATTGGTTGATTCCCATGTAAGTGAGCGATAGTTGAGTTTAGAGGTGCCTGATATACAGCAGCAATGCATTAGGCAGTAAATGACAATAGAAGTTTACCATACCTAGAAACCGGCTAAGATCACGAGACTTCGACGGGAGGGGCCCAAAACATCCTAAAGAGCAGTTATGTGGTCAGGCAGTGGGCGTGAATCCTTGGGGAAAACCTCGTAATCAACAAACTTTACATCAGGTAAGTGTTAAAGACACTCTTCTGACATGTTGATGAGAATTCCATGTGTGATAGTTGCTTGAAAACAGTCCAAAGATGATCGTCCTGTTTCTCAAGTGTGCCAGATGAGATAAGGATTTAGTGCACATAAGGCCAGTTTTATGTGCAGCAAGACCAAACGTCACACGTCACTTAGATTAGTCGCGCCGCACATCCTAGTTTGGGGTCGATGCACCTCGTACCGCAATTAACTAAGGAATTTTGGGGAAGAGTGGCCACGACGAATCGGGTACAGTCTGATCCAGAACCCGCCCTGTCGCGTCATTGCCACAAGGGCTGGGGGATGTGTGGTGGCTGGATGGTGGACAGCCGGGCAACTATTGAGATCAGTCACCTTCCCATTCTTCAGCCATCTATTACTTCTATCACCTAGGAGTACTGATTACTAATAAATCTTTAATGGTCCTTAATATTGTCGCAGAATTTAAACTTTATGTAATATTAAAAGAAAATTTTGAAGAAAGAAGGAACAAAAATAGAACTTGTCACTAACAACTTTCCAGCTGTAAGTTTGTTTCTGACTAAAAATATTTAGGTAATATTTTCTGTAAAATATTCTGTAATATCTAGGTATAGCAATTTTTCATGTTCCACTATATTCAGAAAAGCGTGTAAATGGAATCACCTGTGTTCTTATAGATGGATTGTATGGTTAATATAGAATCGGGATATGTATTATGTTTCATAAAAAGACAAACATTCTGCTATGCCTCAGGACAAGGTAAATGGTGGTGCGCTAGCTGCAGAAATGCATTGATTTGCCAAAGCCAGGCCCTAAAGATACGGGGACAACTTTCGCCAATGTCACAGCGGCCCAAGGTCACCTTTTCTTTTTCTGACCGTCCTGTACTTCTGACAGATTCACAACCCTTCTCAAAAGTGACCGCGGTAAAAAACACCCCCTTGTTCTAAAGAGTTCAATTGGACCATTATGCAGAGTGTGGTGCAACATTGCAAGAAACGCGTCTAGATTATGTCACTGTGTTTCCTAAGTACCCCCAACAGGATTTAAACACCTCAGTAAGAAATGTCGCCCAAGTCCTCTAAATATATTGAGTCATATGGAGTGAAATTTAATGCAGCACGTTCAGCAACACACGACAAGCTTGTGTGGCAGGTGCAGCCCCCAGGAATGTAGGGATGAGAAGGGGTGGGTTTGTTTGTTGTTGTTGTTTACAAGGGTGATATTTGTCCAATCGTTATCAGTTTTGTTTCAAACATGTGTAGTTTGCACTACAATGGCAGAAGGTAGTGTCTTAGAATCAAGTGGTCCTGTAGAAGGTGCGATGGACGCTGAACTTTTAATAGATAGTGTGAGATCAAGAAGTGTATTTTGGGACTCTAGTAAAATTGATTATAAAAACATAAATAATAAGAAAAAAAACTCTCATTAGCCTTACTCTGTTTATAGGATGCACTGACCAGCGCCTTTTTTCCTGCAGAATTTTGCAAAACAAATTGTACAAAGTGTTCAATGTCACGGGGTCCGTGTTGTAAGTTGTTGAACTTAATGTAGACTGGAATAAAAACCCAAATCTTTGGGTGTCCCCCACCAACTTTTTAGAAACGTGCCAGCAAAAATAAGAGACCAATTTTGTGAAATTAGTCTTACGCGTGTACAAATCAAGATTTAGATTGCTGTGCCGAGCATAAAATCAGCCAAAGAGAAACAGAAATGTACTATCAAATCAAATCAAATAAATCTTTATTCATATTGTGTACATAAAGCATACAATGGAATAGTGTCATCCTTACAGCTAACGGGGCATATAATATATACATATTTACAAATTGGTATAACTTACTCCTCAATTGAATACAGAAGAAGCCCTCAAATCCGGCCACCTCGGGACCGGACCAACGGCCGGATTTCAAAATGGCCGGATTAGCCGGCGGTTTATTAAACGTGTTAAACAGAGACCTGTGTGATATGTATGTTCCAACAATTAACTATATACTTTTTAACAGCCTTGACACCTATTAATATAATAAATAGACACTTACGTGATTAGCCAGTGGTGTCAAATTTAAGGTTCATGCAGAACCGGTTTCGTACTAATTACAGTACATCTTCAGCTGCCCCTTCTTGTTAAAGCATAAGCCCATCTTGTGGTTGTCAAATATTGTTAAAAAAGTATTCTTCTTAGTTTAAAATAAAGCCCATCAAATGGTTGTCATAATTTAAAGAAACTTTACACGAAACACAAAAATAAATAATTACAAACACAAACACTACACAGATGGAGGACTATACATGCTCACACTTCAATAGTTGTAGGCCTTATGATAAAATGATGAATAAATTATATGAATAAAATGATGATTAGTAGGCCTTCAACTATTGAAGTGTGAGCATGTATAGTCCTCCATCTGTGTAGTGTTTGTGTTTGTAATTATTTATTTTTGTGTTTCGTGTAAAGTTTCTTTAAATTATGACAACCATTTGATGGGCTTTATTTTAAACTAAGAAGAATACTTTTTTACAACCACAAGATGGGATTATGTTTTAACAAGAAGAGGCAGCTGAAGATGTACTGTAATTAGTACGAAACCGGTTCTGCATGAACCTTAAATTTGACACCACTGGCTAATCACGTAAGTGTCTATTTATTATAACAATTAACTATTAGGATGTATTTAACAATGAAGGGTATCATACTTGCCCAATCAATGTAATGTATAAACTTTTTAACCATCATGATTTGCTCCTTCTCACAATTTGTAGCGCCGAAATGACGATCGGAAACGGACAAGGGGTCGCTAGCGATGAACCTGCGCTTAACAGACAATAACTAGTCTTCTGTCAGCGAAGGCCCTAACATATAAATTGGACCGTAAAATCGACAGAATTTGTCTAGTGACCTAACCTTGACGATCGGACCGCGTAACACCCAACAAAATGATAAAAATCATAGATAGAACACTAACAAAAAGTTTTAGAAGATAGTCGTAACCAAATAGTACGGAAATTGTCTATTGAACTGATATATTTTAGTGACATATCATGGGAAAAGTTAACCCTTGTCTATTTTTTCCGTGGGAAACGTCCGGAGCTGAATATTTCATTTCCGGAATACCGCGGCCGGATTATCCGGAAGCCAAACCATCCGAGGCTGGACTAGAGGGCTTCTACTTACAAGGGATTTGAAGTAATATAATTTTATAACTTAATTTTAAATTTATTTAGATTTTTTTCATTTTTAATCTCTCTAGGTAAAGTTTTGAAACATTTTGCTCCAGCATATAATGTTTTTTTTTTTGTGTACATTTGCAATCTGTGATGAGTGGGTATGATTTCCGATTTATTTCTAGTGTTGTATGGGTGAACTTGATAATTTATTAATTGATTTTTTGAATTCAAAGTTTTGTAAACATGTATTTATGTATGTACAAATTTATTACATGTACATGTATTTATGTATGTATGTATTTTTTATGTATGTGCAATATATTTTTTATATATTGTATCAAAAATATATTGTCCATAAACTGTTATAATTTGGAGGTTTTTGAAATGGTCTATACAGGATTCATCTTGACGAAGATATTTGATGATTCGAATAGCTTTTTTTGTAATTTTAGAATTTTGTCTAGGTTTTCCTTTTTGGTGGCTCCATAAAGATGCCAAATGATACGTGGGAATGAATGTAGGAATGGTATATTAATTTGAGTGTTAATTGATTGCATAAATCTGCCATTTTCTCAAGGCATATAATCCTGAATTAATTTTTGATATGATTTTGCTCAAGTTTGACAAGTTCATTTTAATTTAGGTTGTCATCTATTAGTAGACCGAGAAGTTTTGTGCTATAAATATGTTCAATAGGTTCGGAATCAATCATAACTGTAGGTTCTGCTGTGGTTTTTGACTGTACTGTTTTAAATTATATTTAATTTGTTTTTTTTTTTCAATTTTTAGCTGTAAATTATGGTTTAAAAAAAAATTGCACAATATTTCCTAATTCTAGAAAAGCCAAAATTTCAACTTGTTCTATTGTTTCATCTAAGATTTTTAGGTTAGTATCATTGGCATATAAAAAGATACTGTTTTTCTCAGTATTTGATAATGAAGTTGATATATTTTTTAGATAGCATATGAATAGAAGTGGCCCTAAAATTGATCCTAGTGGAACTCCTAATTGTACTTTTTTAATTGTGATTGATGATTTGAAACTCTATTATCGGAAAAACTAGTTAATTGTGCAAACTGGAATCTATTTTAAAGGTATGAACAAAACCAATCCAGTATTTATTATGCCTATATTGAATGCCCAATTAATCCAGTTTATTACCCCCCCCCCCTAATCCAGTAATATAATTCTATGAATATTACAAGGTTGATGAATCACTGGAAGGTCTGACTGACTTTTCGAAGGTTATGAAAGGGAGTTCAAAAAGTCCAAATGGTGTAGTGAGTAGTGATTGCTGTCTTAGGGATGTCTTCTGGGTTGACAGGAATTTGGTTGTATGGTTGAATTTGGTTATAGTTTGTGGTCGCATGGATTATCGGAGCCAAGTTCACAAGCATTAGTGATTTTCAAGATTTTAAAAATCCAAGGGTACTGGGGTTGTCCCTAAAGGAGCATAATGTAAACCATTTTTTTTTTTTTTTTTACATGAAGTATTAAACATGATTAATGTAAACATATTCAAAATGTTGATATTTAAAAAAAGAAGCAACTATCAATCACTTGGCGTGAACCAATTTGTTCACCATTAGCTATACTACTATAGGATCCACTTTCAGTATCCGAGACACCATCTTATTCTTTTTTAAAGAACTCTCACTACATGAATTAACACTTAACAACAATCTGCTGTCACACTAAAAGAAATACATCAGTGTTTCCCAAACCTTTTAGTGCCCGCGTACCAACTGATACTTTTTTCAATACAATATTATCAATTTTTTACTTAGATTTAATGGAAAGTAGTTCAAACATATGAGCTTCCTAAGTGTGACTTACCATAGTGAAATCGCCATTGTTTATTGTTAGTGATTGACTTGGAACATCCAAATCTACACAAAGTTTCAATTATTTATTGCACACGTTCATTTGTACATATTGACAGAATTTGAATGTCTTCAGTGTTGCCAGTGTAGCAGTACCTGTGTCAAGAGGTGAGTTTGGTGATGAAGACAACATCATCCAGCCAGTAGTACGCCTGGTGGACGTCTCCCTCACACAGGTAAGGCAGCCTGGTCCACCTCAGCACTGTGAAGCCCGCTGGCTCTGTAACATACGATACAGAGACATCTCTGTGAACTGTGATTGGTAATGAAGACAACATCGTCCATCTGTAGTGCACCTCTGGTGGACGTCTCCTTCATGCATGTATGCCAGCATGTTCCGCCTCAGCACTGTGAAGCCCGCTGGCTCTGGGACATACGGACAAATCTCTGTGATTTATGACAAGTCTAGCTAGTAGTACGTCTGGTAGACGTCTCTCTCACAGATGTACAGAATCCTGGTCACCTCAGCACTGTGAAGCCTGCTGGCTCTTTAACATGCACTGACATCTCTGTGATTAGTTACAAGACAACATCATTTAGCCAGTAGTACAACTGGTGAACGTCTCCTTCACGCAACCAAATTCAAATTTTATTTTTTTAGTTCTTGTTTTAACCCCAAACATTGTTGTCTTGAAATAATATTTTTTCAAACATAAATATTTTTATATGCTTGTAAATTAGTGATAATATTTACTTACTGGAATTAAGTGAGAGGCACATTAGATAATGTACAGTGTTAATAATTGAGTACTGTGATACTTATTGGCAGTCAATATCTTTGATATTGACAAGAGGGTTCACATTTAAAAAGGTATTGAATTCAGTAGAGTCCTGCTATTCCCAATACTAATAGGAATGGACCTTGTTTGGATTAGAAACATATTCTGAATAGGTGGGATAACTGATATCGATGACCAGATAGGCTCTTAAAAATGTTTATGCTCGTTAATGTGCAAAATGCTAGTGTTAGTACAGTGCACTCTCGTTTATCGGACTCGGCGACATCGGAACACCGCTTCATCGGAACTGAAAATCTGGATATTATTAATTTTTTTTCTTACGGAATAAATAATTTTTCCGTTTTATCGCCTTCAGTTTCCATTCGTTCTATCCGCACAACAGTGAAGTATCACATTTTGCATCAAAGTCATCAGGCGTTTTCCATAACCTGTACCCATCGATGTGATTTACGAGGCCGTGGAGTATTCGCACAAAAATAGAAAGAGGATGGGGGCAGGAAGTGACCATCCGCGTCGACCGCTTCCCAAACTGTCATTCAGTCTGTCTCGCGTCGCGACTGCACCTGTGCTACGTGGAAGTCAGTTGACTGCTGGAACATGAATATGGAATATGAGAATAAAGATGTTGGATATTTATTTCCTGCGTTGTTTTTATTCCTATAGGTTCATTGTTACCATGTTCAAAGTTTGGTTTGAGTGACTTATTTTCATAAAATATCTTGTGTTATCTTAAAAACAAGAGTGAATACAATCACGATAGGTCACCGTACGGGCGGAAATGATGACTCACGACGGACTCTGCTTTATCGGAATTTTTTGACATCCAAACCGGCCGTCCGCCACATTAGTTCCGATGAACGAGAGTGTACTGTATATACAATATTGTTTGGCATTCGAACAGGTCAGTAAATTGAAATCACTACTATAGTGATGGCCATAGCTATCTTGAACAAGGCCGCTGTGTTCAAAGTGGCAACAGTGTGACACCGACCGTCAGGCATGGGTGGAGTTACGGAGGGGCAAGGGGAGCAATGCCCCTCCCCCAAACTAAAACAGATTTTTTTTAATCCCCTTTTATAATAATTGAAATATTTATTTAGACTTTCAGAACTTTCCTCATTTTTATCAAGAGATAAATAAAATAAATGAAACTTGTTGTATGTCCAAGTGGATCACACGTATTATTTTACCGGAAACGGGATAGGAAATAAAAACTACATGTTGAGGGTAAAAGACCGACCGGCCATACTGGACAATATCTCTAGTAAACTTTACATTCAATAAAATCAGGCCATGTCTACCGATCTTTCGATCATACGATATTCAAATAAACGAATCTGATTGGTGGAGCAAATTCCAAACATCTCCTCATACAAACCACAAAACAGTCAGTCCAGCTCCAGATTTTTTACCATCCGTCTGCGCTCCGCCGGTCGGTCTTTTACTCTCAACATGTAGTTTTTTATTTCGTATCCCGTTCCCGGTAAAATAATACGCGTGATCCACTCGGACTCACAACAAGTACTTATCACGTATTACATATTCTATGACACACAATCCTCAATATGATAGTAACAGCATTTCAAACGGAATGAATTTAAGAGGACAATAATACAACTTTCCAAGAACAACATATTATGACTTTTGTTTGTGAATAAAACTAAGAAAACTTTTGAACAAACAAACCTAGGACGTTGGTGACGACACTCGCCGCTTGCTGCTCCAAAGTCAGCCCCTGGATCGGGAGGATCTCGTGAGGCTGGTTACCCTTGCCACCTGCACATACAGCAGTGATTGTTGGCTAACTTGCAGTGTAAATGTCAGTTTATGTTACTTGCAGGCTCGGATTTCGCTATAGGCCCAGTAGGCTCGGCCTAGGGGCGCAAGCTGTCTGGCGACACACCGCCAAGAAATAAATTTATACATAGTCATTTAGTTTTTATCTCTATAGCTACAAAAATGTTTTGGAAAAGATTAACAGTTTTACGATGAATGTCAAATTTTAGTATGATACAACATATATCCTAGTCAAAGACGAAAGTATAAGAAGCCGTTATTAACTAGAATGTAATGGTTGCCGAGCAAAAGACAAGCAGTACGCATTGTCATTGCCTCTGGACTTTCAGAGACTTGCTATTGCCCCAGGGCGGGGGTGAGTTGTGGCACAGGTGCTTGTCATTTTTTTGCACATTAAACACTAGTTATAAGCATTAATTTAAGTTTTTGTTGAGTTTTATTAGTTTTTAATATAATTCACTATGGCAAATGCTTTATGTTCTAAAGTATGTTGATGAAACATTTTTGTAGGCCTAATTAATGTGTTGTTATGGAATTATACTATACATAATGCATTATTGCTTTGTAAATTAATTTTTATCAGATATTACTATAATGATGTAAATTAAAGTTATTAATAAACATTCTTGTGATAAGCATATTACTACTTAAAAACTCAATAGGCTACAATCTCTAAGATGTTAAAATGTAAGCAGTATGAATTTACCTTGAAAAATAACAAACAAAATACAGCAGTACAGTAATTAATTATCAGCTTAGACAGCATTAGATTAAAATTTTAAAACCACTTCACTGCACAAAAATGCATTTTATATAAAAAATAAAAAATACAAGAGCACGAGGTTGAAATGATTTGTCAATAAACAATTTGTCGTCGGGAGTAGGAACACTTTGAGATAAAATAACTCTAGCACAAGATACAACAAACGGGATGTCTGAAATCCGCCGGGACGCCATTTTATATTCTGTCATTCTCTCCTTGGGTCTAGTGATCGATATGATATTGGTAAAAATTATATGATTACTAAATAAACACGTCTATGGCTAGAATACATAATCTACTTTCAGGGATTTTAGGAACAACTACAGTAACCTCAAATCTAGGGGCGCAAAGAAATATAGAGCCTAGGGGCGCTGTTATATCCGGCCCTGGTTACTTGGTAATGATAAACTGTGAAACACTGTAAAATTTGTCCGCTTACGCCACTGAACAGATTATAATTGGAGAACATTGTAACAATTCGATCAACGAAAATTATATCATACGGCTTTTATGGTGAAGAAAGATCAGCAGAAACATAGATTACCGCGCTTCGGCTGTCTGCATGTTTGTTTTTTTTTTTTCGATGCAGGTGGACCAACGGATTAAAATGTTTTTCAAACTAAGGGAGCAGCTGGAAGATCTGATGGTTCCTGAGCCAAGACTCGAACCAGGGCTGGGTGCTAATCCAGGGCTCTACCACCTAGCTATGGCAGATGCTGCCCTCACTGAATTACGATTTGATTTTCTTATTATTTAAAACAGTTATAATGCAATAAAACACGATTCTCTATGAATACAACTTGTTCGTTGCTGTCATCAACGATCATGGATGCTGTTGCTTTGTTGATTCTATTAGTAGGTGTTCCACGAGCATCCAAGTAGGAATTGCGCCCTTCCAAGTAGGAATTGCATGTGGGGAGGTAGTTTTAGTAAATTTTAAAAACATTTTTTACATGAACAAAGAGTTGTGAATTTGGACCGCACTCTGGGAAAAGTATTTGTTGAGCATTTTTCAGCAATGAATGTTAAAAAGTAATGATTCATTATCCTTATTTCAGATCACCTAAATCGCCTCAAACACACCAACAAGGAAAATCATCTTACAGTATAATCAAATTTAAATTGTTCAATATGACTAGAAAACAAAGATTTGATAATGGGATTGAACTCAAAACAAATTAATCTTTCTAGTCATAGAGAAACTATACCTCGTTCAAAATAAATGTGCGATCAAAACTCTGATTTCAACTCCCCCTATCTTTTCCCATTCCTCTTACTGCCAGAATCCAACCAATCAAATCACAAAATTATTACACCTGTTTAATGTTTAATTTCACTTTATACCAATGTTTTGTTCTTTTGTAAACAAATATTCTTATTTTGACGTTTAAGATGTAAAAAGAAAGGCTTGCAATGGCAACTAGGAGATTTAACACAATCATCAGCGCTATTCTATACTCTGAATTTCAAAGGGGAAATTAAAATAACATCTGATCGTAAAGAAAATAGGGGAATTCAGAAAGTTATTGAGGGTATTTTCCTTGTGGTGGGAAATAAAATTATGTCTTTCGACAGCACAATTATTTTGAACGGAGTATAGTAGGATTGACTACTTTAAATGTTTTGTAAACCTTTTATCAATAACCTGTAATTTTAATTATATAACATTTGTAGCTAGAGTAAAATTAGGTTTTGTTCTAAAATAAAAGTTTGTTATTTCAATCATTTTTGACTGAAAGCGAATTAAAATAAATAATTTATACTATGCATAATTATAATACTGGGGGGCATGTTGAAATGCTCAGGATGGATTTGAAGTATACTAAAATGTCATAAGCACGTTACCTCTGATAGTTTCTGTATAAGCACTAACAATAGAATAAACCTTACTGGATTCAACATAAGGCTGGAATGGTAGAACTAAGGCAAATATTGCTTTCCCATTGGGCTTGAGACTTTGGCGAATTTGTCGCAGTATCTTGTATGGCCGGTCACATCGGTCCAACAGGTTCAAACAAGAGATCACATCAAACTTGTGGTTTCCCCAGTCGTCAATCTCGAGCACTCTGAAACACAATACACATTATTACTTAAAAATCCATTAGTTCTGTAAAGTTAATTGGCCGAATAACTGATGATACAAAAACAATGATTATTTGACTAAATTATACACAATAGACTCTCAATAGTCTGAGTCATCCTACAATCCGACAACACCTCTCCAAAAAAATGTGTTTTATAGAGTCCTTTGAATAAATTTTGGGAATAACTATGTGATTCTATGAGTACCCTTATCATTTTTATTACCACAATTTTACTTTTAGTCACTTTTGGTCACTTTTTAAAATGAAATTGTATTTAATAAAAATTGCACTTTGGTTTTCTTTTATAAAAATTGATATAGTGGCCCTAAAAAGTGAACATAAATCCATAATTTAACAGATAAGACATGTGTATTAAACTGGTTTGTTGTTGGTAACTCACTTAGGCCTATGTAAACAGTTTTACCTAATTTTACCCATTCCTGAGAGGTTACTTTAAGGTCATTTAAGGTAAAGGTCATCTTTATAATAATGTTATCTCCAGTAAACCATAACATTCTATAATCCGGTAGAATCCCGGAGTCATATGTGTCGGTTTATCGAGAGCCTGAGAACAAAATTACATGTTTTAAATACCCAAGAATTTCAATAGACATATATCACCATGTTGAAAAGTAGATTTCTGAATATTTTGTTAGTTTAAAATGAGTTCATGAAACAAAAAGTAGGTCTATTTTTAAGTACCTAAGCAGCAGTAAGTTTAACAATTCATTTTAATACTTTTCTATGGTAAAAAACTTTCCTACCTCTCTCAATTATAATTCAGAGTTTTAATTTCTCAATTATAAACTGGGCCCCATAACTGACATTAGTCCAAAGCCACTCGGTCTCTTGAAGCCACTCGGTCGGAATATCACACAACCACTAAGTAGATAGAGTACAAGTTCAATGCAACTTAGTACATGAGATGGGCGAACAAGCCGAGGTTTATTTAAATGGGATTAGTCAAGTTTGCTAAGCAGTGAAAAGCAATCACTTGGAATTAAAGTTCCTTGGACAACTTGGTTCCAGGAGGGTCATCAAAAGTAACTGAAGATGTTCTCAACTAAAGAAGATGAAATTCAAAAGCTTTGATTAATTAGGCTGCTATTTCTATGAATGAATAACAGATCTAGTTAAAAATTAAAACCAACAGTCCAGGAAAACAAACTAACATATTACACATAGTCCGTTAAATTAACCATAACTACTAGCCTCTTTAGTCCGTGTCAAAATTATAGTTAGTAAATTGAAAAATTATTTTAAATACTCATTATTAGTTGTAAAACACAATCCATCCCTACTGAGGAACAATAAAAAACATTTTGAATTCTTTTCTTATTACAGAACTATAAACACATTTGCAAGGTAGGCCCTAGGTTTTCTGGTGCCCTAGACGAAAATGTCACTAGGCGCCCCCCACTTGAGTCGTTTCTTTTAGCCGTTATTACATATTACAAAGAAACCAAATTTTAAAATAAAAACATACTTTTATTACAAATTTATTATCATACAAAACACTTAAAATAAAAAATAATTCATAAAATTTACTGTACAAAAAAATTGCACAACAATTATGTCTACCCATTGCGAAGATCTATTGCATACATCAAGAAAAAATCAGAGACAAGTGAATGTTCTTCACCTCTGATAGTTAGCACTCTTTTATTTCGCTCATGACTACTGCCAGTCAAGGCTCTCTTTCCCGCTTGTGGGGGACTGTTTACCGTCAATTTGGGGGACGTTTATCCTGGTCGGGGGCGCTGTTTACAGCTGATCACATGCACTATTTATGAATATTCGGGGCGCCCTTTACTGTCAATCATGGGCGCTTTTTACCACTGATCAAGGCGATGTTTACCGCCAGTCACGGGTGCTATTTACCATTGATTAGAAGACCATGTTTATTACCAGTCGGGGGAAAAATTTACCCTTGATAAGAAGGCAATATTTACCGCCAGTCGGGGGCGGTTTTTACTGTTGATCAGGAGTGCTTTTTTGTACGTTGGGAACACAATTCAACTCAACAACAATTTAACGGCGGGTGGGAGCGATATTTAAGAGTGATCCGGGGCGCTATGAATGCCTGTTAGGGGCGATTTTTACCACTGATAAGGGGCTATACCAACTTTTGAGGGTGCCCCTTGCCTCCAATCAAGGGCGCTGTTCACCAGAGGCGCTATTTACCGCTGATCAGGAACACTCTTTAAGTCAGATCACTGACTCTCGTGCCCCTCGGCCTCGGAGCCCTAGGTGGTCGCCTAGTTTGCCTATATGGTAGAGCCAGCCCTGCACATTTGTCAAATGATTTCATATTTCTATTGATATCTAAGGCTGAATAAATGGCCAAGAGAAATCTACTGACACAGAAGTTACCATGAGGTGTTAATTTTTTTTTCTTTCTCTGAAGATTCAAATACCTTCTGTTATAATATAAATTGTTTCAAATTCATGCTTTATGTGGGTTTTAACTTTTCAACACACAAAAGTGTAAGTAAACACAATTAATTCACTTTACAGTTAGTTGAATTTGAAACTTAATTTAATTAGAGCAGTGTGGAAAACTAGTTTAGGCCTACTTAGTATGTAATTGTTTGTAATCTAACAGAGCCTTACTTAGCTGTGACTATTCACCACTGTCGTACCATCTTAACATTTAAAATATTTATACAATCGTTTCTGAGTCTGTCTGGTGGTTATATTAATTAGATTAATTTTCAAGGATTGTGTCTAAACTAAAGGTATTCACATGCAGATATATCAGAATACTCTTACCTTTTACCTAAATGAACTTACACATAAAAGAAATTTTTTCCCATGTATTCCTGTATGTAGGAGGAAAACAATTGTGCTAAGTGGAAAAGTGAAAAATGGAAAGAAGAAAGTGCGAAGTAGTCTCAGACCAGTACGTAATCTAATAAACGATTCTAAAAAAAACTAAATTACCAGTGAATGTCATTTTGATTTTTACAATGATTCTTTGAATGTAAATAATTTTTAAGTGATTCCAATCACATAAGATGGCAAAACTGTCTTTTAGATGCTGTCTTTTATGAGCAACTGATTTTTCAATCTTTACATAGAATTGAAGATTACGAAGTTTGATCAATTATACAGTTGATATACAGTAGAACCTCGATAGTTCGACTATTTGTGGACTTAGAGAGTGTCGAACTATCGAAAAGTCTAACTATAGGGAGTATATGGGAAGTTTTACTACAGGGAGCATAAAAATCATGAGTTGAATTTGAAAACACTAAATTTTAATGAAAACATAGCTTGATTGAACTATAACGTAGCAAAAATTAAAACCTTTCACCATTTTGTTTTTTATTTTCACTTTTGTCACTTCTCAACAAGGACATTATCAGTCGTTACTGACATGCTAAGTAGTAAAGGACAGTGTCGAACTATAAGGAGTGTCGAACAACCGAGAGTCGAACTATCGAGGTTCTACTGTACTATAAAAGAATGAATTTAAGTTACACTAGGCATTATAGTTTCCAGAAGAAAATAGCTATTTGTGTAATAAGAGCATAATGTACGTCATTGCCACTCGAGAATTGTAGATGGCCACACGAAGCGTCAGCTGAGTGCGGCCAAACAATTCGAGTGCGGCAATGACTATTTGCGCTCGTATTACACACAAGATTTTTTCTACCAACATAATTGTTACATATTACATGTTTTATTGTATACAAAATGTCATTTAGATTATTTTGTATTTATTTCTATTGGAACATAATGTTAACTATCAAACATAACCTCAAACTAAAAAAGAAGCAATTACTAAACAACAACAATGAATAACAGCTGTAGCATGGTTTGCAATAACAGCTGATTTAAAATTGCTGTTTGATCTAGCGTGCGGTAAAGAATCATTGCCGCTCTAGAGCGGGAAAGAAACGGAAACCGGAAATGAACTGTTTTGCATAGGGGTTACAGGTGTGGCAATGCAATTATTTCCATGCAGTAGTAGAAAAAAATATTTATCTGCAAGTAGAAAGCTGCGTCCGCACTGGCCAAACATTTTCGCCGAACAAAGTTCTTCCAAACTTTTGTTTGCTCATTGCTAACCTTTTAAGAATGTAAATCATATGGCCGGTAATTGTTCGCTAGGAATGTTTGTTGGTTTTTTGTGTTCGCCGAATAATTTTGCCACAAATGTTCGGCCAGTGCGAACGCGGCTTAAAAAGGTACCGGTATATATTAATTGAAAGGATAAAAGAAAATTATACCATAAAGTCTATAAACTGATTATTGACTTCAGTTTGAAGTGGTTGTTCCTAAAAAGAGATGTGAGACTGATAGGTGCATGTAAGAGAAGGGTTGATTTTAAAAAGAAAAGAGGAGACAAACCTGTTAAAGAAGAAATGGCTTGATTCTCAAAGCAAAGTATCAAAGTCTAACATGATTAGGAGCAAGTTTCTACAAATGGTCTGCATTCAATTTTAAGACTTCATATATAAGTGGCACCAATGTGTATCACATAACAATCAATAAAGCGGGGACAGATCGACCAAGTAGGATTGAACTCTCCTGAACCAGCCTTCAGTCACAGTCAGAAGTCTCCTTATCACAGAGAAATTAGTTTGATAACTTAAAGGTGTGAAATTAAACCTGGGTTTGATGGACATCCAACATTGTTTGGAAGGAAGAATTATAATAGGAAGATTATTTTTGTTAGTACTGTATTTTGTTTTATACAAAATAAAAAATGAATAGCCAACTTATATTTAATTTAATTTGTTTAAAATTTTGTCACTGATATCAAAATTGGGTGCTAATCAAATGAAAATGAAATTGCCTATTTGACTGCATCCGAGCAGGACAGGGAGGTCCTCTAGTATGGATTAAATTATGTTATCTCAACCGGAAACTGAAATAAAATTTAAATTTTATAAGATTATGGGTTAATTGTTTCTTTTTAATAAAGTAAACAATTATCAGCACCTGAATTAAAATGGATATAATGAACTTAATCAGAATATGTGAATTTGCATAGAAGACATAAAATAGAAAAGAATGGAGGGGGAATGTGTTACAGTGGAACAACATACAACATAAAACCAAAAACATATATAGTTTAGATTGTTTACAAAAGACATGCAGTATAAAGTTGTGGTTTAATTTAAGTTAGTGAGATTGCGCAGCCCATTTGGTTAAGTTTTCCCTGACTGTAAAGTCCTATTTCTATAATGTGTGTGACATTGCAGGGTTTTAAAGTTTGTTTTCCTTCTTTCTCCACGATATGAGTACAGTATATTTGACACAACTTATGATCCCAAAGCAAGTTCTATATATCTCCAAATTATAGCTCTTCAAAGATTGCCAGGCAAAAAAGTGATGACAACAGGTAGAGTTTTTATGATTCTCTGGACCATAAATTACAAATGTAACAAAAAACCTCACTTTTCCATTTTTTAAATATTTGTTAGGATAAATGCCTACAGCATGAAAGTTTGAATGATGATGGCATACAGTAGTCCCGCTGTTCCAAAATCCCGATATTCTGAAAATCTGTCGAATACGAACACATTTTGACCGAAGGGAACAAATTTGTTTTTAGTTTCAAAAAAAGTAAAAATTGCAGTCACCCATATTACACAGAGTTTACGGCCCTTAGACATGAATCCGTCGCTATTGCAGTCGCTATTCTATGGTTCGATCGTTAACATTTTTTACTATGTTTCAATTGTTCTTTTCACTATTTGATGGGGTAATCACTAGCGAACACTTCCCGCTATCCCATCGCCATTCAGAGCCGAGATCATATGCCCCATTCAAATAAATGGCAGTAGGAGTAAACATGTCAACATTTTAATTTTGCATTATTTATAAACTCTGTGTGCTACATCTAACAGAGTCCAGTCCCATTTTTTTATTATTATTATTTTTTTTAGGGACTCTACTGTACTTTGCCAATTGCAAAAATTATCCAATTTTCAATTTATAATTAATGATTTTTGATCAGATATAACCATCTGTTTAGATGCTCTTCATTAAAAAAATGGGTGGTGAAACCAATAGGTAGTTACAGTTATCTAAATTTATGATGTTAAATCTTTACAATTCCCATTTATATACCTTGAATTGAATAAATAAATAAATAAATAATTCAATAAATATGGAGAAATTATGAGCCAGTAAGTACGTCAACCTTAAAACCATCAACTATTAACATAGGAGGGTCGTTTTTACTACAACTCAACAAGGTTTTTTGTACACTACAACCTTTGGTTTTTTTTCTTTTTTTTATCGTGCATAAATGAATTGGTAGATATTCCCATTAAAGGTAAAATTATATTAATCACAGATAAAAATACTATACGGTACGGTAACTCAAATCAGCAAAATTTACATCTAGACATATCAAATTCCAATCAAGTTTTAAATATTATTGAGTGGTTCAATGACAATATTTTAAAACCAAATAACCATAAAACTAAATTTTATGTCATTCATCAATAAGGTTAAATCAATACACAACAACAAGTGATGAAACGATAAAGCAAAATTCCTTCGCCTGAAAATAACATGTAGCCTGTGTCTTGGACTTGATGTATGTAACGAAATCAGCAGTGGCTTCTTTATGATAAAAGTACTATCAAAGTGTTGCAGAACTAACATTACAAAATTAATATTTCACACTTATATATATAGTAATCACATATCGCACATGGATTAATATTTTGGGGAACAAGTAGTGATGCAAAAAGTGTTGCCAAGTAGAGAAAAGAGCACCACAAACAATTTTGAACATCCCAAGAATAAACTGCTCTTGTGTTTAAAACTCCAAAATTTTAACACTTATCCCTTTAAATATTACAATCTGCTTGTTTTATTCACACTGTTTGATAAAAATTTCAAAAAAGAATATTTCAGTGAAGAAAAAAAAAAAATATATATATATATATATATATAAACACCATATTTTCCAAAAGGAACCAAATTAAATGATGATCAAAATTTACAATAATCTGTAAAAAAACTTAGAAATACTAGGAGTAATAAAATATTTTAGAAACTTTAGAAATAAGACATAATTTGCAAATGTTACTAAACAAACTGAAGATTTTTTAAAAAAGATGAAGAAATTGTTATTACGTTTAAGTTAGTTTTATTTATAAATTAAAAATTATTTATATTGTATGAATATTATATTACCAATCATATAGATCGTGTTATATGGCTTTTAGATCACAAATAAATAAATAAATTTAATACTGTTTATGAAACTATTGTAAATTTTAGTTATCCTAGATGAGGCTGAATGAACCTCAATGTGATTTGGTTATAACTTTTTAATAATGTTTGGGAAACATTGTAGTGCACATTATCTGCTTTAAACATTAATAAAATAAAAATATTGCATACAAATTTCTCAAAAAAATCTCAAAAAGAAAACTAATGTAATAAGGGTAAAAGGGATTTTCAGTAAGTAGTCCTATCGTAAATCTATTGAGTTACTTCGAAGAGAAAGAATTATTAACTCATAGGGATTATTTAAACTGACAATATGAATAACATTGTAGACAAACCTATTCTGGATACGATAAATAAATGGTAATCGTGTATCATGATAATAGAACAATAACAATGACAGATGTGTCAACTATATTGTGCAATATGCAATACATAATCCTGTTACATCCCTGTCAGGTTATCAGACATTCACAGACCATTGACAGAACAAACAGTACGGCCTTAATATGTCGTACCGTACTTAAAACTCATTTTACAAAAATATTGCATGAGTTTTCTTTGATTTAATTGTTTTCATAATATTTAGTTAATTTAAAGTTATTATTAAAACAAAACATTTGTTAGTTTTGTAACCCTGTAAACCAAAGGACTGGATGGCAGATATGATAACACATTTTGAATAAAAAGTTTTCTTTAAGAAAATAATTTTCTATAAAATTTGAAATCTTTTAAAAATTTTTAACTATCTGTGTTATTGCTTTGAATAAATAAGAAAAAGCAACACAACCTTCAATCTTGAAAAAAATTATAGAATCAAGTCCATGAAGGTCAAAGGAAATGTGGCAATTGGTATTCTCCTGCCATTTCTTCATATAGCAATGATAGAGAGGTCACACAAAACACAAAACGGACAAAAACCACTAGCCAATGCAAAATATGTTATTGAGGGCTACCTAATAATATTAAAATAGGCCTAATAGTAAATCACAAATATTCTATAAAAAATATTAAATTTACAAGGAAATTTTAAAGATTTATCACAAATTACGAAGTTTTAACATTATAGTTTAGCATTCACTACTCATTAATTGGTTTTTTTTATTCATGGACCATAGAGAGACCGAACAGTACAAACAGTGTGCGCAGCCTCAGGGGTCGCACTTGAAACCTGTTTAACAAAAATATTGTATGGTTACTAGATTTCATCATTTTGTGTGTTTTTAAACATCTTTATAATTTTGCCATTAGGTATAAGCCAATGTGTCTTGTGAAGCCAAAATCATTCAAAGTGGTTTTATATATTTCTTTTTAGGAGTTAGCCTGATTTACTGTCAATAAACCAATGTTTTATAGAATAACTTTGTATAACTGTTCAGAAAAATATTAATTTGTATTAGTTTTAGGTCTACTAAAGTTTTTTACTTTAAGGTGATGATAGTTATCATTAGGATTATGCCTGATTAATTGTAATTACTAACTTTCTCAGACTTTCCCATACTAGAATAATAATAATATGCACTTTATTGGTTATGGAAAAGTATTCTTTTCATGTTTTTTGTCAAATATTGCTCCTTTATTAATTCACGGAAAACTATTCATCAGTACTCAATGTAGTCCGGCAGATATGTAGCAATTATTGGCAAGATTGTGCATTTGACGATGGAGATCTAAAATTTGGAACACAAATAATACATGCACAAATGCTTAAATTTAGATAGGAGGCCAAGTTAGATTTTTCATGTATGGGGTCTTGTAGGCTTTAAAACGGGGGTTTCCCATTTTTTACCATATAAATTCCCAATTACTTAATTTTGAGTTTATTATCTACCAAGAACTTTAAAAATTAAACAATTTAGTATTTTCAACTCTTAAATTATCTTGAGTTGTTGCAGAGAAAATAAAAATAAAAAAATATAT
Organism: Neoaliturus tenellus; assembly: GCA_030545055.2. NCBI lineage: Eukaryota > Metazoa > Arthropoda > Insecta > Hemiptera > Cicadellidae > Neoaliturus > Neoaliturus tenellus. Next base: position 83,666,375 of record CM061532.1, read on the forward strand.
CATCCGATACGTGGATTTTTTATCCAATGTGATGTATTGGTCTGTGATGTATCGATCATATTGAAGTATTTCCAATTGATAGTATTTTAGGCACTATGCGAATAATGTATTTTATTCTATATATTATTATTATGTAATATATTTTATATTATTATATATTATCATTATTTAATATTCTATAATACATTATTTAACTATGCAAGTTTTTTTTTATATTTGATATTATATTCCTGACTAATATTGTGATACTGCAATCTGTGATATAGATAATTAGATTTAAGTTTTCTATTCGATTTGACAAGTGCCTTGCATGTTAATCTCTTGACTGTATCAATGCATCCAAAGATGTCAAATGATAATAAACATTGATTCTTGATTCTAGATGATTCTTGAATACTAGAGTAGAACCTCGACAGTTCGACTCTCGATGGTTCGACACTCCTTATAGTTCGATACTATCCGTGACAACTTAACATGTCAGTAACAACCGATAATGCCCATATTGGAGATAACAAAGGTGAAAATGTAAACCAAGTGGCGAATAATTTGAATGTTGGATATGTTAAAGTTCAATCAAGTTATTGTTTCATTGTTTCTTAAATTAAACTAACGATTTTTATATTCCCTATGTTAAAATTTCCCATATAGGCTATTCCTTATAATTAGACATATCGATATTTTCTATGTCCACAAAATGCCAAACTATCGAGGTTCTACTGTATCGAATAAAAAACAAATTTATCGATGTATCGCATATCAAATATCGATATATTGGATAAGATCAGATTTTTTCCCTCTGCAACAGCTCAAAATAATTTAACAAAATTCCAAAAAAATAAATATTAAATTGAAGAAAATCCTAAATTTCTTATTTTTTTTAGCTCTTGCAAGATTTGTAACTCAAATTTATGTAATCTTTAAATTGAATGATGAAAAATTGGAAAACCTCTTTTGAAACCCCATAAAACCCCATACGTGGAAAATTTAAGATGGCCTTCCATCTAAATTAATGTCTTTGTCCATGTGGTTTGTGTGTTCCAAATTTGGGATTTCTATCAACAAGCGCACAATCTTTCTACATATCTGCCGGACTAATATGTATTTTCCTATATTAACCTTTCCTATTTAGGATTTAAACTTCCTACAACAACGACTTGAATTTGTAAAAAAAATCTTAAATGTATAGTCCTTAAACGGCTTCAAGGAATTTATCCAATGAATTTCAAACTAAGAATGTTACCGCTGATCGAGTCAATATCCCGGGGGGAAATTGTCGCTTATAAAAACGTCAGACGCTAACAGACTTAGCAGGGATTTCCTCGGCCTCATTAAAAAGTTATTGGCGTAGATATTTCTTGACACCTCAAACGATATTACAGTGTCTTTTGCACTAAAATGATATTTTAAACTTCACTGCAAAATCTTTCATTTCTTTAAGTCGATAGCGTATTTTAAGGATTTTAAGTAGGCCTGCCCAGCAAAATGTAGCCCATGCATAAAAATTTTTTAACAGAACTAAAGTGGAGAAATTTTTAATAATATCACCATAATCTTTACGGTTTGTATTCGGCACTTCAACAAAAAAATAATCTGAAAAGTTTTGTGTAGTCGAAATATACAATTTAAGTTGCTACAGTTGCTCCAGGCAGGCGTTATGAAAGGCGAGGTCGACTGTTTATCTAACATTATTATTATTATTTCAAAAATACTAATACATTTTTACACAACATTATTTTTTATTATTTTTTATAGCCAACACTGTAGACAGCTCTTACTTTAAGTTAAAAAATATTTTACGAAAATGTCTGAAGCAGGAAGAAGTTGTATATTGATCAAGCGACCCCATAATGAAAGCTTTGGCTTAATCGTCAACCCCACCCTAAAACGAAAGAGCCATAATATACAAACTTGCCCTCCCTCGCCCACCCCCCCCCCCCCCACCCAACCAACATCGCTCCTTTGCTAATTTCCTCAGTAATGATAACAGGCGCGTCTGATAGGGGCTTGCGAAATGAAGAGGGGGGTAGGGGGCCGGCGCGGCGGAATTAAAAAAGATAAGCCGTAAAAGAAAACAGTCAAACTTAAATTAGATTTTTAATATTTTGCGAGGGAAAATTTCCCTGGCTTGTCATAAAATGTGGAGAGCGACGGGAAACTATAAACATCTGGGTTTAAAAATAGAGAATATAAACATTATATTTTCATAGTTTTAACTAAAACTACAGAAGTAGACAAGGAGTGTAAAGGGTTTATACAAGTTAAACCTCATGCTGACTGTATCATTCATGTGTTTCAATTAAAGTAAATCGATGACAAAGAAAAAAGTTATTACTGGTATCTTGGTGATTAATTATGGGCTTTGAAAAAAAAACAAATTTATTAAAAGCCTTTGGATACAACACTAGCTGTTTCCCGTCACGGCCTCGCCTGTGATTGAATTTATTTTATAGGTAATTAAGCTCGTTCACTATCCTCACTCGCCGTCAGGTTTAGCTTGTTCGCTACACTCACTCGCTGTCACGCTCACCTTATATATAAGATATCGCTAGAATGCCTAAAATTCGAATTTTTTATTGAATTTGTTTCTTAGCAACCAATACAAATAGATAAAATAGATATTTTCAGATTTTTACAAACTATTGTACTATGCTCTATGGGTCAGAGCTCTTTGGACAGATTTGCACCAAACTTCACACAAACTATCCTTGAATAATTCTTAATAATGTCTGAAAGTTTCATTACAATCTGTCAAGCGGTTTCAGAGCCCATAGGCAACATACAAACTATAATGAAACTATATATAATTCCTCTTTATGGATAAAGATAGTTTTAGTAGCGAACAAGTATACACAAATGTTTGGTAAAAGTAACTTCACATAGTATATATTCAAAGTTACAAAAACACAGTTTAATAGAATCCTGCAAATAGCGCAGATAATAGAAAGACCTCTAATGGCAATACGCCTTCTAATGATTGATATATTCATCAACAAACACGCCGTGACCCTTCCATAATCCCTCGGTTACACCTGCAACACCGACAAATTAACTTTTCAATTGTCCCTGACCGTGAGACAAAGGCCGTGACCGCGAGTCGGATCTGCTAACCAGATGTTTGCCGACAGTCAGGGGCGTTTGCAACCCTTTACCCGGCAAAAACCGCCCTAATTGACCCAGTTTTTTGGTGGTCAGCCGCACCCTCCGACTGTCACCCTCCATGCATCTGGCCGGGTTGTTTAATAATATTATAATTCTGTAGGACAAACACCCTTGACCTGTTTTTTGCCCGTTTAACCCTCTCGTTAACCAGCTGGCCAGGTTTTTGGCAACCGTGGCGAACGTATTAACATACTGACTGACAAGCGGATAAAAGGTATGATGGAGAGGGCTCTATGTCGAGGGTATTAGTCAGTGAAGCAAACGAATTAGCTCGGAGGTAACAATCTGATACTCCGAAGAGTATATGAAACACTTTCAAAAGGGTTATGGTGTATGTTTTTATACATGGAACACTTGATGGCAGTTTAACGATAAAGAACAAACGCTTAAAATACATGTATTAATTAGATTACACTATTATTCTTTTATATTTGGTGGGAGTTTACTAATGACAATTCAAGCCAACTGAAGTATGAGAAATCATTTATTTAGAGTTAGTTAAAACTACGATAGTCATGATACAGACGCCAATCATCGATGAGAGATAGTAAGATTGCAACTTGAGAATTCAACATATTAACCAAATTATAATAATGAAATTATTTAAGAATTTCTGCAATGTAAGTTACAGCTTTTAAATTTTACTAAGTGGTTAAAATACCTGCAAATATATAATTCAATTGTTGCTAATGGCATTTTTAAATTTTGTATATACAAATTAGTGCCTAAAACATTAAAAACATCCAATCAACATATTGTATTTGGTTAACAAGTTATGAGATTGCAGGAAAGCTCCAAATTACAACCTGTTGAAAATAATATAACAATTATTCTCAAAGGTAAAAAAACGCCCACATGGTCAAGGTCCATATGAAACTTACTGGAACCCTCTCTTTTTGAGCGCCCACCGCATGGGTCGGGAGACCTCAGTGACGTAGACTCTGGAGAAGAAGCTTGCCAGGTTCTGGGTGATGAGGCCATCGCCGGCGCCGAGGTCCAGAAGATCGCCGTCCTCGGAGAGCGAGCGTCCCAGCAGCTGGCGGATCTGCGGCTTGGAGAAGACGAACATGGAGCCGCGACCGAGGAGGCTGCAACCCGGGGAGAAGAGTTAGATGAGATCGGACCATCAGGTGGAGGGGTGACGAGGAGGACACGATGTAGGAGGGACAGGAGAGAAAAGAAGGGGGGAAGATAAGAAGGTACGAGATGAAAGGTGAAGAAATTAAAGAAGAAGCTAGCAGGTCTACGGGGGCAGAGAAGGTAAACATTGAGCAAAAGTGGACGCTGCAACAAGTGAGCACCGTTAATTGTTGGACAATCGGGTGGAAAAGGGATGAGGACACAAAGTAGAAGGAACAAAAGAAGAATAGGAACATAAAAAGATGCGTGAGGAAAGGTCAAGGGAACAAAGAAGATCTATGGGTTTTCGATGAGACAAAAATGGAGCCGCGATAAGGAGGCAGAAGAAGGGCACCTACTGAAGGATCAACAAAAGGAATGTAGGAGAAAACGGAAAAAGAGAAAAGGAAAGAAAACTGAGCAATTAAGACAAAAAGGTGTAATATGAGGAATAACAGATCTATGGAGATTATTCAGAAATCAACCCAGAGAATTGGGCATCTGAAGGATTGGGCAAGACTAACACTGAGCCACGACTGAGGCTTCTGCTACCCGAGAAATCTCAGGGAGAAGTGTTAGGTGAGAACCATCAGGTGGATCATACACACGGAGTTGGGATAGGGACACATTGTGTGAGGAACAAAAAGAATAAAATAAAGGCTAAGGATAATAAACTTACGAAACAAGGAAGGCATGTGAAACAAAGAAGAAAATGAAAGTGTAGAAGATTACAACTGGTGTTCACCACAACGGATTGTGGTGATGGGTTTGAGGGGAGAGGAGAAACGCAAATAATGAATTATCACAAGAAACTTATAAAATATATTTACAAAAGATCTCTTTTGTAGAAAAAACGAAATTACCTTCTTAACTTCCTTAGAGGCGTTCTATCAATGCTGATACTGATGACGTTTAAACAAACTTCCGTCCGGTATAAAAAATGAACAATAAAATAGCAAATGATTAAGGATTCATAAAGTACCTATTTATTTTTAGTCATGTTAAAAAAGTAGTGTATTTCGTAAAAGTAAAATAAGGGGTATTCACTTTCTTCAAGAGACTTTGATTGTTACTTCATACAAAAAAAATACAAAAAAAAAAAATAAAAACGTAGGATCAGCCGTCAAATGGTACAGGCAAACACAATTCCCACATGAGTCATAAGCTTGAGTGAAATATTGAGGTGTTTAGTTTTTTAGTTGCATTACGGAATCATCCGACATTACTCCGACCGTAATTTTTTTAACGAGTTAAACTCGATGGCTTTTAAAGACTTCCAAAGCTCACTTATAGGATTAAAAAAATTCCGCGCGATTTACGATATCAGTACTACTCTTACAGTATTTTTAGTTTACTTAAACTAAAATGGTTGATCAACATTATTCATCGTTGATTTTTTTTTAAGTATCGGGTTAATAGATCCTTGCTTATTAGTTCAATTCAAATTGCCTCAATTCATTGCCTAATTCAATTTATTTTTTATCATGGTAATATGGCCATTAAGTTTTCACCAACAACCAACTATACATCTTCACAGTTAACAGCTAGTAGCGTTATTTTATTTTTGTTTACCTTTCGTTATCATTTTATTAAAATAGCTATAAAAAATACAATTTTTGAACTTAGTAATTTTAGACAAAACCCGATTTTTTTCGGGGTTGAGGCTGTTTCTAAACTTATTTTTGGAACAGAACATATCTTAAATTCAAAGCTTAAACAAAAGCTAGTCGCTTAGTTTCAAGATCATGAAAAATATATCGCCACAGGCACTCCTCGTATTATGGTATAGGTTAAATGTTTATCCATTGTGAATAGCCACCGGAACGGAGTATTAATAAATATGGTACATACCAAAATATCCGTCGCAGTTCCAACTTGTCCTTTATCGGATGACCCGGGTTTCGGCCTCTACTAGGCCATAATCATATCCTATCTTCACAGGATTTGAAGATGTACGATACCAGTGTCCCTGAAGATAGGATATGATTATGGCCTAGTAGAGGCCGAAACCCGGGTCATCCGATAAAGGACAAGTTGGAACTGCGACGGATATTTTGGTATGTACCATATTTATAGGTTAAATGATAAACTAGTTTTATTAGGTACTAAAATAATATTTATGGTAGTACCTAAAAATAAGTTATTCGAGTTGTGGGGTTAAGAATTGTGTTTTATGGGATTGTTATGGTAAAAACGTTATAAATAACTTTCCAACATTTCGTATTAAATGTTTTAAAATTACAGCAGCGTTAAAAATATTTCAAACTTAAGAACAGATGTTCTTCTAAGCTGGATTAACTAATCTGTAAATGGTCCTCTTTTTACAGCAAGAAGGAAGACCGTAGGTTTAAAATTTTCAGGGCAGAAATAAACCCGTCGCGTTAAACCCGGCGGTTAAAAGTCGCGGCCAAACTAGCTCCCCACATTGTCTACTCGAGATATGTGCATGCTTCGTTTATCACCTTTTCCATTTTCAGATGGGTCTCAGGCAGGGGGTGGAGGGCAAATCTTATTAAATTGCCCGGGGTATTCCCCTCTCGCGGGGTGGAGGGGTTCCTTAGCAACGGCCGGGCCGAGCGCTGTTTTTTAAAGATGTGTCGCACTCAAGGCGGGGTGGCGCACTTTTGAAAGTATAATGTATTTCCACTGAGTGTGAAAACATTTTGTTGTTTTAACCCCCTCCGCCGCCCCTCGCGCGGGGACTTCGACTCTCTCGCTCCCTCCCCCGGACTCCCTCCCACCCTCTCACTCACTCTCTCTCGCTCACCGAACGTATACTCGGGAAGGTTGACACAGGTTTCTCAGCTTCCTCTTATCGACAACACAAACGGGTGGTCGTGACCTTGCATGTAGTGAGTAGTGGGGAATGGGGGCTTTTGGCTCAGTTCAAGGTCACCTGAGGGATGACGTCATCGATGACGTCATCGAGGTCAATGACCTCATTGATGACGTCATCGATTGCATCATCGATGACGTCATCACCAATGACGTCACTTCCTTGACGTCACACCCATGACGTAACAAAAATGACGTGCTGATGACGTCATCACCCCTTACGTCACCAAGATGACGTCATCGATGTCACAAAGGTCAAGGTCACGCTGAAACCTAAAATTTTTTGGCACTTTTGCTGTTTCTCGCACTACGCTCCGAGTTTCAGTCACAGTTATCATGACCTTGACAACTTGGAGCGAAATTGCGATGAGAAACAGCAAAAGTGCTGAGGAAACTTGAAGTTTGCAACGTGACTCTGCCTAAACCGTCATGTGACACCGCTCGGGTGACCTTGAACTGACCCAGAAGCCCCCATTCGACCATTACTGCAACCGCGATGCGCACCCTAAGACAGACACCGAGCGACTGACTGTCCGGCCCCGCGCACTCTAGGTATATGGGAAGTGGTGGGGAAAATTGTGATGACCTTGGGAAACTTGAAAATGTCAAGCCGGGTAGCACCGTTTCGGTGCTACCTTAAAGTTACATGCTAAAGTGTGATGACCTTGAGTAAAAACATAGAAATACTACAAGTTGATACCGCCCCAGAGTTAAAGTGTGGTGACATTTAGTCAAAACACTGAAATACTATAAGTTGAAATCATCCTAGAGTTAAAGTGTGGTGACCTTGAGTCAAAACACAGAAATACTACTACAAGTCGATCCCACCCCCAGAGTTAAAGTGTGACGATCTTGAGTTAAAACACTGAAATGCTATAAGTCGAAATCATCCCAGAATTAAAGTGTGATGACCTTGAGTCAAAACACAGAAATAGTACAAGTCGATATCATCCCAGAGTTAAAGTGTACTGACCTAGATTCAAAACACAGAAATACTACAAGTTGATGTCGTTCCAAAGTAGAAGTGTGGCGACCTTGAACTACCCCAAATTGTCAGGAATTGGAGTAGCAACAGCGATGTGCACCCTTCGACGGACATCAAGCGACTGACTGTCTGGCTCTGCGCACTCTAGGTATATGGAAAGTGGTGGGGGAAATCTCAAGGTCATCCAAATTGGGTTTTAAAAAATAAGAAACTCTAAACTTCATGCTCCTCTTCTTCCCTTTCCACCTCATTTGTAGGATATATGGTTGACAACGGTAAATGTGACAAATACTCCGGTGATTGTTGACCTCCACTGTGATCTGATTCTTGATCGTCTTGCTGCATTATAACTTCAGACCAATCATAATCTAAAGTGACCTTGAGCTTTATTCCCGGGTTGTCGAGGAGAATAGACTTCATCCAATCGCAGATGGTTTCTAAATAATGCACGTCGTTGATTGTCAATTTCCAACTTGTAGTGGGTACATCTTCGGTGGAAGACATGTCATCGCAAGCAGGTGTGTCCGCCATGGTTGTTGGAGGAGGAATGATGCTTGTTGCAGCGAGCAATGCTGGTATAACAGAGTGGTGGGGGAAATTTCAAGGTCACCCAAATGGAGTTTTAAAAAAGGAAACTTTGTCTATTTACTTATAACGTAACCACTTAAACTAAAAGGATTGGGATCAACAGTACGTTTAATCATCATATTCGGTATATTCTTCATGTTTCTCAGTTTTCACCTCCGCCCAAATAGTACCTCCACTCTTTAGCTCCTTTTCGGCTTCTTCTAGTTGCTGGGTAATCGCCATCTGACATTGAAGTTCAAAATCATCACGCGGCACAGATCCGCAAATATCCATCTGAGCCAACCAGAGCTGTCTAAGGTTCTTTTCCTTTTCCTCGACAGCTTCGACGGCTGCATGTAATTCCTTTTCTGTAATAGAGGAGTCCCACAATTGTTGATCATCGGTTTTGTTGACAACCTCATTTTTGGACTCCTTGTACAAATCGTTCAGCTCCTGCTGAGTCTTAATGGTTACCTCCTTGTAACTAGCACAACTTACATTGAGAGACATCTTGATGTTGTATGGTTGACCGTTGGGGTTGAAATGAAGCTGAGGCACAGCGCTTGGGGGTACTATAAAAAAGTGGGGGAAGTTTCAAGGTCATCCAAATTGTGTTTTAAAAAATCCTATCTTGTTACTGAGCACATACGTCAGTAACAAGATAGGTGTTTTTTCTCTTTTACATCTTTAATATAATAAAGAAATAAACATATTCTACAATGGTAAGAAGAAGAAACCAACTGCTAGTCAGCTGAAATAATCCAAAGTCTGGCTCGCTTCAGTCTTCATGGACGCCGGTGATGAAGTCGCTGGAGAAGAGTAATGTTCAGACTCTTCTTTTGGGTGTCGGAGATTGCGTATATTGCAAGCGTAGACTTGCACATTTATACGGTAGCCTCGCGCCACCATCAGCTGCAACTCCTTGTACAAGTCGTTCAGCTCCTGCTGAGTCTTAATGGTTACCTCCTCGTAACTAGCACAACTTACATTGAGAGACATCTTGATGTTGTACTGTTGACCGTCGGAGTTGAAATGAAGCTGAGGCACAGCGCTTGGGGGTACTATGAAAAAGTGGTGGGGGTGTTTGCATTGAAGCATGTTTGACCTTTAGCTTGGTGGTAGGGGTAACTGTGAAATGCAAAGGTCAAAGGTCAAGGTCACCCGCGAAGTTTAAAAAAAATGCAACATATCAATATGTGACAAACCTCACATATTGATATGTTGCATTTTTTGTCTTTTGTATTTTTTTTGTCTTTTATGGTTTATTTATAAAACATTACAATAACATATGTACAACAGTAAAACTTAAATCTAACACTGCTGCTTGTCGACGATGTGGATGGTCAACTCGGTGGAATTGCTACCCGTGCAACCGTGGGAAACCAGGTAGAGACAGCCAGGTTGGATGGAGCGCAGATCCTCGTTCTGGAGGAGATGGACGAATCGTTTTGGCAGGTAGACTTGGAACTTGGGCTCATCCCCCGGAGTGAATGGTGCCTCGCTAAGACTGCAGCAGATGGTCTCTCCAACTGTAGTCTCCATCTTCTTCATGGCGTGGATAATGTAGTGCTTCTCATCTTTAAGTTCGGAACACTTCTTGACAGGTAGTATGGTAGATTTGGAGTGAGCATTGAACTGCTCAACCAAAGTTTGCAGGAACTGGTGAGATGCCATGGTTGAGTTAAAGAGTGTCTTCTTCTTCGTCTTCTTGCTGGGAGATGTTGTCGTCTCGGAATCTCGAGTAATACTCATGCCAGGTCCCGGTCTGCTCCTCACTTATATAACCCCCGTCACCCCCACCACTCCCCACTTCCCCACTTTGAAGGTAAGATGCGAGTTTATAGGCGTTTTTTAAAGCGCAATGTCTATCTTTTTCATGTTCTGGACTTTTAGTACAAATACAAACATTTTCCATCGTATACTTGTAGTTTTTATCCAAGTCCACATCATTAACCGGAACATGAGTAAATTCTTCGATCCATCTCTTCTTTTCCAGTCCTTTTGTATAAATATTGGTAAACCTGTTTGAAAACTGATGCATGATGTGATACAAGTCTGTGTAACTTGCAAAACCATCATACCAATCGATATGATGGAAATATTTTGAAATCCACCTGTTGGTAGTAGCGGCTTTGCTAGTTAATGATGAATAAGAACATGGTGGTTTGAACAAAAATGTATATGGAACACCTGTATTGATGTCGAAAAACACAAGTTCTTTTATGATAAATCTATCGTCATTACCCCGAAACGCTTGGAACTCAATTATACCAGGTTTGGACTTTACTTGTTCTTCTTCCTTGTCCATTGCGAAGGCCACTCGTCTGCTCATGTCGAAGTCCAAAGATCAACTGATTTCCACACCACGGTAGGTACGACTTTTATACCAGGCCGTACAGTTGTTGGCGCGTTGGTGTATATTTAACGTGGGCACCGTCCCCGGTAGGCCTAACCCCACAAAGCGTTTGATATTGTTTTAAAAACCAACCATTGTCATCTAAGTTTCCATCTTTACATTCTCCTTGTTTTCATTTTCATCACTAACACTTGATTCTTCTCCTCCTTCTTCCTCTTCTTCCTGTTTTACTGATTTCTTATGTAGTTGAGCGTATTTTTCCAATTGTCTCCACATTTGTACTTCATGAGGAACTCTATTAAATATAGAAGTATCCACAGGTCCGTACAGTATAGGTGCGTCCGGTTGTTTGTCCAAAGTGTCTTCCAAATAATCTTTAATAATAGAACTTGAAAACACTAGTTGTCTCAAGTATCTTGTTATTGGTTCAGTTGCACAGGTTACACTGAGAAAAATCGTAACCCCAGATTGCATGTAAATGTTGATTCCCCAAGTTTTTTGTTGTTACCCCTGTGCGGCTGTAGCGGACAGCTAGATGTTGTGGGGGCCTACAGTACAGAACATATTTGGCTAGGCTTCACCCCTAAACATGGCTAGTTTAAACAGTTTAGTCCAACTTACTGTGGTTACCTACAGAGAAATGGGGGCCCCACTAACCAGACTGGGTTGAGCAGATTAGTGACGTCATGGTTAGTGCCAGTTTGTACTAGTGGATGTTAGATACACTAGACAGTCTGAGGAACGTTGCTTGCACTAGTCGTCTTGCGATGGTCCCATGTCGGATGTGAGCTTTGGTAAGACCAGGCTGTTGTGGATGACCGCATGATGGAGAGACGTAACGCCCGATAAGGCTAGGGTGCGCAGCTAACCCCCGCCAAGGATGTGGTAGGCACAGGATGAAAAGATTCCCGTGTTTGACAGGTGACGGCGCATGCGCATTTACGTAGCTTTATTACTCACATAATTTACTAATATCAACAGTCCGTCTTAAATCGCGGTTGCACAATGTTGGTTTCTGACGTTATATATATTGTGTTGTTTTATAATTTAAGTGTATGAAGAAACAAGTAACCTTGTGAGGAATGGGATCTCTTCTAGAGGTAGGATAACCTGGTTGTGTTAAAATAATAATTGTAGGCTTAATAATCGCTGCCACTATAAAGTTAATAGTAAATGGAATGTCTAACCTTTAAATACTATGTATTTACTTTGGTACTTACAGAAGCTTTTGGTTCATAAATCCCTTTGGGACTTTTAATTGGTGATACTGAACTGGAACTTAAACCAATTGTGGACGTCAGAAACAAAAAGTTAATATTTTATAAAAATGTTTAAGTTAATTAGGATTATGGATGCGTTTGGTCATGGTATCTATAGAAAAATATCTCTCCTAGTAACTATGAGGCAATATACAGTTTGTTAAAAGATGACTTCTTCCGTTGTGCATTAACTAAAATGATTTAAACAAGATTTGACTCTCGCTGTTTTACTAGAGAGCTAATGTAAAATTGCTGTTTACATGTTTTTCTTGTATAAATAAACATAACACTGTTTTTCTAATCGTATTTTTTTCTTTGTGGCTAGGCTTAGTGGGAAATCAAAATTTTTAGTGATACACTTTTTATTGTATCCCCCCTGTCAGAAAATACACCCGTCGCAGAAAACCTGCGTAGATACTCAGCAAATTTAAATTATATCATATTCATCTTTAGTACTTTTATCTAGTGGTGAACATCACTGTTGCAAATAAAAATATTAACATTTTAAGTTAGACATGCAGATGCATATGTCATCTGACAATAGCAGGTACAGACACTACATACATTTATTTTCTATTAGAATGCTTGGGATTTAGTTTGTAGGTTTGTTGCCATGGGGGTGGTAGGAAAATATAAGTTACTCCCCCACATACTGAAGGTAAATTGAAAATTGTTTAAAATCTGGTAAAAAGTAAGCGGTATACCATGCTAGATGATTGTTAACTCTCTTGCGAAACTCCATGGGGATATTTCTTGGATTAAAATAAAAAGAAAAGTATTTATGAACATATGTCCTAAAATGCTTCGTAAGGTACCAACCGACATTTTGTTTTTATACTAAATAATTTTTATTTACGTAACGGATCATTATATTAAGTTCATATTTGGCTTTAACGTTTATCACAGCAATGTTCATTTTCAGGAAAAATATTATTATAAATGTTTTTAGATTAGCGGCCAGCCTAAAATGTTTAAATATAGGAGATTTAGTTTAAAACTACGGACTGTGAAATATTCACATTAACACCTGATAACATGATTAAACTTTACAATAACAACATTCAGCAGGAAAAAATTCTGGTGGTGGACTCAAGAAATAAAGTGCCCACCTCCTTAAAGGGTGTAATTTGCAGGCCGTAGGATTTTTTGTTGGTTACCCCTAGATTGGTCTAGTGTCATGACTTAAGGCACTAGACTGTACTTGGCGATCCACCAGCTAGAGAGGGTCGCGCGCTATCCGTGGACGTCGGGGCCCACCAGCTGGCCTGGATCAGACACCAGACTGTACTTGGGAATCCACCAGTTAGAGAGGGTCGCGCGCTAGGCCCGGGTGGGTGGAAGTACCAGTCATGCTTGCTGTTCCCTACAGATTTAATGACTGATCAATGACGTAATCAGTTTTTGACGTCATATGCATAACCCCAGATGACTGGGGGTACCCACTAGCAGGGGCTTGTGTCATGACACTAGATCAGTCTGGGGGTAACCAACAAAAAAACCTACGGCCTGCAATTTACACCCTTTAAGGAGGTGGGCCCCTTATTTCTTGTGTCCACCACCAGACATTTTTCTCAGTGTAGAATAAAAAACTCTTCTCGATTAAGTTGAATCTTTCTATCATGTATTGTTGTGTCTCTAAACCGCAACTGATGGTCACCACGATTCTTTATAATATCAATTTCCACATTTGAATCCAAAAGTCCTACTCTTGTCTTTCTTCCATACATGTTACTAGTTAAATAGCATTCTAGCAGATGCAAGTGCTTCATAAAAGATTCCCAAGCACTATCGGTGAACAAAATCATTTTGGGTCCATGAGTTAAAATTACAGTAGGTGAATAATCCGTCGATTTCATAACACCGATTAAAACACTTTTGTCCAAACTGGAAGAGATTGGGTAAAATATTCGCAAGAATACCTCACTTAATATGTTAGGAGAAATATTATCTTCAATATCCCTTTTCCTCTTGTGTGCATTCTCTCTTCTTTTACCTTTTTCCTCAACATTATTACTGGCGTGGAGTTGTCCGCAAGCGTTGTGTTCATCTCCCTCCGGTTGACCTTGAAGATCTAAAAAGTCGGATATCTCCTTCTCAATATCTACTACATTTTCTTGTGTACCACTAGGAGAAGTCATATTGAATAAGATGCTACCCATACAACAACAGGCAACAAACTGATAAGGAGCGAGCTGAACGCTCTGCTTTTATACTCGCGGAATGCATTGGAATGTAGGAAAACCGGTCTTTTACAATACATTTTTAACAATTCCAGTTAAAGGTGTGTATGTTACGATTTTATCATGTAGAATTAAACAGTATGCAGTTGTATTAGCCGATATAGGCGCGTTGAATTCCATTTCTATTTTTATATCTACACTTGATGATTTTACCGATTCATTTTGTTTAGAACAATCGATTACAACTATAGGGTAACCATCTAAGTATTTTTCTGGTGATAGTAAAGGTGCATTCGTTTTACCATAATATGAACTTTGGAATCTTGCATACATATCGTACAATATGCTGTACTTTTTATTAGCAAATGACACATTTAAATTATCGTATGGAAAAAATTGTGAATTTAAATAAACTTTAATATTTTTCAAGTTGCAATGATCAAATTGGCCTGCATGTTTGGTGATGGTGTCTCTTCTACCTGTTTGTAAACCAAATATAATATACCTGGCTCGTTCCACATAATTAGATGTTTTAACTGTCCAAGTGTGTCGATCCGTAGTTGGCAAGCTGGGATGTTCATGAAATTCCCAACTTCTAAAAGGAATTACAATATCACGATCAGCCTTTAACTTTCTTAATAGTAGCATTCTATGCTCGTCAGCTAATTTAACATGTGGAACTTCTCCATACAATTTTGTCTAATGTTAATTTCCATTCTAAAGTTGCATCTGTTGTACCGTCTGGAGCTTTAATAATATCTTTATCGTTTGAAGATCTCAACAAAACTAATTCTTGTTTAACGTTTAATATTATTTTCCTATAATCTTCAGCAAAACCAAGCAACAAACGTAACGGAATATGAAAATCAAAATTTCCATTTGTATCTGGAGTGATTGTGTCTTTTGCAGGTAAAACCCATCCTGCAGGTTGTATTAAATTGGTTTCATTAGGTGATATAGATGTTAATCCCTTTAAAGTTGTTGCAATACCTACTTTTTTAGTAGAATCAACTGTTACACCTGATATTTCATATCTAATTTCATCAAACAGTAAAGCCATGGGATTATTTATAAATGGAACTGTTGTACCAGTAGTAGTACCGTCCTTTTTAGTAACTTTTCCTTCAATATACAAGTAACTTTCACATGGTAGTGTGTAAATGTCTTGATTTTGTATGGGAATACGAATTTCATCGTTATTGTTTAATTTTGATGAAGTGTAAGGGTTGTGGGTGTGATATTCTTTTTCCCATAGGGTTTCGTCGAATGTTGGACCCTGAGCTATATCCAGTATATCCATTATCGGTTACTTTTAATCCAATTCTCTCTAAGAAACGAATGTTCTCGCGTGTTAACTCCTCCACAGCTGAAGAGCTACTAATGCGGATTCCCGTAGGTTGTTCGCTTTTAAATGTTAAACCCATGATGTTATATTAAAGTGTTGATTTTAAATGTAATCTAACCGTAATAGGCTCTTCTCGGAAATCTATCAAGTTACCGTCTTGATCCAATACGTTCAACACGATGTCTGAAATGAAAGTGGTGTTCAAAGGTAGATATACCAGGTTTTGCGGCTTTTCAACAATTTTAAATCCAGGTGGTACACTGGGGTAAAAAGTATGTATTATATGAGTATTTGCTCCATCTCTGTAAGCTCCTTGTATAATATTACAAGTTATGTCTATACTATTGACTTTTAATATTGTTACAGTTTGTTTACCGGAATGTGTTTTATTTGGTTCTAAAATTGCTCCATCTTTGGGAAATCCTAATAAATCACCAATTGAGTGTGACTTACTGAAATCTATATAATATTTTGAAGTAAGCTCAGCTTTCATTGTATTGTTATTACCTTTTAGCGTTATATTGTCTTTTCCCATTTTATTTTGCAAAAATTCATTAATATGATCAATTTCATAAGAACCTGTGGGTAGAGTGCAAACTTCCAAGTCTGTAAACTTCCCACTGGCATCTTTTCCTTTATAATAATGCAATAAGTTATTTTTACCTTCCGTAACATTGGGAATAGAGTTGTAAGTTGTAAAATCCAACAGTGCTGCCTCCCAAAATCTTCCTTTTTGCAAGCGTAACGCTGGAAAAAGGATACTTCGTAAAGTGGACGATTTTCCTGTTAATGATACCGTATAGGAAGACATCTCAATAGTGACTGATACTTTTAGCTAGGAATTCCAAACATAAATGACCGCATATTGAAGTATTATCAGGTTGTTCTCTTTTATAGTTGTAATATATGTTTTTAGCAGATTTAAAGTAATGTTCAAGTTCTTTAGGTGGTGGCAAATTTCCAAAACTATCAAATAATATACATTACTATTTAGTTTCTTATAACACACCCAATGGGTGCCGGGCCCTTCAGTATTATCCAAATTTACGATTCCAGTCTCATTTTTCCATATTTTCTTGGTAAACTGTCTTTCATAAATACTCCGCGGAAAAATGGTATTTTTAAACAGGAAATATATTTAAATAATTCAACATTAGTCAACGCTTTATGCGGTATAACCAATTGATTTCTTTTATTTAATATGCACGATACGGTCTTAGGTATAGACCAGCCCCGTTTTTTACCATTGACCATATTGTCGGTTTTTCATTATTTTTCCTTGGAGAACGTCTTTTTAGTCTAATATTACCACCATGTTTTCTCTTGCTTGATCCTTTTTTATTCTTACCCCTCCTTTTTCCACCTCCTACCGCTGTTTTAGCCTTCATACCTGCTGTTACCGCTAAAGCTGCTGCTTTTTCCGCAATACTAGCGTCACTAGACTTTACTCGTTGCCAAGCTATATTCGCTAGCTTTTTATCAGCGATTGACCTATTTTTTGAATCGGTAAACGTGGAATATGCGATATCGTGTTCTTTACAAGCCTGATCTAACTTATTTATGCCTGGATCACCTCTTTCCAGTCGTTTTTTCAATTTAGTTCCTGGTCCGCAATACTGATAACCTCCCGGTATATGAAATTCGTATGGTAAAGCGTCTATTGCTCTATTTACGATAGATCCTACTGGAATTCGATTTAAGGCTTTACTTAATAGAGAAACCGCTGTGGACGTGATCCCACCTCCTTTCCTTACAGTGTCTCGATATGGACTGGTGTAATGAAATGCCATGATTGTCTTTTATATTCGAAAAGCGTAACCTATGTGTTACCTCTATGACAGGTTGCACATAAATGTTGTAATTTATGGTGTTATTTAATTAAATATCAAAAGTACCCCAATCTGTTGATCTAAACTTTTGTGTATTATGATTAAAAAAGTATTTATAAAGAATTTCTTGTTTAATCCATGCACTTCTCATTTTTTCATCAATAGGTTTATGTTGTCCGGCTGCAATATAATTATGCATATCAAATAATAAATTACCTATTACTTTAACAAGAAAATTAACAGTTACAGCGTTATCAGCATAATCAGGGTCTGCAACATTTGTTAATCGTTTGTTATCACAATTCCACCATTGTTTTCCAGTTGGCTCTAATTGTATTATCTGTTCATAAGTAACAGCATCACCAGGCTTTTCACCAATACCTAAATTTGTCAATGACTTTCCTTTACCATCCCAAACACTATTGTTTTCTTCAAGTAAAGTAAACTTTTTATTTCCCTGTACAAATACATCTCCTTGTCGTGTTACTACTTGGTCTTGTTTCACAAAACCAGATGTTTCTTGTTTTAAAGTTTCCTTTATTTGCCCCACCGTTGCACCATCTGATGGTGCAGAACCATCTTTTACATTCGCTAAACAATTACCAAAGCAATCAATAATTCCTACATCACGTGTAATACAATGATCTTTGATGTATTTTAAACTTACAGCATCATTTTCATTCTTTGGATAACCTATATCGTTAATAACAAATTTATAAAAAGAAAACCCATCTTTTGTCTTTTCAGGTATTATAGAATGTAAATAGCGTCTATTTATGCTGTCTTTTTCATCTACAGGGTCTGCTACGTTAGATATACGTCGATTTTCAGCATTATACGTTTTTCCATCGAATTTTAACGTATTTTTCAATTCCGATGATAAATAACCTCTGTTTATTGCATCAGCGTTTTGATTTGGCTTACCGACGTTGGAAATTCTATGATTACCCGCGTTATATGTGTTTTTGTTTAGTTTCAGTGTTGGTAATATCTCTTTTTTTAATACTTTTAAATTTATTGCATCATTTTCATCTGTGGGATCATTAATGTTTTTTAACCGTTTATTACTAATATCATAATCTCCATCAGGTGTTTGTGGTAATCCAACACCTCTTTTTAAAGTATTAAAGTAATATAATCCATCTGATGAATACCGTCCGAACTTGTCAACACTCATGGTGCAACTGAATAACATTCTAGAGTGTAACCCATTTTTATAATATTAGTCCCGATTTCTAACCCATATCAGTTTTTATACAAATTCTTAGTCTTCATCAGTTACATTTGCATCATTCCCGGGACATTTAAAATATTTTAAATCTGCACTAATTAATGATCTGTCTGCTTCATTTCTAAATACATGATTTTTATGAATAAATTCCTCACCAGACAATTTTCTAAATCCACTAAATGAATTTGGATCTGCAATTAATATATTTTGATAATCATTTACATCCATTAATTTAAATCTTTTGGTATTATAAATAAACTCTTGATTTGCACTATCATATTGTAATGTTTGTCCTACAGTTGCAGCATCCTTTGGATCTGTTCCTTGTGCCAAATTACCTATTTTCTTATTTTTCGCATTGAAAGTACTACCTTTTGGTTTGTCTAATATTAAAGATTGTTTTACTACAACACAATCGTAATCATCGATACCTGGAAATATGTCAATTATTCTTCTATTTGTACCCAACCAACTTCTATGATAATTGTTTGGATTAGTATGTAAAACTTGTGATAAAATCGGAACATCATGAGCATCTGTAGCTAAATGCGCATTTGATAATTTTATGTCTTTGCAATCCCAAACATTATTTTTTTGTTCAAGTAAAATAAACTTTTCATTTCCTTGTACAAACACATCACCCGACCGTGATACTACTTGATCCTGTTTTACAAATCCAGATGTTTCTTGCTTTAAAGTTTCCTTCATTTGACCCACTGTTGCACCATCTGATGGTGCCGAACCATCTTTAACATTCGCTAAACAATTACCTAGACAATCAATAACTCCTACATCACGTGTAATACAATGATCTTTTATATATTTTAAATTTACAGCATCATTTTCATTTTTCGGATAACCTATATCGTTAATAACAAATTTATAAAAAGAAAAACCATCTTTTGTCTTTTCAGGTATTAATGAATGTAAATAGCGTCTATTTACGCTGTCTTTTGCATCTTTAGGGTCATCTACGTTGGATATACGTTTATTTTCAGCAGTATACGTTTTTCCATTGAATTTTAACGTATTTTTTAATTCTGATGATAAATAACCTTTGTTTATTGCATCAGCGTTTTGATTTGGCTTACCAACATTGACAATTCTATGATTACCTGCGTCATATGTGTTTTTCTGTAGTCTTAATGTTGGTGATATCTTTTCTTTTAATACTTTTAAATTTATTGCATCGTTTTCATCTGTGGGATCTTTTATGTTTTTTAACCTTTTATTAGTTATATCATAATCCCCATCAGGTGTTTGTGGTAAACTAGCTCCTCTTTTTAAATTATTTGCGTAATATAACCCATCCGAGGAGTAACGTCCGAACTTGTCGACACTCATGGTGCAACTGAATAGTAATCTAGTGAGTAACGCATTTTTTATGAGATTACCCCACGGTTTCGGAGTTCATCCACTAAAGCCACCCATTCGTTTTCCAATCCAGTATGACCCGCTTCTTTAGCTTCATGTATTAGTTTCATTCTATCCACCAATTTATTGATATTATTGTAATAAATCACATTTGTGTTATATAGTTTCTTCATTAAACCTGTACCTGTAACAGATTTGTTTCTTTTTCTTGGTTCTGGAGCACTTATATCCAAAGTGGATGACACAAACCTTCGTTTTACAGGTTTTCTTGGCATTATCGGCATTGGTTGTCTTCTCGTTGTTGGTATTAACTTGGATACAAATACTCTATATTTTAAAGACCTAGATCTAAAAACTGGTTGGTCAGCTAAATATTTTCTCCTGTATGCATTGGTGTGTTCCAAAATCTGTTTATATGCTTCCATGTCTTCTTCTTTAACTAACAATTCTAAAGGCTTTTTTTCAAATAATAATTCAAATAATCCTCTTGTGCCCTTATATCTTTGATTACCAACAATAATATTATCATTTTCATCAATGTTTACCGGGCTATTACCAACCATTAAACCTTCTTCTGTTAATCTTACTCCATAACTATGGTAGTTTTTATTAGGATTTATTCCAGCTAACATTTTTATCATGTATTTCCTTCCTAAAGGTCCTTTGTTATGAATGTATTCACCCAACAAGCTTATGTTTGACGGACCTTCCCTTGCTTCTTCTTCTTTTTCCTCTTCACTAGCAGTTGATACATCTTCATGTCCTCTTTTAGCTTTTACTTCATATAATTCTCTTATACCACTATAGTCTGGTGATTCTAGCTCTCTTTCAGGTTCTCCGCCGGTAAAACCACTATATGTAGAGGATTCCAGGTCTTCATCACTAAAATCTTCTGATTTTACATTTTCTCTTTCAAACTTTGTAATAGGTGCAATTGCATCTCCTTCCAAAACGGGTTTAGCAAATTTTTTGTTTAATTGTTTCAAGGGTTCAGTAATAGGTTTAAAAGTAGATTCAAGAAATTTCTCCCTTTCGCTAATACCTAATTTTAATGCTCTGTTTTTATCTCGAATAGAATCACTAAGTGATTTTATTTCCTTTATTAACTTTTCTTGGTTAACCATGTTTGTAGCAAGACGTGTTGTACAACAATGAATGTTTTACATCATGGTCAGTGTATTAGTATAAATTTATCAAATCCTATCCTGTATCGACCATTGTTTAGCGGTTGTTCCTTCATAATTGTTAAAAACCCATATTTTTCAGCCCAAGCCTTTCCACACAACTCTTTAAATCGTTCAAATGGCATATCCGCACTTACATGGTCATAATATATGTGTTTTAGGTTGGTTTCATCCTGTTTAAATACAATTAACATGTTTGCATTGTCTCTAATGAGCTGTTTCGGTATTTTGCTGTAAGTTTGACCAATATAAATGCTATCTATGTTGTTATGTCGACCCATGGCGAAGTAATTTCTTATTGTATTTTGTTTTTCACAAGATACGTCGTCAAATATGAATACTGAGAATGGTTTAGCCTCTTGCGGTTGCATGACACTCTCGCTCGCGTTGAATTTAAAATATTTAACTTCAGGCACATTATTGAGTATTTGTTCCAATAACTGATATTTTGGTTGTTGTAGTGACTTTGAAAATACATATAAATTATTGAAACGTAATCCTTTAGGGTTTGTTATCAAATTGAATACTACATTTGTTTTTCCACAATTGGAAGGACCGGTAACCAGACAACGCACCGTGTTTGGTAACAAAACACCGTGTTTCCCAGTATTGAATTGAGAACCATCCACTGTGAGTTCATCTATATTATTAATAGTAAAATTGTCTTTTTGCGGTATTATCTCCATCCTTTGTAATGGTTCAACCCAAAATGATGCTCTATCATTATATTAGATCCTTTTTAGGTATCCAAGAATCTTCCGTTTTATTAAATCCTAACCATCGTACTTTAACCTTATCCTTTTTTCGTTGCAACACCTTTTCAACTAAATATACATCACCTACTGTTGATTTTAACATTTCATGTCCATAAAACCCTCCTTCAAGCAATTGTCCTTTATTATCTTTTAAAATGTAAGTTTCTGGTACTGTAGGTTGCACCTTAAATACGGTAAATACCTCATTTGTCCAGTTCGGAAGATATCTTTTACTGAATACACCTTTGTATTTGCTTATTCGCACTTTATCGCCAACATTAAACCTTTTAGGCTTTAGTTTTTCAACTTTTGGTTTAGTATTCATTTTTATACGTTTTAATACAAGTTTTTCATTTTTATTAGTCACCTGGCTTGGTTTCATACCGATAGTTCTATGAAACTTGTTATTGTAATCGCTTATAAGTTTTGGTAACACATCAATCCATACGTGTGATCCTCTGTTGGAAAACATCTTATACATCGCACCTTTTAAAGTTCTGTTAAATCTTTCAATTATTGATGCTTTTACCTCTGAATTGGTTGAGTAATGGTTAATGTTGTGTTTTTTCATTAAATTTGCAAATTCCTTATTAAAATATTCTTTTCCATCATCAGTTTGTAAATGTTTTATAGTATGTTTGTCTCTTTGTATAGCTGTTTCCATTGCTTTTGTAACACTTTTACCGCTTTTATCTTTTAGTGGTAAAGCATCTGCCATTTTTGAAAAACAATTAATAATAGTCAATATGTATTTAAATCCTCTATTTTGTTTACTATAAGGAATCATTTCGATTAAATCCGCTTGATATAAATCATTTATTCCTTTTATCACTGTATTTCTTCGTGGAAACTTTCTTCTTGCAGGTTTATGAAGTTCGTTGACAATTTCTTGCTTCAAGTTCTTCATATTGCAGGTTTGAATGTTTCATGTATCATATGTATAATCACAATGAATGTTGTCTTGAATATTCACATCATTTATATAGGTCAAGGTCATCCAAACTTGTGTAAAAAAATGGGGAACACGGCGTTTGACTTGCCGTGTTCCCGATTTTTTTACGGAAGGAGAAAGGAATAAGGTCAAAGTTGTAGAAGGACGAAGAATAGGTTACTAGTTGATAGGGTTTAGAGAGTAGTGGCCGAAAGGAAGAGTATGGATTTTATCCGGCATAATATGCCTTTTATCATCTTGAGCTGATAGTGCTCTTTTAACTTCAGTGACACTGTAGACCTCATGTTTAAAGCTTCTGATAGTGTTGAACGTTGCAGACATTGTAGAATCTTCAAACAAGCAGGTCTTGTAATGGTCAAATGTCACATGTTTCTTTAAGTATGATGTTTTGACTCCTTTAGCTTTCTTCACTGTCGGTATGTCATTTTCCATATACATCTTGAAGGAATATAATTTGGACATCAGCGCAACTATTTCCTCCAAAGGCATTCCATTTGCTTCATCTTTAAATTTTCCAATTACTTTTTTATTCTTTTCATTATAATTTGGATGGTTCTTTGGATAGTCAGAGAAGTCAAAGTCGTCTTTGTATGGGAAACTCCTTAGATCTTCATACATGTCCAAAGTCTTTAACCAGTAGATGAACGCGTCGGTATCCATGTATGCAACTCCAATGTTGTCTCTTCCGTAGTGTTTAACCATTTTGTTGTAATGGAAATCATACATCAGAGTTTTACTTATATCCAAAATCGACATTCCAATGTATAACGGACGATCCATCACTATTGTTGTTTTCTTCATACTAACGGCGACTAGATCTTCGTTTATAATCATGGATGTTCCAAAATTTGGTTTTTGCACTAATTTTTCCAATTTCCTAGGATCACTTACTAATTTTACAATCTTGTGTTTTCTTTTGTTTTCTAAGGTCTTCCCAAAGATGGCGTTGTTCATCAATTTATAAAAGTCCTTTTCAAATGCTGATGTTGCTGCTGCTCTTCTTGTAGTGTTGGAATCAATATATGGTTTCAACCAACAAGACTGGGTGAATTCAATTGCTCTATGAATTCTTACTAAACGTAGACCCAATTCAAGAGCTTGTTGAACTACCCAGTAGTGAGCCACAGACCGATCTTTATTCTCCAAGGTCATCATCAATTTTGGCCATCTTCCTGTTGGTGAAACTTCAGTCTTGGCTAAGAGAGGCAAGTCGTAGTGATGATCATGAAGGTGCTCTGGGTATTCAAAATCACAGTCCAAAATATAGCCTTTTGAACCATTCTTTGGAATCTGTGAGATGTCACCGATGGTGGCTGGGTCGATCCATTTGAAGTCAGCGTAGGGAAGCGGATTTGACATTGCCCAACCATAAAGGTTGTTTGCGTCAAAGTAGCCAAGGTAGACCGATGGTTGTCTCTCGTCGAAGCCTGGGATGTACTTATTGTTAGCTTTCACATGACGTGTTACAGCTTGTGTCAAACCGCCTCGTACACCAGATTCTATCATGAGCACCATATCAATATCTGTTAGAAGTTCTAATCGACAGTTGGTTGACTTTAGCATAGCTTGCCATGCTAATCCTGGAGATGTGTACGAGTGTAGAGGGTCCAGTCCATAGGCGGAGAAGCAGGTGTTTCGAAATTCTTCCATCACATCGCACAGCAGAGTTACATCCAATTTTATGTAAAAGTCAGAATATTCCCCTAAGGTTTGAATGTTTAGTTGGTTCCAAACATTACAAGCATGATTGTAGTCTTCAACGGTGATTGCACTTTCATTTAACTTGCTATTGAAGGCTTCAATCGGTGGCAGACTGGTTTCTTCAAATTTTTCTACAGAAGTTATGTAATCATAGGGGAACACTCCTTTACGCATTACTAAGTCCAATTTATCTTCAGGTACAATTTTGCTGGTTTCTTTTAGGTCTTCTCTTCTTAGGTTCTCAGACAATTTACTCAAACTAGATGACATAAATCTATAAGAGTCTACGAAGCGAAGTTTAATTTTACCTACTGTTTTTGAGAAACTGATGTACTTCTCCAATGTTTCAGCTAATACTTCAATTTTTCCATCATCTCGTCCTAACTCTGGGATAATAAAGTGAGAGTCATAGCCGCTAAGATTGTGTAACACGACAGGGATAAAGTTTGGCAGTTTGTAATTTATATTGCATGAATTACAAGCAGCTCCTCTGTATAACCCTGTCAGGTGATCGTGATCTCTTACTTTTTGATTTTCTTCACTGAAGCTCTTCTTGCATAAATAACATCTTGTTGCCGAATTGCATTCTTCTTGTTGATTTTGGTTCAAAGGTTCCATAGGTACAACATTACCGTATAAGCGTTGCGCCTTTTCAGCAATGTCGTACAACTGGTCTACAAAATACTTAGCGGCTTCTTCACCACGGTAGAGTATTGGAGTGGATGTTAAGCCATAGTCTTGCAATTGTTCTTCAGGTAAAGTAGATTTCACCAATAAGCAAAAACTGTTAGGTTGATGCAATTGATATTTGGTTCTTCTAGTTACTTCACCATCCGGAAGTTCCTGTGGCACTAACGTGGATTCAAAGTCAGCGTAGATAACTAGTGGAATCCGGTATTGGTGAACTGTTTTATTGAACTGGACAAATGCTCTAGATGGTGGTGGCAGACTAATCTTCACTTCATAGTTGTCATTACAAAGACGTTGGTGTTCTGACAACCACTCTGATCCTCCACGTCTCAAGTCTTTATTTGTGAAACAAAAGCATCTCTTACACACTGTTACTCTAATTTTCTTTTTAGTCACTTGTCGTCCAACCAAAGTTTCAAAGTTCTTGATGTAAACATAATGTGATATTTCACCTTTGGTCAATAGCAGCAAATCCGTATGATTTTGACGTTCAGTCTTTGTAACTCGTAACGGGTATACGTTATTTGATTCGTCTAAACCAAACACATTAACTGAAACTCCTGGGTTTTTTCTTTCAAATTTAGCAACATCATTAAGACTAACAGGATATGACATACCTTGGAAGTTATAGTGGTGTTGAACAGCTTCGTATGCTATGCTAGGTCTAATGGCATTATGTCCCACATATTTTGCTAACATTGCATACCGGAAACATTCATTATCCTCATTTTTCACATTGATACATGATCTTGTATCTCGGATCACCTTTGGTAGAGGGATAAAGCTGCTTCCTCTCATACCATATCCATGCTTGTGAACCCTCACATCCATACCTTCAATTGATGATAGCGTCCAGCCGGATCCTCTTCCTTCATGTTCTTGAAGTTTTACTAGCAGTTCAACCAAACATTCTTCTAAAATTTCGTTGATATCAGATGTGGTTGTAAGGGTTCGGTTTTTAGCAATGAATGCTCTCGGTGAATTTTCGCCATCGGTATTAGTAAACATAGCCTCCAACACCAATCCAAATTTAATAAAGTTCAATCTTGCCAATTCTTCCGTCAATGTTTTTACAACTAGTTTTTTAGCTTGAATTATAAAATTTTCCAATTCTAATTGCACGTTATTAATTTTGAAATGAATTACAACTGGTCCTGGCAAGGCTGTAGTACGCAGTTGTCTTATATCTTCCATATCCTCTTCTTGGGTACGCAGTTGTCTTACATCTTCCACTTCTTCTTCCGTATCTTCTTCTTCCATTTTCTCTTCTTGAATAAATCCTCCAGCTGTAGATGGTCCAGCTCCGGCAAATTGAATAACACTTGGTCTTCTTCTTTGCATTAACTGTAAATAGCTAGCCCAGTCCTTCTGCTTATGGGGTTTTTCCAAAAACCGATCAATCGCATCCAAGTCTTCTTCACTTACTACAATCTCTTCTTTTCTGTCCTCTTCACGATGCAATTCTCGGTGTAACTGTAGATAGCTATCACAGTCGTCCATCTGCTTTTGGCAGTTTTCCAATAACCGATCAAACGCATCCAAGTCTTCTTCACTTACAACAATCTCTTCTTTTCTGTTCTCTTCATGATGCAATTCTCGGTGTAAAACAAAGATATCTTCATCTTGGAAAAACTCACCACAAATATCGCAAAGAGCCATTTTTTTTACAGTTTGGCTTTGAGTGTGCACTCGGTGAATGTCCACGCAATAATGAGCAGCGCGCTCAACCGGGTCCCTTTATACCCGAGGTTGAAGGGTGGGGAAGGTGACGTCATATACATCCAATTTATCAATCATGTAGTAGATTTGGCTTTTAAACACCCGTTTTCAATTTATTCTTCAACAGGTTTGATAAACCAATGATCTTTGGTCTAAATCCACTACTTTGTACAAATTTTTTTGTTTGGGCACTTCTCGTCCGGAGCAAAAAACTTTTTGGTCAAGGTCAAAATTTTTTCTCAAAAAAGTTCGGGGGGGGGGTGGTCATTACTGTATTTAGGTCAAGGTCACGAAAAAACTTTAAAAAAATTAAGCCCCACACCCCCCTTTGGGGGTGTGAGGCACTTGGGTTGTCATCGCTGTAGCCTCCGAAGAGACCCAACTATGACAACAAGGCAACATCCAATGTCGTGTACCCTTCGCCACGCAAGACTTGTAAACATTTACTGCATTGTCTTTTCAGTAGCTAACAAAGATTCATTTACATAATTTTGTGTTTCCAGAAGGAAACAAACTGAGGACACCCTAGTGGCTTACGTCCTCGTCCGAGTGCAGAGGCCGCCGCAACCTTTTGCATGCCAGCGTACAAACGGACATGCTCCCAAATGCCATCCGCAACCTTTTGCATGCCTGGCAGGAGCCTACCGATAATTAAAATAGGCTTTACACGGGGGCCTACTCCCGTAACCTATCTTTAATATTTTTAATTTACAATGCATTGAATTTTTACAAGTCTTTGTGGGTCAAGGCCACACGGACATTAAAAATTTCGGCCCCCGTACATCCATGGCGAACCACGAATGTTCGGGGGCCTTGGGGACTAAAAACACAAATATCTAACAAAGATTCATTTACATAATTTTGAGTTTCCAGAAGGGAAACATACTGAGGACACCCTAATGGCTTACGTCCTCGGTCCGAGTGCAGAGGCCGCCACAACCTTTTGCTTGCCAGCTTACAAACGGACATGCTCCCCAAATGCCATCCGCAACCTTTTGCATGCCTGGCAAGGAGCCTACCAATTATTAAAAGTGGCTTTACACGGGGGCCTACTCCCGTTCCCTGACTTTACAATTTACTTTGAGCATTGAAAAAGCTCAAGGGGGGATTGCTAAAACAAGCGTATACACTTTAGAAACATATAACACACTTACAACACACAATTGAGCTCAACGTAGTCAATGCTGGAACAAGCACATACACATTAAACACATATAACAAACAAGACACAAAGGATAAAAGACACAGGAGACATAGGGTACAAGTAAAACACTCTTATATAAAACAATTCGCAATACCCAAACGCAAGCGCAATATCTTACAACTAATACAAGTCTTAAAGTTAGAGTAGACTTCGCTAAACACTGAAGGCGCCATTCAATGTTTAGTGATGCCTATGGCGGTCCGTCCCGATCGTTCACGTTCAACGCGCGGGAGCGGACTGCGAGCCGGCTCTGGCCGGACCCCCTTATATCCCCACCGGGGCTGCCACGCCCAGGATATCAGGGGTGGGGGAGGGGGTGGGGGTGGGGGGGGGGGTTCGCACTTTTTGTCGGGGGGGGGGGCGGTTCGCACTTTTTGTCGGGGGGGGGGGGTTCGCACTTTTTGTCGGGGGGGGGGGGTTCGCACTTTTTGTCGGGGGGGGGGCGGTTCGCACTTTTTGTCGGGGGGGGGGGTTCGCACTTTTTGTCGGGGGGGGGTTCGCACTTTTTGTCGGGGGGGGGGGGGGTTCGCACTTTTTGTCGGGGGGGGGGGTTCGCACTTTTTGTCGGGGGGGGGGGTTGACTAAGTTAAGTGGGTCAAGGTCACCCACAACACTTGTATTCTAAGTGTTGGCTATACCCCCACCACAACTGGGTCCCTAGGCTGCACAACACCGCTTCGCCAGTATGTCTCCGGCTTCCATGCGGTGCGCCTCGCTGTTCTCTAGCTCTCTATATGTAAGTAATTTTACAAGTTCTGAATGTAGGTCACTACACTTTGACTCTGGGACGATATCGACTTGTAGTATTTCAGTGTTTTGACTCAAGGTCATCACACTTTAACTCTAGCACATCGGTTATCGTACCAGAGGTGCTCAATAACCTAACTTGTAATGTTTAGGGTGGCGTTTGCACGCCACGTGGTATCGCCATGAGTGTCCAGTCCAAGTTTTAAGTTAAATTAATTTTACTGTAATCTTTTCCATTTCTGCTTCGTTTTGCCAAAGTATAAGGTGTCGCTTAATAAAGTGGTATTTCTCTAAAGTTATAGGAGATTGCAAGGATACAATTAGTTTATTTAGGAGACTCTTCATCTTGGAGTTTAACACAATTTCCACTTTGACTTTGCTTCCTTGGCTCTCACAGCCTAAGCTGTACAGAAATGTTTCTTCTAGTGCCAACTCGGGCCAAGAGAACAGTGTGTTGACTGTAGGACAGCTCATGGTGAAGTGATGCGAAACTCCAGCGTACCACCTCACCTTCCCCCGCCACTGTGACCTTCCCCCACTCCTGCTGTTTCCCCCACCTCTTTTCCCTTGACTCGTGCGCTACAAGCAGTCTCTCAGTATTGTGCGGACTTTTGTGAGGGGAAGCCATGTCGCGGGACGCTTTAGGTAAGAAACTTAGCCGTGTTAAGACTTTATTAGTTGCTCACTGTCCACCACTGAAAGTTAAGAGAGTTTCAACTTTAGCTAAGTGGCGCAAACTGTTGCGCGGACACCCTAAGTTTTATACAAAACAGACTAATGTCAGTTTTACTTATGAGGATTTGTTTAAAATATTGGATGAAATGACTTTTCCTTGCAAAATTCAGTTAGTTACTCCCATTCCTGACAGTTTAGAGTCTTAGTCTCTTGAGCCAATATACCTAGAGTGCACGGGGCCGGACAGTCAGTCGCTCGGTGTCTGTCGTAGGGTGCACATCGCGGTTGCTACTCCGATTCCTGACATTCCTGACAATTTCAGGTAGTTCAAGGTCACCACACTTAAACTCTGGTAAATACACATTAAACAGTTGTACTAAGAGTAAATTTTTCTAAGTGTTGACTCAAATCTGAAGATTCTTTAGATACATCTTTAAAAACAATCCTAAGTCTCAAATTTACAGTCAACCTCAAGGTCATCACACTTTAACATGTAAATTTAAGGTAGCACCGAAACAGTGCTACCTGACTTGGCATTTTTAAGTTTCCCAAGATCATCGCAATTCCCCCACCACTTCCCATATACCTAGAGTGCGCGGAGCCGAACAGCCAGTCGCTCGGTGTCTGTCTTAGGGTGCGCATCGCGGTTGCAGTAATGGTCGAATGGGGGCTTCTGGGTCAGTTCAAGGTCACCCGAGCGGTGTCACATGACGGTTTAGGCAGAGTCACGTTGCAAACTTCAAGTTTCCTCAGCACTTTTGCTGTTTCTCATCGCAATTTCGCTCCAAGTTGTCAAGGTCATGATAACTGTGACTGAAACTCGGAGCGTAGTGCGAGAAACAGCAAAAGTGCCAAAAAATTTTAGGTTTCAGCGTGACCTTGACCTTTGTGACATCGATGACGTCATCTTGGTGACGTAAGGGGTGATGACGTCATCAGCACGTCATTTTTGTGACGTCATGGGTGTGACGTCAAGGAAGTGACGTCATTGGTGATGACGTCATCGATGATGCAATCGATGACGTCATCAATGAGGTCATTGACCTCGATGACGTCATCGATGACGTCATCCCTCAGGTGACCTTGAACTGAGCCAAAAGCCCCCATTCCCCACTACTGTAGTGGCCCTCTCAGAGGAGAGTGGGATGCGACACTTTCATCGGGGTTGTGTGCTCAAGTCAAGTCGGCGATGTTCGTATACAATTACTGACGTATCGTAAAAACGAATCCTATTATAATTAATAGTAGCCATTATTCATGATTTCTGAAATTATCGGGTGACATCGCAGGTGTAAAAACTGTTGACTGCTTGGAAAAAGAAAATAAACTTGACATCAGCTAGAAGTAGGTTTAGTTGTATTTGGATAGAGGAAAAGTTAGAAAATTAATCAAGTAAAACAGACAAGAATGAGATGGTTTGAAAGAGCTTAATTTAATTTTCACAGAGACTTCCCATGTTTAGCTCAAATGATCCAGAAGGATTTATACAAAATTATAGTTTTATTTCTAGGCTATATTTAAAAATGAATTATGAAGTTTATTGATCCTATTGAGCTTTTAAGAGAATTTTATCCAACAATGATCTAGTACGCAATTGAACAAGCTTAGAAAGGCTATTTTTCATTTCTTTAAGACGTAGGCTACCTGCTGTCTGCGAGTTGTGAGGCATGCACGCCCCCCTCAAATCCTGCAATCCTCATATAAATAACCAAGTGTTTACATAGATCACTTTATCCTGTTACCTTCAAGCGCACCGGGTTTGATTATACTTCTCGCTTCAGATGAATAACAGAAAGTTATTTCCAACCTAATTTCCTCCGTCCCATATCTTCATCAAGCCGATGACTTTCCACTTAAGTGGTGTTCAAAACCGCAACCATCATCAACCCATACCGACCCCTGATGACCCTGATGGGCCGCCCGGCGCATGCTAATCCAAAACCCAATAGGTCCCCGTCTCAGCGCGCCGAATTCCTCCGCTTATCTTATTTGAGGCTCGATCTCCCAAATTTGATAGAATCCATTGATAACAAGGCTCTAACATTCTCGTTACTGACAATCACATTTCCAATTTGAAGGTCACCGGCGATTGTCCAAGCTGACCCTCTACCTTCCAAAAACACCGGAGCTGCAGCTAATGACCCGGTCCCCGTGAGAACAGAGAGTCCTCATTTGCCTCAGTCATTCGGGAAATCGCCGATGAGCCGATGTGGCTACAACTGTACTGTGGGTCGGAAATGGCACTGACTCCGCAGTTATAGGAATAGGTACTGAAATGAACCTACACGTTGATATCGTCGTTTAACTTTCAAGCTATATTAAAATAATTCAGATTATTTAAATTTAAAATCAAACAAGCAATTCTCTAATATCCTATACTCTAATACGAATAAGGTGTATGTATGCACACGGATATCGAAAACGACTCTAATCATTAACTTCAAACTTTACAGACAACTTAATTCTGGGATAAAAATAATATAAATAGAGTGTCTGTATGTCAAGAAACCCCTTATTTCGTTATAATCTTTAATACAAATTTTAAATTTTTTAATATTCATCTTATGGAATAAAAAATCAACACAAAGAAATAATGAAAACAGCTGACTCAATTGGAACAGACAACGTGTTTTAGTACAACCACAGTATGAGTACAACGATGTGGTATAATAATTCTGTATTATTGTATAGCTACTTAATGAACTTACTGAATTTTAAAATCTTGAAAATCGTTTTTTATTGTGTTAGTTATGAATGTACCAAGTACTACAAAATTAAACAAAGTTGTAAACTCATTTAACATTGAAATTTCCATTAATTAGGAAATTCTGCACAGGATTCCTAAAAATACACTGAAATTACAATAGTATGTATTAGTAAAGAATTTTCAACTAAAGTACAAATCTTGTATGTAACAAATAATAGTTCAGAGTTTACACAGTTTACAATTTACAAAGAATACTTAAAACACTCGTTTACTTGTTGCTCTAAATCGAGCAATTTTATTTTGATGCAATACAAAAGTCAAAAAACCCTTATTAAATAAGTATAGATAGATTACCGTTAGCCGACACGGTCTCTATTGTTATATACTCAGATATTAAGATTTATGTGCTCATAAATACCTTTAAAATTAGCGCTGTACTACTCCCGAACCACAGCAATGTACATAGAAACTGTAGAGCAAATTATTTATTAAATCAACGATCAAATTTAGGATTAGCCCTAAGTAGAATCAGGAAATCTGTGTTAAAATAGCAGTACTAATAACTGTCAAAATATTCTACTCTAAATTGCTTATAAATTGATGTCCATAAACAAGGAGTTCACACACTTAGAAAAAAATGGCATACGCTTCTACAAAGAGGTACTGTAATGGATTCTCATGTTTGAACTACAGTAAATCCCACACAGTTTAGAAATATAAACTCAGTGAGGCTAAGTAGAATAAACTTTCCCGGCATATTTTGGGGAAAAGTATTATAAAAGCACTTGCTTATGACAGCATGATTCATTAGTAACTGAATTAAAATTCACTTTCAAAGAAGACATAATTGTTTTAATCGTACTAAATTATTTACAAAACCCATTCGTAAAGAAGTAGATCACCCGTTGTTGTACCCTCTCGGCAGACGACGGAAGGTGTGAAGAGGTCGCTTAGTTTGCAGAGACTCGATTTCCCGCGCTGTACCAAGTTCCAAACGGCATTTCCTACAGTTCCGGTACAACTTACGTGAGCCACCCCCTCCCCACCCCCCCCCCCCCCCATACCCACAACCTCACACGATCACATGCATCCACTTATAGGCTACATGCTGTACATTATTGAATAGCAAATGTTTCGGGTAAGGTAGACGAAAGATTTAACTTGGACAACCAATTAACTACACAATGGCTTGATCTAGACTTATTTGTAAAGTAAACTAAGACATAAAGAAAAGAGGGGCTTAAACCCGTTACTTCCCAAACAAGGTATATAACCTCCCGCCAGAATAAAATATTTTTTAAGTGTTAGATTGTAGGAAAATTCATCTGACTTTTTGCAAACAAATGTCGGCTCTGCGTTTTATAAATTTTAAGGCTTTCCCATCGATTTCCCTCCGACTATACCTTTTTTTATTTTAATACAGAGCGCATCTCATATTAATCACATAAAATCCCAACACATATATTCGCCAGCTAAATTGTGAATTTAACGATAATACACATTTAAAACTTAAATTCACTGCGTAACATTATCTTAACAGTTAAACGCGGCCGTGAAACACATGTTAGAAGCGATATATTAACAAAGTAGCTTTTATTCTGGTTTGATATCGCGAAATATTTAAAAACTAGCTTTTATTCGTGTTTTATATAAAGAAATATTTTCAAAATAGCTTTTATTCCTGTTTGATATAGCGAAATATTTACGAAATAGCTTTTATTATTGTTTGATTGATATAGCGAAATATTTACGAAATAGCTTTTATTATTGTTTGATTGATATAGCGAAATATTTAAAAAGTAAATTTTGTTCTTGTTAGACATAGAGAAATATTTACAAATCTTTTATTATTGTTTGATGCAGCAAAATATTTCCAAAGTATATTGTTCTTGTTTGAAAGCAAAATATTTACAAAGTTGCTTTTATCCTTGATTGATATAGCAAAATATTTACAAAGTAGCTTTTATTCATGTTAACGAGGTAGATTGACCGTAATTGATCAAACATCACTGCATGGCGCGCATTTGTTTCCTACAATCTAATGATAAATGAATAATTGCGAAATAAATCATACTTCCATTAATTTATATGTCGGAGGAGTTTTGAACATAGAGAAGATAGTCACTATAGCTAACTTTTACGTCAAAGTAAGACACCAAGGTTGACCAAATTGAATTTTACCTAACATTTTTACGATAATACCTACATACTCCCACTCCCAATATAAAATAAATTTACTATTTCCGCTTTTAAATCTATCGACAAAATTAAAAATAAATTTACCACTTCTTAGCCCCCAAAAATGTGTTTTAAATCGAGAAAGGCGTTGTGAGGAATAATAATGCACAGCGGATCGTTGCAGAGTTTTAATGGCGAAATCCGGTTTGATGGCTCCTTATCCTGGCTTAGCCTTAATTTACCTCGGGGAGGTTTGTATGCAGATGAGCCACTTCAATCTTACTTAGGCCGCGACGTCT
This sequence comes from Neoaliturus tenellus, assembly GCA_030545055.2. Lineage (NCBI taxonomy): Eukaryota > Metazoa > Arthropoda > Insecta > Hemiptera > Cicadellidae > Neoaliturus > Neoaliturus tenellus. The sequence goes on from CM061532.1 coordinate 83,701,425, forward strand.
TGGAGGGATTGTTTCAATTATCAACCCTCCCCGAACTCTACACGCTACAACGTCACCGACGTCACATCAATGGATCTGTAACTTTGTTAGTTTTTATTTTTTTAAACTTACCAGGATAAAAAATTATTTTTACGATCGTTTGAGTATAACGTATTGCACCTTTTTGCATAATGCAGTTCTTCTCACAAATTACCGAGCCTGGCCTTCTTCACTGCCAATGCACATTGCATAACTCACTGACATTACTTCTTAAAACTAAGTAACTTTAAGGTTTGATGTAAATTTAGGTTTAATTCAAATTTAGGCTATACACTAACATTAGTTACGGACCAGAAATTAAATCTGGATTTGTTTACTTAAATTGTCAACCTGGCATGTCCGAGATAACGAATTTAACTAAATATAGTTTTAACTTAAGACTAGAACCAATATTAAACACATTTAATCAACACTACTCATTTGTTGCTTTATAATAATGTCAAGAAACGTTACCCTAAAATTTGCGTTAAGTAACCAATAATTTATGAACAAAAAAAATAATCATAATGGGATTATGTGAATTTCGATTTCTGATGGTAGACACTTATTACTGATGCAATTTGGGAAAATGAAGGAAGGGCAAGTGTTACAACACACTTTATAATCTTTATAATGTACAAAATTAGCTCAAGTTACGTATTATGAATACTCGGTTTACACTAATTGAAACAGCAATCAACACCGAATGGCAACCAACTTGGCCGGACGCTGGGCGGTAAAAAGCAATCAAATTAAAATGCCATTAGCGCAATGAGGATCAATAAAGGAATTGGGTATGCAGAATAAGGCACACATGCTGTTGCCATGGAGACGAAGGAGTGGTGGGGGGGGGGGGGAGGGGAGGGCTCCTTATGACCTGTCACTGACAGACCTACACCGTACACTCGCAGCTACAATTAATGGCCTCGCTCACAGCAAAACAATACCGAACTGGCGAACGTGTATATCGGATCGGGTTGAAAATAAATATACCAAGAACGGGAGGGGGGAGGGGAGTGAAAATAAATATATGGTACCATTTAAAATCGTGTAAACTTTGTTAAAGTACATCTTTACTTGATGGCTACAACATACACATTCAAGTATCTAGACCTCGAAACGGAACGTATTCTCTGTTAGAACGTTGATTAAACGTATGTGTAAACATTTACAGCAATAATTTCTCGTCAATGAAGTTTAAAATGTTAATGTAAAATTTAAGTAATACTTAAATTAATTGATAAAGGTAAAAATTTATAAGATTTCTCGAACTTAAGGCGAGGATCACCAATGGATCCTGCTGATTTTATTAATCTGTTTACTTCACACAATTGTGGGTCCACCCATTGATAAGGCAAATCCGGCCCTCAGCACTCTTTACACACTAGAACATGAAGTACAATATTTCGGAATTTAAAGTTTGACAGCTTTAAGAGTATTGGACATTTGAAAACTTATGTCATCAGCGGACTCGTTTAACCTAAAATAAAAATTATTATTACAGCACATATATAATTTGTTGACCTATTGAAGTCAATAATCGCAAGCAGTACAGTAAAACTTATGGATTCATAAAAATAATATATATTACGACGTTTGTTAAAAGTTTGATAAGAGGCGATACTTTAATTCTTCTGAAAAAATATTTAAAATCGAAGTGCAAAGTTCGTTATGATACACAAAACCTAAATATAGCCAATAACATCCAGCCTAATAGGCCTATCTATGTAATAACTATTTGGATATTTTAATAAAAATATTAATTTACAGTATATTTTTTAAACTATAAAAAGTATCAATTACATAGCCAGAGATTCTCGGCAGCCTTAATTGCTCCATTTTGGGCTCTTTGAACATTTTCGTAGAAGCACTCTAAGAACATTACTAAAACCTACAGAGGAGAAGGGAGAGGGAACTGATAATGCTCAGACGGGACTCTGAATTTTTCAAGCCCAATTAAAAACGATGGCGAAACGGCAGAGAGGGTAATAAAGGTATAGGGGCGCTTTGACGGACCGGGCGGGGGTACATTACATTTCAGCGCTTCATTTCGGCGCTATATAATATACGGGGCTGTTCATGTTTTATGTAAAGTCGGGAGATGAGAGAAAGGAGAGCGGGAGAAGTTGGGGGAGGCGAAGTTAGCGAATATGGAAACACGGCCAGACCAAGAAAATTATAAACAGCAATAAAGTTTTATTATGTAGCGAGTTGTGGCCGGGTGAGGGTAGGAGGGGGGGGGAGGTCCCCAACCCCGACCCGGCTGCACCGTACACGTACGTTACTGTAAACAAACGTGATGAATCTACCTATACGGTACACACAGCCTACTGTACTGTCTACCGTCCCTAGCACACACGCTGACAAGTCAATGTTATTCGTTATTAGAATTTGTTGAAAGCATGAAACTTCAAACTTTTAACAATTTTCTAAATAAATTGGTTATCATATGAATCTGAATATTAGTACAGTACATTTTATTGTTGTTTTACGTTGAATTTTGGATTCAGAGTGTTCACTATACGAAAGGCTTATTAAACGTTCATTATTCGAATTCAAGGAAAGTAACATCAAACGCAATAATACTATAATTTGAAAAAAATGTCTGAACATAAAAAATTACAGGATTTTGCAAGAACGACAGTTTACCACGAATGCCTACATCTTCCTATGAGCCCGTCTAGCCTATGCGCCTATGAGCCTATGAGCTACATCTTCTGTCGGCATTTGTAGTTATACTGTATTGCCAACGTTCAATATATTACCTTGAGTTTAAAACAGCAATTACAAATATTATTTGAACGTGGTTTTATAAGGGTAAACATCATGTTATAATAAATTTTAAAAAATCCGGTAAATGGTAGGATTTTATAATCGGTGTACAAAGTTATAATCTATAACGAACAACAGTAATCCGAGCAAGCCTGACGACAACCACAAAGAAAAAAAACATATCTTTATGAATTAAAACATTTTGTATATGTTAATTTATTAATAATGAATTTATTATGATAAATTCATTTGCGTTGACAGAAATTACTCTTAGAACACCCAGTAAAAAAAATCCTACAATAAAACACATGAAATACATACGTAAGCACCAGCGAGCACATAACATAATGAGCACATTATGTTATGTGCTCGCTGGTAAGCACACAGGGAATTAAATTGCATTAAAGACGACACAAACAATGATATAAGCTAAACAAGTGAGTGGATCTTTTAAATCAGCTTTTTGTTCGATATAAAATTACTCGTAAATCTGATGTCAATCGATATTAATATCAATCAATAAATATAGCATTGCAGTCGAACATCAATATCTAATTACATTCCCTACATCAGCAGACAATGCAGGGAAGAAGTTGGCATAACTCATAATCGTACATAAACCTGTGAAGATGTACGACCGGGTACGAAAAAGCACGAAGAATGCCGAAAGGTGTCTGCCGGAGATATCCGAACAAAAACGAATCGGCGGGCTGAATAGTAATGTGGTCGGTTCTTGAATATGGAAACCGAACTTCAGTAATACGTCACTGTCAGGGGATTCCGCCCAAAAAGCCTCATATCTCTCTGGCCGGACCCGGTCAATCAAAAAATTATATCCGTTCATTTTAGCCGACGGCCTTTCAGGTCGCCAGTAAAAACACATGAGTTGAACCAAAGCCGTAGCCAGAAAAAAATTTTGGGGGGGGTTTGAGTTCCACGGTTACGGGAAGTAAACTTAACTTCCAAACTTTCATTTTAGCAAAATTCGTATAATCTAATGTTAAAGTAAGCTATTAGTATTAAATATTTAAATAGTACTTAAAAATCATTAAAAAATATTATTAAATAAACAATAAAAATCAGCAGTAACTATCGTTGGAACTAAATTCTACGTCTTCTTTTCACTTCAAACATCCTAACTGAAATATCACTGCGAGATATAATAATAACATAATATCTAAAACGGATTAATTTTCAACTCAATAATCACAGTTTATAAGCACTTGTTATAAGCATATCTTTCACTCATTGTTCAGTTTATAATAATCAGTTGGTTCATAACAGAATGAAAAACTAAGGCATCTTTCGTCGTAGTTTCTGTCTCCCCCTGAGAATGGACTTCTTGTGCTATATATGCCGCTCACTCGCTCAGAAGCAACACCTCCTAGAAGGCTTTGACCACAAAAATATAATTACAATAAAAATTATTGTATTGGCTTGTCTTGCCTAATTAAGGAGGTTATATACTGGAGACAGCACACAATGCTAGCCTAGTTTGATTTCTTGCCGCTGATTTGCCTAGGTTGGTTGCACTGAAGTAGGGCCTATCAATTAATTTGAATTATTGCCGAAATGAACAGTCAGCCAAGGGAGTTAAACGAATTGTGAATCAAGTCTTTTTATTTTACATATCAGTCACAAATTTACTTTTACATCAAATATCAGAGCAACTCAAGTTAGATGCAAAAAAATAATATAACAAATAATTTGAGTCCACTTTTTTACTGCAGAGCTGTCACAATAATTAATTTTGTCATTAAGTTCGTAGAAGTTGCAACAAATAAAAAATGTCAGAATGTAAAATACCGTAAATAAGTCATTTTAATCTGGGAAACTAACTTAATTATTAAATTATTAGTGAAACAACAAACACCAACAACTCTAAAATTATTTCCCTTGGTACACTGTTATGAAATAATGGTTTACAATGGGAATGAAATCAAATCACATTCCTTTATTGTGTGATAATGAACTAAAAAATGAATGATGTACTTAGGCCTATTCATCATTCTCAGAGAAGATTCGTCAGCTTATCACTACCGTTCAAAGAACAACAAAATGGTACTTCATTGTTACCAACCCAACTAAATTTACCGACACGCTTTTTCGCCATCACCAACAAAGCGGTGATCCTTTCAGTAGTCCAGAATAAGAATATAACCATAACCTCATTGATATTGCCAAATCAAATGAAGGTTAGGGCGAGATAAAGCTGTTGATGCAGGAGCAGGCATAATTAAAATAGATTTTCACTATTTTGTTTGACCTACCTTACTGAGCTTTTACGTCGTCGTATGGGTCAATTAAACTGACACAAAGCTTTATGAGTCTAATTGTCAATAGGAAAAACTCCACACTGCACAAAACGCACCCGATTGGAGCGAATAAGTTCTGATGAGTGGATTGACAGGCTAAAGTTATGTCAAATTCCAGCTCATTCATTATGGTTCACTCTCTCCCGCGATCGCTATGAAATATGGGTTCCGAACAGTTGACTAACTACAACTTTCGTCATAACTTGAACATTTTAATTAAACAAATAAGTATATTGTTATTTTCTTTGTTTTAAAGTATATTCCTTGCCATCATTTAATTTTCAAACGATCTGTTATGGTAAAATTTTACACGTTTTTTTGGGTCGTTTCTTCAAAATTTCGGGGGGGGTTTCGACCCCCTGACCCCCCCCCATTGGCTACGGCCTTGAGTTGAACATTTCGAATTTGTTATGGATGGTTTCGAATTGGAGATTTTCGAAAAAAATAATGAGAAAATAGAGTGATGAAAACCTTAAGAACCAATTTAATTTGGAAAACGTTTACATTTTTCCTGACGAAATCATAGGTAAGTACAATGTCATTAATAAGGGGAGGGAAATGACTACGTGATCAGTAAACTTTAAATATACCAAAATAGTCAAATCCCTCTCTGACTCATCACGAATTTAGCACTTACATCGGATTGTTATACAGTAACTAGAAATGGACACAGAACTGTATAAGGAGTGCCCTATGTTAATATTCATAGTTTCGCTCACGAAAATCAGACGTGGCGGAATATCAGATTAGAATGAAAAGTTGATGTTGCTGGTGCCAACACTAGCGCTTTTTTAACTCTACTTAATTTATTCATTGTTATACTGTAATTGCAAGTTTTTTTTAATTCAAGTAGGCCTAAGCTGAGCGAACGGGCGTGCATCATTTGCGCATCTTGCGGAGAGCCAGGTAGAAGGGATGCTTGTTTTGCGCATCGAGCTCCAGGGGGCTCTCAGTTATATGCATCGTTTGCGCATCGCAGGGTGGTGGAAGCGGCATTATTTTTATTTAAAAAGTTATTGAAAACTCATGTCCGTGTTCAAATGGTCTTTTGAATGATTAAACGTGTTTGGTATAAGACATATAAGTTTAAAAATTAGCAAAACAATATCCAACAGAACAGAAATAATGGCAAATAATCGACGGACACAATATCACGGGCTTGACCCGTACATTAACACTTGGATTTCATGTTTACCATTTGTAGTTTGTTTCTATTGTAACAGTGAATTTTATGAGTGGTTTTATTCTGAGGAGTTAGAATGTTTTTTTTTTTTTTTTTTAATTATTCATGAATGTGCGATACACATGTGTTGCCGTCCAGTGGTATGTATGGGGGACGACTTTTTGCGAATTGTTGTCGGCAGGCTGAGGCTACCTGGACGGGAGAGTGCGCAAATGATGCAAGGGAATTAGGCGACCCTTCGAAAGATTTTACAGAAGGATTAAAAAGTGCGCAAATGATGAACGACCGAGCGAACGAGCATATTATGAAGCGAGTGAGTAAAGCGAAAGAGCTGATTCTGGGAATCAGAGGGGTGGGAGCAAACGAAGTTGCCATAACATTACAGTATTACCACACACTTGAAATTTAAACATGTTTCTACGTAAACTTCGTGGATGAGCATAGGGTACCCATATGAAGATTAACAAACGTATTTTTGAGTCTTCCGGATGATTTGATGTATATGTATCTATAGAATTTATATAACTCATAGGTTTCCTTTTTCTAAAATCTATAAGGTAATGATAGAATTTAAACATAAAAAAGAAGAACTGCATCAGCACCCCAATTACTGTAAGAACAGTGTTGTAAATAACTAAAAATTAAATCCAAACCGTCGTCGCCCAGATAGCAATCATAACGATCAATTAACGAGCGGAATTAACGGGGATGGGGTGAGATTTATTCAGCATTGTACTCATTCAAATATCCACGGCTGCGGCTGCGGCTGGTGCGGCGGCGGCGCGGCGGAGCGGCTAGCGGCCAGCGGCAGCGGCGGCGGCGGATTGTTATTCTAATGGGACTGTCGCAAAAGGCGACCGCCAGCTCGGGATTTGCATCCAGCCGTTATTACGGGATTGATCGGTTGACTGATGGACTGGGGACGTCCGAGGAGCTGCGGCTAAATACCGCCACCGCGGCCACAATGGCAAAAACAACGATACTGACACCGCCGCAGACCACGGGCCAACCGCCACATCACCTCACTGGTGCTGCTGCACTTGCCTGAGATGTCCACACGTAAAGATGATCCCGAATTCTGTTCCAAAACTACTATTCCATTATTTCTCAAGGGGGAAAGCTATTTTTCCTACCACTGCATGGAAATAATCACATTGCCACAGCTGTAATCCTACGCAAAACAGTTCATTTCCGTTTTCCGGTCCGTTTCCGCTCTAGAGCGGTAATGGAACATTGGCGCACGCTAAATCAAGGTTATTTTAAATCTACAATAGGTTAGAACGGTAAAGAAGGTGACGTCACAACACAGACTAGTTTCTATTGGTCAGAAACCACATGACAATCACCATAATTATTACAAATTAATTGTAGTTGCTTTGCTCTGAATCAGCTGATTTCACGGTCAGTATTTTGATAACACTAACTTCCGGTTACACATTTATGCAGGTGATTACGATTTATTACAGTTATTAAGTTAATTTAAAGTTGATATAACTGTGTACGTTTATTAAATACATTTAATCGGTTGTAATTAGTTATGGTGGTAGGAAAAATATTGTATGTATTACGAGCACAAATAGTCATTGCCGCTCTCGAAATGTTTGGCCGCACTCAGCTGACGCTTCGTGCGGCCAACTACATTCTCGAGCGGCAATGACGTTATTTGCGCTCTTAATACACAAATAGCTATTCTATGACAGCTGATATCAAAGAAAATAATTTTTTTCATCACTCCTTATAGAAAACTAGATGTTTCCCGTTACGGCTTCGCCCGTGATTAAATTTATTTTACAGGTAACTAAGCTCGTTCGCAACGCTCACTCGCTGTCACACACACATTATATACAGGGCGAGTTTCTTAAAGTGATCCAATAGCTAACTTTTACTTTCTCCCCCTATACCATAGTATATGGAGAAAGTATTGTTTTCGTCAAAATTTTCGAATTTGAGTTGTTGGTGGATTTATCCATTGTGGTGCCCCCTGAGTCCAAAAAAGTGGTTTTCGGAGTGATGTCTGTCTGTGTGTGTGTGTGTGTGTGTGTGTGTGTGTGTGTGTGTTCGCACTTCGACACTTGTGAATTCCAAAATGTGTACTCAACCTGAGTTGTGAACTCCGTTTTACTTGTGAACTCCGTTTGCCGGAGTTCATAAGTACCTGACAGCAGATTCGTTATCTGTGAGCTAAGACGAACATTTATATATAAATTTTATTAATGTTTTTATCGGAGCTCAAAAGTACGGATATTTGAGACACAAACACGGATTTTAGTTCCAGTGTGTATCCATGTAGACAGCGCCCTCGTCGCGTTTTTGGGTCTCCCGCATTTCACATCTGTATTTGTGAACTCCGAAGCATAGCTTGAATATAACCGGACTTGTGAGCTCCTGACAAAAAAGTTAGTTTCATGGTTCAGTGAATCTGATACCCAGCATGGTTTTGGTGTGTCTCCCTCACAGTTGTCGACTCCACTAGAACCGAATGTATTACAAGCCTTAGTTTCAACTCAATTATTTATTTACAGAAAGTTACAAAGTTTTATGTTTAGTTAACAAAATATAATGAGAAGGCTTAAGATTTCATTATGTGTATTTGTTACTAAAAACTTTGATTTTAATACGTTTATGGATACAATTATATACTGTACAATTATACACGATGTCCCTGAAGTGTCATTACAAACCCTATATGAGTTAAGAAAGTGCCTTAATCGAGTGCGGGATTTTGTAGTGGTTTGAGTAGTGTCGCTCCTTGAAGTACTACAAAACCCTATATTAGTTCAGCTACATCAGAACGTGGTAACGCCGAAGCTGCTGATGTCCTAAAAGAATTTGGGGACGATAGTGTTTTATTTACGATCAAACTAAATAACAACTGAAAATTGTCATTCCAAATTCATTCATTCTTCAAAATTCATGAACCCTCATCATGGAAAATATAAATTGAAAATATTAACCGAATTATAGATATTCGGTATATTGTTTTATATTAATCTGAGTAAGAAGACAGTAAGACCTATTACTCTATTGATTAATAGGACATTCGGTATATTACAGTATATGGAACTTAACAACTTTCACTGTCCCAGTTGATTAACGATTTTTTGATTTCGAACAAAAAAAACATGGCAAATTATATTTTGTATTTTTTTCGTAAACGGTGAAGCTAAGTTAATGATTGAAAACTAAAAAATACATTTACGATTACAGTATAGAGAAACTTCATGCTTCTTTTCTAAGGTTATAGTTACATTCTCTAAGCGTCTTTATAATACAAGAAAATGATTATTTTACATATATTTTAATAATTCACGTAATAAATTGACTCAGTGACGTATGGTGATAAAATGACTAAACACGTCTGTTCATAAGCTGAAAAATAAATGCCTTACACAAATGATGGAAAGTTAAATACAGTGGTTGCAAAAATAACATATTTGTACGAATACAAATCCTGATGGTACCCATGCAAACCTTTTTCTTTTTTTCTTTTGTTAAAGCCGTTTAGCTACTCTACGAAAATAAAAACGAATCTACAGAAAATGTTGCAGTTTTTCTAGTCCTAAAAACGCTCACGTAAATGTAGAAGGCAATCTCTTGTTAAGAATTATTACTGCACATCTTCAAAACGGTAACGTTTTTCTTTGAAGAATCTTAAATCAACATATAAGCAAATAACTTGGTAGACACAATTGCACAACTATGCTGAAAACTAGATATATTTAATTTTGTTAAAATTTTCAAGCACAAATTTTTTTTTTATCCTAACAAAATACAAGAGAATCATGTAAAAAATATATATTTGCAACAAATTATTCTCTATAATACATTTTTTCTCTACCTATTTGTGTCTGAGTACCACTTAAAGAGTCATCTTCACCCCTGGGCCAATAGCCCATTGTTGCGCAGTCGGTAATGTTAACAATATTTATAACAATAATTTAACAAATATTACTCTCTGTGACGTCGCAAAGTAACTCATTTTCCTTAGTATTCCAGAATTTAGTAAAATTTTCGAAATTTCGAGGTATGAGGGACATAATATAACTATTCAACTAAACACTTACCAAGTTTAAAGAAAATTCGTTTAAAAACGGCGTCCGAAACAGGGGAATGAAATACCATGTTTTGCATTAAAAGCCGTATAGTTAACATTGCCGACTGCGCAACAATGGGCTACTGGCCTGGGGTGAAGATGACTCTTGAGCTCTTTAAATTTTTTTGGAGTACCACCCAAACTCATACTTACCACCCCCTCCCACCCACAACCTACCTCTTATACGGGTTTAGAGAACCTAGGATATTGTTTTCTATTTAATACGATTCCCTTTAGCGATTGGTGTTCTAAAAGAAAACACAACTTTACAGCAACGATAATTTGACATTGTTTTTATTTAATTGAGTGAACAGAAATTTGAATGAACATTCTAGTTCGAAACTATACAAAACATGAATTTAATTATAATATAACATAATTAAATAAATAACCAAATTAAAACAATGTTCTGTATTTTGCATCTGCTATAGCTGCATGTTATATTAACAAATTTGAATGCAATTAAATCGAAAAAATATGTCAACTACACACTTACACCACCATAAGAAAGTTATTTTTCATTTCTACAAAAGTAGCTAAAACAATAAAAATACAAAACGACCAAACTAATAAATATTGACAACAAAAAAGATTGTTATGATGGGAAATTTGCTGCTCTGTTTTGCTCAGGAAAGAATCAATGTCAGAATTAACTAATCAGTTCTAATAGTATACGTTAACAAATAACTGACCCAACACAAACTATTATGACCAAAGGGATTTTTAAGATCACTCACGGGGATCACTCTTCATGTTTAATTGTTTTTGCGGAGCGTTTCTCGCGTAACTTAAAATAGTTCATGGTACTAGGTCTCGAACTTAAAATAATTTAAGTTGAGATGACTACTATTGACACAAAATCATTATTCGTCAATTTTAAGTGCTTGGAAAACGGAAGTCTTAAATATAATTTACTTTTCTAAGTTATCAATAAATTGCTTTAACCACGCAAATATGCTGGTAGGCCTACCTTTGTCTCTCAAACTAACTATAATGCGTTGTAATCACAGCTAACCTACAGATGTACTGTATAATTTATTTGTGATTGTAATACAGAACAGAGCTGACCAAAACATCAGTTGGCGTAACATCGATCAGAAAGTTTATTTTTATTTTTTAAGTATTTAATTTTTATTTCTTCGTTTGTCTCTCGCGTACCACCTAAATGCTCTCTCGTACCACCGGTTGAGAAACCGGTTGAAACAGTGTTAAGAGGACACTGTTACATATAGAGGATATTTAAAAACATAATTATTATTCAAATCAATCAAGTTGTATACATTCAATTAATACACGTGTAACTGGATTTATTAAGCATACGAGTGATACTGTACTACAGTAGTTTTAAAATAATGTTAACTTATAACCTCAGATAACGAGATAGAAATGGTTTGTGTACGTCTGTCTCCAAATGTTAAATCAACGTTTTTAATTCCAATCTATCTTCTTATTTCTATAAGGGTTTCGTCTGTTACGTCACTTTTTCTCTCGACCTACTGAACCAATTTTTAAGATTGAGGTGTCATTTTAAAGCTTAGGATATACCGCAGTGACGAATCGTAATTAAAAAGGTCATATCGTTTCGGGCTTCGCCCCCCTCGCCTTTGATTTATTTCTAGAGGGCGCTTTAAAATGTTGACCAACTTTTATTGCAAGTTCTTTAATGTGAATTGTAATTTAACAGCTGATTACCTGCGGATGAATTTTAAAAGCCAGATAGTAAACAAAATATATCTCTGTCACTTCATAATCAACATTCACGTACCTTAGGTGAGTTTCACTCATACAGAATCATAAAATGCGCAATTTGCGGGCCACCTCGTTATGCCTAATAGTCGTCCTGAAAATGTTTACGAAAATATTTTTGGACTCCGTATCCACCTAAAAAATGGTTAAACAATGTCTTCAAAACATTTGCGATTAAAGATTTTATATTAAATAAATAAGAATAAATAGGCAATAGTGATGTTATTGGAATAGCTCATTGCTGTCGTTACAATTAAAATATTATAAATGAAAACGTATTAATTCAAAATTAGATGGATTGGCTTTTAGAGTACAGTATTTACTCTTTTACTGTACAGTAACCTACTCTTCTTTTTATATTTGTATGTCATTTCATTATTCTTTGTCCTACTGGGCAACCTCTAAATTGAGGAAGTGTTATTTTAGAATATATATATATATATATATATATATATATATATATATATATATATATATATATATATCACTTTTTGTGGTCAACCTAGTAACGCTTTACCGTTGCAAGGTATCGTAAAAAAGTTCAGTGATGTTTTTCCTTTAAACTTGTAAGATGATAAAATAACAAATTTTAAAGCCCATTAGTACAAGGTAAAAGCGGTTAGAGTTTAAACGTAGGATGCTGATTTTGCCTAAATCTTGTTGTCATTTTAAATATTTTGAGATAAAGATGACAAATGAGCAGACCTTCAAGGAAATTGAGAAAGTGGGTTACAAACAACTCTAACGCCAGATGACACAGCGGAGAATTTTGGGGCGCCATTGTTTGGCACGGATGGATCCGGGCTTAATCCTTCCAAGTACAGGACAATGTTCCCGCTTCGACAGCCACGTGAAAAGTCGGCGACTTTGAACCTGTCGCGACGGGGACATACCGACATTTACAACAGACAGTACGCTTGACCAGACATTACTTGTACAGCAGATTGTAATGCAGTGGTGTACGTGACAATCTGAATAAAGTAGGATTTTAAGTCTGGTCACTTTCACAATCACATTTGTGTTTTTATTATAAAGTTTTACCGACGATATTATAATTTAATAAATATTAAGAATATATACATTTACTGTATAACTGTTTAATGTATAAGAATATAAACTGTATTTAACTAAAATAATAATTATTAATATAATTAATAATTAGTAATTAATAATTATAAAATAACTATTGTATAACTGTATTTAATCAGTTTTACTCCATGGCCCGTTATTTCGAAAGTTCGTTGTATTATTCTTAGTGCAGAGATTTTCTTTTAAATACAGATCTTAATCAATTAGGTGCAACTTTCCTTTGTATATTTGAGGAAGTTTATTTTTAACTTCCGAGTTTTTTAATTTTTTTTTTTTAATTTTATCGAACAGTTTTAACTGTGCAAAGTTTTTTCTAAAACATAGATTTTTTCGCGAAATATTGCTAGTTTGACTCGTACACCTGATTCTTACATCTATATATTTAAAACACAAAGTTAAAAAACCTTTGGACACTTCGTCTGTGACTTCTACTGGACCGATTTACATGCGGGTTGTACCGAAATAAACGTTTTCAGTTCTATATTAGCAGGTTGTATTTGTATTTCAAAAATATTTACGTTAAATCTGTCAAAAATGAAAAATAAACTTTTCTTATTCAGATTTAACATGGGAGATTTAAGCCTACATTTTCAATCCTTTGGACAGTTCGTCTGAGACTTCTACTGGACCGATTTACATGCGGGTTGTACCAAAATAAACTTTTTTGGTTCTATATTAGCAGGTTTTATTCGTATTTCAAAAATATTTACGTTAAATCGGTCAAAAATTAAAAATAAACTTTTCTTATGGAGATTTAACATGGGGAAAAAAGCCAACATTTCCTATCATTTGGACAGTTCGTCTGAGACTTTCACTGGACCAATTTACACGCAGTTTGTACCAAATAAAACGTAAACCTTTGTATATTAGCAGATTTTATTTACTTTAACGTTATCTTACTTCCTTAAATTAAAAATATTGACATTTTCAAACCTTTACAATTTATTTATTTAACACGCTTTCAATCAGCTGATTGTAAACACACGAGGTATTTAGTCTAAATACAGTGAATGAGCAAAAGCTCATGACGGATTTGGTTTATTATGGCCAGTACCTAAAAACGTTTACAATTATTATGATGTATTGTCATTTATGAAAAAAAGTTATTGTTTAATCATATAATTAACGTTATCTTACTCCCTTAAATTAAATGTCGACATTTTCAAACCTTAACAATTTATTTATGTTACACGATTTCAATCAGCTGATTGTAAACACACGAGGTATTTTGTCTAAATACAGAGTGGATGAACAAAAGCTCATGAAGGATTTGGTTTATTATGGTCAGTACCTAAAAACGTTTACAATTATTATGATGTATCCTACCCTAATACCAATATTTGTTAAAGCCAACCATCATAAGTTACAACACTGTAGGTTTTTCCTAATTCTTGAAAAAAACTGTTAAGAACAATTATCCAATAGGCCTACACGTGGATATTGGTATACTTATTTCTGATGTTGTTGAACCTAATATTCCTTTTTTTGTTACGGTTTCCTTAGGCTAATTAGGCTCGCGCCTACCTAAACAATCAAATTGACATGTTTATAAAATACTAAAGAGTAGGGCCTATAAGTACAAGGATGCAACATTATTGGTTTTAAGGAATAGGCCTACTTTTCCGACGCTCCAACAAAAACCGTAGTATTTTCGGTAAAATATATTATTGTTCTTAATATGGCGGTTCAAAGAAGTACATTTTATAGACTACCATACATGTTTGCACTATTATAGCGTTTCATTTACCACTAATGGAGCTATATCCGTCGAGTATCGACGGGCAACAACTAGTAGTTTTTAATTATTTTTGTTGGTATTTCGTCGCATCGAGGAGCAGAATCCCCCTTAATACTACATATTATATCTATTAATTGCGACCGTGTAACGGGCTCCAGTGTGAGGACGGCATCACAGGCGTCTAACCAAACTAACCAAACTCAAACTTTTTCACAGTAGACCTATCTTATCTAGCCTACTTGCGTACAGTTATGCTGTATTTCAAACCAATATTTTACTTTTTTTAGTTGTTTTTCGTTAATTAATTGTCTAGTCCAACAGAATACAAAAGATATTGAATAATTAAATTTCAACTAAACTAAAAAATAAAAATACTAAGTTAAAACAAGACATGTTTTTTGTACGGAACTCCTATCATTCAGTTGTTCTTCATTTTCCCATTTGATTAACATATTGCGACTGCAAGGGAATTGAAAGCCTTTAAATAGTAAAAACAGTACACTTAGAGCGGAAGACAAAATTATATATACTGTTACATTGTTGCAGTTACGTTGTTATATTTTTGCTACAGTGCTAGAACAATCACATAAATTTTTAAAAGTGCTGGGCAATTATTCGTATAACTTCCGAAAAGCGCTAGGATTTCCAAGGGGGTGGAGCCGAGCGCATAATATAAAAATAAAAAAGAGTTAAACCCAAAAGTGCCAGAGGCCTCTATTTTGTATCTCGATCGTATGGAGAATCAGATGAAATCATCGGTGTTTAGAAATAACAATCGAAACAACTGATATTTCCGTTTAAGTCCGCCCTTATCGATATCGGCGGCCCGACGATATATGGTTGCTTCGCACTTTTCGGACATAAGGCTAGGCACGACATATCGTTGCTTAGCATTTGGAGAGTAAGACGATAAACGATATATCGTTCCATAATCAAAATAAAAAACATATTTATTTTACATTGTTCATAATTACATTTTATACAAGCAATATTTAACAGTTCTAAAGTAAATATTCTTAATATGCTAAATATGATAAGTGAAATTAATTCTCGCAAAGGCTTAGTGCCTGTCTGTGAGAATGAGTCCTGTTTTAGGTTAAAATACAAATAACGACTTACAGGCTACATGTTAAATGCAAGAGTTTAACATTTAATTCATTCGACATATACATCAGCTGTTATTAAGGAGTATTCAAATCACAGTTTATTTTTTCACTAGAAGCGTGTAATATTAAGTGGAATATCTTTGAAAATGAGCTTCCTTTGTTCGTAGTATCTATATTAATACGCAAGCATGTTTCATTTCCTCCTTTTTTCTCAGCTCGTGTGCATCGTAGGAGAAATCCGTGCATACCGTTAGAAAGTTACAGTCCTGTAAATGAGCAGAATCACATTCTAATTCACATCGGACACCAGGGGTACGCCCCATAGGCTTTTAAAGTTCCAATGTTAATCTTATGGAGGAAGGAGAATTGATTGAATCATTAGACAGCTGTTGTAAAAACAACCGTCAGAAAAACAGAAAAAACAGATGTTTCAGTTATAAAATGTAAAGTTCTTGGGTCCAGTTCAACTGAAACTTTGATCAAATTTTGATCAGGAGGCGATCTCTAGTAATAATGAGTTTCTAATTGTCAAATTTTGAGGTTCACATGAATGTGTGGACAAGCATGATAGGCCTATATTACAAATTAAAGTTCATTGATGGAAGTCAAATACTGAACTTAAGTAAATGATGAAATTTTTAATAATTCGTCTTGAAATTAATTAATTATTACTTTTATATTTTTGTAGTACCGTGTGTTGGAAAAGTTATTCTATTGAAGGTGGGAAAGGAAGTTGAGAAGAATATTGAATACGCCATGCTAAGTTCTAAAGTATTGGAGTGCAATAGTTGTTCATTCGTTGTTAAATTGCATTTATTTCAATGCATTTTAATACAATTATATGCATTGTCTTCTATTTTAATTAATTACTTATAACTTCTCAAAAGTAAACTCAAAACTTGCAACTTACTTAAATAGATTAAAATATGAATAACCACAACTATTCACTTTTTGTAGTATTTTCGTGTTATTAGGTGTACTATTAAGGCTCCGGTCTACCCCAGCCAAAACAACAACAATGCCGAATGCCGCCTCGCGGCCATAGCGCTAGGCGAGTTTGATGGCTGCAGAGGTTTACGGGGATCGTGTTTCAGAATTAACCAATTAAGATAGAGATTGGCTGTTAAATTTTTCTAAAAGTAGAAAAAAGGAATTAGTCGGCTATCATTTTAGAATTTTTGAATAAAATTTCTTATTTCAGTAATAATTGGCTAAAATCATCTTTTTTTAGTTTTGTAAATGCAGAGGTTTACGGGGATCGTGTTTTAAAACTAACCAATTAAGATAGAGATTGGCTGTTAACTTTTTTTTAAAGTAGAAAAAATAATCTAGTCGGCTACCTTTTTAGAATTTTAAAATAAAATTTCTAATTTCAGCTATAACTGTCTAAAATCATCTGTTTTTCTCGATTTTTAACTGAAGTTTTCTATTGGTTTTAATGAACTAATTACAAAAGTGTAACAGAGGAAAATTAGTATTATTATTATTCTTCTTTAATATGACACCTTATTTATAGCTCTAGGCTTTATTTGGCAGAAAATAACACGATTCTAAAAAACCCTTGCATTTGGGTGCGCGCCAGGGGTAGAAAGGCTCCGGTCTACCCCTGTCAATTAAACCCGTTTTCTACCTAAAGTTCGCCGCTGTCTGCACTCACCGCTATCGGGCCGATACCGTTCCCACTACACAACGCCTACGTATTCTAAGAAAAAGAGAAAGTTTTTGGCTTCCTTTTGCCAACAGATTCGCCACATGCTCGGTTAGGGTGTGTATGTGGACTTCACAAATTAAAACTTTGATGCCGGAGTCCACAACTACGCGTCCGTTCTTGAAAATGATACACGTGTATGCGGAGTTCATTAGCGTGCAATTTGTAACAAGTGTGTATGACGATAAAAAATATTAGGTTTTTAAAAAATGTGATTACATAGTTAAATTCTACTTACAATTAGAAAAATATTGGTGAAAGAAACACTCGTGTGTATGGATTTTTAAGACGGAGTTTATAAGTACGGATATTTTCATACGGAATTCACAAGTGTCGAAGTTTCAGTATGTGTGTGTGTGTGTGTGTGTGTGTGTGTGTGTGTGTGTCTGTGTGTCTGGATGTAAACAGAGCTAGAGAATGCCCCAATGGTCCGATTTTGGTGAAATTTGGTGTGTAGGTCCAAACCCACAATAATTCCAGGCGTTTTTTTTCATTTTTTTGAATTTTTGATTTTTAAGGGTAGTTTACCCCCAAAAACCCTCAAAAAACGTCAAAAATCAAAATTTCTCAAAAACGGCTCTAACGATTTTGATTAAAACTTTGTGGTTTATTAGGATTAAAATGCTGATTAAAATGACACCACCCGCATCTCCGAGAAAATGCGCGTTCAAAAGTTATGGAGTAAAAAGTGTTTCAAAAATCAATTTTTTGGATTTTCAAAATAGCTGTTATCTTGAAATAAATTTTACTTATCACCATTAAATCAAGCTCAAAAAACTAAATAATCCAGTATTTTAAATTATTGCTCTACGTCAACTGGTTGCGGAGAAAATTTAATTTTTCGTTTAGCGGTAAACGCAGTACGTTGTTAAAAGTCGCAGACGCGCATAGGGTCAAACTCGCGCTGCTCAGCTGGTAGCTATCCGACTGAGCCATCAAGACATTAATGTTTGAAGCTTTTAACACCTTTTTTTATATTTTTGGGAGAAAGTATGTGTCAGTTAACTGATACCGTTTATTTTATTCTATATCTGACAGCATACTTCTTATGGGGGACCCCATTTACTGTTTTATTTTGCTCTTAGGTGTGTATTTCACTTTTAAAAATTTCCCCTCCATTTTTCCAATATGGTGGCCAACTTTAAAATTTCTTATGGAACACCCTTCATTTTATGGCGATTTTGGAGTTTTCATGCAATTTTAAGACTTTTTTATTCTTTGCCATTTTTCTCTAAACCTAACGGTTAGGGAGCTAGAGGCAATTAAAGTTCACTTTTAGTTCCATAAGAATAACATGGGGCAAAAAGAAAAAAAGAAAATTAACTGTTTTCCAAGCTCTATTCTAGATCTAGGATCAGCTGATTTTCTAGCTCTAAATTTATTTTCACTCTCTCTCAAGTATTTCTATATTTGCATGACCACTACGCGCGCCAGTGATTCTTAACCATTTTTTATCTGTTGTTTTCCTGTCTAACAATCTAAATTTAAACATAAATAGGCATAAGCTATTTTTGCGCCATGATGAAAAGTATCGTTCATATCTTGTACCGAAAGTGATCTTCCGGCACTTGCTCCAGTTATTCCCGTCCTCGGCTTCACCTCGTAAGTGGAACTTACTCTCACATGCTCGACTTCGCCTCATAAGTAAAATTTGGTGTTCCTATGTTCGGCTTTACCTCACACATGAAACTTAAACAAGTGCCGGAAAATGACACTTTCGGTAGCCCAGTACTGACCCGTATAGACTGTGTCCATTCCTTTGTTCTTGTTAGGCCTTCAGTGAACTGCATTCGCTTTTTGTCTGACTCACTGCTAAATAAGAACCAAATTGTTTAATATTGTACGAGAATAAACACTAAAGAAACAACACAGCGTAAAAGATTCTTAAACACCTTAGGAGAAGTTTGTAAAAAAGCTGCATTATTATGTTATAAACTATGCTTTTAGTGATGCTAGATATTTACGAACTAACAAAATTTTCCTCCCCGGCCGGGAATCGAACCCGGGTCTCCCGCGTGACAGGCGGGGATACTGACCACTATACTACCGAGGACTTGTTAATCCAATGTTTCATATAATTTATTGCATTTATAAAAACCAAGTTAACGTGATAACAAAATGTCCTTAAACTCTATAAGCCAAGATAGATCTACTATATATTTGTCAAATACCACTCACTCACGTATCGGAGAATCTCCAAAACCATAAGGCCTAGAGGGTTGAAACTTGGCATGTACGTTCATCTTTGCTCAAAAACGCTCACTAAGAAACGGTTTTGCAAAATTCCGTCAGGGCTCCGCCCCACACTACTTCAAAATTTCGTTACAATGTTATTCTTATGGGTAATTTTTAATACGAATCAAAGCAACAACGAATCTCCAAAACTATAGAGCGTGCAGGATTGAAATTTTGTATTGACGTTCCTTTCTACCCATTGGTGCTCACTAAGAAACGGTTTTACGAAATTCCTGCAGGGCTCCGCCCCACACGACTTCAAAATTTCGTTACAATGTTATTATTATGGAGCACCTAAAATACAAACCTATATAGGAAACAACGATTCTCCAAAACTATAAGACCTACAGGGTTGAAATTTGGGATGGAAGTTCCTCTTTGCCTATAGGTGCTCACTAAGAAACGGTTTAGCCAAATTCCTTCAGGGCTCCGCCCCACACGACTTCAAAGATTTGATGTAATTACTCTTAAAGATTCAAAGCTATCAGCTGTTATTGAAATAATAAATTTAAGAGACGACATAGCCATATGACAATTTTTTATCTCTTTGTAAACAATTTAGATGGTGTAAGATGCACGAAAATAGTCCGATGGAAATTTTAACAGCTGTGTCCCCCCTCACCCCCTCTCGCCCTGCAATGTTGTCATTTGTGATTATGATTACCGTGTGTAACACAGTATAAAAATGTGTTTTAGAATAAATCTGGCAACAATGCATCGACTCCCATCGGACTATTTTCGTGAATCCTACTATAGTTAAGTTAATACAATAAAAGGTGATGACGAACCTTGAACTGTTAGAAGCATACAGTGCTCTCATCCCTCATAGGGTTCAAACTATGCCTGGTGATGGTGCATGTCTTTTGTCTGCATTATCCTTTGCTATGAAAGGGTCTATCGCAGATTGCCGCAATATACGAACCGAACTCGTCAAACATGCCTCTGATAACCGGGACAGGCTGATGCACGTTTATTTCATGACAAGAGAGTGTCTGCCTTATCAAAACAGGAGGGAATATGTAGGCCTATCTACGATGTCGAGCTCTTATATCTATGGAATTTAATTTTAGTTAAAAATTAGGCCGAAATCGACAATGACAATTTGAAGTGTTTATTAATAAAACTGTTAACTGGCAATACCTATGGACAAGCAGTAGTGAATATATAAAGTTTCAAGTTTACAGGTGAAATAACCCAGGGTCAAAAACTAATCTGAAAACCGAGACGACCTAAGGTATTGATAGTTAGTATGGAAGATCCACTTTGCCCATAGGTGCTCACTACAAGATGCTTTTAGAAAGCTATTTTGGGTTCCCCACAGGATTTCAAATATACTTTAGGGCCTATGGCGTTAAAAATTTGGCATGGACGGTCTTCGTTGTTCGTAGGTCCTCACTAAGAAACACTTTTGCAAAATTCCTTTAGTGCTCCGTCCCACAGGCTTTTTAAATTGCAATATATTTAATGTTATCCTTATAGCCAATTTAAATACAACTTTAGGAAGCGACACATCTCCTAAAATACAGGGAATGCGGGGTTGAAAATTGGAGTGATCTCTTTGTCCATAGGTGCTTAATAAAAACTGTTTGCACATTTCTTTTAGGGCCCCGCCCTACACAGAACCTCAAAATTACTATAAAGCTTAAGGAGTTGAAATTTGGCAAGGACTCCTCTTTGCTAATAGGTCTTTAATAATAAAAGTGTTTTCAAATAATTGTTTTGAAGCTTTAGAGTTCCGCCTTTATCTCATTGGTGCGCACTATGGAACAGTTTTGCACATATCCATTAGGGTTCCGCCCCACAGAATATAAAAATTACCATAAATCCTACGGGATTGAAATTAATCGTGGATAATAGTACTCCCTAATAAAAAGCTTTGTAAATATAGTTTTTTAAGTTCTTTAAGGCTCTCACTGGACTTAAAAATTACTCTAGAGCCTATACGGGGTTGAAATTGGACTCGGACGTTCCTTTTTACTCATAGGCCTAGGTGCTCATTAAGCTAAGGTTTCGCAAAATTCCTTCAGGGCTCCACCCACACTACATCAATATTTCAATGGAATTTGAAAAAGATTCTGTTGCTCTTCAAAGAGATTTTATAACCTAAAAAATAAACTAAATCACGAGCGAAGCCGTGACGGGCAACAGCTAGTATATTATATTATTGAAACCACAATTAATTATATATGTATTCTGTTATTATGCTATGCTCAATAGGATACCTCATGCTATTATTTCATTTCAACGAACTTCAATGCGGCCTTACCGAAAGTGCAATACTGTACTTAAAATCATACTTTATACCTCAGTACATACGATATCACAAAAAAATGTATTTGAGCGTTTAAGCAAGTAGTTCCGAATTGACCGAGCCTCTCTCGTTGGTTTCAATTTAATTTTGCAATAGTACCATGGTAATCAGGCTTGTTTACACCAACAACCAACTACTGGATACCGCTTCACATAAGCTGTTTCATAAAATGCTTAAAAGTAGTGATCTTTTATGTTTGTTTAGCTTTCGTTGTTATTAATTTACCAACATGGCAATCCATAACGCCAATGTTAAAAATAACAATTTTTAATTTAAATTTAGACAAAATCGATTTATTCTGAGGTTGAGGCCGTTTCTAAACTTATTTTTAGGCCAACACACACTTAAATTCAAAGTTCAAGCAATATCTACCCGATACATTTCGAGATAGTAGAAAATACATCGCCGAAGACTATCCTCGTATTACAGCATAGGATTTACATGTGAGCGAGCAAACATTGATTATAGAATATTATATAAAAGATATTACTGAATATAACTGAATCAAAACAATAGATAAAATATTATAACATACAGCAATAATATACGACACTTAGTAAAAAACGATTATACTATCCTATACTATAATACGAGCAGTTACCATGTTATTACATGATCTCGAAATCTAGCTGGTGGTAGATTTTGCTTGAACTTTGCATTTGAGAGAGTTTTGGTCCAAAAATAAATTTAGAAACAACCTCGACCTCAGAAAGTTTTTTTTTCTAAAACTACGAACCTAAAAATTGAAATTTTTTAACATTGGTCTTTTGGGTTGCAATCAAAGCAACGAAATAACAACGAAAGGCAAACAAAAATAAAAGAATGCTACTTTCAAGCTTTCAAGCATTGGTTTGAAACATCTGTCGCGTGTAAAAAAAGGTATAGTTGTCGTAAACTTCAAAGTCTATGAATCGTCTATCATTCAAAAGTCTATGATTCAAAATTCTATCATGATACTATAACAAAAGTGAACCAAAACCAACGAGAAAGGCTCGGTTAACCCGGTACTCTATAATGCTAACTCAACAATAAAACTCTTAATTTAATTAAATGAAAATTCTTTTATCATTTTATATTACTTTTCACTCTAGTAATAAATAAGTAATAAATACTTACCGGTATTAAATGTGCTAAGGGGTTTTTTGTACTTGTAACTCCTCCTATACTACTACTCAATAGAGTTTCAAGTTTTTAGTGTCGTTGGATAAGGCTTAGTTAGTAGTTGTTTCAGACAAAAATTTATGAGAATCGGACATAAAATGAGGGCGCCACTGACAATTTAAACAATTCTCCCTTTAGAACATTGGAATTGAATTGAGCATTTAAAAATCTGTTAGTGATGTACATCTGTAAATAGGTGTAGTAGTTTTGGGAGATTACTGTTATATCCACAATATTGGATTGGTTGGATGTCATTGATTTAAAACTAGTACAAATAATATCGCCCGATTTCGAGCAAAAAGTACACTAGTAACTTCTAAATACATCTACTGTACAGTTTGACTGCGAACCAGAAGCATTAACATTTTTTAAGTTGATGTTGGTAAATAGACAACCCCCAAATTTGTTAGCAGATGTTTCCTCTCCTGCATGACAGCCGTATTGAGACATTCGCCCAACAGCCGGTGCCCGAACGCGAGAGCGCTGGTGTCAGACATGTCGGCAATCTTCATCCTCTCGCAGAACGGTGCGTAAATTACCGAGCGTATTCCAGGAAGACGGTTTAACGGCCGTTTTAATGTTCCCCATTAACAGCGACTGACAACTTAATATAAGCGGGCGGCATGCCGATTATAAGACACATAAACCCGTAAACGGGGCATTACTGTGGTAACATTGTACTGTACGAGCCGGTGCGGCTGTACTGTGTGTCTACCAGAGGTGGGAAATGTTCCGGTCGCTGCAACATCAAAACTCAACAGCCACTCACACCGGCCGGACGGCTGATGGCTCAATCTTTGGATGTTAGATCAGTTTGAAATCCATATTTCAAGAAATAAATGTGCGTCCGTTTCGGTTAAGGGCAAATAGTGAGTTGCATTTTAGGTAAATTTCTTCCTGGCGAAGACACTTTTGCGGTAGTAATCATGATAAGGCCTAAACCCCTCGGTACCGTGATAACATTTTCTTTCAAGCTACCACAAACGTTTGCTCAAATTAATAATTATTATACAGGTCAGCAACGCAATAGCCTTTGAACAAAACCTCATCAGATTGTGATGGAAAATAGTATGAGGGTGTAGATAGATCCTGCTTTGTGGGGTACAGAGAAGCACTCAGAACAGAGCAAGGGCTATCTGAAAAATAACAGAGCTAGCTCTTTTCAGACCTTGGACTATACTCAACCGTTTTGCTCAGAAATTTGTGCGACACCCTATGGTTTGCATACCAAATGCTGTACAGACGTACAGACAGACTCTGAACCATAACAATTGGGTGAGAATTTTTTATCTGATTAAAAAAATACTGTAGTTGAAAATGTGGAGAGTGATTCAATGATCTAAGTAAGCTAACAAAACTTAACCTTGTACGCGGTATAGTAAGTTACAGTGTCTCATTGTGTATATAAAAACAGACAATATGACTAAGACTGTTTGCTTTATTTAGACCGTGCCAAATTGTACCAAAATCAAAGTTTCTGACCATAAACAAATCAATCAATGAATGATTGAAAAAAAGCAACACAGCCAGGAATTTCCTGTGAGATTTCTTGACAAGCACTAAATAATTGAGTTGCTTCAAGTCTTCAAGTGCTATTTTGAATAGCTGACTGCTGATATAGGACAGAGATTTAACGTAGACTAACAACTACTCTGACTCTGACAATTGTAGGCCTACTGTAGGCATAGCCATTAAAAAAAAAACAAAAAAAAAAACATCCACTCAAGGAATCTATTTAAATGATTTCAAAAGAGACTGCATATAGCAGGGGCATTGTGGCTGCACTGTAGTCTCTACAACCAGTTCGAAAAGGTTGGTATGATATAAGCACATCATAGAGGATTTTCAGGATTATGATAGACTTGTTGAAGCTGGTGAACGTTCGTTTTGTTGCAAGCAACTCAGATTAGACACTAGAAGTTGGTAATATTTCTTGAAACAATTCCCGGATCATAACTATTGGATTTCCCATATAGTGGTTGATGAATGTCACAGCCCTGGTTAATTAATGTGTGGAGACCTTCTATTTCAGCGCTGCGGGACCAACCAATATACCAACAACAAATACAATACGAAGAATAAAACATAAAACACGCAAAGACCACACATTATCATGTGATATCACACACGCAAAGATTAAATGAAGAACGAAATATCTGTTTTAAAATTACAAAAAGTTAGTTAAAAGATCGGCCTCCCAACCCTCTTCTCCAATGGCATCACGGTCTGCCCAACAGCATGAGGTGCGGTGCCGCGGCCCTACACGCATATAACGCAGTCTGCCGGCAATTTATGCCCGACATTAAGGTGGATACAAGAATGCATCACGGCGAGCGAGATAGAGACGTTAGACGTGTCGTTTAGCGGCTATTTGCGCCACCCCCGGCATTCCTCGGTCCCAACTGCCGACGATTTGTTTCGGATGATCGGGAAACCGCCAGGAGGCCGCAGGGGTGCTGGACGGGCTGGGGATCACTTCAATAATTTATGTACACTGTATCGCACACTGATTGTTGTCAAGTTATAGTTAAAAAGTTTTAGGTTAAAAGAGTGACGAAACTTGGATGAGGAAAGAATCAAAATTAAGCCTACACACTACGCTATGCTTAATTTGTTTTAATAATTATATAATGTAAATGTTATAGATTAAAACTAATTGGTTGCTGTATCTTTGAAATTACATCATGGCTTAGTCATTAATTTGATGCATTTGAAAAAAAACAACGTGAATAAACTAATCATACAGTATCCGATAGCGAGGAAAATTGAGAGATCCAAATCTTCAGGCCTAGATCTCTGAACTCGAGATTAGCAGATGATAAGCGAAAAAGATCTACTACACTCCTCCTTAACCCTACAGCGAAACATTCGATAACGGATGATTTGGTCAGTGTCATCGGCATTTGTTATCACACGAGGACTACGGCCTTACGAGCGACGTGACGATTTGCCTGCTACTTACCGCTACAAGGGTCATCGCAGATACAGTAGGCCTATCACACAAACACGTTGGATGATTTGTCCTATTCACTTTAGACTAAGCGATAGTTATTTTCTCATAACGGCATGTTAGTATAACCATAGAAAAACTAGGTTAGTTTTTCTATAACCATGATAACCCACTTCCTTTTGTATTCCTAAATGTAACAAATAATCCGTCTTAAATACCATAAATCGCATTTGTCTATGCAAACATTACTAGCTGAACGAAAATCCTTCTACAACCTCACTAATGTTGCGTATCTACCCCTCTTTTATCTCCCACCGAACAATATAACTTGCAATGTAAAAAAACAAAACAAAGCTTACAACCCCTTCATAATAATTACCGGGGCGTATTCGAAGCCCAATTAGTGCGAAAACCACAACAAAACAACAGATAACTATTCTGCTCTCGTCTCCGAAAAAAAACCCCACCACAAAGGGTTACCAACTATTAACGACCTGCAAAAAACGACCACGCGCCCCCCGCCACGCGCGCGGTATGCAAATATACAATTTTTTTCCTACCCGACTGTCCAAACATTAGCCTATCCCATTGTCTCACGGGGCGCGCGTTTTTGTCGGTTTTTTCCTCGCCGAAGGGCGTGTACAATGTTGCATTAGCGTATCTGCACACGTATCAGGGTAATTATCTTAGCTTTTACCCACCCCTCCCCACGTGTCTTACCGGGGTGGCTGATGATAAATACACTCAAGCAGATGAGTTTAAGTCATTCAAGACGCTGCCGGCAGATAGCCGACCCATTTAAACGGAAACAGAAGGGTGACTGAGACGCCGCCGCCGGGACACGCCTGTTTAATGAGTTGAGCCACTTAAGGGAATCAACTTGAACACATTTTATTCACCCTGTCTCCGGCCGAGGACCGGGTTAAGAAGGGTGGTCTGGTTGAGTAATTAAAGTTCAGGTTTTACATATTGCCAACACTGTTTACTAAACCTATCATCATGTGAGGTAACGTGTACGGTAACCCCAAACCCTGATAGGGACGGTTTTTTATATTAAAAGAGAAAAGGGAATAATCTAAGTCTTTTCTATGTGGCGTGCGGTCAAGATGTCCCTCATGATAGGAGGTTTCCGCCAAAGATGATATAAGTGAGTAGTAGACCGACTTAAAGTTTGGGTGATGTCTTTTAAGATGAAAATTTTGATCAGTTCATGATGTATTCAACCACGTAATACATTGAAGTAAACCGTATCATCTTGACTAATGTGTATCGTTGAGAATTTTTCACTTCTTTGAACATGACCTTACACTTTAATTTCAACAGATTCTGGTAAACGTCCTCCGTATATTAAACACAAGGAAGGAATTCTTACGAAACAGTCTTAACCCAGACGGACCATGGAAAAAATATCTCATCATGTAATCCACGTGGTATGAACTCATAGAGGAAAGCTAATAATAAATAACCCTTTATGAACAAGATGGATCTAATCCGTATGGTTGACAAATGTGGAGTTGAAGCGGCGACATGTGCTGGGGCCGTCATTTGTCAGGCAATACCCTTGTGTGCCCTCCAGACCGGCGATCTCCATGTCCCCGTGCCGTCGCCGCCGCCGCATTATCAGGCATAGATTAGCGTCACGTTCCCCCGGAGTCACGTGACATTCGGGATACGTCCGCATCCCGGCGCCGCACGGTTGTCGTTTTCGCACTAATTGGGCTTCGGATACGCCCAAAGTTTGTAGTTCGGTATAAATTTATGTCATGAAATATAATTAATTTGGTCATACTGTCTAATCTTGCACTTTTTAATGGATTCCTTTTTTTACTGGATCTGTAAGTGAATAATTGAGACATGGTAGAGCATTTAATGCAGTACAACTGAAATTCCTACTTTTCTCTTAGTTATTGCATTTCTACAGTATTTCCACTTTTACCGTATACCTTATCTCAAGGTGATCTTAGAAACCTAGCATCAGGGAGGGCACCAGGGGGGCACACCCAACAATCCCAACGTTTGGAAAAGTTGTATAAGAGTTCATAAAACTTCAGTACGTACTTACTTATACACTTCGTAGTACTGTACTTGTACTGATTTGTTCAGCTATAGAAACTGTTATAAGAAAACATTTTCTTTGTACGATGAGTTTTTAATCGTTGATTTTAAAATATAATCATAACGCACTTTATTCTTACAAGGCAGATTTTACTATAAAACTAAACAGAACATCATTTAAAAAATCAAATTACCATATTAAAAAAACTGTTTTCATATAAATTTAGTATTGAATTGTGGTATAAGCTGGACGGAAAAAACAGCACAAGCTATACAAATATTGTATGCCTATCCTTATTGGCAAAAACCAATTCTCAGAAAAATGTTATGAAATATGTAGGCCTACCGTACTATTTCCGAAAAATAATAAATTAACAGTGAAAATAAGTTATTTCATGTTACTTTAGTCCTCATATGTCGAATTGTTACACATTTTTATGTATCATCCTGAGGTTCTAAAAATACATGCAATAATAAAACTTTACAAAATAAATTAATAAATAGTAGGTTAAATATAAAGTTATAATATCAAGTTGTAATTTTAGTTTTATTTTACATCCTTTTTCAACAGTAAACAAAAATAACGTCCAACTTATAATCTAACAACAGTATAGTAAAACATATAGTGTATATAATATCTACGAAAATCATTATTACCTATGTACTATATAATGTTCTACTTACAATCAAAAGATGCAAATCTCCATACCTGAAAATAATAATCGTCATTGTTAAAACACCATCACTAGAAAGTGCAAACAATTCATATTTCAATCAAAATAACTTCTGGTAAACAGCGACATAGTTCAGGATCTTAATGAATTATTTTTATTACTTTTAGTCAAATCATACCGATTAAAAAGCATAAAAACTCAATTGGAAATTAATTAAAAACTCAGGTCTGCTATGCTATGGTGATATTCTTTATTGCCAAGAACTTTAAAAAATACAGTTATTTGTGTTGGCTGTCAGGAAATAGCTTTTGGACTTTAATTTTCCCTGGCATTCGGTTGCTTCACATTGTTTAGGAAGTTAATCTATTAATCATTAAACTTTTGTCAAATTAAATCAAATCTTCTCCACAGTAAACATAGACGCCATTTTGGGGATGCAAGGGGGAGCGATTCCCCCCTCCCAATAATATGAAAAATGTGTAAAAAATTTAAATGTTAATACAAAAAATCCTTACAAATGGTAGTTTTGTCTTGAATTAAGTTTCTTTTCGTGGCCTGCATTTGTTAAAGCACGATAGTAGGGGGAGGAGGTCTCATTGCAGTCAAAATATATTCATAAAAAATCTTTCCCGCCCCACCCCTTCAATGAAAACGCTGAAATTACTGATAAGAAACATTGTTCTCGAACTTATGAGGGGTTTTGATGGGGGAATGATACATAGTCTACAAAAATTAAATAGCCTAAATACAACTCGGATTTGCTAATACTTATTACAGTTCTACATAGCAAGATGGACAACAACAAGATGCATGTAGTAATAAGTATTAGCAAGATATTGGTCAATGAACATGAAATGTTTGATAGATTTTCTCTAAAGAACATCATTGAAACGTTTTTGCGCAATCCGTTAAGGCACGACTTCAATTCAAAATACTAAAATTGGTTGTCTCATTAGATTATTGGAATATTTTACGCATAAAATCAGTTATGATAAAAAGAAGCGCCCTGAAGTCCTGCTTCAAAATGCGATCCAGCCGAAACTCTCGCATCACTCCGTATTATGCGTGATTGCCTAGAATAAGTGTCGAGGATTTTTCGATAAAACGTAAACCACCGCGCCGAATGCCGCTGGGTCGAAGCTTGGAAACACATGAGGAGTTAGCGACGCCAATTCTGCGTCAGTCACGGGTTCGAGTCCCGCTCCAGCCATTGTCAGTTTAATTGTCAACTGCGCGCTGCGACAATCGAATCGAACCGTGTTGAATCGATAATCGACAATCGACAGCCGATAGCGGACTGGATTCGTTAGGTAACCGGAAAACTCGGGTCAAGCGGTGTGTATGCTGTCCAGGTACTAACGGCATTGTACCTCAAGTTATAAATAAAAATAATATAATATATATATATAATATAATATAATAATATAATAATAATAATAATAATAATAATAATAATATAATATAATATATTATAATAATAATAATATATATAATAATAATATAATAAAATAATGTACCTTTTCATTTTATAGGTTGGTACTAGTGCACGGTTTAACACTCTGTCAAAATAATGCCAGGAACATTGAATTTGGAAACAACCGTCCCGCACACATTATTGTCAAACTTTTAATGCGACCAACGTAATTTGTGTGACCAATGACGAAATACTTTAGGGGAAAATCCTCTCATTCCCTTATAACTCACTAAACTTGGAAAATCCAGCGATTTAGGGAATCCTCTAGAAGGAATTAATTGTTAATTCCGAAGCCAATGTGATTGAATAATATACCAAATTTTCGTTTTGCAACCGGTAACGGACCAAGCCCCCAATTTTATGATGGTTTTATTTTCGAAATCACCGATTATAAGATTATTAGGAAAGGGAATCGCCTAAAATTTCAATTCACGTGGGGGGCTTAGAAAAAGAATCAAACGTGACAATTCAAAGAAAAGTGATACGGGACGATTGGGCTGATAGACACAGAGCCGGGTAGGTGAGTGAGGAGGGTGGGGGTGACAGAATTTCACAAACGAGGGAATAAATAAAACGACAACGAGGAATAAGGGAGTCGCAGGCTCAGCGGTAAAGGAATCGCTAATCGTGCGTGAGGCGCTGAGCGAAGCGACGCCGCGCCACCGCCAGATTGGGAATAAATAATCGGAACAGGCGACAATATACGGAGCGGCGCGACGGCGGGCATCGAGATCTGTGTAATATTGTAGAGGTGTGACATGGACATTGTACAATATTATGAATGACCAGCAGTCTATAAATTGTACAAAGTTTGAGAGACATAAGGGTAAATTAAACATATCTAATTATTTATTAACATGATGGGATGGACGGTTCACGAACCGTGAATGGTTGTATTCAATAGTTTGGTTTACTAAGAGAAAAGGTGGAATCCGTAAATTATTTCACAAGATATCATCATCAAATTATTGTACACTCATACTGTAAAATTTTGAGATAAAATTTTACTGCACACCTTATTAAACAATAAAAAAATACACATTTTTTACTTTTAAAATACTAAAAAAGTTAGTTTTATAGTTTTTATTTAACGCAGAACAAATCAATCTATACCATACTAATTTATACATTATGTAACAAAAACATACCTTTGAAGCCGCGGATCGCACCTAAAATATTACACAAGACCTAACTAAATAATAATATCTGGACCAACGGAAAATTTAGAACTCCCGTACCTCACAATAAACAATATATGTACAGAAGAAAATTCCTATATATTTTGATAGCTATAGAGTAAATACACATCAGGGAACAACGGAGGTGGTGAGGGAAATTTGAAATCAATTTAAACGTAGTCAGTCCCCGGGCACGATGGAAGCCAAGCCCCGCCCCCCGCCACGTATCGGAATATTTGTCAGCTGAGAATAATTTGAGTCGCAATTCGAGCGGAACACCTCCTCCGGGGAATACCAAGTCCGGCCTCGGCGGGTGACAAATCATATACTGTACAGCTGCAGCAGTCGATACGGCTTACACCGACATACGAGCGATGTCGCTCAAATGCTCTTGTATGTGGTCAGGCGGAACGGATCGGGGGTCATCATGCTTGCGTTTTGCTTTAAAATCTGATTTCTAAGTGTTTATAAAGAAAAGTTATATAAAGACTTACAAAAATGCGTTTCTACTTGCTATAACCATTATAATTGGTATACATTCATTATATTAATTCATTCATTAATTACAAATTATCTACAAAATATTAAATTCGTAATAATATCTCGGTTGGTTCTCTCACCCTTCAGTCGCACTGTACTAGCCTTAAAATACGCGCACAATACAGTGCGTAAGTGTTTCAAGAAAGCATCTATACAATGTGTTGTAATAATAACAAAGTACAGTAATATTTTAAGAATTTTTATTGAATAGTCAAACAATTAACATTTTGTCCATTTGTTTGCAAGAATTTATATTTTTTTCTATTTAAAATGGCGAGTGACGATGGTTTAAAATTAACGTTATAGGAATGCGCAAAAATTCATAATCTTTGATGAATATAGAGATTAACCATATTCGGCTGTTAGACTCAACGAAAATTGGGGGTTATTGTTTAGGGTTATTCTTAAATTTTTAAGAGTTTATTTATTGTTTCCTTATATTTGGTTCTCTTTAGTTATTGTAGGTTCTCCTATGGTAATTGCAGGTGCAGGAGACTTTAATTGTTTTTTTTTTTGTTTTTAGCGAATTTCCCTATAGGGAATACGCTATTACCGTAGTAGCCATGGTAAGACCTAAGCCCGGGACCACTTTACTTTTTCATTTTGAGGTCCCCAGAAGCCAAAACACCATTCGTTCATTTTCATATATATGTGTGTGTGTGTGTGTGTGTGTGTGTGTGTGTGTGTGTGTGTGTGTGTGTGTGTGTGTGTGTGTGTGTGTGTGTGTGTGTCCGTGGTACTGATAACTTTTGAAGGGGACCTCCGATTTTGATGAAATTTGGTATGAAGGTGTAAGACCAGGTCTATTTTCATGAGTTCGCGAACCAGCATTGTCGGGTTATGAGAACGGGGTTTTATGGGGTTTTTAATGGGTTTTTGGCATTTTTGGTCCTAAATTTTCAAAATTTATCAATTTTAACGAAAACCATTTAAAAGAGCTTAAATAACAAACAATTTAGTATTTTGAATCATTAAAATAGCTTAACTGGTTATAGAGAAAATTCAAATCAAGTTTCCCATGTTATTCTTATGGGTAAATCTTTAAAAAGTTATATATCGCTTATTTATCAACATATCTTAATAAAAAATTGTATGAACCTTCACTAGGTGGTGAGTAATTAAGATTTGATAAAAAACCCACATGGCGGCAAACATACATGCTAAATCCCATGGTATTCCCATGGAAAATAAGTGTACAATGGGAGCAAGAGAGATGGAGATAATAAGGTATCTGTTCCTAATCAGCTGATCAGCTGTCTTCTGCATATTTGTCAAATTCGAAATGTTTATGTTTTGTTATTTGTAAACAAATCATTCCTTTTGCATGGAAGCTTTGGATGTGCACTTTTATTACTGTTAAAAAAGTCATTAATTGCAATATAAATATTAATATATATAAACTATTAAATAAAAATAATTTACTCAAAAATATAATGCCATTAAATATATTATATTTCCTTGTAAATATTATTAATTATATAACATAGCCAAAAAGTTCTTTGATGTTGAAACAATAATTCTTTGGAAATTCGCTGAGTAGGCTTACGCAGGCCTGCTGCGACAGGGGTATTTTTTTTTCCTAATATTCATGGTCGGAATATTTGGTAGCCAATGAAGCGAGTCACCAGTTTGAGGTCCGTATAAAACGAATTAAGAATCAATTAAAAATTTTTAATAAATATTAAGTTACATGAATATTTTAAAATAATAATATACATTTAATATGGCACTTACGGAGAATTTGAAATGTTTTGGCTTTAAGATCCGAAATGCCATTACACCCCTTCTCCATACAATTCTGAAACTTTCAAATGCCTAATAATGTTGAGGAGAAATTGAGCTTGCAAAATCATGCAGCAATCACGTGAACACTACGTAATCCCTTAACATTTTCAATTACAACATTAAAATTATATTAGCTTTTGAGAAACATTAAGGAACAAAAATTTGTTATAATGATTATGCTAAACTTATTACTCTATTATTTTTTTTTATAGGGTGAATTATGGAAAACCTCTTTACTATCAAAAGTTCAGAAAATTTAGCTGTGTTCCAGAAATCATGAACTTAAACAAATTCGTAATAAAAAATACTTATGAAGCCTGTTGCTTAAAAGCAAAACATCAAACGTTGGACAGCTAACATTTTTATAGCACCAGTAAATAAAAATATAACTGACTGTCAAATGCACATATCCTGTTTGATCAGTATGAAATCAATATAATTTTATAACGAATTAAATATAAGTAAAATATGGTTTTTATCAGCTCAATTCTGAGTTGTTTAAGATAACCTTGAGAACCGTGAACTAAAAATTAGTTTACTGTGTTTTTATTTGTGTATTGTACCCTTTTGTTTTCTTGTTTTCTTATATAGGACAATCATTGTTTAGAATCAACCTTCGCAGCAGAACTGTGTACTAAGCGAATTTCCGATCGGATCTGGGAACTTATGAATTTTTATCATACAAAACGAATGGTGTTGAATATATGGGTTTAATGACGGGGGATGTTGTAAGCGAAACAATATCCAAATCGTGTATCAAAATGAAATAATAATAAATAGGTTAAATTTCTGCGAAAAAAGGCCAAGTTTTTTTCATCCCGAACATTCACTAAACCCATCAGCGTATCCGTTAAGTGGGAACCTTCCCCAACAACGGGCAAGTGGTTTGGCACAATGAGCTCGCCAATGAGCTATTCACCTGGGATACAATGATGCAAATAGGATTGTGTTGCGTCTTTGACAGCATGTTCTTGCAATCTCTTAATTGCCCTCAGAAGAGCGGCGGGGCCGGCACAGAACAGGTCCGAACACAATGCCTTCGCTAGTGTTGCCATTTTTTCTTAAATCCTAAATTTGCATGCGAATAAGTCGGCGCGCCCGGACGAGGGAATTAGTGGGGCATTCGGCCAATAAAGCCCGCCTCTCCAAAACTTACCAGACCGAGAATCATGCATGGGTAGAACTAGAAGACACCCTCCTGCAAATTGTCGGCTTTAATTTTATAACTGTATTATACAAATTTCAGTTGGTCCTCGCCTTTTAATCTCTCGTCTTCATCCCTGAATGCAATTATTCAATTCCTCCCATATGAACAATATTAATTTCAAAAGCAATCCGTGGCATATATTTTACTCGTGGTCATAACACGTAGGGGTTAGTTTTTAATTAAATTGCTGGTTCTCTTATGGGATTTACAAAATCAAATTTTTAATTCTTTAGTATTATAGACCTAGTCCTTTTCTTAAAATGTTGGCAGCCATTTTCCTTAATTTGTTTCGTCCACTATGGACGAATACACACAATAGATGTGTGCGTGGTACTTGTTATACATAGGGGATGTGCCGCTACATTCAGATTAAATTTAGTACTACAAAAATCTAGGCCTAATGATTAATGAGTAATTTATCAATAACTTCATTCCCAACAATTAGTGCAAATAAACAATTTTTGAATCCTCAAACAATTACACAATCTTTAACGTTTTCTGACCGTTTGATCGTAAGAGACTTTTTTACTGCATTTTTATCGATCGTATGGAAGGAAATTCAACATGCTTCTGACAATGTGCGTAGGCTCTTGTGATAATTAATCGTGACATTAAATTTATACTTGTTGTATAGTGTAGTATGGCTGGTTTCTCATTTACGAACTTCACCTTACTCCCGTAATGTCCGTGCTCTGACGCGAAGATCAAACATAAATCTCAGAAAGATGACGTTTGGCGCAGTCGCAGTGTTGGTTACCGATTATCCGAACCATTAGCGGGCCGGATAAGCCACCTCCGCCGTAATGGCCCCTTGATTTGCGACCCTGTATGATAATTTACAGCGCACCGCGCGCCGTGGGCCGCGACACCTTCCCTTGACATCTTACTGGGTCCCTCCCGCCTACGGTTTAGACCGTTTCTCGTTCTGTATTTTATTTGCCGCGTTTATTGGCTGCCCACACCCCGCGCCGCGTCTCGCTCGCTTCGCTCCGATTTAGCACCGTTGTACGACAACATGTGTCCTGTCTGATGTGTTGTTTTGGTTCAACACTGTGTATGCGGCTGGTATATCGCGCGCAAAACCTTTAGTGCTGTATTAATCACATTTCGAGACTCTCCGAGGATAAGAGTGGATTTATATTTCATACTTAGGATTCCCTAGGCCTTATATAGGCTATCACGCTCATGTTGATGTATTCTATGAGTTAGTTTCATTGAAAATTCAAAATCGCCTTTTTTCAAAAGGGAGCATCTTTATTTTATACAAACTATAAACGCTTTCTATATTAATAACAGTGAACAAAATTAACTGAATATCAGTACATAATCATAAACAATGAATTTCATTAGTCAACAAGTTTAATGCAATATCTTTAATCTCATATTGTTTAACAGTGGGTTGAAAATGTAATTTGTTTGCGTTATCAATGCTAGTGGTAAAATCTACGTAATCTTCGTAATCTACAGGAAGGTCAAAGCAATAACATTGTAGGCCATACATTTTACAACTTTAACAATATTACATCAGTTTGACTGTAAGCATCTAGTAAAAGTGACAATTTCTTTGCCTTTCCTGTCAGATGAGACATGAAAGTAAAATCTTTCAGTAATGTTCGTCCCTGTACTCTTATTAATTTGCTTCATACTTCAGGCATTTTTATAATAGCTGTCTACTATTTTTCATTGATTAATTATTGATCATTTGTATCCTAAATTATAACAATTTGCCTTATACTGTGTGCCGGTACACAGTATTCGTAAGGACTACTTTTTTTACTAAATCCCTTGTTTGTCTAACCAATAAATGACTTCCCGGTTTCACACTTTTATGTAAACGGTCATCTTCTTTGGTGACTAGAAAGCTTAATTTTCATCATAAAATAAACAACAACAAGTTTGAAACTTAGCAAAACATCTGCATATAAACTCCGTTACGTAAGCCTTCTATGGTCTAATTAATTTTACGCCACGATGTTTA
Organism: Neoaliturus tenellus; assembly: GCA_030545055.2. Taxonomy (NCBI): domain Eukaryota; kingdom Metazoa; phylum Arthropoda; class Insecta; order Hemiptera; family Cicadellidae; genus Neoaliturus; species Neoaliturus tenellus. The sequence goes on from CM061532.1 coordinate 83,738,741, forward strand.
CAACATTTCCATCCCATCTGTATCCGCGCTTCATCTGCTGCAGAGAACTAAACTGCTTTGTCACATTCGCGCCGAGCACGAAATAAATGAACTTTGTCACAGATGAACCCCTTCGCTCTAATTTGTCCCTTTATTGTCCCTTTATTCTGGCGCTGTATTAATGTTAATGCGCCATTGACGGTATTGACAACTCACTGATGCGCCCGGCTGTGGAGCGCGCATTATGGCGCCTCCCATGCAAATTTGGCCGCCCGGGTGATTAATACACACGGCCAGATGGGGCCAAAACCCTCCTCTTGTCATTTTTCCGTGTCATCGGAGCCGATGGCGTCCTCAGACACCTGGCCGGCTGTGCTGTTTGAACACTCGAATTTGGGATCGAGTTTTATAGGAACGTTTCCCAAACGATAAAAACTCCAACTTTCGTGTTATATTTATCTGAAAAATTCACCGTCAATATCAAGTGATCAACCTATCAACCCCGGACCAACTGAACAACTTATATAAAAATGGTCTAGTGTTTTCCCCATGTCATTTGTATTTATTTCAAATTGTTAAAATATCAATCCGTGCGATCGTGATTGTACTGTAAATGTCATATTTATTTCCCCATTTTTAGAGTGCGTACAATAGTACTCCTACTTATATGGGGTATATACTTGAATGTAGTGGGCAGTATAAGTTGGGAATATAAGATCTGACTTGGGGCTGAACGATGTTTTCTTCGTTTTACAGAATAACAGAAAAAATAACTATATACCACCTATATATTTACACCTTCATAAATTACCTTCTCTATGGCCTTGTTTAATATAAAATATCAAACAGTTAAAAATTTACAACGCTAAGAAAATTAGGTGCTGATCAATGGATCAGCACCTTGGAGGAATTATATAGAATTATATATAATTATTCCAAGATCGGCACCTAATTTTCTAGACCTTATAGGAATAAACTAAACTGAATAATAAACATTTGTTTGACCTGAAAGAAAAATTACATTAAAAAATATTAATTAAAGCATGACCAATATGTTTTAAAACTTGATGGCTATATTCACTGATTAATTTGTGAGGGGGGCAAGAAGTTTCTGAGATTCAATCTGAATTTTCGGGTTTAATATATCCGAATAGATTTCAAAGCGGAAATTCATTTATTGGATATCATTATTTAACAACACAGAAAGGCATGAAGACATTCTAGTTCATTCAGTCTAGGCAGGACACAGTCTAGTTCATTCAGTGTTAATGGTTTTAAAATACATATTTAACGGGAAATTTAAAATTCGTATTTCAGTAGATGCAAAGAGACTTTAAAACATGCGCTAAAGTAACAATTTCAAAAGACGATGACTGTTTTTTTGGCATGCAGGGAATATTTTCGCAAGAATGCTTCAAATGAACACAGAGTGTATTGTTGACAATTCCATCGGCTGGTACAGGTACAGGTGCTGATGAGGATGTGTAAGGTCCGTCTACTGTACAGCACTGCTTTGCGCATGACGTCAGGCGCGCCGAGTCTTAATTACTCCCCTCCAGTGTGCTGCTAATTACACAACGATTTACCGGCGTCTCCAGGCGCGCAGGCCGCAACCCTTCCACCGTCCTCACCCACCGCTCGGCCAATCCCGCCTGGAGGAGATAGCTCTGCCTGTAAGTTACTCAGGGTTCTTACAACCATATCTCGACAAAATTCAAGGACTTTTTAAGGACCTTGCATGATTTTTAAGGACCACGAGCTGTAACTATATTTATATCGATTGGTAGGATTGGTACAATTTTGTTGCTTAAAAAAAATGATAGTATAGGTTTATCCAGAATGGATAACACTTGGCATTGCGCCTTACACAAGTTTAAAATTTGAAAGCTGGATAATTTAAATAATTAAATTGAGAGTCAAATGAAAACGTGCGAGTGATTAATAACATACCGTAGTCAAAGTTATGTCTCACAGTTCATAACGAGGTGACAAATTAAGGATCATAATTGCCCAGGCCTATGTATTATGACCCAGATTTTTTTATCCATAAACTAATGAGTTATTTAACCATAAAACTTAGAAACGTATCATTTTCACACAATGTTTAGTAAATAGTCTTCTTTCAAGAGATTTTTTTTTTAAACCTCAAAAAACTTGTGGCTTACATATTACAAACAAGTACCAAATATACACAATAACAGAAGAAAGTAATAAAAATTTGTTTCTTAATCGTTAATTTTGACTTCACTGTGTCCATTAGAGCTGCCTAGAATGCAGCTGCAGTACTTTTGTATTATATGCTTTAATTAGCTTTAAAATATGTGTACAAGAATCTTAAAAATTTAAGGTAATAAAACAATTTTATAGAACTCAAGGAGACAATACCAACATTCCGACAAAATTCAAGGACTTTTCAAGGACCATACAAAAAATTATGAAATTTCAGTACTTTTCAAGGCCTTCAAGACCAGGGGTTAAAATTCAAGGACTTAAAATATTCAAGGACTATTAAAAATACAAGGACCGTAAGAACCCTGGTTACTCCTCTGTGCCTAGAGATAGGGGACAATCATACAAATTTAACAAGTTGTTGGCAATTTTAATCTCTTAACAAAACATTTAAAAAATTAAAACTTAGTACAAATAAGGCATTTGCTCGGTAAACACATTCTTTTAGTAGAGCCTCAGTCGTTCAAACAAACCCTATTAAAACTTCAGGTAAACCTGTTTTTCTCCTCTCTACATCAACCATTGGTACTGTCTGTTTTTGGTTTGTAGAAAAAATAGTAACTTAAAACGGCAATAAAATAAATGTTTACACAATTGGGCAAGGTACTGTTTTCTTCTCATAATAAAATTGTATTCACTAGAGGTATTAAACTAGGCTATATTTTTAGGAAAACTAAAGTATTCTAAAATTTGAATTTGCTACTTACCAACCAATAAAAATAGATAATAGATTTTCAAAATTTTTATACAAACTATATATGCCCTCTGGGTCAGAGCCCTTTGGGCAGATTCGCACCAAACAGATTTGCGTTTCCGCGGAGTCCATAGGCAACATACATATACATACATACTTTCTCTTTTATAGATATAGATTAACTTTATATAATAGAAGGTGGGCGCAATAAATTCAAATCTCAAACAAATGCAAATTTAAATAAATTTACAGGGTATCTACTAGCTTATTCTTCTCGAGGCTTCGCTCGCGCTATAGCCTATACTCGCCGTGGGTACGCGTCAGATTGTCACCCCGTCAGATTGGCACCACGACAGTTTGGCACCGATCCTAGAGGTGACAATCAGTCGCGTACGCTGCCCGACAGATTGTCACCCCGAGAAGGACCGGTGCCAATCTGTCGTGGGGACAACCTGACGCCTACCGTTATCGGTGACAATCTGACGGTGCGGTACCCGACAGGTTGGAACCTCGAGAAAGGCGCGGTGCCAATCTGTCGTGGTGACAACCTGACGCCGGCCGCTTGGGGTGACAATCTGTCGTGACAGTACCCGACAGAATGGCACCACTATGCTCCTCCTCGCACCTGAGGTCCCCCTCGTTTTACTTATAATATGATATTTATAATTTCCTAAAACCTAATCTGATGTAAAAAAATCAAAAGAAAAATTGTATTAAATAGTACTAACCATTATGATTTGTAACTATAGCCTATACCTAATGACTGATAAAAACATTATAAAATAATGTTATTATTTTCATAAAATCGAATTATAAATTTGTTTATAGAAATGCAAAAACCAATAATTCATGTTTCGTTATATCTAAATTATTAAATCATTTTTTTTAACTGTTATGGAAATATTTACTCTCATAAAGAAAAATCAATATTTACTATTGATTGAGTAAAATATCCCTTAGCAAAATCTAATTTTCAGTAAAACGTCATCGAGCGGGGCACACGAAAACTTAACGGGCCTATGCTTACAATTTTGGTCACGTGACCAGATGCGGTCAAATTTCAATTATTTGGAAGCATTGCAATAGCCTAACTTAGTATCAGTTTTACGTGTAGTTTTAAATACAAGTAAATGAAGTCATAAGCATAGACTATCATTCTAATCCTCATTAAATTACAAATTGAATTCTACTAATGACCCTCTGATTTCAAAACTTAAAACTTACTTTTTAGTTAAAAGAAAAACTAGAATTCCTACCACTGTAGGAAACATTGACCTTTTTAGTAAACGGGTTTCTTCCAATGCTTATGAAGATACTTATTTCTATTAATTAGACATCAAAGAAACGTCTTAAATCAGTAGTTTGCCAGTTAGCATTTTTTTTATATTTTCGATAAAGCAAATTAAATTCTAAATTTAGTTTATAAAAGTTATTTATTAGCAATTTAATATAAATTTATGTAAAAGGGAGATAAAAGGTGTAAACAAAACTATAGGCCTAAGTTGAATAAAGTTTTGACTTTATATCGTAATAAAAAAGTATTAGAATATTTTTTAACTTTAGAGTAATGGTATAATTTTGTTCCTTATTTGATCTAGATTAGAATATCTTGTCGAATAACCTATGATCTAAAAGGCAGTGAGATAAGTGAAAGATGTCACATTTCAATAATTATCGTATTGAAACTTGTGCTGAAAATCGGCCGCAAGTTGTCACTTGACTTTGGTGGTGGGGAGAAGTATGCAGGCCAGTCAGTTTTCGTAGGCCCCGCTCGAGCCTCCGAATGGGACGGTGGAACTCATATAACTCATTGAAGATACCTTATAAGATCCATAAATGGATATAATTAAATAAAATCGTTACGCAATATACCTTATGGCTTTAAAACGCAAAAGTTTAAGAGTCGCAAAAATTAATTTAAAACTGGCAATAAATGCAGTTTATATATTTCTTTTTGTATAACTTACTACTTTCACAAAATCTTAACCTGGATTCCAATAAATAAGCTGTGTAAACCGCTTATTTGTCCTTTCGTCAAAAACAATTTCACCAGGATGGTAGTTTTATAAGAACATAATTATACCATGAAATGTGGCACATGAGGTTTCTTTAAAGGTTCGGACGGTATTCTGGAATTTGTAAATGATGAAAACGGTATTCCAATGGTTCTGGGAGGAGCGTTCTACTAGTTCATTGTTACGCGCATTCGTCGAATAACCGATAGGAATGACCACACTTGAAATCTACCTGATGGAAGCGGTACGGTGGCTGCAGAACCAATGCATGGATACTTTTGTAAATAATATAAATGTTATCTAAAACTTTCAACAATGTATAGTGTAAAATGTAAGGATATTTTTCATACAAGTTGTAAGTTTGAATCATAACCGTTTCCATTCTAGCACAACACACCCGAATTACTTTTTAGGCCTTAAACATACAAATTACCATTTAATGCATTGAAGCACTGTACACTTTCATGGTGATGTAAAATTACAAACAAATAGTCAATTTAGAAATAAAAACTGCCATATTTACTGTCAAAAAACTGGGAATCATATTTTTGGCTATCCAGTGCGCTCCTTTTCGATGTCATCACATATCATTATTCCTAACTGTAGGTCAATCCATGGACGCATCCAGTTGGCGAGCGGGGAACTCACAATTTTAATGACCAACAGGCCACATTGAGTACTACAAGCTAATTTATTTTTTAGTTACAATTCACATTAAAAATTTTTATAATGAAAGTTGGTTAACATTTTAAAGGGCCATCGAGACATAAATCAAAGGCTAAGGGGGGGGGGGCGAAGTCCAAAACGAAATGACCTTTTTAATCACCATTCGTCAACGCGGTAGATCTTGAGCTTTAAAATGACACCTCAATCTTATAAATCGGTTAAGTAGTTCGAGAGAAAAAGGGATGTATTAAACAAACCCCTTATAGAATTAAGAAGATACCGTAGATATTTAGATGAATTTCTATATCTTACTCCATTCCAATATGAGGGATATTTTTTGGGTAAAAAATCGGCAGGGCCGACCTTAGCGTGTGCGGGGCCCGTTGCAAACTCCAGTGTGAGGGTTTTCAAAACTAACCTTCTCCTCCTAGGCAATTTTTTACTTCTTCAAAGCCCAAACGTAATCAATAAAAAATGAAGTACTGTACCGTAATAAACATAATGCTTATAATAATGAAAATTGTGTCTAAAAAAACTTTCCAATTATAGATTTTACACTTTTATTAACTTGTAATCTAGCACAAGTTGAAAATGTGTTTTTTATTTGTAACTGTATATAATTTAATTATTATGAAAAGCTATAAAAATGCATACATTTAGTTCAGAATGCGCAGTAGAATTTTAATAAAGCAAGAGAACAATAGCATATTTTAAATTTTGTTTTAAGATAAATATTAAAAAGAAATAATATTTTTTATTCAACATTCTAAAAACAGCCTCGGTGAAAAATGTTGTGAGAATTAATATAAAATTGAATAAAACACTTATTACATAAATACTGTCAACAATTATTCCTTACACAAAAACATAAAATAAATGGAGAGAAAATATTTTTGTAGTCCTTAGTGATATTGCAGGAGTAAGGAAAATTGGAAAATTTGTAAATAGTAACACGTAAGATTATTTTGGAAACAAGCAATACAAATTAAGTAGGCTATGTGCTAGTAATAAATTTGAATATATTGTCTTTATAAGAGTAGGCCTAAATAATAGATTATAAAAAATTATGAATGTTGTACAATTATTTTTATAAATGTTTAATGCTGTAAACACCTGCATTACGAGGTTGTAACAGAATTGCAAGGGGCGCGAAGAAAGTAAGACAGAGTGCATGTAAACAATGCACTCCGATGATGTCGCACTCCATGCGATCATCATATACTACCAACCTAAGCTACATACATCTACATTTTCTTCCTCTTCAAAATGACATTTCATTTGACTAGTAATAACGATGTACACTAAATCAAGTAACAATTTTAGATAGCGGTCGCCTGCCAGCCGTTCGCCATTTGTTATAGAGTTCGAAAATACGTATATTGTACATTTAAACTTATGAGACCTAACGAAGTATAAATTGATACTAGTTAGGAACTCTTTTGACAAACCAGAGGTGCAAATACAAATTTATACGATACAAATTACTACCTGAGCTAGGTAAGTTCAAAAAGTAATGTTTTGACGTTTCAAATGTGGTGGCTACTTGGATTGACGTCGAAAAAACCAACAAATATTCTGTGAGTTATTAGTTGCTGTAACACAACTACTTATCGGTTATCTCTTATTATAATAAGAAATTTCATAATATTACCTTTCATATGACATAATAGTGTAACCACTTTCAAGGTGTTTTTCACCGGTGTTTTACTAGTACAAAATGTTTAGACGTAGATGACCGTTTCGAGACCGTGGCACTATAAATGGCCGTCTCCCACTGCTCTAGTTAAATCTTGTCTATTTATTTTATTTTATTTTTTGCGCGGGGCCTTTGTAAGCGCGGGGCCCGGTGCGTTCGCACCGCTCGCACCGCCCTAAAGGCCTGCACAGACCAGAGCGATACTTTATCGCTGGAGCGACGCGATACCTTCCTGGAATTTTATCTGCGTTACTTGGGCGATAATATCGCAGCGGGAACAGGAGCTTCCACACCGGAGCGGGAAAAAGAGACTCGCGGGAAGCCAGTACACCTCAGGGGAGCGGCGAGGGTGCGGTGATTGTGTGACTCTCTAGACATTGTGTTATAGTTAGATTTTCTTACTGTACTGTGTGTTATCTTACCATGACATCGTCCGATGAAGAAGAATCGACTAGCCGTGCTAGAAGACGAAAGACAGAGAAAAATTTGGATACACGACATAAATAAAGAACGGCTGCAATTTGGCAAGTACCATACGCTCATGCCCCAGTTACGAAAAGATAAAAAAAGATTCTACATATACTTCAGAATGAACAGAATCCATATGAATCATGCATGAAATGCGGGTCAGCGGAGCAAACAAGCTCATCTTGAACAATAAATAAGCCTTATTATATTTTGGGCATTTTAGCGCACCGTCTGTAACTGATATTACTATAAAGAATATTACTGTTTGAGACTACCGAGCAATTGCTCGGCCCCCATGTCCTTTACATAAGTATAATCATTAATCAAGTCAAATCAACTCTATTCGACAATAAAATACAAAATAATTACAAGCACTATTTACCGAGTTAGTCCCACATGAGCCACAAGGCTTGTGCGTGGTGACGAGTCCTTCTTATACATAAATGTATAGTGCATTTTAAATTATATTACTGCTAGTTCTAAAATTAATAAACTAAATTATAGAATTTTTTTAAGTCAACAAGAATTTTGGCATAAGAACTTAGACATTACAGACGAAAACAATAATACAGTTTTATCGTTAAAGAACATTAAAATAAAAGTTATAGATTAGTTGGCCTAGTAATACGCATTTTTTTACATTGACGATTATTAGCTTAGATACATAAACAAGCTGATAAATTTAAAAAATTTACCCAACTACAGATAGATACTAACTAATTTATCACACTAAGTTTTTATCAATAAATGAAATATAAAATAAAAATTAACAATGTAACAATAAAATAATAAGCAACTTGGCACTTTAACATTGCGCGGAGAGTCAATTTCGAGAGTGTTTTGTGAGTTTTATGGTATGGTATGTTGTAAACGTTGTAAATTTTGTAGGTGTATTAGTCCAGTCCAGTCCCATTAAATAATGGGTTGTAGAACTCAGCTTTATAAGTTAGTTACAGTATGTAAAACTACTTTACCAGCCATAAGAACCAATGTAAAATGTGTAAAAGAAGGCGTAGGCTAGTTGGTAGGACTATTGTTACTGGCTAGTGAGTCCTGTGAGTTGACTTAAAGCCTTAAGTGGATTTAAATCATAGAGCACCGGGTATGTATAAACATAGGCGTCATTTGGGGGGGGCAAGGGGGGGCAGTTGCCCCCCCAATAATTTCGGTGATATTTTTTTTAAATTGGAAATTAAAATGTTAGGTTATGCAATATGGTGAAATATTTGTATATAACAATTATAAACTTCTGAATCAGACTTTAACAAAATGTCTACTTTGTATTATTTACACAAAACTCTTAAATTGACTCATTTTGCAATCGTCATCTGTAGCAGGAAGTCCCATCTCACGTCTGTTGAGTTGTTAAGGCTCCGGTCTACCTGCAAGAACGACGTTACCGAATGCCGCCTCTCGGCCGTAGCGCTAGAGGCGAGTTCCGCGCGAGTTTGATGGCTGCAGAGGTTTACGGGAATCCTGTGTTAAAACTAACTAATTATGATAGAGATTGACTCTTAACTTTTTGTAAAAGTAGAAAGACGGATCTCGTCTTCTCTGGTTTTAGAATTTTTTTATAAAATTTTATATTTCAGTTATAACTGTCTAAAATCGTCTGTTTTTTCTAGGGGCAAGTTTTATTGATGCAGAGGTTTAAGGGGATCGTGTTTTAAAACTAACCAATTAAGATAGAGATTGGCTCTTAACTTTTTCTAAAAGTAAAAAGATGGATCTCGTTGGCTCCGTTTTTAGAATTTTTAAATACAATTTCTAATTCTAGCTATAACTGTCTAAAATCATCTGTTATTCTCGATTTCTAACTTAAGTTTTCCATTAGTTTTGATAACACTACCAAAGTGAGATTACCAAAATGTAAGAAAGGAAATTTAGCACCGTTATTCTTTTTTAACATGACACATTAGTTGTATCTCTAGGCTGAATTTAGCAAAAGATAACGGGGTTCTAAAAACCCTTTCATTTGCATAGAGAAAAACAGATGATTTTAGACAGTTAAAGCTGAAATTAAAAATTTTATTTAAAAATTATAAAAACAGAGCCGAAGAGACCCGTCTCTTTAATTTTAGAAAAGTTAAGATCCAATCTCTATCTTAATTGGTTAGTTTTAAAACACGATCCCCGAGAACCTCTGCATCTATAAAACTTTTGCCACTAAAAACAGATGATTTTAGACAGTTATCACTGAAACTAGAAATTGTATTTAAAAATTCTAAAACCAAAGAAGACGAGATCAGTCTCTCTACTTTTAGAAAAAGTTAAGAGTCAATCTCTATCTTAATTAGTTAACTTTAAACACGATTCCCGTAAACCTCTGCACTGTCTGCAGCCATCAAGCTCGCCTAGCGCTACGGCCGCGAGGCGACATTTGGTAACGTCGCTCGGGCTCAGGTAGACAGGAGCCTTGCCTTGGTTAAACATAACCTCTTTCGTGTGAAAAGGTAGATATAGTACTTTCGCTGATGTCCGATGTTTACACTTTGTTTACTTGAAAATCAATCAATTTCCTTACTGATGTGTAATCAAATGGGAAAATTACAAACTTTAAGGACTTGTAGGTCCCCTCTTTTTAATGGACAATTTACCAATTCACTTTAGAAACAACTTCACACCGATCTCTATCCAATGGCACTAAAATCATTAAAATCTATTGCAAATTGTGGGAGGAGTTTCTTGTACAAAAACCCGTATCACGTATTAAATATGTATAGATGTTTTTGTAAATCATTATTTATCTATTTTTAATCACTTAGTAATTTTTTACCTTTCTTGTCCTCAATAACAATTTAATTTTTTTAGGTAATGTAATGGGCAATATACCGTAGCTGTACTGATCCTAACCAACACAATAGTTAAATGTTAAATGATTTTTTTGTCCCTTATACGGCAGACTGCAAAGGTGTTTTGTCAAAAACTAATTTTTGATAAAGATAAAACAATGTGTTTTACCATACAAACCTATGGAGTTTTAGTCTATGTATACGACTCTAAAACTTTAGAGTTGTAAATAATATACAATCAAAATAACTAAATAGTTATAAAATGATGTTTTTTTTTAACGATTTAGCATCCATTAACCGATTAAATCCATTGAATTTCTTAAGGTGTTTTACATCACAGTAACCACTGGCAGTTCCAGAAGAATAATGACTTTCTGCAAATAGAAACATGTTATAAATCAAATGTTACATGCATTAGGGTATTGTTTTCATGAGTTTGTGAGATTATATTATAAGTTCACATTTTATGGACAGCTTAGTGTCACAATGTAAACTTAATTAGCTTTTATTGACAGTTTTTAGCGAAATTTAAGAGGTTTGGCGTATTTTTGGGAAGGGGGGGTATGACCTTATGAAAATCTTGCCCCCCCAATCAGAATGCTGAAATGACGCCTATGTGTATACCGGCCCTAGTGGCTGTGTCTTACGCCACAGACTACGAATAGAATCAATAGAATCTGTCCACAGGTGTTGCCAACTGGTCAGGAACGTCAGTGATCTTCCCAGCCACAGACCAAGCGCCGCGCACATGCGGCAGACAATCCCGTAGACCGTGCCTAAGCTATCTAACCTTTAAAATAGACCGAAGAAACAATAGACTATAACTAAATTGATTAGCTTTCATCCACTCCCTAATTATTCAATCAATACATCACATGAGTGAGAAACCAACGTACAAAATCAAATGGTATAATTCATCATTCGTAATTCAATTGTCTTAAGAGATTATAGGCATTTACGTCGTGCGAACCCTGTAATTAACCTCGCTTTCAAACTGGGTGTATCCCTGGTAACTTAACTCTTTTTTTACTGTTACGTACAAACTTAAAATTAATTAAATATTCAAGTGACCCAAAAGTACGTCACAGAATATTAACGTCAATTAATCGAAAAAATTCGATTTTATCGCATTTAAACAGGTGTGGAAAAACAGCTGTATCATACGGACAAAAGAATAGGTTTAGCATTCTATTCGTAAAAAAGATCGATTCAAATGAATCAATTCGCCAGATGAGCCGAATTTTCCATTACCAGCTGATTAAATCAGCGGGTTTACCCGAGTGTTGCCGAACACTGCCGAAGCACCGCCAGTCCCAATACTCTTTTGATTTTAATTCGACTATACTTTATAAGGAAGAGGAGTTAAATAGTTTAGGACAATTACACAACACACTTGCCATTGAAATAAAAATAAATTAAACTTTTAAAGTCGCATGTTAAAGACAGAATTTATTCTATTATGACCCTAATCACAATTCAAATTCCTGAAAACAAGAAAACATAAACTAAACATACAGAAACATTGTATTAATTTATATAAATTGAACAAATACAGTTTTGAAAATATAGCTTTTGAAGTCCTTTAGGGCTCCACCCTAAGGGTGGGTTTACACGTGAGAGTTTTTCACTCTCGGAGAGTGGTTAGTTACTCTCATAAAAATCTCAGACAGCTGTTGATAAGTTAGTACTCGCAGAAAACTGTCTGGGATTAACAATCTTGGAAAATTTCCTTGTTGTGTAAACACCTCTGCGAGTACCTGCTGAGAGTACAAAACTCTCTAAGAGTGAAAAACTCACGTGTAAACCTACCTTAAAGGTACTGGTCTTAAAAATTACTCTATGACCTACTGAGTTAAATTTGACATTGATGTTCCTCATTGATGTCCCATTGAAAGGATTTTGTGGTTTTCCTCTAGGGCTCCACCCCACAGAACCTTTAGGTTACCATAGAACCCACAGGTAACACACACAGGTTGGACGAGCACATTTATCTTTACTCAAAGGTACCAAGAAACGGATTTGCATATATAGTTTTTGAACTCCTTAAGAGGTCCGCCCCTCAGGACTTAAAAACCTACAGGGCCTACGGGGTTGAAATTTGACATGGATGTTTCTCTTTGCTCATAGGTAGTCACTAAAAAATTGTTTTGGAAATATAGTTTTTGAATTCATTTAGGGGTACGCCCCACTAGACTTAAAAATTACTCTATGGCCTACGGGGTTGGAAATTGACATGGACGTTCCTCTTTACTCATGGGCATTCACTTGGAAACGATTTTGCAAATGTCCTTTAGGGCTCTACCCTACAGAACCTTTAAGTTACCATAGATCCTACGGGGTTGAAATTTGACGTGGACATTCCTCTTTACTCGAAGGTAGGCCTACTGAGAAACTGTTTTGGAAAAATAGTTTTTGAAGTCCTTTAGAGCTGCACCCCACTTGACTTAAAATTACTCTATGACATACGGGGTTAATATTTGACATGGATGTTCCTCTTTGCTCATAGGAAGTTACCAAGAAACGGTTATGGAAATATAGCTTTTGAAAGGCTTTAGGGCTCCGCCCCGCACTGGACTTAAAAATTACTCTATTGACTTTGGGGTTAATATTTGACATGATCGTTCCTCTTTGCTCATAGGTGCCCCGCTCTCACTATTTCAATGTATTAATCTTAATGTTTATCTTAAAAAAGAAGATTTCGGAGGTCTTAAAGCAAATTAAAAATAAAATTCAACACTGGCGAAGCCGTGACGGGCAACAGCTAGTATATATATATATTGATTCCATTATATATATATATATATGTAGTTGTCGCGAAGAAGTGCCCGGCGAGCCAGAACTACTTCTAGTTGTGCAATAGTGCACCCATCTTGCGTAGCTATTTTTGAAGGCACTAATGCTATTATATTTTTATCCAATATTAGGCCTAATATTTAATTTGGGGTACTTTTGTTGCGTTATGAGTGGCAGTTATTCAGATTGGGTTGGTATTAAGTAGTTCGATTGCTTCTATTCAGTTTTGAACACACGTTCTTCTGTTATATTAATATTTGCCTATCAACATCTATGCTACTATCCGCTAAATCCTATGAAGAAAAAAGAGTTAAGTACCCATGCCCTTCAAGAAAATATATAAGATCTAAAGCGTCATTACAAAAATACAAGTTGAGACTATTATTTTTAGACCGTAGATGATTAGCCATTAAATTAGGAAAGTGTTTTCATTTTGGTCTTCCTAATCATCAATATATTGGACCGAAGCTCACCAATCAATTACTGTTTGAAATTAAAGCTTCCATTAAACTCAAAATATTTCTCTCCCTGCTAAAAGAGAGGCTATTCTCAAAACCAGATATTAATTACCTAATAAATTTTTGTGTCCACCCCTGGCACCCAAATGCAAGGGTTTTTGAGAATCGTGTTATTACATTCAACAGAGCTACATTCGGCAACGTCGTGAGTAGAAATTCTGGCTCAGGTAGAGCGGAGCCATAAACCATAATTGTATCAATAACTAAATAATTGAATAGCTCATGCGTTTCTTTTTATTTATTATATCTAGATTTAGCACTTTGTTTGCTAATATCAAATAATTTTGATTAGTATTATTGTAGTATTATAGTTTTTGTATTTAAGAGTTGTGTTTTTTTTCTAAAGCAGACGATGTGGAAGGCAGCACTGTTGACATAAGCTGATTTTGATACGTTCTGGACTAAATTTATGATAACTTTGTACTTCTTAAATTATTTTTTTTTTTTTCAAAAACTCTGTCAAACTACTGGTTCCAGGTCAGCGTAGTGTTATAGTTATGTAAGTGTTTTATATTGTTGTTTGTTATTGATGGAAATAAATTAATTTATTCATATTTTCCATAGATTAAGCGTACTCCTCATGCTTAATATATGGTTTTACGTAGTCTGTTCAATGAGAATTTCAACTCTACCTGAAGCCACTGCCACATGTTCACTGTCGCTGCCGGACCACAGACCAGCACCCACACACCAGTTGTTGACCTAGGCAGTAGGCACGTCTCGGCCGTCGGTCGATGGACGATAGCCGATAGAGGCGGCGCTGTGGAACTAACGGCTACTGGGGATTGAGTACTAAATAATCAGCCCCAATTACAAGATATGGGTCAGTCCGCGATAAGCGCGCGCGGGCGGGAAGAATAGAATTACGCCGATCACGAGACGTCGGCGTCGCGTCGTGATCTAACGGGCCCTGGACATTGTTGGCCGAACAGCTGATAAACAGCTGATCCGGCAACGACCAACATATGGTTGTCAAAAGATGAGTTTAATTCACTTACAGCCTTCATATTGTAAAAATAGTTAACTCCCGATCCCCTCAATCGCATTGTATTGCTCTTTGGATCCTCATGCTCCGTGCTTTGTACTTGTGGATCTCTACATCTTTATCTTCAAAAAGCAGATGCACACGTCACTTGATGCTCTAAGACGTGGCGTCTAAAATTAAGAAAACCCAGCTTACAACTAAGTGGGGTAATAACACGAGGTTATTATTGTTGCTTTTTTACCCTGCGCCTCGCCGTCCATTCGTTGTTGCATGCCAACAGGGTCTGACTTCTGGACTGAAAGTAGGGTAAAGGACTATTTTAAAGTCTTCAAGAATCATTTTTATTATTTAAAATATAAGTTAAATGACATATGAAACAACTAATTATATTTTTCTAATTTGTATTTCGAGTTGTTATTGAAGTGGCCTGCAAGTTTTTTGATTTCTAGTTCAAAGTAGATTTTGTTATGACCCAGGTTTTGACACAGTGTCTTATGCTTGAGTGAATAACCGGCCTATAATCAAGCTGCAGTTATAGTTAATGTTGTCAGAAGCAAAAACATACTTTTTATCATTCTGCACAAAATCGGCCTGTTTTTTGTTCTCTCAATAGTACCAAAACTGATTCTTTTTTTGTTCTAGGACTGAAAAATCATCTGGAGAATTTTTTAGGTCCTAGTAATGAAAAGTCAGCTGTTTGATAAGTATATTAATATTCATTAATTAATGTTGAGGAGCAGAATTTTGAAATTCATACGTTATAAAGAGCATTGTTTGTAAATAACAGAAATGTAAACACTGCATAATACAGTACCTACTTTGTAAATATAACCTTAAAAATACAACTTTTTAGTTAAATTTTCAACGATTAAAAGTCTAATATCACATCATGATAAAAAACGTTGTTCATCACTCGGAGCAAAAGTGTCTTTTTGATGCTTAATCGTTTTTAAAAACTCGATTACGCACCAAAAAGACTCACTTTTGCTAATAGTGATGAAAACTACTAAAATATAACACATGTCTTTTTGACACTAACAGTACATAACTACGACCAACTACGACCGGGTGATGGCCACCACGTTCACTAGCATTAACGGGCGCCGGCACCGGCACCGGCGCATGGGGAACACACTGACAGTGGGTGAATCCTCCAATTTTAAGTTCAATTAAGTTGTTTGTCTATAAAGTTTTTATTATATACAAAAAATTTGAATTATTATTTTGCTTGACAATTAATTGTAAAAACGAACTATATTCGCTGTTGACAAATATGCAATTTTCATTAATATTTATAGTTGATATTCTTATGGCTTTGGCTGTTTAAGACTGATTTATTAATTTACCAGCTAATTGGCCGTACTCTGCTACAGTGACCATTTAAAAAAGGCTATAATAAACTCGCTTAAAATATTCTAGGTATCTTGGGACGGTATTTAATTGTTTCCATCCATATTTTTGGTTATCACGGCCTTCCTGTAATCCTAGTAGTGTAGACATAATATTCCTAAATACCGATTAGACATAACTTGAGATTGGAGAATGGGTTTGTATGTAAAATATTTTTTTCTCTTTTACTCGAAGTACCGGAAAACATTGTCGACCTGCATGTGAATGGTTAAAAAATTAATCCAAAATCCTTCTACTTTCAACTTTTACTCAACGGTTTGTTTGATTCCAACATTTTATTTTTCATAATTTACCGTTCTTGTAAGGAACGCAGCGTTTTGTATCCCAGTTTACAGTTACTTCAACATTACAAACGCTGTTTAACGTTTTTAGTCCCGTTTTTTTTTTTTTTTTTTTTTTTTTTTTTTTTTTTTTTTTTTTTTTTTTTTTTTTCTTTATTGCCGTAGATTGACAATTGTACAATTGTATTACAGCAGTCATGTATTATGGTCTATTGGTTACATATATATATTTTTTTTTAACTAATCTGTTATTAGAATAAGAAATAAACAAAATCTTTATAACTAATAAACAAATAATATTTTATCCTTCCTGGTATTGTAAATACTCACCAACTGAGTAAAAAGCATTTTCTTTCAAAAATGATTTTAACAAAGCTTTGAATTTTACAGGGGTGTCTTGTAATTTAATGTAATCCGGGAGCCTATTGTACAATTTTGGTCCTATATTTTGAGGTAGGGCTGCTGAGAGTGTTAATCTGTGTGGAGTTTGCCTGTGATTGTGCCGATGACGAGTATTATAATTATGCACGTCTGCTCCTGTTTGAATGGAAGGAAATTTGAATTTGTAAAAAACTAACATTTCATAAATATACAAAGAATATAAAGTTAAAAAATTTAGGGATTTGAAAAATGTTCGGCAAGATGTTCTTCTATTTATTCCGGCCATTATTCGAATAGCCCTTTTTTGCAGCCTGAATACACGCAAAAGTGCAGACTCAGAAGCTGATCCCCATAAAATGATACCGTATGTTAGTCGTGACTCGATAAGAGAAGAGTAAATTAGTCTCATTATAAAAACATCTTGGAATTTTGAAAAACGATTTAATAAAAATAACTGTGATGATAATTTAGAACAAAGGGTGTCTATGTATGGAATCCAGGTGAAATTTTCATCAAAAATTAATCCTAAGTATTTGTTGTCAGTTGTAAATGGTAGCTCGAAATCGTTCATTACCATTACTGGATGATCTGCTGAAAGATTGTTTTGAAGGCCGAATAATAGACAATTTGTTTTACTTGGATTTACATGGAGGTTATTGCTGTTAAGGTACTGGTAGAGATTTGTTAACTGTATAAAACTGTCATTTTCTAAATTTGAAAGCGATTTATTTTTAAAAAGGATAGCTATGTCATCGGCATACATTGTAATGTGTAGATTATCAAAGTTTCTTGTTAAGTTGTTGGTATATAAAATGTATATAACTGGGCCCAAAATTGTACCCTGGGGAATTCCAAAGTCCATTGTAATATTTTTAGATTTTTCCCTATTTATTTCCACTCTTTGGGTTCTTTCTTGTAGGAACGATTTTATCCAGCTGAGGGATGTTCCGCGCACGCCTAGTTTGTGCAATCTTTCAAACATAATTTTGTGATCTAAACAATCAAAAGCTTTTTGTATGTCTAAAAATACCCCTACAGATTTAAATTTTTGATCCAAAGCATTGACGGCTGTCATGAAAAAATTAACCAAGGCATCCGTTGTATTTTTCCCTTTTACAAATCCGTACTGCTCCTTACAAAGCAAATTATGATTAAACATAAAATTTAGTAATCTACGAGCGAATACATGTTCATAAAGTTTTGAAAAAGTAGAAACATTTGCAATTGGCCGCCAATTTTGCGGCAAATTTGAGAGACCGTCTTTAAATACAGGGCGTATTATTGATTGTTTTAATTGTTGTGGGAATTTACCCTCTACTAGAGATGCATTAATCAATTCTGAAAGGGGGGAAGCTATTTGGTATGCACATTGACGGATAACTTTGTGAGTTATACCGTCGTGACCGGCTGAATTTGAATTTTTTAAATTTGTGATTATTTCATAAACTTCACTAGGGTCTGTAGGATATAAACTGAGGGTACTTGAACAACTTAATTCGACCACGGACTGTACAAAAGGTTCAGTTATCAATGAATGTTTTTGTTTACCAAAGTTTCCAAAGTAACAATTGAATTCCTCGGGACCCGGCTTATCAGCGGGTAAGGGGACCGGTTTCTTTTTTCTATCAGTATCTATTATCGTCCACGCATCCATAGCCAGGTTATTGCTATTACTCAGTCGTTCGTACATACTTCGAGCTTTGGCAGCCTTTATAACAGAGCGGTATATTTTCTTATATAATTTATAGAATTCGTTAAATTCATTTGACTTATTTATCTTCTTCTTCATATCTAATTCTTTTAGTTTTTGTGATGAGATACGGATGCCTTTAGTCAGCCAAGGTTTAACGTAGTTTCTTTTGATTTTGGATTTATTTTTTAATGGACATGCTTGCTCAAAGTAAAATTTAAATGTATTTATGAAGAGGTTGAATTTATCATCTGATGAAGTGGTTTCATTGAGGAAATTCCATGTTTCTTTTGACAGAAGAAAATTTAATATTTTTATGTTACTCTGACGAGTGTCGTGTACTTGACTATTAAAATGTGTGCTGTGTTCTGGTTCTGGTGTGTGTTGCGGGGAGGAGTGAAAAGCGAACTCAGTTAATTGTGCATAGTGATCAGATAGGCCAGTGCCAGTTACTTCCACCTGCAACATTTCTGGTTCGATGTTGGATAAAGAGTGGTCTATCAAGGTTGAAGATGTGCTTGTCACTCTGGTTGGTGAGTTCACAAACTGCTTTAGATTAAATTCATTCATTAAATCCTGTAATCGTTGTTTTTTATAATCGGTTACTAACCAATCAATGTTAAAATCACCAACAATTACACACATTTTATCTTTACTTGCAATATGCTTTGATAACATACTGTAAAATTTTTCGAAAAATGTATTCACATTCAAATAACATGGCGGTCGGTATACACCAAATAAAATTAACTTTAGCCCCTTGTTTAAAATAATTTCAATTCCTACCGTTTCAAATACCATTTCTTGGCAATATTTGTTCACATTTATCTTATTTACATCAAAATCTCTCTTTATTAAAGTAACTATACCTCCGCTCCGTTTCTTGCGTTTGTGACATTACACCGGTATGAAGCGTTACACCAGATGATTGTTGTATCGTACGATGTCATGGAAGGGCCAAGCCAACACGCTGCGCCACCATGGTCCATATTATTTAAAGGAACTATCGAGACGGAAACATACCTATGTAGGTAACATGGAAACTCATTTTTCATTTATTTTCTTTTATCATGTTTTCTTGTTTTCCACAGTTTAAGATATATGCTAGTTATAGTGCAGGAATGATACAGTTAACAAAAGCAGTTACCCCTTACATCGATCATTGATCTAAACAAAAACGGGTTTCGTTGATGCGCAATTTAATTCTGAGGGTTGACAAAGTATTGTCAAATGCTTTTTGTGAGTAATGCTAATGAGAGCTTTCTATTTTTATTTGTGTCCTTTGTAAATCGCCACGCTCAGTATTATGATAGTACTTTGTGGCACTGTTATTTTAACAATATTCACAATTATTCTTACTTTGTTCGTCTAAAATTTTTTATAACTCAAAAATTAAAAAAATCAAAATTAAAATTTAAAATATAAATGTTTGTTTAAATATTAAAGAATAACAGTACATACAGTATATATTACAAATGTATAAATATACAAAGATCAACTTGTACAATTGCGTGCAGGCTACGAGTCGTTGAACACTTAAATAATAATTAAGTACATTTAAAATTAACTTAGTTTGAAGAAAGAGGATTTTTTTATTCTTAACGTGAAGGTAATAAATATTCTTAAGTATATAATTTAACACGTGCAACAAAAACGCATATACTCCAAAGGATCAATTCATTAAAGAAGCTAGTTTACATTAAATAAAGAATTTTTTTAAACTCACTATCACACTCTATCTTTTGAAAATTCGTTACTGGACACCAAATTGAGAATAGCTTTTCGTGACCCCTTAAACAGAAATCGCGGTATGTACCGCGGAGACTAGTGCTGGAAGTCAATAAGTTAAACATGTTTTCCTAAGAATAATTAATCATATAAACGAATGTATGCGGTTATTTTATTTGTCCATCAACTCCTGAAAAAGTTTATATTATTAATATCAGATTTATTTATGATTCTGATAAAAAAAATGGTCTATATAACAGCGTTATCTCTTCATCTTATAACTTTATCTCTCTAATAATAACCAAACTTATCACACACCAAGAAGCTACTGTTGGTGAAGATTCTAAACTCTCTCTAATTGCGATGCAGTACCGTGTTGCTGCCGCTGACGCAGTGTACGTCACAGCGAGACCTCCTACGGTCAGCTCGGCGGCGGCGGAGAAACGCACCGTCATTTCCACTTATTGGCGCACAAATTGACAAGAGCGGCTCCGGCTCGCGTGTGCGGATAGTGATACCATGATACAGAGCGGAGTTCATTAAAACGGGTTCTACTAAACACAACACACAGCATCGCAGTGGTCTTGTGCTATTGAACGTTTGTATATGTTGTAATTGCATTGACTACACGGAGCCTGAAGCCAATGTTTGCACCGGTCAAATTCAACATAGTTTTGTCGTTCAACTCTACTTCTCCCTTTAGACCGTTCCAAAAAATTATGATTATTATAAAAAATTATTAAGCTAACGGCGATGATTTTATTGGTGATTCCAGTGAAGATTTCATACTTAATCGCAATTTTTAATTTCTTAGTCTTGCGCCTTTTACCCTGCGATCGTTAGTTTTGGATTGATCTCAAAGAAAGACTCAGGGTTAGGTTAGGTTAGATTAGGTTAGGTTAGGTTAGACATCTCATCGTCCCTTCTCCTTTCTCTTTAGTCAACAATAGTATAAAATATTATATTTTTGCATAAGTTACTGTATTTTAATGGATTTTCAATTTTACAATCATTAATAAAATAAAAAAAAAAATATGGATAGTAATTGTAAATACAGATGATTTTTAAATGTTTTGTTGAAGGTATGCTCTGGAAAATACTCCACTGAAGTCCATTTCTATTGTGATATAAATCTATTTCTCAGGATTTTCACGGGACGTTGCCGGATTTCGGTATTTGTGTCGTGTCATATATAGGACTGTCAGAACCGTAGAGAGTAGATTGGTGTTCTCTAACAAAGAGGGCTTGTGACCTAGTACCGGCTGGAATCATTTTATTGGGAACCATTTCCTTTGATAGATCATAACAATTTGTCGTTCTGCTAGCTGATTGCAATAAGAAAATTCCTTGTTAGTAACCTCTAGCTCATAAAGAAAGACCAAAGCAGCATTAAAAATGAAATATTTTTCACTACAAACTGCGAAAATGAATTCTATTTCCATACAAGTAAATGGAATCTTCATGACTTACTTTTGTCGAAATTTTCTTATTAAAACAAAATTGAAGAAACTCATATGAATATGATTTATTGTTGATGGTTGATAAATTTGAAAGATATAAGAGAGAGTAGAGTAAGTAATTAACCTGGGGAGAGAGTTTCACCTACAGTGGGCAGCAATAGGTGGAATTGCGATCACAGTTTATATCTGTTAATCATGGAGGTGCGCCGTGGCCGTGCGCCCATATACCTCAAACATGCGGTGAGTCATTTGGCTACAGACAAGGAGGTTAAACTACAGTGACTAAATCTACCAGGACCAGGGCATCAATAACCTGATCCATAGACATACGATATCATACATCGAGAGTTGAAAAAAGGTTTTAATCTGGATACAACTTTGTTTATTTATTCCAGAAATTCACAACTGAAGATTTCAGCTATCAAGGCAGCAGCATGGGAGCATGAGGGTGAACCCCCCGCCATCGAGCCGTAGGCGATTATGTTGTATAAGGTTTTAGCGAATTTCCCTATAGGGAATACGCTATTATTGTAGTGGCCATGGTAAGACCTAAGCCCGGGACCATGTTACTTTTTCATTTTGAGGTCCCCAGAAGCCAAAAACACCGTTCATTCATTTTCATATATATGTATATATATATATGCGTGTGTGTGTGTGTGGTACTGATAACTTTTGAAGGGGACCTCCGATTTTGATAAAATTTGGTATGAAGGTGTAAGACCAGGTCTATTTTCATGAGTTCGCGAACCAGCATGATCGGGTTACGGGAACGGGGTTTTATGGGGTTTCAAAAGGGTAAAAAATGGGGTTTTGCATTTTTGGAGCATAATTTTCAAAATTCAACAATTTTAACTAAAACCATTTAAAAGAGCTTAAAAAACAAACAATTTAGTATTTTCAATTTTTAACTTGGCTTAACAGGTTACGGAGAAAAGCCAAAAATAGGTTTTCCATGTTAATCTTATGGGAAATCAACAAAACCCTGTATCTCACTTATTTATTGGAATAACTTGATAAAATTTGGTATGTACATTCACTATGGAGGGTTCAACTGATATTTGCTTACAGCACCCACATGGCGGCAAACCTACGTACTCACCCTTATGGGGTTTATGGGGAAAATGAAAAGAACACCATAACTTGATAATATTTGGTATGTACATTCACTAGGTAGGATTTAACTGATATTTGCTTATAACACCCATATGGCGGCAAACCTACATACTCACCCCCATGGGGTTTATGGGGAAAATTAAAAAGTCCCGAAATTGTTACAGTTTGACATTTATCTAAGGAAACTATTACATTTCCTAACAAAACTAATTTTTTCTGACAACATCCCAAGGCAGCAAACCTACATACCCATTCCTATGGTGTTTATGGGGAAAATATAATATCTCAATATCGTTTGGAAATTCGCTGAGTACGCAGGTCTGCTGCGACGGGGGTATTGTTAATTTCTCAAGACTCATATAAGGGACATATTTATACAATTTTATTCGTAACCAGTTAGGCCTAATGATTCGAAATACGATTACTAAACTGTTTTATGTGTCTTAGTACTTTTAAATTGTTTCAATAAACAAAATTTGGGACATTTTTAGTAAATGCACAAAAAATATAAAAATATTTATTAAGTACTAAAAACTAAACATTAATTTTCAATTTCCTTTCTTAACACGCAATTAATTTTTCGCACGCACACTAGCATAACACATCCACTAATTTCCCAGATTATCTTCCCCTTTGTTCTCGACCACGGGCAAAATACTTCTTGTTCTAATTATGGGTATGAATTATACAATGTGGTGGGTGAACAGCCTGAGGACCAATGGACTCATCGCGTTGGCCGGATGTGATTATCACACAGCTCGTTTCCAAAGGATGATTATTTGCCAACAATCATCGCCGCTATTTAGTGGATTAAATATGCTTATGCTCTTAACAGGTGACTTAATAACGTACAAAGTGGCTATTAGGCGGACGGTGAGAATCGAGTGGAATGAACGAAGAGAAAATCGACGAAGACTTAAGAATCACTTTTGAGAAACAAATCTGGTACATTTATTGTGTTATATAAGTACTAAACTCAAAGTTAACAAGCGAAATAGTTTAGCCAAAACTGCATGATAAGCAAAGAATGTGTTTTTAGCCATAGTAGTACAGATAACACGGAATATCTTGGCCTATGGATGACCATTTACAGTTCAAACAATTGGAGTAGGGCGACAAAGTTGCAGGTTGTTGCAGACTGTTTTTAGTACAATATGTTTACCAGTTTGAATCCAGAAGCGGAGTATGTCAGAGGCCAAGATATTCTGTGTTATCTGTACAGAAATATTCGGAAATTACCTTCCAATTAATCAATCCATGGTTTAATCAAGAAAAATGTATCAATTAAACGTTTTCTTACACCTTTCACTTGACGACTCATTAACAGGGACGTTCTTCTCACATCCCTATAACCTATTAGTCTCTGACCTAGTCACTCCTCCAGATGTATTCACGCTGCCAAATAAACGCACACTTTCTTCTCGAGAGCCTTACACACTGAGATGAACGTGGCCCATTAATGCCTCACAAAGGGGGCGAGGCCCGATTGTCCTTATACGGAAGTAGGCTGTTGCCCCTTCCTACGCCGGGCCATTCAATTATATGAATACAATCCGAACATCATTTGAACGAAATAAAAAGTCTAATCGATCCGAGTCGGCACGACCCGAGTGCCGTTAGCCTCGTGCTCCGATAGCGATAGTGGAATACATTCAACTGGCGCACCGGGAAACCCTCCTCCTCTAGCTGACGTGTTACATGCGGACCGGCAGTTTTGAAGCTCCTCCCTAAAAGTTCTCGAGGAAGATGACCAAGATGATCTCTGCGTCCGCACATACACATGTAGACAACGTAATATGGCTCGCTGGACTTTACAGAAAACGTGCGATCAATCATTTAAATGTTCGTCAAACCATAACGAGCATTGAACGCTGCTCGATAATTGTAAAATCAAGACTTTTAGCACTGAAAAACATTTATTCCTGCAAAAACAACTTCAGCTCTATCTAAAGTAATATTGTTCTCAAAAATTGAGAACATCAATTTTAAAAGAAGATTTATTTTTAGAGGATAAGACTTTTACTGCAGAAAGTTGTATCATCAAAGCAATGGTAACTTAATTTGGGATTTTTCTGTAAATGGTCTGCAAATGAGCATGATGGTCTTGTAATGTCAGAAATAAGTTGAAGTAAATGATTTCATTATTAAAAGATGGAATTAATAGGTTTGGCTTTGCTAAAAAGTTCTCGTGGTAGAAGACTTGTCGTTGGTTTTGGCAATATAATTTGATATACGATGGTAGTTTAAAAGATGTAACTATTGCTTTAAAAGAGCTCGAATTAGTGTTGCAAAAATGTTTTAAGATATTTAAGAAACAGTGCCTAATGAGATGACGAGCTTTGATAATGTATATATATATATATATATATATATATATATATATATATATATATATATATATATATAGAGAGAGAGAGAGAGAGAGAGAGAGAGAGAGAGAGAGAGAGAGAGAGAGAGAGAGAGGTTGTTAAAACTAGTTATTAGAGTGATTAAACGGAGGAAATGAGGAGAGAAGTTAAAACAAATTCAGATAGGGTGTTTTTTGTAACAAACGTGTTCGAGTACCAAATTTCCTTAAATAACGTTTTTAATAACTTGTAATGTCTTTCAGTGATTCCTAGTCAACTGATATATTTTGAAGCCAAAGCTATGCCTTAAAAGTTTACAGTTCTAAAGTAAACTGATTAAAAAGCTACTGTTACCAAATACATTGTAAAACTGATACACAATATGTTGTAAAGTTAAATTACTTACTAGTATGCAACAGTGAAATAAAACAAAAAAGTCTTCAGCGTCCTTGGAATGTTAGCAAGGATAAACACTTCCCACCACTGTGTCCCTTCTCTGGCAAATCCCACGAAGGATCAAGTTAATATAAAGGCTATAACATGGTTACAAAAGATTTAATTTCATGATGTTAGCCAACCGGATTACTTAAGTTAAATAATGGTTTGTGTACCGTACCTCAACTGTCGAGTAATCCTTTTGTAGTTTGCACTACTGCAGTTTCGATCAATATGGGATCTTCGAAAACTTTGAAAAAAGGGGATCTTTGATAAATGAAAGATTAAAGATGCGGCCAACCTTCGTCAGCAGGACTAAGGACAGCAAAGAAGTATACAACTTTGAAAGGCTGATGGTTCTTGGTGAGAGTGAAGGTACATCAAAATGCAATGGGTTTTACAACCGGAACTTCAACAATAGAAGTGAGTACAACAGCATAAAGATGGGTTTTCAGCCATCTTACTATTGAATAATACCTCAAAGAAGAAAACATGTCCCAGTAGAAGAGTTTATAAAACCAGAATTGAGTTTTATTCAATGTGTCATCATAACCAAATGTACTACTCTCCGTTAATAAGAAACACGTACATTGACTAAGCAGTTTGTTATTTAAATATTTTTTTAATTTGCTCTATGTACAATGGTTTACCACAAGTTTACAATAAAAGATATATTTAGTGATAAATAAAACAATAAATACATTAATATTAACATTAACATAACATTAAATACCATTTTCTACTTTTTGTCATAAAGTCATAGCAAAACACGTTAGTGGAAAAATTTATTGATCACAACTCCATTAAAATAACTTATGTGCATTTAAACACTGTAATAAACGATGTCACAGAACACAGTAAAAAAAATTTATTTTGTGTTTTGTGTTGGCATTTATATGTTTTATTTTCTACGCTTGCACCGTGCTCCTATCGACGACTGTCCGGCAGAAGTTGCGGAACGCATTCCGTTTTCCGTTTCACTAATGACTGTGCGATTGCAATTTTCCGGTTCGCTGCCCGCGCATCAAAGTGCATTGGACGTCTTCATCTGCGGCGCGGCGCGGCGTCCAGATGAAGATGCGAAATAAATGAGTGAGAAAACAGGAATTCAAATGTGATTGATTAGTTTTCAGTTAACTAACTGTTGTTCTTTACGGCTTAGCATCTTATATAATAAAAGAGCGAATTCAAGGGTCTAGAGAAAAAAACTACTGAACGGAACGTGGACATTTTGGTGCCAATGGATTTCTTACGGCCCCTAGATGATAGGAAAATTAATATTATATTCTTCGGAAAAAGTCTTATAACTCCATAAAAGGAAAATTAAACCTTATTTAGACCAATCCAAGACGTCATTTTATCGATTTGTTTACTGCTCCAGGTGATCCATGTAATACACTAAGATTTAACACCACTGATGATTTACAATAGTATATTTCGTCACTAGTCCGGAAAGTGGTCGTTATCGGTGCAAGATCGAGTTTCAAGTACGAGGCGAAGCCGAGTACTTGAATTCGATCGAGCACCGATATACCACTTTCGGACGAGTTACGAACAGTACTTTTCATCATACCACCTTTAATAAATATACAGTTTGGATAAAAATTAATATATTTTAACCTATATACCCCCTCTTACGTTGTTATTTGTTTATCTTGTATTTGAACTATTTACAACTAAACAATCAGCTGTTTGACATTTATACATTGGAGTCAACGAGGTTTAAGTTACTGTTAGCAGAATAGCAGCGCTAGTGGTGTCAAACATTGGAAGTTTTTTTTCCGGCCTAGTCCCGAAAACCACTGTTTCGAGGACTAGTCCCGAAAACTTTGTTTACCAACACGTTTATCCAACCCACCGGGAATCAACTAGTTTCGATCACAGCTGACCGTTCCGAAAACAACGTTTATCGCAATGGTATGATGAAAAATTGTTTTAGTGAACAAGGTAGACAACTCCAATTCAATGGTCATTGACATGTAACAAATTTGCAAAGACGGCAAGATAGAAATTATTTTGAAATCTTTTTAGCAGTTTTGGATCTTTACCGGGATTCAAGACGGCTATTATTTTGGATTTTCTAAATATACCAGGTCAGCTGCCAGGTCGATGCATCTAATTGGTTGATATTACAAATTATATATAAATTCATAAAGACCATAGCTGAATGCCCATGATTTGCCGTAAAAATTTCATTGGTTAATTTTAATTCCGCAATAACAATTTAGTGAGCTCATTGGCCTCAACTAATCACCCCTAATCCCAAAGCGATACAGAATATTTGAGAAACCCTAAGTTTTCAAAATTAAAAATCTTAGTATCATAATATTCACTTAATTACTTAATCACATAATAATAATTAATTAAGACGCCGTCGCTACCAGGCGAATATTGACTCCAGATGGATTATTACTGTAATATAACAAATATAGATGGCACTCATCACCTATATCTCAACTAACAAACTTAAAATGCGTTTAGTCGTCGATGGTTCAGTATACACCAAATGGATTACAAAAACCTTTAGTTGTCTTAGTTTTCCAATTATAGACAGTACTATCCAGTTGTTAATGTTTTAATCAACCACAAAATTAAAAAACTGTTAAACCATATAATTTGTAAAGTGTAACAAAGAGACCTAGAAAAAAATCTCTTATATTAATACGTGAGGGCTGTTCTTTGTGAACAAAACTCCTCCGTTATTTCTGAACCGATTTTAACGTTTAAGGTGTCAAAATAATTGTCTCAGTTTGTAGTTTTGCATAAAGGTTTTAGATTTTTGATATTTTAATTCTGAAGCCCACGGGAAGCCCTTAAAGTTCGCTTTTTGTCCATAAGATTAACATGGGGAACAATTTTTATTGAATTGCAAAATAAAACAGCTGTTGATAGTAAAACAAACAAACACATGTTATAAAAACAAGCTGAATAGAAGTAATTTAACTACTGGTACTGAAATATCAACACAATTCCATACTTTATACAAGAAGTGTATATGTGTGGAAAAAATTGTGTGTTTTACGTTTTCTTCAAAGTGGTAGGATTTGCTTCAACTTTGTATTTATGTTAATTTGGGCACAAAAGTTTGGTATCAAGTTTGGTAGATGTTAAGGTTGGTGTCCCACAGGGATCTTGTCTAGGTCCACTATTTTTTCATATATTTATAAATAACTTACCGTTTAATCTTGAAAATCAAAATTCCTCCTGTTTTTTTTTATATGCAGATGATTTGGGTATTAATATTTCAGGAAACCCAATGAATGACCTAATAGAAAATCTAAATTTCACAACAATGATAGTAGAAAATTGGTGTCAATCACTTAAGTTTAAATTTGGCAAAAACTAAAAATATTGAAATAAGCATCCTTAAAGTTTTTAGGTATAATTATTGATCCACAATTAAATTGGCAAGATCATATATGTCATGTATTAAGAAAAATTTCAAAAGGTTTATACATCATTCGGTCTTCGAGGGAATGTAAAAGAAGAAATTCTGTTAATGGCATACTATGGCTATTTTCACTCCCACCTCACATTTGGAACTTCTGCTTGGGGAAATGCGCCAATGGCAAAACAAGTTTTCATTAAACAAAAACAAGCCATAAGAATTCTAAGTGGAGTAAATAAAAGAAATCATTGTAAACCTTTATTTCGTAAACTTCAAATTTTAACATTACCTGCTATATATATTACAAACAATTTTGAATGTGAAAAAAGAAATTCAATATTTCTCAAAAAATTCAGACTGTCATTCTCATTTTACAAGAAATAATTCCAAATTAAAAACTGAACTATGTAAATTTTCTAAAAGTAAAAAAAAAAAAAAAAAAATTAATCAAATGGAAATCAAAATATTTAATAATTTACCGAAAAGTTTTAGCAATTTACCTGAAAAAAAAATTAAGAAGACAATAGAAGAAATTTTAATTGAAAAATCTCCTTATAAAGTGGAAGAATGTTTAGTGCGAACATTTTGGATACTATAAGCTTTCTAAATTAATGTAACTTTACTCATTGCTATGTGTACAACTGTATCACCTATTGCAATAATTATTATTATTATTATTATCTTAACCCCAGAAAATTCATTTTCCTGTACAAAAACAGGTTTGGAAATTGAAATTTTTACGTGATTCTTATGGGTTGTCAGATTGGTATTGAAACAACAACGAAAGTTAACAAAAATTAAAATAGAACACTAACGTTTGCGCATGGGGTTTCAAACTGCTGTGAACTATAAAAAGGGATAATTGGTTGTTGGTGTAAATTTGATAACCTGTTTACTGTGATTCTAACACAATTAATGCAGAATGCTACACATATGAAAACACCTGTTTGAAAAAGACGAGGTTTAAAAGTTTTTTACCCCCAGTATGGATAAGTATTCATTGTGGATACTAAGCGTATTGCAAAAGTGGTTTGTATAAGGAGAAATTTTAATCAAAATATGAACGCTACATCAAGCCAAAATGGGTCACACCAACAAAGATGTAGATTTTCTTAATTTGTTATACGTTTGTTTAAATTCAGTAATTCCGTGGGAATTTAAGTCAAAGAGGATTTAGTTTGTTATAAATAGTAATAGTGTTA
This sequence comes from Neoaliturus tenellus, assembly GCA_030545055.2. Taxonomy (NCBI): domain Eukaryota; kingdom Metazoa; phylum Arthropoda; class Insecta; order Hemiptera; family Cicadellidae; genus Neoaliturus; species Neoaliturus tenellus. Next base: position 83,769,012 of record CM061532.1, read on the forward strand.
GCTTATTCACTTTGGCGTACTAACTCATACATTACTAAAGAAAGAATAGCCGCAGTGAGAGCTGCATAGCTCATACAGGACAGGGGAGTTCTAATTAAATATTGATTTTTTTCTGTTGATTTTCTTATTTTTTGTTTGATGAACTATCTAGATCCAACATCTGTGAATATTTTCTAGATTGTATAGGAGTTTTTAGGCAGAGGCTCTAAGAAAAATTGGCATAAGAACCATTGCTTCATTCTAGCTACTTTGGACCTAAAAGACAAACCACCAAATCTCAACACTGTCTCATTGGGAAGTTAGAGAATTATTGATGAAGATCGATTGATAAAACAACAATATGGTGTATTCAGATTTTCACAACAGTTTAATTTTCATTCAAGTAACTCGGTAAATTACCATGGAGCAAGGTTTGATCACCAGGTACTCTTGACATCAAATGCAGCGCATTGCGCTGCACGGGCCCCCTAGTACATTTTGAATATTGTAAATAATACCAATAGAAAAGACAACTGTAATGGAATAAATGGAAATATTCTACAAAATTTGTTTCATTATCCCTTGGATTCCAGTTCAAACAATTGGAGCAGAGCGACAAAGTTGCAGATTGTCGCAGACTGTTTTTAGTGTCATATGTTTACCAATTTGAATCCAGAAGTGGAGTATGTCAGAGGCCAAGATATTCTGCGTTATCTGTACCAATCAAGATTAATCGATTCCATAAGATTAAGGATGGATATTGAATCTTTGAAAGCCTGTAGGGTGTAGACCTGGGAACCGATGGGAATTATAATGGAATTCTGCTCATCTACAGGACTATACCTTTCTAACGGTATGCTCGGATTTCCCCTACGATGTACACGAGCTGAGAAAAAAGGAGGAAATGAAACATGCTTGCGTATTAATATCTATCTATATATATATATATATATATAATACGTGATGCCCTTTTTTTGTTAACACTACTCCTCCCTTATTTCTGGACCAATTTTAAAGTTTGAGGTGTCAAAAGAATGGCCTCAGTTCGTAGTTTTGCAATAAGGTTTTAGATTTTTGATATTTTAATTCTGAAGCTCATGGGAGGCCCTCAAAGTTCATTTTTTGTCCATAAGATTAACATGGGGAACAATTTATATTGAATTGCTAAGTAAAACAGCTGTTGATAGTTAAACAAACAAACACATATGTTAAAAGCTGAATAGAAGCAAATTGAACTGGTCAACACAATTTCATACTTTAATACGAGGAGTACTTCATACTTTAATACTTTAATCTGAGGTTTTAACCTTTTCTCAAAATGTAGCCGGTAGACTTTGTTTGAACGTTTTATTTACGTGCAGGCCTATATGGGCACAAAAATAAGATTAGTAACTTAACCCTAGAAAATTTCATTTTTCTGTACGAACCAAGTTTGGAAATTGAAATTTTTGATCTGCGTGGGTTGTCCGATTAGTATTGAAACAATAACGGAAGGTAACAAATATCAAAATAGAACTAAATTTGTGTGCATGGGTTTTCAAACTGCTGTGAAATATATAATTTACAGGAAAATTAAAGAAAAGGGATGGTTGGTTGTAGGTGTAATAAACTGTTTATTTACTACAAAAAAATTTAATGAAGAATGCTACACATCTTAAAACACCTGTTTGAAAAAAAAACATTTTAAAGTTTTTTACCACCAGTATATAAAACAAATTATTATAAAAATTGTTTGTATAAAAAGAAACTTTAACCAAAATTTTCATGCACATAAAATTAAAATGGACCACACCAACAAAGATGTAGATTCTCTTAATTATTATGATTTCTTCATTTAAATTTTGTAATGCCATAGACAGTTGAGTTAAAGAGGATTTAGTTTTTTATAAAAAGTAATGTGGACTCATTCGCTATTTTGAAGACTACCTCATACAGTACTACAAAACAGCCGTAGTGGAGTGCTGCATAACTCATAGGACCGGGGAGTTGTAATGAAATGTTGATTTTTATTCTTTTGTCATTTACTTTTTATGTTTGATGAGCTATGTAGATCCAACATCTGTGAATTTATTCTAAATTTTATAGGAGTGTTTAGACAGAGGCCCTAAGACATATCGGCAAAAGAACAACTACGTAATCTTAGCTAATTTAGATCTAAAAGAATAACCACCAAATCTCAACACTATCACATTGGTAAGTTGGAAAATAAGTAATGAAGTAGTAGTAATGAAAAATTAGTAATGAACATTATTGATGAAACTCCAATAATGTTTAATCTGATTTTCACTATAATTTGACCTGTATTCAAAGTACTGTAACTCTGTTCATAATCATTTAATTAATGATACTTTCTAAAAACTGGTTGATGTTAGATAGTAACAAGACTGGGGTTTGGACCGTTCCCCGTCAAAACATTAAAAAATGCCACTGGCGTATATAGACAAAAGAAAAATTAACATGGAGTTAGGTTTGATCACCAGGTATACTCTAATAAATGCAGCGCATTGCGCTGCACGGGCCCCCTAGTATAGACTAATTAGTGATGAGATTATACTAATGTAAAAATTTATTGCATTAATTATACTGTACCTGCAAGTTGTAATATGCTTGATATATTTTGATCCTCCCCGAACACTTTCATGTGGTCATTCGAAACCAACCGTGATGCATATTGGATACGTATACATACCAATAATGACCAAATCGACCATTAAAAACCATGGATATAGATACTTTAGATACTACGTACCTATAAGTAAGATAAGACAATGCTTTATTTATCTATATGCACATTACATGTGCTGTCAATTCATGACAATTGTAACAACTTATTGGTCAGTATTTAAGGTATTGGGTAGTGTATATAGTTACTAAATAAGGACCAAACTAACTTACTATCGTAATGCAAGGATTTCTTCAACGATGTACACAAGCTGAGAAAAAAAGAGGATAAGAAACATTCATGCCTATTAATATATAGATTTATATTTAGTACAACTTTCAAATCTTCTTAAAACACCATTATTGTTTAAAAATGGCATAATTATGTGTAATTCTAGGGATTCTATTAACTCACCAAAATGAATATAGAAAGAAATCACTAATATAACTGGTTCACCATTCCCATCACTGATTTTTCACTAGGATTGTTCAGAAGACATGTCGTCTCCATACTAGATCTTCTCAGAAGTCATTCCGTTTTTATACTCTTCAAGAGACAGTTTTCCGTCTTTGTCACAATCCCATCCTTTCATAAACATTTCGGCAAGTTCTTTAGGTTTCTCAACATTTAACTTTGACAATTTCGTAGACAACTCCTCTTTAGTAAGTGCCGTGTCACCATTCATATCTAACACCCTAAAGTATTCTATAGCATTAGGTATCCCATAAGTTGTCTTCAATATTTTTTTAACCATCATATTAATGAACTCTTTTTCAGACAACATTCCATCCTCATCCAAAACTCCGTCTTTTAACATTTCCTGGGCTTTTTGCTCTGTCAACTCAGGTCCTTTATTACCTTGGAATTTTTTGTAGAACTGTACCAGATCCTCTGTAGAAATCTTACTATTTTCATCGCAATCAATGAATGCAAAAACTGTTTTTAAACGTTTCAAATTTTTTCATCAGTTTTGTAGTCACAATTAAATTCTTCATCTTTTTCTCTTTTGTTCTTTTGTTTTATGCCTTTTTCTTTATTGGGGGACAAACAAATAGAACTAAAAGCCCAAAGTAAACACAACACAAAAAGTAACTTCATATTAAAATTCAGCAATAAAAACAATGTGTTAGAAAACCTGTGTAGTTGGGTTTGAGCTGTTTTCAAAGGGGACAGTTTATCGAGCAAATAAATGTTGTACATTTGTCAGTCAGTGAAATTCCTTCACCTGTATCAATATTTAAGAGTACTGTTTATTTAGTTACATAATAGTTTGTTGTTTTGCACTGTGATTTTCTTCCATAAAACATAATATGGCTATGATACGGTTACGGTAATAATAACTATACAGGGTGTAAAAAGTCTAGAAATGATATAATATCTTCAAAGTGTTTTAAATAATAAAACTAAAACTTTGCAAAATGGTTTTGAGTAACAAATTCTACTTCCTAAACTACTTATTATCCTTGGAAATCGAAGGGAGAACGGTCACAACGAGTGAGAAGAAAATCTTAAATGTACCGTAAGTATAGGTCAATGTGTGAATCAAATTAAAGGTCTCTTAGAATAGAGAACAATGCCGCAAACCCGGCCTCAAAAGGAAAATAGACCTGGTCTTACACCTTCATATATATAAAAATGAACGAATGGTGTTGTTTTTGGCTTCTGGGGACCTCAAAAAGAAAAATTAAAGTGGTCCTGGGCTTAGGTCTTAAAATGGCTACTACCGTAATAGCGTATTCCCTATGGGGAAATTCGATATAACATTGTTTATCCTTTGGCATTGCAATAAGATTAATATACTTAATTTCTATCCCATTAACTTTTTTTATTACATTAATAAAAACTATTAAAATAGCCAGATATAACTGGCTGGGTAGCTGAGTGGTTATAGTGCTCGCCTTTGAATCCAAAGGTTGGATGCCGGTTCGATCCTGAAAAAATTAGTAGCTTTTTAAAGGTTCGATTCCGGACCCAGTTGCCATTTGTCATTGGGCTATTAATTAATTATGCTTTCTAACAACTGGCCGATGTTAGATAGTAACAAGACTGGGGTTTGGACCGTTCCCCGTCAAAATGTTAAAAAATGCCATTGGCGTAGAATCACCCAAAATAAAAATAAATAGCTTTATTTCTGTAAACAACTTAATATGAGCGCAGCAACACGCGCCGGGTAACTGCTTGCTATGTATATAGATAGATAGATAGATATTAATGGCTATACATAACTTATTACATGGGCTTGTATTGTTTTTTCGTTAATAAACCTGCTAATATTTCGACATATTTTAACTTAAACTTTTTATATATTTTTTTATTTATTTGCATAATAAAGAAACGACTTTGCATTTAAAACTAATTTCCAAAAGTAAAACAAATTATTGGTTTACTTCTAAAAAAACACTATTGATTTTTTTTATTTTTTCTTCATGTAGCATTGGAAGTAGAGTTTTCCCATACAGGTCTACATGCGATACTCTTGCTCTATATCAATAGTAAAATCTAACAGTTGTATTCAAACTAGACTTGGTACATATTGAGATCTTAACTTAAACCTTTACTTATTGTTCAGCTCAATCAAACCTATCAGAGAATTGGGCCTTAACTAAGGGCCAATGTTCAGCTATTAAGTAAATGTAGGAATGCGCGTTGTACCAACTTGTAGCGGAAATGTAGCGTAAGGACCGGACCGTTCCACCTGGCCCCCGCCTAGGAGGCGATTCTCACGGGGTCACGCCCGTCCTGAGCATCGACCCAGCCGCCTAGCTATCGGTCTAGGATTGTTGGGCAGAGCGGGAACCAACAAGTGGCAGTGCAAAGCTAGATCCGTAACATCTAACGGGTCATCCACTAACTGCAAACGGTATTAACCCTGCCAAGTGTATATGATTAAGGTGCTAGGTGCTGTATACAGGGTGGAAGAAAGACTGCAAACAGTATATCTTTAAAAATATATAAGTAACAAAACTAAAACTCTGCAAACTGATTTTGAGTCTCAAGGTCTACTTCCCGAAGTACTTATTGACCTTGACCCACCAAGGGGGAAACGGTGAAGGTCCAAAAGGAGTCAGAAGAAAATTTTAAATGTAAGCATAGGTCAATATGTACATCAAATTAAAGGTCTCTATGAATGGAAAACAATGCCGCAAACCCGACCTCAAAAGAACTATCTGGCGGGCCATCAAGATTTTAAAAAGTTTATTCCCTAAAGCAAAAAATGCAATAACTCCCGATACACTCAACCATTTGAGGTCGGGTTTGTGGTGAATTGTTCAGAATGTAAAACCCTAGACCCACCGCCCATGTATATGGATGTCATGACGTCAAACTTATGGTTTTTTGTAACTGCTATTGACGAAATTTATGGTTCAAAACCCCATTGTTCATGTAGGTGGACTCATATTCTATGAAAAAAATCATGGCTCAGATCACTTAGATGTAACAAAGCTTGCAACAAATAGGACCCTACATTACCTATGAAAATCGTTATTACACAGCCATAAACGTGATAAACATAAGATAAATGCTTGTATTTAAGACCTACAATTTACATTCTACCTATTTATTTTAAATTTTAGTCCACAGTTATGAAAATGTTGGCGTAGGAATAATTCAAACTGGTGTGTCGATGTAGGTGGCAAACCTACATGATCACCCCCATGGGGTTTATGGGGAAAATTAGTTTAGAAACTTAACCTTATAAAATTTCATTTCTCTGTACAAAACAAGTTTGGAAATTGAAATTTTTTTCTGGGTGGCCGGGTGGATTGTCCGATTGGTATTGAAACAATAACGAAAGGTGACAAATATTAAAATAGAACACTTAATTTGTGTGCATGGGTTTTCAAACTGCTGTAAAATATATAATTTACATGAAAATTAAGGAAAAGGGATGGTTGGTTGCAGGTGTATCTTTATTATCTTTTTATTATCTGTTTGTTTACTATAAAAATGTAATGCAGAATGCACATATTAAAACACCTGTTTAAAAGAGACAACATTTTAAAGTTTTTTACTTCCAGTATAAAAAAACAAGCTTATTACAAAAGTGGTTTGTATAAAAAGAAATGTTAACCAAAATATAAATGCACATTAAACTAAAATGGACCACACCAACAAAGATGTAGATTCTCTTAATTTTTATGATTTCTTAATTTAAATTTTGTAATGCCATGCACAGTTAAGTTAAAGAGGATTCATTCACTATGTCGACGACTACCTAAAAAAGTACTACAAAAACAGCCGTAGTGGAGTGCTGCATAACTCATAGGACCGGGGATTTGTAATGTAATGTTGATTTTTATTCTGTTGTCATTTACGTTTTATGTTTGTGAACTATGTTGATCCAACATCTGTTAATGTATTCTAAAGTGTATATGAGTGTTTAGACAGAGACCCTAAGTAAAGCAAATAAAGAGAAATAGGCAAAAGAACAACTACGTAATCTTGGCTAATTTAGACCTAAATGAACAACCACCAAATATCAACTATCACATTGGCAAGCTGGAGAATTAGTAATGAAGACCGATTGATGAAACACTAATAATGTTTAATCTGATTTTCACTATAATTTGATTTGTATTTAAAGTAACCATGTTCATTACAATGGAGCTAGGTTTGATCACCAGGATCTAATAAACACTGCAGGGGCTCACTAGTATTCAGAAATCTCCGATAGTGCAAAACGGGTTTGTTGATGTCAAAAAAATTAAAGTATCTGTAGCTACTTTACCTTATAACCTAGTGAAATCAGTCACATATTCTGTTTACTATTATGGGCTTGAGGTATAATAACTTCTATTGTTATTTGGTCTCGCATGAAAAGGCTCTTCAACAAGATTTGAGTTAATGGACATCCAACGAATAGGGACTTCACAATCGCCCTAATGCAGTATTATTCTTGTATTTACTGCTAATTTTATTTGAGTTTTATGACCATTGTCTCTTACACAACAACTCTTAAAATATCAAATTTGACGGTATATTTCAATATTGTATAAGAATACTGTATTTGAGATACCGACTCCGGCAGAAAAGTATCTTAGCTATTGTTTCATCCGTTATACAACGTTAGAGGAATCTAAAGGCGCAAAGTAGGCAAAACAAATACTGGTCGTGTTTTGCCTAACCTTACCCTTGCAGGCGCGCTCTGTGAATATAGTATAAAACAGGCCTTATTAGATTAAATGCGCAACAGAAAATGTAGTGGCTGTAATTAAATTTAATGGGGCTCTATTTTCACACCATTTGGTTCATCTTTTTGCATTCCATTTTGTTTGGGCTTCATATAGACACACCATTTTCTTGTAAAACTATTAGTAATAGCTAAAAATTATTACAATATTCGCTGTCGAAGTATCGTACTACCTTAAGTTTTCGTATGGAATATCTGCAACTACAACCATTAATCAGAAATAGATCTCTTCCAGCTGTACAGACCTTTCACCTCTCTGCACTATATCCTTATCATCCCCAGCACCTGCAGAACCACAGTCTCCCGTGTCAGTTACAGTTACGATACACGCCGCGCCGGCAGGAGCACCACTCCACATACCCGGGTTGTTGTTGTCACAGAGGTAAAAGTTGTCCGGGATCATGAATCAAACTATATCCGGTCAGCGGCGGACCCGTTACATCCGGCGAGGTCCGGTCTGGCGTCATCCGGCGCTGCGGGCCGGAGACGGATCATAGACCTCCGGACCTCCTCGCCGGATGATACTTCCGCGGTCCGAGGAATCGGAAGTTGTCACTTTTCAGTCAGTGGTATAACTTATGCTTTTCATTACAAATTTAAATCTCTTTTATAGTCTATCTTCAGAACTAAGTAAAAGTCGTTATTCAAAGGAAAAAATAAGATGGCGAGTAGTTTTCCTTTATAAAGTTTATTACATTTTTTAATTGCTATTAAACTGAAAGTTATTAGATTTTATTAGTAAAATATTTTAAATTTTATTAGTAGCGTGTAAAATAAATCCACCCCCTTTAACTATTTTAATTTGTTAAGATAAATAAATAATGTCTTTTGGGGAATGAAAGCAAATTAACACAAAGTATCTTTAGCTGTTATTAACCATTTTGAGTCGTATCAGAGGGACGGCCAGCCAGGAGCCAGAAGAAAATTTTAAATGTAAAAATTAAAGGTCTCACTTAGCAGAGTACAATCCAAACTAGACTTCAAATGGATTACCGTGACGGAAATGGTAGGCAAACTAAAGTTTCCGTTAAAATCAAATGGGTAAAACTAAAAAATACAAAAACTTTCTTAATATTCAGCCGAAAGAGATAAACAAATATCCTTTTGGGGGTGATAGTAACTTAACACAAAGTACCTTTTGCCGTTATCAAACTTTTTAGTAATGTTAGGGGGACGGCCCATCAGGAGTCAGAGGAAAATCTTAAATGTAAGCATAGTTTGATAACTACATCAAGTTAAAGGTCTCACTGGGAAGAGTACAATGCTGCAAATTAGACTTAAAATGGATGACCCAGACGGAAGTATGGTAGTTTCTTTTAAAATCGTACGGGTAAAACTTAAAAATGCAACAAATTTCTTAATACTCAACGCCGGGTTTGTGGCTTATTAATACAAATCCAAAGGTATTCAAAATTATGTATGATTTTGACAGAAGCCAAAGTAAATTCGTGCAAGAGCAAGACTCATAGAGGATGTTTGGATTAAAACTTCTCTAGCCTTGGTTAAATCATAAATAATTTTAAAGTTCCCTGCATTTGGAGTACTAATAATTCACAACCCTTTAATTTGATGTATTTATCAACCCATGCTTACATTTAAGATTTTCTTCTGACTCCTGGTGGGCCGTCCCCTGACATGACTCAAAATGGTTGATAAACATGAAAAGATATTTTGTGTTAAGTTACTATCATTCCCCAAAGGATATATATTTATCTCAACAAACAAACAAATTTGAGGGGAAAGTTTTTTCTTTTTTCTTTTTTTTCAAACAAACAAACGCATATTTTTTTTACACTGTATGTTAGTCAATTGTGGTACCTCCTGACTTCTGATCAATTTACAATAATTAAAAATATTAAAATAAATTTTTAATTTAAAAAAATGTATACTAGCAGTAAAATGCAGCAAAATTTATATTCACTAGCGTATTCTCTTCTCCACACATTAACAGGCATACATAGTCACTATAAAATCCATTATTTTGATAATGAGTGTTGTATAAGAAAATATTTACAATAACTACTCAAATACATACATTTTCAGGAAAAACATTTGTATGAGTAGGCTTACTACTGAGTTAAAGGAACAGAGTGAAAAGTTCTTTCCCGATAATAATTCCAAATAACTGTTTCCGTATTACAATTATAACTGGAATCTAGTCCTACAGCATCAAATTAATGAAGCATATTAAGGAAGAAAGAGACCGTTCAGAGAAGAGCAATGCATTTTTCAAAACGCATGAAGACGAACTTTTTTTTACTTTTGCTACAAATAATTTGCTTTGAATATAAATAACAGTATACAATATTTCTGTTATAATGAAATGAACTGTTTACTTCTTCCTCAGGAAACATAAGCTGATTCATACTCAGAGTCATTTTCTTTACGATACATCTTTGTGATTCCTCCTAAGATGTATCGATTTTGGTTCTGCTACTTTAAGTTTTTATTGTTGATTTTTTTAAACATTGGTGATAAATTAATCAGTAACACAGTAACGAAAAACATAAAAGCCCTTGCACGATTTTTTATTCTATTATTTTATACTCGACATATATTACTACTGTATATACTTTTTATTTATAAAGTGTTCAAACATTGTAGTGTACTATTTTTGTTACCAATAGTCTTTATTTATATTTGGTAGTTTCTTTTATAACAGAGAGTTTCAAAGGTTACATAAAAGAATAAATTAGGAAGTTAGTCGAGGTTTGCCTGCTTCTTAGATCTTACTATCCTAACATGTAGGCTATATCATTTTTTAATGTTCCGAGAAATTTAATAACCAAATAGCTTTAGTTAATACACAGGTGTTCCTTTGCCACACATAACTAAATAAGGCGACAAGCAGAGCGAAAACAGGAAACATGATAGCAGAGCCATTGTCCCAGTGAACTCAGGAAAGGAGACGCGACAGAAACGGATTCCAAAAAGGAATGGAGAACAATTTGAGAAGCGGCAACGATCGTGGGCCATCAAGTTGGCCGTGGAGGCGCAAGTCTTCTAGGGTCGTAAAGTGGCGGCGGTAGTCATAAACCAGGGGTCTTCCCGCGCTGCGGTAGCCGCGTCCCGTCGTAAACGACGCGGGTTCAGGAAACCGCGGCGGCCGCCCGCCCGTAGATAACAGCCAGTCCGGGCTGACGGCCCGCTGGGAAATCGAAACTTACCTTGTAGGTTTTATTTTGCGGGCTATTTACGTTTTTATTTAATGTATTGGTTTATGTTAATAATTTTAGGTCATTACGTCGGAAAAGGAAGATGGTTGCGAGTTTGGTACTTTTTTTTTATTTTTCGAATTCGATTGTATAGATATTTCCTAGCGAGATATATAGAGGGCTTACATCTTCAGAAACATGTATTTTCAACACTACCATCATATGACGCTTTGATTTCTCAACGTATCCTACCTCACTCAATAATTTATAATTGATTTGACCTGCAAGCGCTCCTATTGAAACATGCATGAAGAAAGAAACAAGTATTATTTTTTCAAAAATCGGAGACTGTTTACTAAGGAGATAGTAAAAAGCTTTTTTATATTTCACTTACAATAAATATGTGTGAAGCTATTTGAGAAGCTTCAGACCTAAAGCTTTACTAGTATCAAGACATTTTTTTAATAGCGTATTCCCCAATGAAAGGGCAAATTGCAAACTTAAATACATTATAATATTAAAATCTTTCAAAACTATTATCTTGTAAGATAAATATAATCATCCCATACAGAAAAGTCTATACAAATAAGACATGTTTCAGTTGAAATCTGCAAAAAATGAACCAATTTAAAAAATAAGTCGACTGTTGGGAAATATTTTTCTCTTAGCATCCAGACATTGAGGGAAATCATAATCTTGAATGTAATAAAGTTTAACAGAAACTGTTGGGTCTAAGACTTTTGGTGTAACCCTATAAAACCGGACCAGGTGCAGACCCCTAATGGAAGTCAAAACTGTTGAATTCCATGCGTACATTTGAAAATAACATAACTACTTGAATGGGAACGGCGAGAGAATGCAATTTGACAAATGATAGGCTCTAGGCGAGAACTTCCCTCTACGGGCAGAGGCGAGGCTCTAGGCGAGAGAAATGGGTGGAAGTCAAAATTGTAATTTAGTAGTCAAATGGTTTTTGGTTTTGATATTGCCTCTGGAAGAAAGTTTATGTGTGTTCCCACGACCGAGGATGAGTCTAGGAGTCGAGGTGTGGCGTGGTCCAAAATGCTGTTTAGACTTCCATTACGTTCTTTCCAGATTGTACAATGAATTTTGTTAGTGCATGGCAAAGTTAAAACACCTGTGATATTTTTTTGTAAATGTTTTTGTTAAAGAAATATAAAGATTTCATTTTTTTTAGATTTTGTGTATATACTAAAGAGGGGTTTTACGCACTGATGCTTTGTTTTAATATGAAACCAAACAATATGCGTTGATATTATCAGTGTATAAGAAAATCTATGTATGTAACATTGATACCACCATACTGGTTTAAAATGGTAAACATCCGACTGAATCATGTACAGAGTCACAGCTACAAAATTTGTGATACTATATAGTATAATAACGTTCAGTACCAGGTTAACCGAGCCTTGCCACTTGCTCGTTGGTTTTCATTCTCTTTTGACATAGTGTCGTGGTAATAAAACTATTAAATTTCCATCAACAACCAACTATATCTCTTCACAAACAGCTGTTCAAAAAGACTGCTTAACATTACTGTTCCTTTATTTTTGTATACCTTTCGTTATTATTTCGTTACTAAAATAGCAACCCATATGACCAATGTTAAAAATTACGATTTTAAAACTTAAATTTAGACCAAATTTGATTTTTTCTGTGATTGAGGCTGTTTCTAAATTTATTTTTGGGCCAAAACACTCTTAAATGCAAAGTTTAAGCAAAATATACCCGATAGATTTCAAGATCGTGGAACACACATCCCTTCAGACAGTGCTCGTATTATAGTATAGGATTACTTTTGTAACTTTAGTTAATTGAGCGGAGCGAGCGAAGCGAGCGAAGCTCCTATACTACACTCTGGCTTTTTATTTACAAGTACTCCTCCTGAACGGCTGGAGTGATCCTCACGAAATTTTGCTCGGTCATTTATACCTATGGGAAGGTATAAATCTGAAATGGTCCAAATCGGACATAAGGGTTCTGCCCTACGGCCCTTTAAAGTTACCATGTTATTTTAATAGGAGAAATATTTTATTTGGTTTGTTTACTGTGTGTTGATTATACAGCTGTTATTAGGATCAAATTTAACTGCAGACTGTTACTATCAGCTGTTTGTGAATACAGTAGTTTCATTCATGTGATATTGTTGTTTTGTTTATTTTAGTGGTTTGTTTACCTTTGTACGTGAATGAAATACGACGTTTACGGAGAGGAGGTGTAAATCTTGGACGACGCACCATGTAATCTTGTAAACATATTATAGCCCGTCGCACCAAACCTGCGTAATCAATCATTATTAGAGTATTGCAGATTTGTGGCGAGCAAGCGCAGCGAACAACCTAAATCTGGCGACGAGTGTGTGTAGCGAATGAGCCGACCCAAAAGGTGAGTGAGCGCAGCGAACGAAGTAAACTGACGGCGAGTGATCGTAGCGAACGAGCTGACCCAAATGGCGAGTGAGCGCAGCGAACGAGTTAAACCCTGACGGCGAGTGAGCGTAGCGAACGAGCTCACTTGGATTGCCTATAAAACATTTGCTATTATTGATTTTAAAAAATAGTCGCTCCGCTCAATATTGCAAGCAGACAACTGCATTGTATACCTAGTTTATATCTTATTCTTCGCACTTCCAGTGTAAGCAATTAAATTACGATGTATTACTATGTAGAATCTCTAAATATTCATATTGAATAATATTCAAATGTATTTTTGTAGTTCTAATGGTAACCTATTTTTAAGAAGGTCAACAGTTACAGATAACTCAGAATATCTTGGCCTCTGACATACTCCACTTCTGGATTCAAATTGGTAAACATATGACACTACAAACAGTCTGCGACAATCTGCAACTTTGTCTCTCTGCTCCAATTGTTTGAACTGTAAACGGTCATCACAGGAAGAGATATTCCGTGTTATCTGTAATAACCCTTATAGTGTATTTGAGTGTCTTGGATTTAACAAGCTCATTAGTAAGGTTTTTACAGTTATATTAATAATGAGTAATTACGCATGTAAAATACTCGATACAAGATCCATAATTTCAAAAATGCTTTACATACGATTTTCAGGTTATTGACTTCACATACTGAGTATGCTAATGGTCAGTTCATTTATTCTTTTCCCCAGGCAACAATATCGCTCGCGGCTAAACGGCGTGTATGAAGGCCCATTAACAAATTACCCGTGCATCGCTACAGCGCGCGGCGGCGCGGCGGTCACGGCAGCGCGGCTGCGCGGCCCAGGCGTCCGAGCACGGAGCATGCGCACATTACCGGCGCGATGTACGACGCGGTCGCGCAAATTGCACTATAGCGTATCGCTTTCATTGAATTACCGCGGCCAGAAAGTGTGTTCGAGTCCGTCAAGCTCGATAATACCGAGCGAACACTTTCATCTTGTTGCGAAATAACGTCTATCCATTAGCCTTGGCCATTACTGCTCCACCTGCTAGCTGTGTGGTGGGCGGCGGACGGTTATTGTTTGCTGCTTTCTAAATCGATCTTCTCCAGAGCTAGAGCATAGGAAAGCTAACAAAAGAGGGGCAGTAGAGTAAAAGAGACGCCAAATGAATGCTGAATTGCTGAAAAGATGGGGGTCGCAGAGAATTTAAGAAGCCCGAATTCGCTGAGGCAAAATTAGACCAAATCAAAAGATGACATTTGATTTGTTAGTTTGTACTTAAAAATGTGTATGGTTTCAGTGAAAACCAAAATACTACAGTGCATAGTCTGGACAAAATATGACATAATTCATCCTCATTCAGTGGCTAATTGTTTAATTCTGGAATAGGTTTTATAGGTGTAGAACTAAAGCCTATGTGACAATGGTACATTGTCCTCAGCCTAGTCTGAGTTATTTAATTTTGTTTAAAATGTTTGTTTTTGGTGACTTCTAATAATTAATTAATTAGTGATAGGAATCTCTCACGTACTTTTCAGTACAACTTCAAGAGTTTAAGGATCATATAAAGAGCAAACTATGTTTTGGCGGATTCTAAAATATAATTTAATGATAACATGTTTTAATGACAACGGGTAAGAGTTATTTGGGTTTTTGCATTATCAGATCTATTAAAATATACTATTTTGCTTCCGGCAATTGTTTTTTTTTAGTTTAAGTAAATTTTGTTTGATTCGTTTACAGGTAACAATTCTAGTCATTGCCGATTGAGCAACAATGGGCTACTGGCCCAAAGGTGAAGATGACTCTTAAGATTTTGTTGTAGATGCCCAGTTCCGGAATCAAAACCAGCATCTAGTTACAGAGGCGTACAATTTCCGAGACCAGTAGAACAGCTCCAAATAACTTAATACCCGCGAGTCCGGCGTTGAGCGGATCGTTATACCGGAAAATAATTAGAGGTTATGTAATTTTGACGCGATTTACGATTGGCCGGCACGCTATGGGAACTGAGGAGTCATCACGATCGGCACCGGACGCGAGATGGGTATCGGACGTTGCGTTGTTGGTGCCGCCCGCTCACACTCACACACGACACGACAGCCGAAAGCCCGTCTGAGGGTTAACTTCGCATTAGCCTATAATATTAACCGGTAAATCACTCGTGGTTAACAATTAGCGGCGAGGTGTGGGAGGCCGAGGCCTTGTACGGCGATAAATCCGCGATTATTGTTTATTGGCGGCTTCCATCGCCGGAAGCGGAAACAGATGAGCGTTCGATGCACTGCCTGCACAATCTCGCGCTCCCATCTCCGCCCGCTGCGGTAAATCAAGGCCGCTCATTATTGATGGCTATCGACAATTAAATCAGCCCCTTTTAGGGTAAAGGGTTGTGCAAATACCCGTTACACTATATTGCTGGTTAAACTTGATTTATTTTCTTTGGAAACAGATTGCTTTGGAATGAAACCTGGCTAAATTATTACTGGAGCATATGAGCGATTTTTTCTCACAACTGAGCCAGTTTTAAAATAATTAATTTTTTCTAAACATTTATAATAGTCCAATTAGTGATCAAATGGTACAACGTCGTAATCATAACTCTTTTCACTTTCGAATTACTTGCTATCTTGCTATCATTGTAATCAATTTTTTGCAATCTAATTTCAATTCTGTAAGAAGGATTATATAGACTACTCATTAGTTCTAAATACCATATTTACTATTATGCATTATTTAGGGAAGATGTGTATGGAATTATGGAATTACTATTACAGAAATTTTGAAAACTGGAGACGCAGAATTTTATTTTTGTAATTGACTGATTCTCAAAACTTTCCAAAAAAAAAAAAAAAAAAAAAAAAAAAAAAAAAAAAAAAAAAAAAAACTAAGAAGAAACGCCACAAACATCTAAATTAAAACATCCAAATCAAAAAAAACTTTATTAATTGTTTAATTGAATATATTTTTTGAATCAATTAGATGGAAAAGCAAACTAACAAACTAGCCAATTCCTGCACCATTAAGGACGGAGGACAGACATGGTGGTAATAGGGTGATTTTTTCACCATAAAGGAAAGACACCTCAACCCCATCAGAGGTTATATAGGCCTAGTCATCCTGCCGGTCAGCAACCGTAACGCCGAAACTGTTGGGGCCTGACATAGACATTCGAGTTACAGACTCCGAATGTTTCATTATCGTGACGGCGGTCCTGTCAAACCTGTGACGACAGAGACAGTCGAAAAAGCCGCAGACAGTTAGACCGGACAATGTCTAACTGTTGCGTGCTCCGGCGTTCGTCGCTCCATGACTCCATGATGCTGTTTGGAGTGACCAGACGCGACGCGACAATGCCGTCCGTCGCCGACCTCACGATGCTGGCCACATTTTTATTTGCATTGTCGTCCCCGACACCGTTAAACTAGTTGGATCCGATATTCGGCTATTGTTGAGTATTGTACGGCAGACACTGTTAGGAACGATGCCGCAGTTGTCCTGCGGTCAAGGTTATATGGACAACCTCAGATAATGTAGTGGACAGGATCGGATACTGTGCTTTAGATTCTGAAAATGTTTGCTGTATTGCTTTGTTGACTTAACATATTTCTTCACCTCCATCATAAACAACTTCAAAGAGGGTTGTCGTGAAGTGTTGGTTGTTAAATGGTTGATATTTGTTTTGAAATATGAAAAATTATGCAGACTCAAAAATGATTTTTCAAAATTCACAATGGTGAACACTGCCATCAGAACAAAAACTTGAAGTTTGTCTCGCCAAACGCTGAACAAAGATTGCTCCTCCTTCTCATCACATACTTTCTAAATTCAGATGTTTGGGCAGAGTTGCAACAAAACTATAGTGACGAAAATAGACCACTCCGAGGTATTTCAACTTTTTATACAACAATATTTCATACTAACAACAAAAAACTAAGCTACAAAAGTTTAATTTGATTATAATTTTAAGTCAGTGTTTTATGACATATTTTACTTCTTCACTTTGAACTTTAAGGTTAACATGATGCTTTTTCAGTAATTGGCAAAACATCAAAACTTGATCGTCTTTGTGAATGAAATCTCATGAATAGTTTTTAAAATGTAAAAAATTACCTCTCTATTGATGATTTTTGATTAAGAGATTACCCATTGATATAAAATCTAAAATTAAATATAGATTTTTTGCTGACACATCCTTGTTTAGCACTTATTCTTTGAAAATTTTAACAAGGCTTTCGATCATTTCAACTTGGATACAGATAGGCCCAATTTGTAAAATAATCAGTGAGACATTTAGTTTAATATAATAGAAAAATTAGATATTTTCCGACCCAGAAAATACGTTTTAAAATATACATTCCGTTGAAATTTTCTCGACTTAAATACACAACATACAAAATAAGTTTATGTAAAGGGGTCCTACTTGATTAAATCTATTAATCTATCTATATATTAATACACAAGCATGTTTCATTTCCTCCTTTTTTCTCAGCTCGTGTGCATCGTAGGATAAATCCGAGCATACCGTTAGAAATGTATAGTCCTGTAGATGAGCAGAATCACATTTTAATTCACATCGGACTCCAGGGCTACGCCCCACAGGCTTTCAAAGTTCCAATGTTAATCTTATGGAGAAAGGAAAATTGAATGAATCATTAGACAGCTGTTGTAAAAACAACTGCTAGAAAATTAGGAAGAACAGATGTTTTAATTCTAAAATGTTGTATAGCTTCTTGAGTCCAGATCAACTGAAATTTTGATCGAATTTCGTTCAGGAGGCGATCTCTAGTACTTATTTAATACGCTAAGGGTTTTTTGTCTTGAGAACTCCTCCTACAATTTTCAACCGATTTTAAAGTTTTTGGTGTCGTTGGATAGGGCTCGGTCTGTAGTTGTTTCCACCAAAAACTGATGAGAATCGGACTGAAAATAAATGCGCTATTTACCACTGAAATCTCAAAATTTCCCATTTAAATAACATTGGAATTGAATAAAGCATTTTAAACATCTGTTAATAATCAGCTGTAAATACGTGGTGATAAAAGATATTCACAATATTGGATTGGTCGGATGTAATTGATTTAGAGCTAAATGTAACATTTGTATTGTATTAAAATAAATTGCTCGAGTTCGAGCAACACGTGTACTAGTTTAATTAATTCTTCCAACTAGTTGTTAATAAGTTAATTTGTTCTAATGTGCAATATTTTCTCCACGCTTAAAATCATGTTATTGTTGAACACCACAGTTATACCGAAAATAATTTGTACATCTTACGTTGCATAAAATCGAAAGTACAGAGCGTCAACACAACAATTCGTTCATCACCAGCTAGGTTCGTTCACCTTCCAGGATGTTTAAGGATATACTGCCACATCCTTGTTAAAATGGTCCTTAATAATCCCGTCTACAACGCCACTATAACGGCCAACTACAAATGGAATATTAATAGACGATGGAATTGCGACTAATGGCGAAAACTGCATTTCATTTTGCCCAGTGGAAGAAGCAACGAGCGGCAGCAATTATGGAATTATAACGGCGAGATGAAGAAGAAGGCAAGTCCGATCCAGAGGTGTTATGGAGTTTGAACAAAGCGTCTTTGCAATAAAACCAGTCCTCCTATAATATACAATGCCTTTAGATAACAAATCCTAGAATCTAAGCGTCAAAACATATAAATGTCTTAATTCTTTTAATTTTAGTAGGCACAAAGGGCAAATAAAAATCTAAACAATGGCCTACATAAAATAGGTATATTATGATTCATCATTCACCATTAGTTCACCACTCTTATTAACCATTAGTTAGTGAAATAATTCTGTGTATATTTTAAAATTTAAATAACAATAATAAGGGTATTCGAGAAAGTCTGCGAATTGAGAATATGAATACTATAAGATCAAATAAACCAAAGTGGAAAGTATAACCTATTTTGACATGTTTAATAAACAACAATTAATTAACATTGTTGAATTAACAATTTGACATGTTTTAACAAGTCTTTCCCATCTCTTTTGATGCGAACCAGATTCTGATAGCTTCACATCTAAACTAAATTAACATTAAACTAGAATATTTATTTTTAAATATATTTCCAAGGGCACAAAGGATAAAGGATATGTCTCATATTGTGAAACAATTTTGCAGATAAGGCCGTAGGAGTGAAAATTTTACATTTACCATCATAAGCAGATCTCTGATGTCCTAGTGATGAAGCTTCAGACTATTCCACAGTAGGAACGGTTTACAATACCGAAATTATATTTTAGATTTCTTGATTTATAATCAACAGATCTACTGCTGTTGATTAGCCACTTTCCAGATCCAGGTGTTTATAGCCACTTTTATTATTAGGATGGACACATGACACATTTAGAATGATTATATAACAATTACATTTAAGAATAATACATTTTAGTTGCAAAGTTCAAATCATAACTGCGCATACATTACACAGCACTCAGTGATTGGGCTACAGTTTTTATTTGATTGAGATTTTTCCTTCCGCTATTTAAGGCGGAAGATTTAAGAGTCTTCACCTTTATGCTGGTAGCGCATTTGGCTATGCTAATCATACGGTTTTTAGGCAAACCTTGTATTTTATTCCATGTTTCGGATGTTCTTTTTCAACCACTTTTCTTGAAAATTGGTAATCACGTAGTTGAATAGTGACATTAGATCTGATTTTCAGTGTTTTACAGGGGTGATCTATGCCCCCCGCCGCGCCGTGCGGTACTCCTCCGGTAGTTGCAGTGGCAGTTGCAGTAGTGCAGGCATCCCATAGCCCATCTACGATCGCGTGATCAGCTATCGACAGATTATAGAGCAGTTTCTCCTCAGAGTCGAAATTCCCACGTGAGTGACGATGGATGTATTGTTCTCGTTCTCAACCTCAACCTCAACCTACTTCCGCCGTGTTATGGTTCAGATCTCGATCATCATTGAGGCATTGAGACCGGCTGCGAGGTGGGTGTTCAATAGACACTTTACTTGGTTGTGCACGACGCGTCGGTTTTGGTAAAAACGAGATCCATACCAGATCATGAGATTTTTAAACTTTTAAAGCGATACTACTGTATTACTGTATTCGAAATTACATTTTATAAAAAACCACGAAACAACAAAAAAGATTATATTTCTTATTTTACACATAGTTAGACACTGGGTATTGCAATATTTAAAGCTTAATGTTATATCATAATATGCCAAATGAATAACTGTTCTAAATGTGATTCCACATCGACAAACCAAATTCTGCACAAATTCTA
This sequence comes from Neoaliturus tenellus, assembly GCA_030545055.2. Classification (NCBI taxonomy): domain Eukaryota; kingdom Metazoa; phylum Arthropoda; class Insecta; order Hemiptera; family Cicadellidae; genus Neoaliturus; species Neoaliturus tenellus. Next base: position 83,789,691 of record CM061532.1, read on the forward strand.
TGTAAATTGTTGTATTTATTATTACAGTTTCGAGTTTGTACTACGTCACTCGGTTTTAAACGCTATCACTGTATTTTCAAATTCCCTTTGTAAGTTTTCCCAAAAATTAGAAACTTTATGTGATTTTTTATTGTACTACATTCTTGAGCGACAATATCTCTAGCAAATATTGCAAGTTTCAATTGACATGCAACTTTTGAGATACTTTATTTGAAACACTGATCCACTCTGTTGTGTGTATTTTTAAAGTGATTATGGCTGAAGGGTGAGTGTGTTGATAGTAATGGATCAGATAAGGTGTAGCTTTGTTACTGACAAATAGCAGCTGATTAATTTGTCATGATCATTAATTATCAGGCCAATGACCAAAGGCAGCTTTGGGTTCCAGTCACAGAGAAGTAAAAATAGTCCATATGCTAGGGGGGTCCTGTGTGTCATCCATTTACCAGAGTAGCACCCTGTTGAAAGTTAATCCTTAGGGTCAAGTAATCAAGAAAAACTTGGGTGCTTGACCAGAAAAGTGGTACTTTTCGAAAAACGACGCCATCTTGGATTTTTTAATTTTTAGCATTTATGACCTTTTATAATGACTTTTCAGGTTATCCGGGTATCATATTATATGTTTTTTGGGGTGCTAGACTTGTTTTTTATACTTTCAAAACCGTAAAATAACAAATAAATGAAAATTGGTCGACTTTAACGAATTTTTCAACTTTTTACTGGCACAAAAATTTCATTTTCGTTATTTTGAAACCAATTTTTTAATGCTATTACATTTTACTTCAAACCTAGTTAAAGAGCTAAAAAAAAAAACAAATAATTTGATATATTTAGCTATAATGCTATGTTTATTTGTTACCGAAAAAGGTTTGAAGAACTATTTTAAATAATCAATTTTTTTAATAAACAGTAATGAAAGCTTTTTTTTACAGCACTTTTTTAAAAAATATGTTTATCTTTTACATACGATTTTGTTATTTGACCCTACCAATTTTTTAGGAAATTTCAGAATTCTGGAAACTCTGTAACAAAGCTCAATGTTATAACAATATTTTGCTTCGAGATGAAAATAGAGGTTTATTTTTGTCTTTTGGATTTAACACAGTAATCCTTAATACTCTCTAAAATTTGCGATTTGAACTCAAATAATAGAATGCTGTATTTTCAGCATCATTAGATATATTAGGTTTAGACCTTTGCCTAAATACAAAGATTAAAATGATTTTTCCACTTTCTTTAACAAAAAGACTTTTTGTTTTGAGCTTTCAACCCGATACATCATTGGTAATATTAAGTTTATCATTAGGAAAAAATGCTTTAATTAAATGAATACGTTTAATAAAAGTAGCTAATGATAACATGCACTTCTAAGACTACTTGTAAAAAGATATATCTAACTTTTTGAATTGTATATGTTGCAGCAATATACAATTATGACAAGCTTATGCATTTACAATGTGTGCAGCAACCTAGTCCTGAGGAGTAGCATAAACAAGACTGTTTAGCATACTTTAAACAAGTACAGCCTGGCACGTGTTCATCTTTGGTTGGATGGAGGGATGTAGATGTAATTCTTGATGGCTGCAAACAATCGCCGACATCCTCGTAGCCAAACTGGTGAACATCAAGTAGGCCTATACTCAAGCAATCATCCAAACAAGTCTTTTAAATATGTGTATTATAACATACTCTCATTATATGAAGGCGGATTGATTGAGAGGATGGTAGAGGGTCTTCCAGGGCAATGTTTGTCTTTTTAGAGAGCCTGAACCAAATATTCTTCACCTAAGATTAATGTTTTTTCATATATATATATATATATATATATATATATATATATATATATATATATATATATATCCACTAGTGAATGTTCCTAATTTTTCAAGGTAGTTTGTAGGTGAACTTGAAATTGCAGCATGTTTTGTTCCCACTTTGCTTGTGCAATCTGAACCAGTTAAAAAGTGAATGGCAGGAAGAACATGACAAAGACCGGATGTGGTTTTATTTGCCAAAACGTGGATTGGGGCTTGCCGTACTGTAGACCCTACACCCAGCCAAATCCACAGTTCCACCAATCCCATTTCTTTTAATGTACACCAGTGGTAAAACAAGGACATCAATGTCATTGGACAATACCAGTATCTTTTTGTATCCTGCAACAGTGGCATGCTTAATATGGGGCATGATCCTGATGTCTCCTTCCTTAATTTCTCCAAACTGCAATTCCGTATGGTGAAAGGTTGAATTTGGTGACTAGAAGGACCCATTGTAATGGGTTTGAACTTGATGTAGCGCTAAAAAATACATGCACATTTGGCCACAAGCTACTGCATTTTTCTAAGATGAAGGTCTTGAAACTATTTTGTAGTTTTATCTTGTTCATACTGTAAGACTAAAATGTGTTTTCTTGCACTGGGATTGGTGTTCTATCAATAATGTTATTGAGAATTGCTGAACCGCTAGTGCCACGGCGTATACGTTCAAAGCTTTTCTGTGATTTTGCAAAGTATGAGTAAAAAATGAAGTCTATACGCTTAGTTGTGTCAGGAATTAAACATTACTAGGGGGCCCGTGCAGCGCAATGCGCTGCATTTATTAAAGTATACCTATTGATCAAACCTAACTCTATGTTAATCTTTCTAGTGTCTATATACGCCAGTAGCATTTTTTAACGTTATGACGGGGAACGGTCCAAACCCCAGTCTTGTTACTATCTAACATTGAACAGTTGTTAGAAAGCATCATTAATTAATAATGATGAACAGAGTTACTTTGAATACAAATCAAATTATAGTGAAAATCAGATTAAACATTATTGATGTTTCATCAATCGATCTTCATTACTAATTTTCCAACTTACCAATGTGATAGTGTTAAGATTTGGTTGTTCAAAATTTGGTTCAAAATGGCGGCCATTTTAAATTTTCAAACTCAAATATCTCAAAATCGGTAAATTTTATAAAAATTTTACAAGACAAATAAAAATTGCCAAATTAAATTAACTAACCAATGGTGCCAAGTTTGTAAGGATCTGACAACAAATAACGGAGTTATAGCGATTTTTCTTCATAAAAACATTGATTTTGCTGTTAAAATTGCCTTATTTGCATTAAATTCAATGCAAAATCCGCGTTTTTATGAAGAAAAATCGCAATAACTCCGTTACTCGTTGTCAGATCCTTACAAACTTGGCACCATTGGTTAGGTAATTTAATTTGGCAACTTTTTTGTGTCTTGTAAAATTTTTATAAAATTTACCGATTTTGAGATATTTGAGTTTGAAAATTTAAAATGGCCGCCATTTTGAAAATAAACAATGGAAAAAATTAATTTTTTTCTTGGGAATGTACATTGGTATGATTAAGATTTATACCAAATATGATCTGAATACAACAATCCGTTACGGAAATAAAAATTATTATGTGTAAAAAACAAAATGGCGGCTGTGTGAGTAACTTAAGACTTCCGGACAATAAAATCATTGTATCATTGTATAATTGTATCATTGTATCATTGTATCAATTTAAATATGATATTTAGATATGTTTTTAACCCAGGAACAATGCCCTAACATATTGGTAGGGAGTTCTGAAACACCCTGTATATGTATTACTTTTCTGTGGTTCCAGTATAGAACCATAAAAATCACCAACTCTTCTCATGATTGAACCGGCAACCTTCAGATTCAATGGCGTGCTCTTTATGTCTGCAAAACATGTCTTTTTTACACCAGAGAGGTCATCGGCAGTTTGACAACATAACAGTTTTCATCTACCCGAGAAGTAGTTTTTTTCACTGAAGACGATTTAAAAATTATTCGCCAGCTTGGGGCTGTCTGAACCGGAATGCGGGTGATGGAAAATACATGCGAAGTGTTCTCACGAAAGCCCCAGGCCCAGGGCTCAACACGGGCGTCCATGGTAGACCGTATCACTTCGATATGTCCATTTCGACCTTGGTGTTGTATCGACGGTGTTTTACAAACTGAAATACCTAAAATAGGCTACTCAAGTTAAATACCCAATAAGTAGGCCCTAATGATGATCTACTGAACATTGCAGAATACCACTGCTGAATCTTTCTATCCGAGAATAATCTTTCTAAAAACATTTCCATTAGTAAAGCCAATACCTTTCTAGATAAAGGCTTGATAAAACCTCTTAACGTGAAAAACTAATGAAGAATTTTTCAATTAGAAGAGCTGAAGATTACGATCGTTATCCTTAATGTGTTTTACCACCGATGGTGGTTACTAAACCGCAACAAAAAGTAAACTATTCCATTGGGTAGGAAAGGAAAATATGATTTCACACGTAGGCCTTCTATCGTACTCGCTAAAACAACCCATGACGATGCAGGAGCTCATCTCCTCTCCTCTACAGAGCCAAGTTTTTTCTCCCCTCGGGATGTCCTGGTCCTCGAAATGGTTAAACTAACTGTCAACCGGCGCAACAAAAACAGATGCAAAGGTCCTTGACTTTTAACTCGTGACTTGTCACGGGGACTCTTCTTCTTCTTCCTACTCCAATCAGCTGATCAATTCGATCACGAGCTCGTGGAGCGAGCAGCATCCCTCGGCGGACGTTAACGATGCAGCCATCTGGACAGTTAGGCTGCGGAATCCGATAAATAACCGCGTGATATACCGGGGGCGTCCGACACACTTCGTGTTCAAAATGGATGGATAGTGTACTGTGTAAGGTATTAGGAACATGTTCGATTAAATTCTATACATAATGAGCGTTGCTCAAATTTATCAATTTCGTATTACATGTAATTTTTTTCAATCCATAATTAATGAGAAGGTTGGGTAATAACAAGGCTTGTTTGGAAATTTTATTGTTAAGCGTTTTTCTTTCATTTTTATCTCACGCTTTCTACGTTATGTACTCAACTGAATGTGGTCGGATGCTACTTTAAAAACTAATCATGGTTGCAGATGGCTCAACAATCACCTTTTTTGTGCTCTGGGCAAACAAGATCTAAAGCGGCACCAACATCCGTGAAAACAGCCCATTGTTTGGTTGTCCGCTAGCTCATAACCGGGAACACCCGCGTGATAAAATGCGCTGTTGGTTTTGCTCTTGAGTAGCCTGCCTGTTCTAGGGATATGCCAATACTGCATGATTGAAAAGGAATTTAGAAGTGAACTGTCCGAAAAATCCAATGTAGTTAAACAAAAGCGAAGTACCATCATAGTCATTACATCACTTTGATAAAATAATAATATGCTAGTTTTTTAAACTGTAGAAGTTTTAATTTACATTTACCTGAGGTGTAATTTTTACATTCAGCACTCCATACCCTTTCATTAGGAACTCTAGAACGGCTAAACAAACACCAATATAGGTCGGATAGCTCATGTTTAGCAAAGATGACCCTGTTCCAGTTTCTCCGCCATTTTACTCGAACTGTGAGCCAGGTATAACATAACCGTTCCGGACGAAGTACATTTTAGGTGCAGTATTTCATGGTCCATTGCACCAGTGGTCGTATTAAAAACTTGAACCAAAAACATTTATACTGGTAAACTTTCCACATAGTGAAACTTTAGAAGCCAATTTACTCTCGATCTTACAAAACTTTCACTACATTGTATGGAATCACTGTACGGAAAATCGCGCGATCAGAAGAGAATTCGCAAATTGTGATGTGGCACAGTGACCACCGACCGTGCACTCGTGCAGGGCGACCCTGGAGAGGAGTCTGTGCAAAATGTGAACCACTGGGTAATAGAGTCATCTAGCCTCGCACAAAGGAGCGAAGCGAATACAAGATGGCGCCAACCGGCAATATGCACGTTAGCCTCTATTGATCTGGGCCCATCGTGATATTGTAACGGCATTGCGAATGCGGCCCATCACAGAGCGGCCATGGTGGATCAGTTGATTTGCAATCTCATTAAAAGAGGCCTAAATTCATGCATCAACTTGTCATAAGGAGGTTAGAGAGTCATCACATCCCTCTAGAAGATGTTTCGCAACAGCGTTGATTCAGAATGAATTCTAAACAACTACGTCTATAGGGATTTGCAGATGTGTCACTTCAACATGTTAGGGTATGGTTATAGTGATTTATAATACATTATCACAATCCGATATAGTACAATCTATATCGGTCACAATATTAGAAAGAAAAATACTCCTTATCGATCAAAGTTTTTCAACAATGAGACCATACCTGATTGTACTTTATAGACCTTACATAAAAAGGTGATGGGATACGTGTACGAGTTCTCCAGTGTGGGTTGTCATGTTGAGTACCATTGCTGAAAGTAACCAGCCAGATACAATACCTTCACCATTAGTATCCAATTTAATAGATGTAATAAACTTTAAAGATACAGGAGGTTTTACGGCAGTTTTAATGTTGGAGTACAGAAGTAAACTAGATAAAACCTTTTTGGGAGGTGTTTTATGGCTAAAACTAATCTCAGAGCCAAATGGCAAAGTTAAAACATCTATGGAATGGAGTTACCGTCTGATATAATTAACCTTGTGGTTAAAAAGGTTCCATTGAAGCTATGTAATGGCTTCTCAAAAAAGTTATTACAGTTATGAAGAAACCTCTTGAAATCTATCCATAGGCAATGCTTATCTTCCTAGGGTCATTTGGTTGGTTTACAATCACTGCACTCAAATTACGTTTGCATTAAACGGTTTTAATGGGGAAAGTAATAGAAAGGTATTGAATATTCATTTTAATTGGTTGTTACATGCAGTTTTAAGAATTGATTGGCGCCTGGGTACGCCGCTCCACCACGACGCCGAGTGAGAGACCTTGCTCACGATGGTCTGTGACCGGATGTAAATGTGTAAGAGGTGTTGACTTCCTGCTCGTGGCTCTCAGGTAAATATTTATTACCTGTACGCAGAACGCCGGATGGCGGGCGTTATTGTAGTAACGGTCGGGTCGAGGTGTGAACACTCGGCTGCGGGATGGGAAACGGCAAAACCGCGGCGGCGCAGTGGCTTCGGAGGAGCGTTTGATAATTGCACGGTTGGCGTGGAAAGACAATTTAGTTTTATTGTATTTAGTTTTATTGTAGTTTTATTGATAGTCCAGGCGATGAACTGCGAAGACCGAGTAAAAAAACGAGTTCCATCAACGAGGAGGGTGTAAAACACTTTGATTTTCACCGACCATACTTTTTAGGACCGATTACAAAACATCTTCCATTTAATCAATGTACAGTAGCTCTTTATAGGAAATAAAATTGGCAATATTAAATTGCTAGGGCTCAGTAAAATAAGTCAAGGGTGAGTTTTTATTTCCAAAAATAGGCTGCAGCAGTTTTAATTGATATGCCTGCTTGGTCTAAATTACATGCAGCACTTAACTACATTTCATTGCGAACTCCAATAAAAATCGTCTTACTTGTTACAAATTTTGTTACTTGAGGCAAGTGTGTTTAAAAGCAATAATTGTTTGTGTTGTAAATAATAAAATAAATATTTTACAAACATGATTTATTGTTCTAGTAAACCATCCCAATTTATTACCGTAATATGTATTGTGGGTAGGAGAGGGCCCCGGTAGGTGACTCTAGGTGACAGCAGCCAAGGTAATAAATAGACCATGAGCCACCAATATGAAACCCTCCCCCCGGGGAAAGTTTTGACTTATACTTTTTTTGTTGGTATTACCTACCAGATTAAGAATTCAGTTGTTTGCCTTTTTAAATTACAGCATATTCCAGAAAAGAAAGAAAAGACGGTCCACGAGGAGTCAGAAATTTTTTTTTAATTGCAGCATAGGTCGAGTTTGGTATCAAATTAAAGGTCCCACATAGCAGAGTACAATGCCGCAAACTACTACCCTCAGGAGATGGGCAGATTTAAGTCCACCACTGCGGACAGCATCCCAGTTGACGGACACAAACTTTTCGATCCATACCGACGGGACTTCCTCCTGGGACTCTTTCCATGGTCGGAATCACTTTTTAATTGCTGACCCAACCTTAGCAGTAAGTGGTATGGATCTTCCTCGGAAGCAGTGGACTTTTCTCAATCGATTCCGCACTGGAGTGGAAAGATGTAATTATTGGAAATACAAATGGGGAATGACAGAAGACCAGCCATGCGGCTGTGGAGCGGAGTTCCAGACTATGACTCACATAGCCAATGAAAGTGCCCTTTGAGTGCTTTCCCTGAAGGGTTGATTGGGCTGCATTGTGCAAGTAAAGCTGGGCTGCAGTGGCTTAGAGCCCTGGATTTAGCTTTCTAAAGAGAAATCATAACAATTTGTTTCAGTTTAGTTTTAAATGTTTTGATGCAGGTTAGTTTTAAACTATGCACAGCAGAGAATGTTTTATATTTTTCAGAAGTTGGTAGCTTGAATGCCATACGATACATACATACTCAAGGTGACTATCTGTGATAGTCTGTTTAAAAAATTATCAGATCCAGACCTATGTTTTAAAAACAAATATAGCCCAGCTAACACTTATTATGCTTGATGGAAATGTATATATTGTCTAATCACCCTTGCTGACGTATCGTTTATTCTTTTCTCTCTTTTGCTGTTATATCTAATTTAGTAATCTAGTACTCTTTTGCTGTCCTAGTAGTAATCTGTTATAGCTTGATATATCGTTCGGCCTACTTTTCGAGGTTGAGTGATTCCCAGTTGGACTCGTCAGATGTCATGGGAACGGCGAGCGGTGTCACGCGGTGGCGAGGCGTGGCCCGCTCTACGGCGTGACCGTAGTCTGCGGTAGCGGTCAAGCTGTTACGTCACACAAGATCAACGGCAAGGATCATCGATCCGTCACGTGTGATCGACGCGATACACACAAACATTCGCCGCTGCGACACAACGGGACGGCCGGGCCGTGCTGACGGGCTTCATAGTTAGCCTATAATGAATGACAACTCTCTGATGCTGCTTCCTCCTGGATATACCTCTCTATTAAGATGGTTTGTTTTACTTTTCACTGAAGAGTACGCCAAAGAAGAATACAATTATCGATACTAATCTCATCGGACAAGAAAGCATATTTTGTCAGTACGATCTACAGACAGAGTCAAATAGTTTTTATCAAATAACGAGAATATGCCCAGTTGTGCCAGGCACAGTTTCCTCTAAATGGTCAATCTTAACAAACAAGTACTGGAAGTTCAGGGTGAGATAGCAACTAAACAACATTACTTCTCTACACTGAACCCAGACGAAACCTCGGCCACATCCATCATGACTGATCACACGCACTTCTGACTTGTTCCGCACCCAGATGTTGATAGTTTGGACAAAAATAACATTACTGTATAGTTTTAAAATCGTTAAAAACTTCTAAATCATAATATAACTGTCTTTATAATCGGTTCTTTTACGTGCCCAAAATGAAATTCCTACCACTCCAGTAAAATTCCAGTTTAACTTCTAGGACCAAAGGAAAAAGAACTTTACTTGCCCTGAGTTATTTAGATTCATGTCCTCAATTATACTATGTAATACTACCTCCTTATTATTATTGTAATTTTTCAAATGTTTGTAAAGTTTGAAATGTTTATTACTTTGTAAGTCAATTTGTGATTTTTTTCTGAAATTACTTATAATTAGTTTTGTAAATAGATTTACCTTTTATAATTTCTCAAATTTTTTTTAACTTTTGATTTGGTTTTTATCACTATTAATTAAAAACTCAAAAATAAATTTTCAATTTATTTTACATTTTTAGCTTACATTAAACATTTTCCTCCTCGATTATTGAAATGGCGACCTAACTAAATAGGTAGTTTAAAGCCAAGTATGAATGAGAACTGAGTGTCACGAGTAGGGACTTTTATGAGGAGAGGGTGGGGGTTTGGGGTGTGTTGGATTAGCTTGCCCACCACCACCCCTGGCACAAGGTCGTAAAGTGTGCCAGTCAAGCTTCACCCCAACCCCCGGGCTTCTTCTTCTGACTTCTTCTTCATGCCCCTCTCCTCCTTTCATCAATCCTGGTCTTCATTTAGTGACACTCGGATCCCACGTCACATGCCGTGAACCTCGTGAACCGTGTGATCCTTCGCTTCCTGATGGTCCTCTCAGGATGCCTCGACCTGCCTGGCTGCCGGCTCTCCCGCCGCCTCGTCCGCCTCGCCCGCCGCGTCCGCCGCGTCCTCTTCCGCCGCCACCCCGTCCGGATCCGCTGGTGCCGGGGGAGACATTCCCCAGACTAGGCGAGTCTTGGAGGCACCAGAGGGGGGTAAGGGTGGCGGCATCTGCAGTTCTGACGACTGCTTGGACTGCATCATCCTCTTGGTTCTCATAAGGATCATGCTGGACACCAACATCACTGTTTTCAACAGTGGCTTGAGCAGATGCTTCTGTTTGCTCCACAGTGGCTTGAGCCGAAGCTTCATTCTGCGAGACAGTGGATTGGACGGCCTCATCTTCTTGGTCGTTGATGTGAAGGTATCTTATAACAATCATAGAAAAAGTGGATATTAGAATAGATCCACCGAAAGCGAGTGCTCCATGCATTTCTTGGGAGTTAAGAATTGACTTCCAATATTTTCAATGATTTTGCTTTAGTGTGATTTTTAAGTAAATATTTCCATGGTTACTCCTTTAATTTTAGATTCTGAATAAGTATATACAAAAATGAATTGGTCTGATGTAAAAGCCCGGACTGACTGGGGAACGATTTTATAAATATTTTAAATATATACGATGGTTAGAAAGCTTGGAAGAAAGGAGGTTGTTATTTATCCCACAAAAATAATTATTTGTAAATTTAATGACCTGTACCTTTTAAACCGTGCAGTAAAATAATACAAACCCAATAATAACGATGTCTTAAAATGTAATGCGATTTCAGGAACAGTGGAAAGACTGTAACAACTCTGGTTGTGAGCCAGAAACATATTTTATAAAATGATTGAATGAATCATGTGTGGGCTATGAATCTATACTTATTTAATACGCTAAGGGTTTTTTGTCTTGAGAACTCCTCCTACAATTTTCAACCGATTTTTAAGTTTTTGGTGTCGTTGGATAGGGCTTGGTCTGTAGTTGTTTCTGCCAAAAACTGATGAGAATCATACTAAAAATAAAGGTGCTATTCAAAATTGAAATGAAAAAATTTCCCATTTAAATAACACTAGCAGTTACCCGGCGCGCGTTGCTGCGCTCAAATTAAGTTAATTACATAAATAAAGCTATTTTAATATAACAAAAAGAGATAAGTTAAGTTTTAAGTTTTTTAATATAACAAAAAAAGACAATGGCATAGAAAGTAAGTATATTAATATTACTGTAAGGCCAAAGGATAAACAGGCATTTTGCAAATTTAAACCCAGAATAATTGAAGTTTGCCTCGTATCTTATTGATCGTAATTGCAAATGCAAGAGCACCTATGAGCAAAGAGGCACGTTCATGTCAAATTTCAACCCCCAATGCCCTAAATTAATTTTAAAGTCCAGTGCAGCACAGCCCTACTAAAAATATATTTGCAAAACCATTCTTGGTGAGTACCTATGAGCAAAGCGGCATGTCCAAGTAAAATTTCAACTACGGTGGCCCTAAAGTAATTTAAAGTCCAGTGGACCGGAGCCCTAAAGAGCTTAAAAATTATATTTGCAAAACCGTTTCCTAGTGAGTACCTATGAGCAATGAGAATCGTCCATGTCAAATTTCAGCTCCAAAGGTCCTAAAGTATTTTCAATGTCCAGTGAGGCGCAAAGGCGGAGCCCTAAAGTGCTTAAAAAACTATATTTGCAAAATCGTTTCTTAGTGTGTACCTATGGGTAAAGAGAATTGTCCATCACATTTCAACCCCGGTGGCCCTAAAGTAATTTTGAAGCCCAGTGGGGTGGAGCCCTAAAGAGCTTAAAAAACTATATTTGCAAAACCTATGGATCTATAGTGCACCTATGGACAAAGACAATCGTCCATGTCAAATTTCACCACATGTAGGCTTTTAGTGTAATTGTGAGCTTTCGTAGAGTGGAGCCATAAAGACAACACAAACATCAAATTGTACCTCACACCTGGTTACTTCTATGATTATAAGCATCTGCTTGAATGAAACTTTCAAATTTTTTAATTACAGCAGTTCATTTTGTAAACACTAAATTTCTAAAACCTGACACTGCACCATTGTATGCCCTCTGGGTCAGAGCCCCTTGGACAGATTTGCACCAAACTTCACACAAACCATCCTCGAATAATGCTTACTAATTTCTGAAAGTTTGGTTACAATCCGTTGAGCGGTTTCGGAGTCTATAGGCAACAAACATATATATATATATATATATATATATATATATATATATTCTCTACTATATATTTGTCAAATACCACTCACTCACGTATCAGAGTATCTCCAAAACTATAAGGCCTAGAGGGTTAAAACTTGGCATGTACGTTCATCTTTGCTAAAAAACGCTCACTAAGAAACGGTTTTGCAAAATTCCGTCAGGGCTCCGCCCCGTAGGACTTGAAAATTTCGTTACAATGTTATTCTTATGGGGGATTTTTAATACAAATCAAAGCAACAACGAATCTCCAAAACTAGAAAGCCTGAAGGATTGAAATTTGGTATAGACGTTCCTTTCTACCCATTGATGCTCACTAAGAAACGGTTTTAAGAAATTCCTGCAGGGCTCTGCCCCACACGACTTCGAAATTTCGTTTCAATGTTATTCTTATGGAGCATTTAAAACACGAATCTAGGAAACAACGAATCTCCAAAACTATAGAACCTACAGGGTTAAAATTTGGAATGGAAGTTCCTCTTTGCCTATAGGTGCTCACTAAGAAATTGTTTTGAGAAATTCCTTCAGGGCTCCGCCCCACATGACTTCAAAGATTTGATGTGATTAGCTGTTTAAGATTCAAAGCTATCAGCTGTTAGTGAAATAATACATTTATTTAAAGGATGACATAACCATATGACAATATTTTTAATCTTTGTAAACAATTTAACTGGTGTAAAAATGTTTATTAGTTAGAGTTGAGGTTAGGTTAGGTTTAATCTACTTTGTCAAATAACACTCACTCAGTATTATCGAATCTTTATAACCATAGGGTCCTACAAGGGGGTTAAAATTTGCCATGGACGTTCCTCTGTGTTAAAAAATGCTCACAAAGAAGCGGTTTTGCAAAGTTTTTTCAAAACCCCACAGGACTTCATTTTCATTTTATATTATTCTTATGGAAAATATTTAATACAAATCAAGGCAACAAAGAATCTAAAAAAAAAAAAAAAAAAAAAAAAAAAAAAAAAAAAAACTATAGGACCTACGATGTTAAAATTTGGAATGAGCGTTCTTCTTTGCTCATAGATGCTCTCTAACAAACGGTTTTGCAAAATTCCATCAGGGCTCCGCCACATAGGACTTCAAAATTTCGATCTAATGTTATTCATAGCTAATTTTTAGTTCAAATCTAGGAAACAAGGAATCCGAAAAAAAACTATAGGATCTATGATGATGAAATTTGACGTGGACGTTCCTCTTTGCTCATATGAACGTGCTCACTACGAAACTGTTTTGCAAAATTCTATCAGGGCTCTGCCACAAATTTGGTCAAATGTTATTCTTATGGTCAATTTGAAATATGAATCTAGGAAACAACGATTATGAAAAGCCAGGTGACCTAAGGGGTTAAAATTTTAAATGGAAAATACACTTTGCTCATAGGTGCTCACTAAGAATCGCTTTTGTAAGGCATCTTTAGGGCTTCGCCCCACTTGACTTCAAAATTACTTTTGGGGCCTACAGGGTTGAATTTTGGCATGTACGTTCCTCTTTGTTCATAGTTGCTCACTAAGAAACGCTTTCACAAAAATCCCTTCAAGGCTCCACCCCTCTTCGAAATTTCAATATAATGTTACAATTATGGCCAATTACAATACGAATTGAAAGAAACAAACGAATCTATAAAATATAGGGCCTGCGGGGTTGAAATTTTTTATTTCTCTTTGGTCATAGGTGCTCAATAAAAAGTGGTATACACATTTCCCTCAGGGCTCTGCCCCAAATGACCTCAAAATCACTATAGAGCCTACAGGGTTAATTTTTTGCATAGACGGTCATCTTTGCTCATAGGTATTCACTAAGATACTAGATACTGGGGTTGAACCAATAAAAATCCTGAAAGGACCTGAGGTAAACTATTAAAGAGAAATTAAGGTATTGAAAAGAGAGATGAGATGGAGGTATATTCATAACAAGAGTAAAGAATGTTATATGTGAGTTAAAATAGAAATATTGAAAAGATATGATAATGAAAGTAAATTATTAAACTAATGGGGTGTGATTTGCTTCATGTATTACTGTATAAATTGAACAAATACGATTTTGGAAATATAGTTTTTGAAGTCCTTTAGGGCTCCACCCCACTGGTATTAAAAATACTTTATGGCCTACTGAGTTAAATTTTACATTGATGTTCCTCTTTGGTCATGGGTATCACTAAGAAACGATTTTGCGAATTTCCTTTAGACCTCCGCCCCACAGAACCTTTAGGTTACCATAGATCCTACGAGTTCAAATTTCACGAGGACATTTCTCTTTACTCAAAGGCACCAAGAAACGGATTTGCATTTATAGTTTTTGAACTCCTTAAGGGCTCCACCTCTCAGGGCTTAAAAACTACCAGAGAGCCTACGGGTTTGAAATTTGACTTGGATGTTCCTCTTTGCTCATAGGAAGTCACTAAGAAATTGTTTTGGAAATATAGTTTTTTAAACCATTTAGGGCTTCGCCCCACTGGACTTAAAAATTACTCTATGGCCCATGAGGTTGGAAATTGACATGGACGTTCCTATTTACTCATGGGCATTCACTAGGAAACGTTTTTGCAAATTTCCTTTAGGGCTCCACTCTACAGAACCTTTAAGTTACCATAGATCATACGGGGTTAAAATTTGACTTGGACATTCCTCTTTACTCAAATGTACTAAGGAACTGTTTTGGAAAAATAGTTTTTGAAGTCCTTTAGGGCTCCACCCCACTGGACTTAAAAATTGCTCTATGACCTACGGGGTTAATATTTGACATGTATGATCCTCTTTGCTCATAGGCAGTCACCAAGAAACGGTTTTGGAATTATAGTTTTTGAAACCCTTTAGGAGTCCACCCCACTGGACTTAAAAATTACTCAATGGCCTTCGACGTAATATTTGACATGATCGTTCCTCTTTGCTCATCGGTGAACCGCTCATATATAATTTCAATGTATTAATCTTAATGTATATTTTAAGGAAGAAGATTTCATAGGTCTTAAAAGAGATTAAAAAACAAATTCAACACTGGCGAAGCCGTGACGGGCAACAGCTAGTAAATATATATACATACTTCCTCTTTTATAGATATAGATTTTTCAACGTTTTATTTTTATTTTTTTATCAACGTCAGATACACTTTATTGAGAATGTAATACGCTTTTATACGCTTATACACTTTTATTTAGAAACTCATACATACATATGGTACGCATCTCATAGATATAGTAATGTCATCTTTGGAACCGATGTTCAGCATGCTTGTCGATAGGCGACACTACTAGCGAAATACCTTCACATCATGATTACTATTTGAGTATGAATATAAACAAAGATCATATGAATTACTTGTATACAGGAAATTTTTCATGAAACGGATTACAAAAATTGCCCTTTTAAATTTTACAAGTCCTGCATCACAGGGTTTGTGTTACTTGACTTTTAGGAAATAGTCCAGGCTCTGAACAGGTTGAGCATGTACTGAAAGTCTAACAGTTGAGGACATTTATTATACGTAAAAAACCGATGTTGCCACATTTCAAGGGTGGGCACAACACAGGGGACACCCCCTAGAGGAAGTCGTAGAGTGAACTGTATTAGCCTATGTCATGTTATGTATCATTTTAAAGGTCTTTGAAAGTAGATTCAAATGCCACAAACCCGATCTCTAAAGGTCGAATATAATGCGAGTTATTGCGTTTTGAAATTTCGGTAAAATCCTTTCAGGCAAAATTTAACTGCCTGCCATTTCTGGCTCCAGCGGTCATTTGAGATCGATTTGGCGACATTATTTTCAAATCTATTTACATTCTATCTATCTCCTCTTTATAAAGATCCTGAAAATTTAGTTAAATGTTTTATTTTAAGTCTTCATTTGCTGTCTTCAATTGCTGTCCGAAATATTATGATTACATTATGATTTTCAGCACGATTTGGGACAACCCATGAAATTTTTTTGGGAAATATTTAACATAAGCTTTAGGATCATGTTTAAACAGAAAGCAATGCCGCAAAGCCGACCTGAAATGAACGATCGAGTCAGAAATAGAAGGCAGCCAAACTGTACATAAAAAGCATTTTGCCGAAATTTCAAAACGCAATAACTCGCGTTGTATTCGAACTTTAGAGATCGGGTTTGTGGCATTCGAATCTACATTCAAAGACTTTTAAAATTATATGTAACATGACATAGGCCAATACAGTTTCCTCTACGACTTCCTCAAGAGGGCGTCCCCCGTGTTTGTTCCCATTCTGGAAATGTGGCAACATCGGTTTTTTACATCTACTTAATGTCCTCATCAATAATCCAAAATCAAATTTTGGTAGACTTTCAGTACATTCTCAACCTGCTCAGAGCCTGCATTTTAATGGGACCCTGGTGCATTCCCATAAAATCTTTAACTAAGTCTAATACATTCTAATACATTAATAAGTTTAAAAAGATACAAAAATTTAATACTGCACTAAGAGAAAGTAAATTGATTAAACTTCTACAGAACTATTGTGCCTGTGACAGTAGTTACCTTATCTCTGTCTTGGTTTTCATATAGCGACCCCTTAAGCCCTTGTGTTTATTCAGCATAGTCTCCACTCGTAGCGCCCCGGCAGCCTCCGCGGCGAGCCGGTCGGTCGAGGATGGCGTGAGGGAGCTGTTGACACGAGTGGCCCGGGGACAGACCACCGGATCGCCGTACCGGGACATTCGGGGGAACACAGTCACGAGGAGGTGCTTTTTGGAATCATCTGCACTCGTTTCGGCACACGACCAATATGGTCATTTTTCACGAACTTTCCAATTTGTATCAATTTGCTAAGCTCTGTATTAGAATTCAATATAATTTCAAAAACACTCCACAAATTCAATTTATTTTGTTTCATTTTTTAGGCCTTTCATTCTCAAGATGAAGCCATCAGATATTATTTCCAAATGTGGTAGAGACATGAAGAAAACTGTTTGTGGATGGTTAGAGAAATAGATTTAAATGACATCTCAATATCATCCTTTAAAAGATTTGCCTTAGAATGTTTCTCAGTTGATTTTACCACTTCCTGTTTACTCGTAAAAGTTCTTTGGTTGACAGAACATTTTTCCTGGGTTGTAAAACGTTGTTTTCTGATTATCAGAGCGAAAAACATCATCAATCACTACGGTATACTTTAAAAATTTTAATTTGTATATATATTTAGATGCAAAGGTGGCAGTATCTGCTATAAATCCTTACTTGTTGTGATTAGTTTTAGAGATTGAATGACGAGGCCTACTTAAAATGGGACTGCGGAATCTTTGGAATGACCTTAGAGAAACTATCCCTTATTATCCAACCGGGTTTTTCGGTAAGGAGGATTGAATTGTAAAAACGAAGAAATTAGAAAACCGATCGATTAAGAGAAAGCGTGGATCAGCGGTGGACCCGGCCAGGACATTCCGCGGGTGATGCGACAATGGCCGAGTGATCGGTCACGTCCCGGGCTCGTGGCTCTTCAGCAGCCAGCTGATCACGTGGTCACCAACGGTCTCGGTGTCGGCGCGCCGTCGGACTGCCCATTGTCCATCGCCACCACGTGTCTTATCCTCCCGGCATCTCATTAGAGTCAACCTCTAATGGTCTTGTTGCCGTTTGTTGAATACTCCATTCTTCCACGGATCATAAAACTAGATTTCGATCCCACTTACAAATTGACTGAGGGATTGATAGATAAGTGTAGTGATGGGTGTATTAAGATAAACGGATTAAAATAGGAACTAGTAGTTTTGGTGGAGATTAATCCCCAAATAGATTATTGTATGCTGGAGTGATAATTTCTTTGTGCTTGGTGTATTAAATAGCTTAAAGAGTATTATTACGGGAAGATTTATCTGCAAAGATAGAGTGATTGCAAAGAATTTTAGGCAATGATCTGCGAAATTGTTAATTGTGTTTTATTTACAACTAATTTGGCATTTTATTTAACAAATCAAAACGAATAGTGCATATAACAGGTTTCCAATTTCTCGTTTCGATGTGACCGATAATTTCTGATAATCAGGCCAGATTTTCACGTTTGGGAGGATTCAATTAAACTACCGGACTAGTTATCAGACTCCCACTTTTGAGATGGAAGTTATCTATTAGTCACATGCCTTGTTCATCTATTCTGCTTCCACCGCAAGTCACTGGTGTCGCAGATGCACGCTATCACGGCCTCCTATGGCGTGCATAATCTCCTAACTTCCACCGGAAACAGATCCATTGTTGACCGGATACAACTTCCGGTACACTTCGACCTTCGTCACACATCATTCGGGTATTCCAGGTCAAAGTGCGCCTCAGCTTTCTAGCACATAACCTATATGTCGCATGTCGTGCGTAAAAGTAATCTTGCAGACAACGCCACGACCGCGCGCGCTTCCTCTGCTTTACATGAGAATGGTTGGAGGAGACCTGATTTAACATGAAAGGAGATCCGCGTGCATGTGTAATCTGGGAGGAGAGTTTTATGAATATTTTATAAGGGAGTTTTTATTTAGATTAAGACATAACTTTTGAATTGGAGGTTATCCTAACACTTTTGGACTTTCGTGGAATTCGTGGAGACTTTCCAAAGAGTAATGAACAAAGCCGTCCCAACGGTGGGACCGTTTAGCACGGCGTGGCGCGGCCCCGTCCTTCGCCAGGGAGACGACAGCGACATGTCGGGGAAATGCACGACGCCGCTAATGGCTAATCAATTCCCCGGACGACCACGAGAGGCTTCCCCGGCTTGTCTACCCGCGACTCGATTATTCCTGCTTTTTCCTTCAGAACCAACACGACTAACGGTCCCGGGAACAAATCAGATTGCACTCTCCGAGCCGGGGTCGCTCACCCACGGGTCGGCGGGTTGGTACCATAGGAAACATCTGCTGGAGCTTTCTCGCTGGAATGTCAGTCAGTCGAAGGTTCAAAGATTGAATGAGGAGGTGTCAATAAATAATAATCAATAATTCTTCAAATCGTTTCTGAGGATTCAATAATTTGATACTGTATTCTTTACAGTACCGTATGAGTATATGTGTATAAAAAAATCAATAACTCAGGTTAAATTTTTACTCATCCCAAAAGGTTGACTTTGAGGTTATCTGCAAAATGGCTCTAAATAGCACTTACTGTAGAAGTTGAGAAACGCATCAAGCACTGAAATCAATCTTGGTTTTCATTACAAAATTAGCTTTAGACAATTTTGTGAAACTTATGTACATTTTTTATATATATTTGGTTCATTTTTATTAAAAAAACCATTTAAATGATTATCAAGATGGTTACTATTAAGATGGATTTGAAGTTATCACCGTGTATTACAGAAATTGAAAATTGCCGAATCATTATAGGACTTATAGTACCAAATTCGAACAAGAAGATTAATGCAGGATCCCAAATAAAACCACTAGTTATTTAATTGAAGGACACGGTCATACATCTAAAAAATGTAGATTCTTCTACTCGAATTTCTATTCGAACGCCGCTAATGAGATGCCTCGAAGCTTCTGTCCTTACAGCCGTTCAAGTCGCCGCGCCGGGAGAAACGTAAATGCCTCGGCTCCCAGAGGGAGCAGCATAAGTTGTGGAAGAGACAGGATTGCAAAGTGATTGGTAGTGCCCCCCTACGGTGAGCATAGGAATTACAGAAGCATTCTCGTAATGTCTTTTGATCTTTAAAGGGCAAACTAGTCATGTGGACAATCGTTTGGTCGCCAAAACAGAGGTAGCGTTTAAAAGCTTATTTCAACGCTTATTATTCTGTGAATCCAAAATTGATTCTTCTTTATTTTAGAAATGTACTGAAACCTGAAGACCCACTTTAAAGCCTAGTTTTGTCGTCATAATATACGGCACTTAATAAACGACACTGTATCACTTAATACTTGATTTAAGACACCGACGAAAACTGGTGGGTATTTTAAAATGAATATTGAAAAATGAATAATGATGAGTGTGATGAATCAGATGGGGGTTTAGCTTTGTTACCGACAAAGACCAGTGGATTAATTTTCCAAAACATTGATTCGTAGTAAAATTAACAAAGGAAGCTATAGGTAAAGTTTATAACCTTCAAAAGCGTATGCCGCTTTTGAGAATAGAACTGGCGAACTTTGGATTCAAAGGCGAGCTCTAAAACTACTCTGATACAAAACAATTCTCACAGATAACCATTCATGCTTATAATAAAATCTTCGATTTGTTAACCCTTAGTATTTGCTAATCCTTCGATTGTTTTTAGAAAAAAACTATTTCTACAAATTATAAAAATAAAATTCACTGATAACCTTTTTACCTTTTTTTTTAATGGCTAGTGATATAGTTTAAGGGTGAGTATTTATGTCGCCTGTACCTAGCAAGGACGGCTATATAGTAACCGTTTACCGACAGTTAGCCGGCGAGGCGGGTTATCTACAGTAGGAGGCGGCAGACGCGGACGCTGATCCCAGATACCCCAGGGTCAAGACCTTTCCCAACATGGACGGCCCGAGCGCCGTGAATGGTGCGTTGCCGTTTTTATTTAATTAACGTGCTTCTCTTCTACATAATTAGCTACAACCTTTCTATCACGTCTCCAATGGTTTATTGTGGTTGTAAAAACAGAATTGGATAGGGGTCGTTGAAATGTTTACACTTTAGTTTGTTAAGTAGGTTTATTGGTTGACCTCTTACATTCTAAAATGCTCCAGTTCGTTCAAATCATTATTGACAGTGTTCTGGATGGGATGCAAAAATGACACCTAAATGTTCTTTAATAATTCGTGATTTCAACACAAACAAGCAGTTTTATCTGGAAGCATTTAATGTAAAATATTCATTTAATACAAAGCAGTTTTTTAAGTGGACATTTTCATTTTAGAATGTTAAGATATTTTAGTCTTTGCCAAACTATTCTCCTATCCATTATTATTTTTTAGTTAAAAATTAACTTGGTGAAGGGCAGAGGGATTTGCATTTTCCTCTTAACATATTGGTTAGCAAGTGTTTTCAACTTGTATTCAACTCTTTAGAGTTACTGCTTAAAGTTGTTTGGCTAGAGCTAAGTTACATTTAAGTTCAAAATTCTGGTGATCTAATTCTAAAACAATTTGAAACTTCAAATTATCTTAAGTATGCTTTATAGTTTATGGTGGTTTTTAGCCAGCCACCAAGTTTTCAAAATAATAAAAGAAATTCTGCGGTGAAGAGTAGGCTACATGTGACGTCGTATGTAAAAACGAACTATAAAATAAAATTGCTGATCTCTCTTTATACAGTTAAATCCAGAGCGCTAAACCATTTTAGCCTGCCCCACTATACAGACCGGTCAACTTTTCGAGCAAAGCATTCAGTGACTATGTGACAACTAGTTTTATATTGAATGGCTAGCCGGGTCAAAGTTGGTAATGTATGAAAAGATTGTACGACTTTATGTCTGAATTTTACCTGCTCCCTTTGGGGCGCAGTAAAAATATTTTCGGGGGTACGACATTGTGTCGTCGCCCGCCTCAAGCGGCAGCGACGACACAAAGTCGTACCCTGGCTAATCTCCTCTCTCACTCTCTCTCGGCTTGCCTACCTGCATAGCCTGAGGTGTAGGCTTTGCTTTGGCGCACAGGTCTGCTCTCTCGGCGTCGGCGGACACCCCACATTGATTATGCTATTTATCTTTCCTTACTGAAATCTTACAATAAAGTAGTTTTTCGATATAGAAATAGTATAATTCGTTTCAACTACTGGACGCTAAAAGCATAACACTAAAATATAATCAGGGGTTTTCACATAGAGGCAATGTTATTAAATAACATTGACAAAAACTGACTTAATCTGAACTTTTTGTTCTGTATCTGAACAACATCAACTGACTGAAAAAACACTCTTAGGCCAACATATACAGCAAATTCAATTAAGTGTACTAGACATTTATTAAATGTTACCGTTACCTTTATTGATCCCCCTTTAATACTTCCTCCGTGTGGGTTGTGTTTTTCTGTGTTGGGAAAGCGTCAATCCATTTTATTGCCCTTTTCAGTTTACTCAATTTTTTAAAATTTTACATTTAGTTTTAAAACGTCTAAATTTTACATATTTCTTTTTTGAAGAATACTATGCATTAGTAAACCTCATTCTAATATTCGTAATGATAGATTACGTCATATATAAATGTTATCAAAGTGTTAAGTAAATTGAAATGGAATCAAAACAATCTTTTTATATAATAAAATAGTGCATTTAAGGGTCTAGAGAGAAACGATGAACGGATCAAGGATATTTTGATATCAATGGATTTCTTATGGTCCCTGAGAGGAAAAATATGGCACCCCTGAGAATATGCCTTAAAACTCTGTAAAATGAATTTTAAACTTTATTTAGACCAATCGAAGACGTTATTTTGTCGATTTGTTTACTGCTCCTGGTGATCCATGTCCTACACTAATATTTCATACCACTGCTGATTTAAAAAATAAATTTAGTAAACAAAGCAGACAACTCCAATTCTCCACCATTATTGTCAGACGATAAAAATTTCAACAAAAGATTGTTCAACATTGTAGTTACTTTGAGAGTGGTAAAATAAATAGTTAACGTTTGCCATGATTAAGTGAAATTTCGGTTACTATATAAATAGAGTTTACTTATTTTATTTACTATAGGCCTTTTTAAACTTATGGTTTACAGATTAATTTGTTTACACTACTTATATGTTTTTTATCTTAACTATAAATTAATGAAATGTTATTTTTGAAATAAAAATAAATAAATTTTAGTACATATTGAGTGGTTATTTTTGTTATAATTAAATTATGTAACTTCTTAAAATTGTCATGTAGGATAATGTGATTCTTACCGTTTAGTTTACTGGTCTCACTAATGTACAAAAGGGTGTACAAAAATTTGAAGGTACAGGAGATGAACTATGAATAAATAATAATTAAAAGACTCAAGAAGAAATACTAAGACTTAGGAAGGAGATGTAAATAAAGTGCAATTGCAATCAAGAGACCAAGAAAAAACCTTTTGAATAGTGAGTGACGTTTAAAAGAATCATAATACCAATTGACAATACAAACGAAATTCACACTGTACCTAACTGTACCGGAATTTATACAACTGGACGGTTCACATTACTAATTAAATGGCAAAATTGTAAGTTTAAATATTATGTTGTCAGGGATTTATTTTCAGGGAAATTTTATTGTCAGGGAAATTTTTGTCACCATTTAAACTTATAAAACTGTGGCCAATTTTTTACGTACAAAGTATTAACTTAGTATACCGGGTGTCCCAGACCACCCGTAGCCTACACCCCATAAAATCTACACAATTAAATTCTCTCAAAATCAAATCCTGCCATTATAGGGAAACCGGCTGCGCTCTATCCATTGATGATAATTTCAATGTACAGAGTGTACCAGAAGTAACCCACCCAGACCGGAAGTCATTAATTTTAAATACGAACAACCACTTTTTATGATATTTTTGAATTCTATACATAATTTTAAGGCTACTTTACGGTTTAATGTGTATCCCTAATCCTAATGGTTTAGGAGATAATGGAGGTAGATTTTTTCTCATAAGAATAACAATGAGCAAATTTTCATATCCATTAACACTGAAACTTTTACCTTTAACGTAACTGCCCAAGCATAAAAATATCTTATAACCTCATTTTAGATAGTAATTCATCATAAAATATCACTTTTCACATAATTAATTGTAGTTTACTATACGTTAAAAATAATTTCCGCCATATTAAAAACTTTATGGAAAAATAAAAAAATTTATGACAAAACTAATAATTTATGATGCTAAAGTGTTTAAAAGAAGAAGCTAAGGCATTTTTATGATAGGTCTTTTTAGTTTAACGGGAAATTTACAGAGATAATAGAGAGTTTTTGCAATATACGGTAAACCTTACGGTAAACGCTAAACGCTATTTTGATATTGGTAAATTTATAAATAATTCACAGTTCACGGTGTTGGAACGGGATAAATAATGTATAAGATTTATCGCTGATCACTTTTCAACAAGTTTTTCATAGCTTCAAGCAGTATAAATAGGCAAATCAACCATAAATGAAATAGCGTTTAGCGTTTACCGTATGCATTTACGGTATGTGCAAAAACTCTCTTGTCGATGTGAAATTTAGTCCCATGTTATTCTTATGGAAAAAAAACAAACTTCTACCTCCAATATCTCCAAAACCGTTAGGATTAGGGATACACTTTAAATTGTAAAGTAATCTTAAAATTATGTCTAGAATCCAAAAATACCATAAAAAGTGGGGGTTCGTATTAAAAATTTATGACTTCCGGTCTGGGTAGGTCACTTATGGTACACCCTGTACATTGAAATTTTGATCAATGGATAGAGCGCAACCGCGGTTTACCTGTAATGGCACAATATTTGTTTTTGTAAATAATTAGCTTTGTAGATTTTAAAAGGGGTGTACGGGTGGTCTGGGACACCCGGTACTGCAAATTTATGCCTACGATATAATATTGTTTTGACCAGTAATTCATTAAAACAAAACTTGTATTATCAGTAAGGTAGTTATGGGTACACTAATTGCTGTCTCATTAGGTATCATTGAAATTAATTTATACTTGTAATTTATTCTTAATTTACTAAGTTTGTAACAAGAACAGTACTATATTTTTATTTTGTTTTTCGTTGGTAAAATGTAAAATAATAAAAAATAATATTTTTGATTACAGCAAAACACACAGAATACTAAAGCTTATTTTTTTTACCCAAAACTATTTGATTATTTAAGACAAAAACCTATAACAATTACAATAAAAACAGAAATATTATTAAAATGACTTACCGTTTCCAGGTCTGAAGTCATCTCAGCTTTGCATGCGAATTTCGTCTTATTTAAACATCGCCACCTAACACTTCGCGCACCGTCGCAAACTTTAGTGTAGATATAATTTTCAAACAGCATCTGCTGTGCACCCCTTAAACCAGATCGCACTTCGCCCATGTTGCTGTGTCAAAACTCACACCCGAAATGACGCTTGTCAACCAACTGGACCTGCCAGGGAGGAGGATGAATCATACAATTTTTGGAATACCAGAACCAATCCCGAGGACAGGTATTGGTTGCGTCCATCGCCACGTTTTAAGGAATGCTTTGTCTTCTGGTAGCGACGAATGGTGGGGATTTTGCTGAACCGTTATTTTGATTTTCGTTTAAAATAATAAAAAAAAAACATCCGCAACTAAAATTCAAAATTTAAAATATATAGGTAGACTGTAAGAATGAAATGGATTCTTTTATCGTAAGACACGATATATTACTGCAACAATTAAAAATCGACAAGTTGATTGTTTATCGGCTATTGAGAGGATATTAGTTAATATTAACTAATGTAAAATTAGTTAATAAACTACCCCACGAGTATTGGAATAAAAGAGATGCACCGAACACGTATTCCAGTTTAGGATGCAATTCTTTGTACTGATAGATAAACACAATTTAATAGTGTTAAAACAGATTTCATTCTAGGTTTAAATAATATTCTAGTATGACCGTTTAAGGGTGGTTCATTACGAACTTTAAGTACCACTTCGTGCTTTCTCTTTTCGAACGCTATTATAAACAGACTAGACTACTAAACATAAACAAATAAATGTTAATTGATTTATAAAATTATTTATTGCATTATTGTAAGTCCTACTGTTCTTCACTCATCTCACCCAACGTTATTATTATGAGATAACATATTATTTCATAGATAAAACAAATTGTTTAAACAAGCATGTGCGGATTACGGAACTGGTGCAGTGACCGGCCAAAAAGAATGCTCTTGATCCGATTGACAAAACTCATATGAAGTAAAAATGAACAAAATTAAAGTCTAATTAATAATCCAAAATTAGTCTAGTTTTACCTAAAAATATCATGTTTACATGTATTCATTGACTAATACCAATACACACTTTCTCAGCCAATGAGTTTTTTTGTTTGATACCGAAATTTGGAAGGTTCGTGTACGCCAGGCCCTGGTGTCAGTTGGATTTGCAGTGCTGCAAAAACACTTTATAACAATATTAAGACCGTTTCATCCTTGATTTACCAATCATTTTACCTAGTACTTCATGTACGCCACAGAAAATCGCCCCACCGTGAAAAGGTTTCAAACGTGCATGTGCATGAGAAGTCTATTCACGTCAGGGTATATAGTCAAAGATGTAACTAATTTCTTAGACGGTAATGAATTTAGCATATAATTTAAATATGCTTCACTTTAAATCATTATATTTTTCTTGGATGTCTTTGTACCCAAAAGGGTATGAACACGGCGCGGCGGGTCTCCTATACTCTCCTACTCCGCCAGTGTCCAAGATTATTGGATAATTATTATCCTATTTAATGTAACATTGCACTACAAAATACAAATACACTTTAAACATGACGTTTCGGGAACTGAAATTTGTACCTTCAGGACAGATGACGTGTACAGAAATAGTTTATGAGTATAATTTACTTTTGTTCCTTAGCGACGACATATTCGCTACGACATAGTAATAATATATTATTCAAATAAACTTTATCACCAAAGATGAATTTTCTTAATCAGAAGTGCAGTGCAGAACCTGACTTTAGTGGTTTTGGTCATCAAACATAAATCAAAATGGCATGTTTGGAAATTGATATTTTAACCTTCCAAGTGTTGTGCTGGCAATTATTAAATTAATGTCGCTTTTTAAAGTTCTACTTTATAACTAGAAACAATTTTACTGGGGTTGAGGATTTTTCTAAACTTATTTCTCGGCCAATATATTGTTAAATTCAAATTTTTTATCTAAATACCCTCTATCTTTACGCTCTATAGATACCCTTTATCTATAGATTTTTAGATAATTGGATCAAAATAATATGGAAACACATGTCCTAAAATGCTTTGTTAGGCGCCAGCTGACATTTTCTTTTTATAAATATCTGTTTCCTTAACGGATGGGTGTATTATGTTTATATTATTCATGAACCTTATCACACCAATGATCAGGCCGGTATTACACTATCATAGTTCTATGAAATAAATCTAATATCGTCGATAAAAAATATTACAATAATAAGAAAATAATAAGATATCTTAATATAATAAGATGACATCTTAAAATAATAAGAATAAAGCAAACAATTAGTTTAATTTTGTTATTGTGATTTGTCTACTAATATAACCTTAATTTGCATGATTAGTCTATATTCACATCTAACAACTACAATTGGGATAATTTCACTCCTTTCCTACGCGAAGTGTCATTGATCTCTAGCTGTCAGTCCCTCGTTAAACCTCCCCTCTCGGGGTACGACAACATGTCGTCGCCCGCCTCAAGCGGCAGCGACGACATGTTGTCGTACCCCCGCAGAGCAGGTATGGTGCGGCCGCAGGTAAAATTGGCCACGACGACATGTTGTCGCTTTACCGTATGAAAATTTCACATCATGAATAGGAGGACTATGAAATAAGGAGTACGATGATCTATGAATCGCAGGTCCTCTAAATAAATGTCTGTATGATAGAATAGTCAACATTAATATGAAAGATAAACCGTATAGTTGAGAGCGACAACACTATTTCACTGGTCTTACTGGATTGTGTGGACAAGTTTCTTTCTTTCCCTCACCTCTTTTAACAATGACATCTACTGATGATAATGGTCCTACAGTAACCGAAATTGCGATTTCAAAAAAGTAACGGAAATGTGAATACTGTCGTTAAGGTAGGAGCATATGTTCCTATACATTGAATCATAGAAAGTTTTCGGACCAAACATAAGTTCTTTTTCTGCATATGGTAGTTTAGTTAGCCATTCGTTATAATCCTTTTCTCCTCTCCATCCTGACGCCAGGAACCTCATACAGCCCCGGGCCGGATGGAGAGTGGCAAGGTCATTGCTCGTGCTGTTGTGTTTTTCCGGACATTCCTCTCTCTGTCGTCGCGCCTGTCACACGCTCCTGATTGCGCCTAACAGCTCGCACCGCTGGAGACCCCCTTGTCCTCTGGCCACCTCCAGCACCGCCGCCGGGAGCGTCAACGTCACGGACGTCCTCACTTTCCAGCAGCCATCAGCTCGCTCTCGTAGCGAATGTCATTAAAAGTTTCTCAGGGTAGGATAGTTCCGTTGCAGACATAAAATGCATGAAGATGAGAGTTATTCTTAGATATTAAAAGCACAACGTTGAACAATAATTTGAACATATTGAACAAAACTCTGGTGTGGATGAAACATTGTATAATCATCAATGTTTGTATGGTTTCCTCAAATCATGTTGATCGAATGGTAAAAACGGGATTCTGTGGTTTGTTGTCTATAGCCAGTGCAAGTATACTACAGACAGAATACAGTTTTATTACTTGTCTGTGGTTATACTAATATAAATCGAAAATTAATTCGATGAACGGATCGAAGAGGATTGAAATCCTCATACAAGACCGTTGGTCGCTCAATGTAGTGACAAATCCCGATTTCATTGACCGACGATTACGTTCGCAAGAAGCCTCAGATCGACTTCAAACTTTTTTTAACAGTAGATTTTAGGCGTAATTTGTAAGGTCAAGTTCGTTTCTGAAGTTATTCTGTTAAATAATAAAGTAATGAGATATAATTTAATTTCCCATAAGGAATGGATTGTGGGCTGTAAATAACGTGTTAAAAGGTGCTTGAGTTGTTTGTTGTCAGAACTTGTTGTGTGTTATGGAAACTATTTTCTGCCTGTTGTACTGTAACTGCGTTAAATATAATACAATTTGTAATTTATAAAATATTTTTAAATAGGTTATGAATACAATATAGATATGTTTTGTTTTAACAAACAATAATAAGAAGAAAATATTTACAAAATAATAAAATTTATAAAAAGTACCTACTGGTAATTAAATTATAATGAATCTTGAATGAAATAAAACTTTTTCTATGTAGTTAATATGTGTAATGTAATAGATGTGTTATTTTTTATTTATTTATTTATTTTTTAATAGCGTGGATCTAGGATTAATTTGGCTTATGTTTGCCGTTCATCCCTATACGCGTGGAACAAGCGTACTCCTAGTTTTACAACCTCAGCAACTAAACCTAAGAATACAACAACCTAAGAACAACTTTTAGTAAACAAGCATGTTAATGTTGAATCATACAATTTCAGTTGATAAATTTAATAGTTTCCAAGATATAGTTTTCGCTGGAATGTTAGTGTGAACTATAAAGTTCAGCAACTTTTCTGCCACCTCAGGAGTCATTATTTTAGGGACAAAATGATCCCAAAGACCTAATCTAGATAAGCCTATGCTTCAAGAAGACCTTTACTTATTGCTTCAAAGATACCGTTTGATTTTAAAGTACTTACCCTTCAATATGTCACAATTTTCAATATACCTATAAACTACATTGGGAATGGTTTATAATAAAATACCAATAACAAATGCGATATAACTAGTTAAACAAATAACTAACTAACATGGTGATAGACAGAAGGTGTGTGGCCACCGCAATGGTTGGCCTCCAGTTCTGAGCCTCCCTATCACAACACCAGAGCTTACCTGTCTCCTGAGGTCTTGCCATCGCAGCTTAGGTCTCTCCTGTGGTGTGGTTCTTGCTGGTCTGTCTTCTTGCTACGGCCTAAAATCTCAACCTTAATCGGTATAACCATTGACTATACAGTAACAAATAGGAAATCTATCAATTACATTAGTTTAAATAGGCAATGATAAATAAAACTGTCTTTATAGATTGCTATGATTTTAATTTTAATTTAATGCATTCATTTAAGTTTCATAGGCATTCCTCAATTTGTAAACCACAGTCAACTTTAAGTGTAGCTTGTTTCAATTTTTAGCCTTTAGAAAAAATTTGTTTCCTAGGAACGTTTGTCAAATTTCCTAAGAAATTTGTTTCCTATAAACTTCCTATCTTTGACTTTTCTTCAAATTTTCCAACTTTATAAACCAAATACGCGTTTATTGTGGGATATGTTGTTGATTAATTATATAAAACCATAAAAGGTATCTAAACTAAACAGCCTTTTTAAATTTATGTTTCAGGATAACATCACTTTTTAATGGGCATAGATTAATTTTTATCCAATCACTATACAAATAATAAAAAGATTATTTTTTAGACACTTCAACCACTTAAAATTTATGAAATTAATATCAAAAGCGGTATATACAGTTAGTATATAAATATTTGTCAACGATCCTTTGTTTAACAAGAGTATTTTATTTTATTTTTTACAAATTAAAACACATTTGAGATTTATACCACTTATGATTGTATAAACAAAGCTCTCTACCAATAGGCCCTACCGGCCCTACCCATTACAGTACCTAGCAGAAATATTTTACTTCGTTTAGCCGTAGCTAACTTTTTTTCAATAACGTTAGTCGATAAGTAATGTCACTCAGTATTGTGTTGATTATAAAAAAAGTATAACTGTAGGTTTGCCATGCAAATATATTTATTGTTACAATTCGATTAATCCTTTAGGCTTTTATGACCTTAAACGAACCTTGAACAATGTTTGTGTCAATAACACACAACAATTAATGATTGTTATGCACTGCTAATGATGTCATTACAGCGGTTCTCATTGCTGTGCAACATTAACAAACATAATGACGGCTCACCGGTAATTTCATTAACACATCCCCCAGCTCCAGCTCACGATGGACTGCAGCTGTAATTGACAGCTGAGCGGTGCCACTGGAGGCGGCTATTCCAGCAGATGACTCCAGCTGTAATTGACTTCTCCAGTAATTCCAGTCGATCCCAGCTGCATTTCCAGCGGCAGGGGCAAGGATCTTGGATGTACTGTGCTACACGGAAACTTGAGTATTATGGAAATCTAAATGAACCTCCTAATCTTGATAAGAAAAACCCTTAATAAAAACTATTTTAGGTTATTAGTTCACATTCTTAAACTTAACTGCTTAACACCTGTCTCATCATAGTCCTATTTAAGATCATAATTTAAATTACCCTGTGTACCACATACAATATGGTAATTTTCTAGTCAGTATATCAATATCAACTCTATCATCTTTGACTGTATGCCTAAATTGATTTACAACAAAAATTTTAAAAGAATTCTTCAACAAAGAAATCTCCTCAAGATACAAAAAGTTAACTAGCATGAAAACTATTAAACAGGAATATACTTACCAGACACACTGCTCATCAAGCTGCGTATCCGTCTAACAACGAGTTTTTGCATACCTCCGACAAACATTAAAAGATACATAAAATCAGGCTTTCTAAAGTAACCAGTCCAGACTATCTGACGAGCTCATAAATGTAAGTGCCTTCGGCAGTTTTATTGGGCATAGTTTGAAGAAATGTCCTCCTTAAACGAAGCTTATTAAATTTCT
The DNA here is from genome assembly GCA_030545055.2 of Neoaliturus tenellus. Taxonomy (NCBI): domain Eukaryota; kingdom Metazoa; phylum Arthropoda; class Insecta; order Hemiptera; family Cicadellidae; genus Neoaliturus; species Neoaliturus tenellus. The sequence continues at coordinate 83,821,267 of CM061532.1, forward strand.
TGCTGCATTTTATGAAGAACGGAATGACTTTGAAAGATAACAATATTGATGAGACTTTAAATAAATTTAAATCCACTTACTACTAAATTAAGCCCTACTTTGAAAATACCTTTGAATTTATTGATGATCTGTGACTCAGTCATTAAAAGAATTGACATTACTTGTAATGTGAAATTGTTTCAGAAGAAACAGAATGTTGATGGTGGATTTCTCTAATGAAGACCAGTATTATTCAATCAAACTTAAGTCCTTGGCGTTTCTCGTACTGGGAACAAGCACAGTTTGCCATATCAACTTGTGAAAAGGGCAACATTATCGCTCGGCTACTGATTTGCATTTCTCATTTTTCACAGAAATAAGATTACATCAATGTCTGGATGACCTAATTACTCATTTACGGAGGGTCAGTTAGGCTAACAGTTTTGACTCCCACGGCGCACAAGATGATGGCTATCAAGACCCTCCTAATGTGGTGGCACATTTCTCACAAGGTTTTTTGCTTTGTGGAATTCCACCATTAATAAATGTCCGACGTGTAAAAATGGCCATTATATAGGTCAAAGATAACATTTAAATGAACCTGGGTTTTCCTAAAGAAAATTCTTTCCTTCAATTACAGTAAGAGAAAAGTGAGTAGGCCTGTCTTTAGTTAATATAAAAACTATTATTTTACTTTTCATAATTTAGAACTGTTTTTATTAAACATGCAATAAATGCAATGCACGTATAAATGCTCTAAAAATTATTGTTACACATTAATTTCTTTTCAGTTTAGATCGTGACTTTTCTTATCATCTCAATCAATTTGATTACATTAAAATATATCTTTGGTTGTGATTGACTTGCATATACAGCTAAAAGTACAGACTAATGTTGGAGGATTGACTTAAATATAAGCTTGATATCACTGCAATTTAACAATTTGTCAACAATTTCAATCTTGAATGTATTTGCTTCCAGTTCCCGAAAGTTCACGAAGGACAAAGAAGAAAGAATACTTTACCTGAGTGAACGTATTGTTATATCATCATATTTGAGTCCTTGTCAATACAATTATCATTTTATCACATCTAAAGCCTAAAAATGAAAAATGAAATTAATAAAATCTGATCTCTGGATCTTGCTAAAAATGAATTCTAAACTTCTTTGGTATATACGACCACATGAAGAAGAAGGGAAAAAATAACGAAAAGAACTACGGGGTTTGTTAAAGTATTTTATATATCTAAATTAGGGAAATTTCTATTACAGAGAGCTATTTATAGTAGTGTTTCTGGGCACATCAATTAATTAAAGCAAGTTAAATAAGAAATCAAGACAGCTTGTTTTCATTTTGTTTCCATGGTAGCAATAAAATATAAGTAACTTAAATCTTATACTCACAAGCACTGCTCTTAAATCACTCTAAATCACTCTTAATGCACTCTTAAATCACTACAAGCACTGCTTCTACGTCCAATTTTTTTTTTCTCTCCAAGGATTTTAGATTTTTAGGTTGAATATGAGTTTTGGCCTCGAGGAATCGATTGGAGCTGGTCTGATGGCTGGCAAAATCCGGTTTTCGGCCTAGAAGCCCTTCAAAGTTCCCATGTTATCCTTATGGAGATTTTTTTTGTAACTACTCAATTAAACAGAAAAGTCTGCTGATATTGTAGATATAAACATGTGTCAAATGTTTATACCGTGGTTAAAAAATTGATAAAAAAGTGCACCTATTGGCCTAGCGAGTGAGCGAAGCGACCGAGCTTTGCCTAAGAAAGGAGAGTGACAATTGATAATTTACCAAGCTCGGTCCCCCTGGTACTTTATTTAAAATAAACTATATGCATTGAATTTGTAAAATTGAAAACATTTTTACTACGTGTAGATAAGTTTCCGCCGTGTCAGGAATGCGCCGGCTAGCACGACGACACCGCCGGAGTCCGAGGTAACACAACCCCGGTTGTCCGAGGACCGTGGCAGTGACCTCCGTGCAGCTTATCTCGCTTATCAAGGGTCAGAGGTCACGCTGTCATGTCCGTCGTGACCCCCTTGTCCCACAATTCCCCACGCTATCCTGACCATCTTCATTGTCCCGTCATGCTACACCGCCACGACCACGGCTGATACGGAAATATTATACTTTACATCCACCGTAAACTGGTTCACCCTGTTTGTGGAATCGTACTGCCCTGAGTGTGATTGGTCAGAAGGTAAGAGAGGTCTTCGAACCGTCCGAAGATATTCTGTGACTATCTGGTTTAAGGTAGGAATTAATGGAGTATTAAGTATTTTTAATCCAAAGTCCTTTTGCCTTTACAATGTATTGTTTGGAAGGATATTAATCCATACGGTCTATTCTTATACATCTACTGAAATGTTTGGGGCCTTCTTCCCTGGTGACAAATTAGCATTGTTTTCTAAATTAAATATTTTTATATACGCTGTTTTACTAACACCTATGCCACTACGCAAGGATAATTGTCTTGAGGAACTTTGTTACTGTGAGAGGATAATAGCCATCATTAAGCCAGCATAGTAGTCATTAAGGATAGTAGTTAGTTTATCATTCAGCTCATTGACCAATAATAACTAGGTATTTTTCAAAACTTCCCATTTTTTTCAGAACTTATTAACTCAGATTATGGAGCCTAGTGTCCGCTATCCATTTTGAAGCCATTCACCTACTCTGGTACTTATGCCCCAAATACCCTATTATCACCCCAAACAGCTCTGGATGAGCAATAACGGAAACTGTTTAATGAGTTTTTATGGTTCTAATCTCGCTTGTGCAAATGCCAAATGGATTTCAAAAAACGGGCCGTATCCACCAAGAAAAGGAAGGACAGGACTCAGCCCTGCAGTACCTTATTGATAAACGTCCTTCAAAGAAAAACCTTTTCAACAGTTTCAGAAAAATATATTTAAATTTTTTCGTTATTATTTTTACTCTCGCCCTATTCACAACACCACCATGTCCACCAGCGCGCGTGCCGCGACAATGCAGTGTTGTGCAGTGGGTCACTTTCGTCGGCTCCCGCGGTGTCCCGGTCCACATTTCCCGTGCGACACTGACCACGACCACGACCTCTACATCACCATCATCATCATCATCATCACCAAGTGTCACCAGCGAAAGTGCGGTCGCCGCAACCACCGTTTCCCCGAGATAAAACTTATTGTTAATAATCCACAACCGGTTGCCCTCCGCAAGACCACTGGTACCAGGTCGAGTCTTCCACTTCACTTTCAAAAGCGTCAAAGTAGTAAACCTCAATTGCTTTTATGTTTGTGTGAAAATTTCGTCTCATTGTGGTTGGTGCAGAAGATTCCATAATGAAGGGGATTTAAAAAATGTGGTAAAGTGGTCTCTCTGTTTGAGTAAAGATTGAATTTTACTTACATGAACTAATTGCAAACATATTTCAAATGATGTTGAAATTTTAAGATCACAACCTATAAATATGGTTAAATAAGTTCAAAAACTTAGTGAAGAAACTTATAATCTAGTCTAGTGTTTTATTTGAATGTAGTGATATTTTATGGGTCGTTGTACAAGTATCACAAAATAAGTCTATAGCAACTTTACATCCAGCAATACGTATGTTATTGATTAAAAATTCACAAATTCTAGTTTCCATTCCCATTCTAGTTTTATTAAAGTTTTATGAAATGTGATATAGGTATTTAAGAGTATCCTTGCCAGTTTTAAATATAAAATTAAACCAGTTGTAACTGGGTCCACCCAGGAATAACCTTCCCTTTTTGATGCTCTCAAATTTTTAAGAGTTGTTTGATTAACATCAGCAAATTTAAAACAGGATAGTATATAATTTTTATCACATTAAACAAAGTTGCATATTATAGTTTTCAATTGAATCCAAAAACGACCTAAGTGTTTAAAAATATATCAATGACAAGAATAGTTACAAGAATACCATAACAGATATAACAGATATACTATAACAAGAATAGTTTTATACTCAACAATCATTGTTAGCAAGATTGAAAAAAAACACGCACACACAATTCCACACTTTGGACAACTCTTAACATTAGGTTGTATAGGCCTATATGCTGAACTGAGTATTTAATTCAGATTATCGTGCATTATTCTCACAAAACATTATTTCTATTCCCAGCTCCTGAATTAACCATAAAAATCCCATAGCTGGGAAATCATCCAAATCACCACCCGACACACTCCACAGCCACGACTAATTAGTGATCGATACAGATCAATTATCCGCCAAGGCAATACACTGCACTAGGAACTTTTCCCGCGCAATTTCCCTTTCTGATCAAAGCGTGCGGTCTTGTTGACTCGTTAGCAAACAATAAAACGACAATTACTGTTCGGAAGTTGTTCCTGCGATATGCCTCATCGTACAAGCTTAGGCAAACAATGGGAGTCGTTATTTCTCCGCGGAGGCAGGCTCTTGTTCCCATAGAGCCCGTTAGTACCGCGCATGGCACAATTAAACAAACATCAGCGGTAACGGCACTACAACTGATGTGTAATTAATAGAATAACTCTCGCAAGATGTTCCCGAGATAGCGGGTCCAGTTACACATTTCCATATGTGACCCGTTTTTCCCCACTGGTCTGTCTACAGACTGGGTCTTCTTATCTAATCAGCTGATTCGCGGCCGCAGTTAACCTAACAAGAGTTCCCACCAGGCGCTGCGAGTTTCGTTTTGTGTAATTCTAATTTTATGTTGCCCGCCGATTAAATCGGTTTAGTTCGATGTCATGGAGGAACTAATTATTACAAATTGCGCCTATTTAGTATGTAATCGCTCGGTGTTTAGTAAACAGAAGAGGTTTATGTAAATAAAATTATCTTGTAACTGACTGGTTCATTAGATATTAGTGGCTTCCCGGCCACTGAATCGAATAATCTTACCGAACGTATCTTCCAATTACTGGAGAAAACTTGCTTTCCCGTAGTAAGTGTTTTAATTGTTACTACTGATCGTTTTGGAATGTAGATACATGTTTTACATTAAATTACAAATAACTGGGTGAATGAAATGAGAACAATATATATTGTGGATAATAAATATGGATGGATAAATATATATATTTTATATACGTACCTTTTTATATGCCACAGTGAATAAAGAAGTATTTACATCTGTGGAAGTGTTATTTAGGTAAATCTATATATTAATACACAAGCATGTTTCATTTCCCCCTTTTTTCTCAGCTTGTGTATGTCGTAGGAGAAATCCGAGCATACCGTTAGAAAGGTATAGTCCTGTAGATGAGCAGAATCACATTCTAATTCGCATTGGACTCCAGGGCTACGCCCCACAGGCTTTCAAAGTTCCAATGTTAATCTTATGGAGAAAGGAGAGTTGAATGAATCATTAGACAGCTGTTGTAAAAACAACTGCTAGAAAATTATAAATAACAGATGTTTTAGTTCTAAAATGTTTTTAAGCTTCTTGGGTCCAGATCAACTGAAATTTTGATCGAATTTCGATCAGGAGGCGATCTCTAGTTTATTATAGTTTACCAAACATTATTTACCTACTAGAGACGATGGTAAATTATGATGATGTATTAGTTAGATATTCATCTCCAATAATTGATTAAAATATTATGCACAAAATCATACCAATTAACATATTTTATATTTGAAAGTGTCTTTGACAATACAGAGATATTTTTCGTATAGAAAGCCTATAGTGCAACATGGTCATTTGAATACAAACTAATGGAGAGTGTAGGAGCTTTCCAAGTTTCAGTAGAAACAAGATAGGGCTTCTTTATAATTAACATTTCACAGCCCATAGACATGCAGATGTGGTTGTCTTTTTGTTAGAAATCATGCTTTCTACAAACTTTCACGCCTACTCGGATATCCCATACCAGTAGTTTTCAATTAGTTTCCAGTTTCACGGAATTTACATAGATACCTAAACTCTGTTTTAAATTGAAATCGCGATAACGTAGACAACAAACATGTAAATACGTCATGTAACATAAACACGTAAAAAATTGAAGTTAATAAGATATTTTGTAAAATTATAATAAAAACCGTTTAGTTTGTCATACAAGTAGTCTTTAGGCTTTAGGATAATTAGATTAGATTTTTTAAGCTAAATATGGCACAAGTCTATCTTTCACCTTTCGCTGCAACATAGGTACGTTTCGCATAATCTTCTTTATTCAACACATTTACTTTTTGGCCGTTGATTTTTTAGCGGTTTTTTTTAGATGGAGATTGAGTTATTTGAATGAAAATTAATAGAATATAGGATGTGTAAATAACACGCATTAGATTACAACCGTGTACCGTGAAACCAACCACCAAGATTAGAGTACCACAAAATAGATTAGAGTGGACTCCTCGTTCAAAGCTTGGGCAAAGACGCAGATATCAATGCCGAAGGACGGGGCCGCTGGAAGATTAATTTCATTGCTTTTTAATAGCAGCCGCATTACACGGAGCACGTGAGCAGTTGTAGCGGTCGTGAGTCGTTTAAACGGCCATGACTTTGACTGCAGATCATTTAGTCGTCTATGACTATGACCAACTCACGCGATCGTTTAGTGGTACATGACTATGGGTGATCAATTTTGTTCATAGCTCACTCCTTATTATGAATAACTGATTCTCTATAGTGTAGCACACTTGAATAATTTCTGAGCCATGGTGCTTGGAAGAATAGTACCGTAAATTAAGTGAGAGAGAGGGAAAGAGTTTTCTATGTCTTCAAGAGGAAGAGGTGAGAGCGATCTTAAAACTGTCTCTAAGGTTGGATGATTTCCATAAGGGAATTTTTATGTGTAACATTCTTTTTTTTATAATTGAGAAATAAATTCTTAAAGGCAGCCTTGGTGCACGAATCCTAAAAGTTTTTTCTGATTAAATTATCTAAAAGAAGGGATTGATTTTAGATTAGCCAGGGATTAGAAGGGATGCTTCTAAAGATTGTTTAAGTAACAATAAAAGAAAATAAATCCAGTGTTCCATTGAAGTTCTAGAACTCAAGCTTCAGTGTCAGATTTAGATATAAATTTATCAAGGGCAAACTCTGCATTAGGCCAAACATCTAAGACGTTCCCCAGTTTTAAGAAACCAGTCCCAATGGAAATGGTGTTGGAGGTATATTATGGTTGTTATAGATTTATTAGTATCGTGTAAAATGTAGTAGATTGACACCACTTTTAAAATTATTCGGTAAAAAATTAAATCAATATGTTTTTAATATTCTTATCCATTCTCATGTAACACAAAATGCACACGATGACTTGCAAATAAAACAAGAAGTCGCATGGCTTTATTCAAGAAGAGCCGCTCAAACGAACGGGAAGATATTTATGTCATGAATTTACGCACTAATGGTTGACTCGGTCCTCAATATGGCGGCAAGATGTATGAGGTCGTCCCCGATTTAACTGGCTGCGCTCGTATTATCCAACAGCCAATCTGCATTACTTACTTCCGGTTGATCAGCTGTTTGTTGACAGTGTGGGAACATCAAACACCTGCCGGGCAATCGACAAAGGTTGTAGTTGTGTGAGTGTGGTCGTGTCCTATGGTAACAGTTTGGTCCGTTCGTAATGGGTTAACCAACCGATAAAACTGTACATCACTGGCAAATTCTTAGATTATTTAGATTCTTCGAAATAAAGGAATCACTCCTGAAAGGTAACTTTTCTCGCGGGTACAATTACCTGCTGGGCGTATTCCGCAATCCGTCTTCAAGTAACTCTCCTCTGTGGTAACTGATCATTTAAACTAGCCTAATCTTAATATTGTAAATTTAAGAGTTGCCGACGAAAAAAGTTACCGACGAGAAAATTTACCTGCCAGAAATCCTCACGAAATAAACTTGCATATAAAACAATACGAAACATACACCTATCTTCAGCAAAGCAGAATGACATAGATAAGAAAATGAGCTTTCTAAATGTTAAGTCATGCAAAATCTTAAAAAGGCTATATATGTTTTTCATGCCACAAACGAGGTCGGCTGAGTTGTCTTTATACTGCCTATAAAACACCTAGGATCGATTTGCGAAAGACCATAAATATTTTCTTTTTTAGTCTGTTAAGTCCGAAAATAAATTATAACAAATAATATTGATAAATAAGTTGTTCACTTTAATTTCACAACTCTATTTGTTCAACGTTTCTGAACCACAATTGCTTAATTCTGCACTGCACGGTCTATAACGTGAATTAATCATTAGTACTATAAATATAACAGCACGAGATTACAACCGAATAACATTAGAATACAATGTCTCAATCGTGTCCTGCGTTAAAACGCCCGATGTTGGCCGGACGCCTACAAGATAATTCACTCAGGGGTTCACGGACTGTGTGAAAATCTAAACAACTTCCTTCCGCGATCCTGACGAAGGTGAGACTGACACGCGTGCTATCTGGCGGGAAATCACGCAAACCCGGGGAATTAAACCGGTTAAATCGGACTTGTTAGCGGGTCCTGCGGGTTCGGCGATCCGGACTGTGATCCGGCGGACAATGAGGTCGCCATCTTGGCAGCTAATGGGCTTCGTTAATCGGCCCATGTTAATGTTAATGTGTACGGAGTTAATTAGCGGCTCTGGCTGGCCGGGACGTGAGCAGATTGTGAATTGATGTTCAGGTGGCGTTTTATTAGTTATGACAACGACGGCCTTGGTGAGGCCGCTCTGCAAACACTGCGGTCAAACTCCCCTGCGATGAGCAAGCGGTTGAAAATTGTCTCTGAGACTTTTAAATGTGAAAATATTTTGTTTTTTCATCTGAAATTCATTTTGAAATTTAATTTTTATAGTAATTTAACCTTTATTACCTACCATATCTGCTGAAATTTAAAATAAATACTTTCATTAGCAGTGTTACGGATGGATATGTTCACAATTTTGCATAATGGTTATATAATAATATTAACTGCGACCGTAAACCGTTAATAATATTAACGGTTGTGTTTATATAATAATATGTCTATATAACAATATTGTTTATATAATTTTCGTCTGTTTATAGGTTCGCGATGCAAGGCGTTGTAATTTAGATTTTGTGTTATTTCGAAATAACGAAAACAATCAATCTAATTAGGGCTGCGCCAAGTTTAATGTTAGGCCTAACGCATAGCACAAAGTATGAAACTGGTTGTTAGAGTTGGTAGATGTATTCTATCAGTTCAATAATCTCCATTAGATTCTTTGTCTAAATGTATCTAGTAACTACTAGACCACTATAGATGAGGAGATAATTTGACTCATGATTTCCGGGACAGCCCTGTAATTTAAGTTACGAATAAACATGATCGCCAAACCCGCGGACCCGGGTGGTCCCCCGGCACGACGACGGCGCGTAACCCTTGCCCCCCCCACACCCCCCCACCCCCCAACCGAATGTTTACACTCTGGGTCACTGATCACAAGGTCAGCCCAAATCACAGTCATTTGTGATCGCTCTATCGAGTTAGTACACGCCGCGGTTACGATTAGAATCGGGACCGCTATAGATAACGTAATATGCGGGGTTGTGTTTGGTTCACATCAAACAGCTATTGGATTACATCGTGAAGTTTATTCTAGTTTTTGCGCAAATTTAATATCTAATAAACTGATGTCAACTTACAGTTTGTCTTAGATATTTTATAAATTCTTTAATATCATTCACTTATTTATTTCTTTACAACTACATTTACTATAAAGCACCGGGTTAACAGAGCCTTGCCCGTTGATTTTAATTTTTTTGTTATAGGATCATGTTAATCAGGCTTTCAAGTTTACGCCAACTGAGCCTTTTCACAGGTTTAAGCTGTTTCAAAAGCAATGCTTAAAAGTAGCATTTTTTCCACCTATCGTTATTATATCATTCATTTGATGGCAACCAATAGGACCAATAGTAAAACAATTACAATTTTTAAACTTAGTTTTAGCGGAAAACTATTTTACCAGGGGTTGAGGTGGTTTCCAAAGTTATTTTTGGCTCGAAACCCGATCAAATGCCAAGTTTAAGTAAAATCTCGATTTCGAGATTGTTGGAAAATACATCGCCTCAGACACTCCTCGAATTATAGTACCGTATTAAATAACTTTGGTTATTTAATACTATAATTAAATATGTTATATAAAAAATAATGTAATTTTTGAACTTTTTTATAAAAATGACTAATCAAAATAAAAATGTCAAATCATCCGTGAATCAGTTTTATTTATTTATTTATTTTTTTAATCAACGTTATTATAACTAGACGAATTTTAACATTTGAAATATCTAAAACTTTGAAACTCTAAAACGTCTCATTTCGTAGTTTTGTAATTAGGTTTTATATTTTATTTTTATTTTAATGCTTTGAAAAGCGTGACAGCCTTTGAAGTTCATTTTTTCTTAATATTTTCCTATAGTTTTTGGTCTGATGTACACAGTTTGTTGCTCAATACAGTGTATTTAATGAAATTCAAGCCCTCTAATTGAAAGCTCATTACGTAAAGAAAATACAACATAAAGTAATGTCTGACAAAGTAAAAATTTAGGAAATTGTTACTACTTCACGTACGATATGTTTTTTATGTCCAGGTTGTATCCATTTCGCTCACACAACTTTATTCTGTGTTAACTAAACGTCAACACCTTTAGAGAATATTGTAATGTTTGGAACACAAATGTTTTAAAAGGGAAGAATAACCTCGAGTATTTCCTCGTTGTATTTATGGTTCTTGATCTTTGAGATCCGGTATGATTCTGTCTGTCATCTAGGGTTAAACCCAGCCTACATAATCTAGCAAAACCCGATGGCATTATACAGAATGAAAAAAATACTGACTATTACTACACAAGTATTAACATGACTTGCCGTAATATGCTTTTGTTTTGCAATATGTTATTTAACATGAACGACTCTTTCTGGCAAAAATCTAAAGGAGCAAAAGAAACATCACGACACGAAATTACACAGGGGCGCTGCACTGTAAAATAACGTAATGACAGAGAACTATAATATCAAGAAAACTTCTCCGTCATTTCGATTACTTTTTTAAGAATAGAATAAATTATAACAATTATTATTTTTAATTGACCGGAGCTGTTTTCGACCAGCTTTATTCGTTGATTGCTTACCACCAAGATATTATCAATGCTGAATTACAGTACATGCTACATGTATGTTGAATTAATAAGAACTAGTCTACTTGTTGCTCGAAATCAATCAATTTATTTTGATACAATACAAAAGTAACATTTAGATCTAAATCAACGACATACATCAATCCAATATTGTGAAAATCAGTACTGTAATTACAAAAAACTACATGTATTTACAGCTGTAAATTAATAGATCTTTAAAATGTCCAACCTAAACCCAATGTTATCGTAATGGGAAAATTTTAAACTTAATTTATGTATAGCGCTCTTACTTTATGTCCGATTTTCATAAATTTTTGGCAGATACAACTACAGACTAAGCCAACAACAACAACAACATGAATATCGGTTGAAAATTGTAGGAGGAGTTTTCAACACAAAAAACCCCTTAGCGTATTAAATAAGTATAGATTATATTTAAAAAATAATAAAAAAATAAATAAATAACAAAAACCTTTTTTAGAAACTGAACCAACACTATAAAAACCTCGAAACACTTTTTACCAAATGAACATCTAATCCAATTCATGCGCTATGCACTGAGGATTCTGCTTATGGCTGGTTCATGAGGCATGTCCTGCCATAAATCCAATACAATATTCCCGAGCTTCCAACTTTCTCTGCACTTCACCTTGAATGTCATGACTGTTAGTATTGGAAACCTTTCCCCTTTATGTTATTTACCCATGAAATATTTATATTGTTAAATAAGCACATTGTCTTTAATTGGACAATTAAATTCACATGTATTAAATTATTAGACAAAACTTATGTTTCATTATAATGTACGTATCAGAAACTATCCAAGCAAAGACTTTACACTATAGTGCCTGAGAGTGAGTGCACCATGTATACGTCAAGTCTTTATTATTAAGTACAGAGTAATTTAATCAAAGTAAATAAAGCTATAGACAAACATATAGGTAAACTTAGTAAAAAAACAATTTTTTTATGAACATTTAGAGGACATTAAAAAATAATTTAAAGTCCTTTTATCATTGAGAGTTTAAAGTGAAATACGTTTATGACTTGAGTATTTGACAATGAGTAAGGTATTTGTAACAGAGATAGATGCAAATAGTATTTAATAATATTACAATATGAATGGGGGAAATAAACTAGATGCTACAGGACTTTGGTAGTAGTTTTTACTCGAATTCGTTAATTGATAACATTTTATCTCTCATTATATCTGCCTATTCTGTTTTAGGTTCATAAAAAGGAAAGTTGTCACTCTTTTGGCAAGTGAGATAAAAAGTAGAATATGGATATTATGCTCATGTAAATTATTTATCAGGCTTTGTTGGACAAGTAAACCATAATAATCAAAAGGTTAAAAAAAGGTTTGTAATAACGAACACTTGCCCGCTTAAAGCTGGAATACTTTCAGCTGCTCGATAGTTATAACATGTTATAGCAATTTTCACAGAATACGGATATGCCTTCACACAAAAAGAGAATTTAGTGTCCCGTCTTATCTAATTTAGTTAGATAGCACCACGGAGGGATTTCACCGTGTCCCTCAGCAACACTCAAGAATGTGACTACCTCACACCCTGTCTTCGGTGTACACGAGTACAACAAGTTTAACTATAGATCACACACAACCATTATAGTAACGAAGACGGAAGAACAGTTAGTTCGGAGAACGGAGCGAGCGATGATACAGATGTCTGGCGGAGGGCTTTGTTATGGATCTTGATCCTCAAAAGGAGCAGCGGCGCGGCGGCGCTCATCAAGTACAGCTCCGAACCGTCAGCTAGCCTCGCACCGATGCCTCTGCTGGGATGGTCGTCACGGTCCAAGTCATCATTTGTTCTAACAATTCAGAATTTTTATCAACAATGGCTTTGAGTGAAGCAAAATTCTCACCAGATATTGACGAGATAAATCCCTTTTTTACCAAATTGTATCTGTAATAATACTTCTTAATATGTAACCTAATTATTTTCTTATAATATGTAAAAATATAGGGCTTATTTAAATTGAATTAAATCCAGTTATTAGTTGTTAACTAAATTTTGAATTTGGTGTTGAGATACTGAATGTTGATCAGTGGTAGCTTTATAAAGGAGGGAGCTTCATGTCAATTTCCCCAATATTTTGGAAACCGCGGAGGCATTAAAAAAATACCCCCGTCGCAGCAGACCTGCGTACTCAGCGAATTTCCAATGGAATTTTGGATTATTTACTTTCCCCATAAAAACACCATAGGATCGAGTATGTAGGTTTGCTGCCATGGGGCGTTGTTAGAAAATCTAAGTTAATCAATAATTGGTGAATGTAAACACAAAATTGTATCAAGCTCTGACAATTTTTATTTTCCCCATAAACCCCATGGGGGTGAGTATGTAGGTTTGCCGCCATATGGGTTTTGTAAGCAAGTATAAGTTAAACCCTATCTAGATAATGTACATACCAAATTTGACTAAGTTATGTCAACAAATAGGTAAGATATAGGGTTTTCTTGATTTCCCATAAGAATAAAATGGAAAACACATTTTTGGATTTTCTCCGTAACCATTTAAGCTAAGTTAAAAATTCAAAATACTAAATTGTTTGTTTTTTTAAGCTCTTTTGAATGGTTTTAGTTAAAATTAATGAATTTTTATAATTGAGGTCCAAAAATGCCAAAAACCCAATTTTGACCCCTTTGAAACCCCATAAAACCCCGTTCCCATAACCCGACAATGCTGGTTTGCGAACTCATGAAAATAGACCTGGTCTTACACCTTCATACCAAATTTGATCAAAATCGGAGGTCCGCTTCAAAAGTTATCGGTACCACGGACACACATATATATATATATATATATATATATATATATATATATATATACATATATATGAAAATGAACGAACGGTGTTTTTGGCTTCTGGGGACCTCAAAATGAAAAAGTAAAGTGGTCCCGGGCTTAGGTCTTACCATGGCTACTACCGTAATAGCGTATTCCCTATAGGGAAATTCGCTAAAACTAGTAAATCAAACCAGTACCACATTTTGTACAAATGACATCTAGAAAAAGTGATGGTATGACCTGTAGTATTTTTATTTCAAAATCCCAGTTTCATTCAATAACAAATGAGCACTAATGGTGTTGCTGTCTCAAATGTCCGTAGGTAATTCCTCCAAGGTAATAATTGTCAATAAAGTTTTCTTCTGTTAACATGTTTTGTCATTCAGTTTGTTCGTTGCTTCTAAATTTCTTGTTAGTTAAGTTGGTGTTTAATGTTTACGGTTCATTCAGTATCAATTCCGACATTTGTCCAATACATCTTGTTTATAAATATTTCTTAGATCGACAGTAAGCAATGTTACAGGTTGCGGTTTTTATGTTACTGGTACATTACATAAATTAGATTAATAGTTTGAATATTTTTAATACACGCTATCATAGAAATACACGGTAACAATCATAAACATTAATGCGTTTCATTTTTCCTTTTTTTTTGCAAAATAATAGCTAAAAACTTCTACACCAGACCTCCTAAGTTTAACATCCAAAACGCACAAATGCATTAATGTTTCCTCTGGATTCTCATATAATATAGACTGCTAGCTATTATTATTTCAAATTGGAGTAAGCAATTCATTGTATGTGTATATCATTATTGTTCATTGTAATTTATTGTTCTACAAAACAACACTGTTAAATCAAACATTTTCAACGATAGTTTAAGGGAGTACAACAATTGCTTCTATTACTTCCAAGTTCTTGGGGGTTAAATTACTATCACTCAATCATGACTAATGAAGAGAAAATTGGGAATATTATGCCTAAATAAGGTCGTGTATATTGATCATCAATCACATTAGTTTTTTTTATTATTATTATTGACAGCGCAGCTTAACAAATCAAGTTCCTTCCTAAAATGTTTTATTTGCGTTCTCCCCCGTATTTTTGTGAATTATTATTTTGTTGTATTTTTCCTATATTTTCTTTAGTAATATAGTATCCCTTTTATTTCAAACTCACTCGAGTCAAGCTGTCAAGCAGTACGAATGGGTCAAACCGTTTTACTGCGACTCTAGCACGAGATTCAATTACCACAGTAGAATTCCCTTTCCACTCAAGTGCCAATAAATTCTTCGATAGAAGAAAGTGCGGTGCATCCCCTGTCAGTGCAGCACCAGTGCAGCGGCAACGGCACTGCTTTTACCGCACAGCTGACGCTGACGGCTGCCCAAGGAGGTTATATTCTAATACTGGAGGTAACACTGATAGGTTAATTTTGGCGAAAAAGCGAGCCGGTGATTTTGTTTGGTTGGCAATCCTGAAGTACCGTTTTGTCGTTCTTTGAACGGTAGCTAAAATATATTCGAATCAACGAAATGGATCGAATCTTCTGGGAACGATGAACGATGAATTGGTATGGTACGGCTAACCAATAATTAGGAGTCTAGAGACTCTGGAATAATAATAACGTGTGTCTTTAATTCTAACTTACATGAATTTAAAAAATTTTATTTGTTAGGTATTTTACAGAATAAGAGATAACTTATTGATTTAATTTGTAGATGTGAATATTTGTTGTTTTATAAATAGTTCAAAAAATATAATTAGAACTAATAACTTATTTATACTTATGTTAGATCTTAGAAATGGTTACATTAACTTGCAAAATTCCGTACTATTTCAGTACTCTCAAAGGTATACCACGAAAAAATTTAATCTCTTGTCTTGCATATTATACAAATTTTAATGCGGTACAAAATCATCAAGTAAATTAATTAATTTAAAAAAATAAAAATAAACATGTTTCCATAACTTGAAACTGATTACCAAATTTTCAAAATAAATTTTTATACTTATATATAATTTATTTTCTGTTTTTGTTTGTTTTCCCCTTTTAATGCATATTTGATAATCTTTAATTGCCCATTAAAATCGATTCACCAGGCAATTTATTCACAGTTCATTTGACTCCCTTAGCTGACTCGTTCATTTCGGCAAACAGTTCAAATTGGTACTTCAGGATTGCCAACCAAACAAAATCAGCGGCTCGCTTTTTTAGCATTGTGTGTTACCTCCAGTATTAGAATATAACCTCCTTGCGGCTGCCGGTGTGCGCGGACACGGGATCAGCTGATTCCCCAGCTGAGAGGCTATAAATGGCGGGAGTTTTCCCGCGCCTCGCCAGTCCCAGTCCGCGAGTGCTAGTGGCGCTGTGGTTGCGTTAGGTTAGGTTAACTGTGTTCCATACTTCGACTGTTCACGTGAGTGTGATTACTGTATTTAAGATTTTCAGTTAAATTTTAGTAATTATAATTTTTTGTTTTATATTTAAATTTATTTACATCAAGTTTAAAAATGTTGGTACTTTAAGGGAGGCATCACTCAGTCATCTTTGGGTGGATAAAATATTGACTTTATCTATATAATAGTTTGTTATATTTGTAATGAAATTTACACTAGATGAGTTGATTAGTTAATTTAGAAAATAACAGCTTAAAATGCAACATTAAAGTTTGGTGGACATTTACCTTGAATACGTACTGTAAATTTAAATAAATATGTACTAAACATATAAATTTATGTAAATGAATATGTATGTATATAAATAAATAAATGTAATATATTTAATTTTTCAAATATAGTTAGTTAATTTTCATGGAGACAGAATCAACTATAAGTATTGAGTAATAATTGTTTTACATTGTTCACTCACCTTAAATAATTTAATACAATAAAAATATATAGGATAATTTTTAAAGGTAATTTATTTGCATATGCATTTACATAATTTAGTTAAACATTTACAGGATTGGCCGTTTCGAACTTTACTTAGATAAACCATGTTTATCATACAGCGTCCATATGATTTTCCAAGTCAATTGATTCATCGGTGGAAATATTAACTTACATTTTTGCTTATGCATTTATTCATCAATCGCGGACACATTTATTCTTTTTATTTTGGGAAATAAAAATGTCTTTGTTATAAAACTCCTAATGTTTGCCAAGATATCAGCACTTTCGATAGTCTTCATTTTATTGTGTAAATGAAGAAAATATATCTAAGACGATAATCATTTTTTACTGCCTTAGATAATCCCTCGTTATTAAGAATCAACACCAGGGTCATATTTGAACTAGTTTGTTGTATAGTAAATTTTAATGTGAATAATCGAGAATAAGCTGAAATAAAGAAGTTTAAATTTATAAGCAAGTTCATCTACTAAAGCTTGTTTTATTTGATTTGTTAAAAAATATTTTTATATACAATTTATATCGATGGTTAGCCTTCGAGTTAATTTTATAATTCAAGCAACAATGATTTACAATGGGAAAACATTATTTCGTTTCCCTTTTGAAGAAAAGGTGGAATACCAAAGCCAAAAATATAACGGTCGAGCACTTCTGCACTATCCCACCATTGAAGTCTTTGATAGCTTTCGCGTTAGATATTACCTGATGGGGTTTCGCATTAACTTTTTGAGTATTCAATAAAACAATATCAACATATTTAAAGTAAATACCTTTCCCAAATTTAAATTTTTTTAGAGTATCTGGTTCCGTCTTTTTCAGCAGTGCTGCAAAAATTTACACGCATTCATTCATTTAATTTCACGAATTATTGGACGGCTAAAGGTGCAGTTTTTACTGACAAACTAGTACAAAAAACTTATGAGTGTAATCTAAATTCAGTGTGCTAGCTTTTTTTAATTTAGTTCCCTTTAGGAAATTTTATGTCAAACTATATAAGAAACGATTTAATACTTAATAGGTTTTTGGCAACAAATTCATCATGTCGATGTAGCGTCGCTTGTGCTTTAGATATATGTTTGAATAGCCTATGTTCCATTTTCAAAACACATTAAAAAAAAATAATTTGGTGTCAGGTTGTAAAAATATGTAGAATAAAGGCTTAGGCTATAATAATGTTAATCCTTTATTGCTTTAAAAATGAAAACATTGGGATCTTTTGAAGGCGATCTGCACAGGTCGGGTGCCATTTCAATACCATGAATTAATTAGCCTATAATTAATTATTTAGAACAGTTTCAACTAAAAAATGAAATAACACCCTTTATTGATGTAAAAAAAGTTATACGTATACGTTATTGGCTTCTTCCAATAACGTTGTTAATACGACCAAAATATGTGATGTTTAAAACGATGTAATTTTTATTGGATATATTCAGTCGCTCTTCAACAATAATACTTAAGCTTTAAAGTATTACCTTAAGTTTTAGATAATACTTTACCTTAAATATAATAATTTCCAATACATAATATTACCTTTAATATATTACTTTGCCTTAAATGTCGTAATTTACACTTGAGATACCGTTTGAAAACTGTATCAATTATTCGGTTTGTATACCGTCGAAACCTCATGATTCGTAAGACATTTTGCTCAATTCTCCATTTTCCAGCGCTTGGTTCGCTGTGCATGTAGAAATGCGGTTTCATCTAACGGTATTCAAACAAACACATTATATGATTGGTTCCTCAAAGTTTAATTTACAGACCTACACTTCTGTAATGGAAATTCTACCAAATTGTCCACAAGCTAAGTAATTTTAATTGTTTTCTGCGGTTTATTCGATTCCAAAACTAACGGGTACTCGCTCGCATCCAAAAATATATACTGTGCAATTATTTCTTATTCAAAGTTTGACTTACTAAGATAATGACTAATCTAATTTTTAACATATGCCTACGTAAAATAGTTTCTTATTACTTTCATAGAGATCTATAAAAATTATCATAATTCTTTAACGAACACCTAAGGCGAATTCTCTTTTGAATCAGTCAAATCAACCACTGTTAAGATAAAATATTTTGAACATAGACCTACAGCTTACCTTATTAAAAATGTTCACCCTTACGTTGAAAAGTTATAAGAAAATTTATAAAGAGAACCGCTTTAGAACTAAGGTACATTAGGAAGTAAAACATCGCATAGCATGTTATTGTATTAACGTTTTTTATTCTAAATATTCACTATCATCCATTATTATAGAGTCAAATTCCCTGATTGATAATGTCCGTTGAAACTTTTGACATTACTTGATGAATGAACTTTTGGCATTTGACATCACACCTAATAAAAACTGACGTAATGTATGGGTAAAGTATGCTTTAGGATATAAAATATTATCAGCTCAAGTCGTTTAGATTTCAATTAAAAAATTTTATTATTAAATATTTTCTTTATACATATATCCTAAATTTAATAATAAAAGTAGTACTCTAATTTTATGAGAAAAGGAATTTACCACCAAAATAAACATACCGCTATTAAACTTAAAATCCAAAAATATCTTGCTTTATTTTTTTTAAATTTAGCTTTATTGTATACTAAACTGATTATTACATTCTTATTAAGTTCATGAGTCCTCGTTAGTGTAAAAAGTGTTTTTATCATCTCAAAATATTAACTTTTCATTCATACAATGATAGGCCTACAAAGGGAGACTACTTAGCTAACTGACGATTAATTTCAAAATTTCAATATAACGATTATTAAATTATAGTGTAGACTTAAG
Organism: Neoaliturus tenellus; assembly: GCA_030545055.2. NCBI lineage: Eukaryota > Metazoa > Arthropoda > Insecta > Hemiptera > Cicadellidae > Neoaliturus > Neoaliturus tenellus. The sequence continues at coordinate 83,840,863 of CM061532.1, forward strand.
CGTGAGCTTCACTCAAATCTATTTTATATAAAATAATATTCATAATAGACGAGAAAAAATAACAAAGCCATAAAGTGCAATCTGTTTATTTTAGCTTTTCTATTTAATTATAAATTCAATTACCGCATTGCCAAACTTTGACAAAAACCCAATTATATATTTGTAAAGTTTTAGTTTTGCATGGTATACTAGATTATTCATAAACATTCTTAATGTCACATATCTTATATGTATATATATATATATATATATATATATATATATATATATATATATATATATATATATATATATATATATATATATATATAGTTCACAGTTATCATAAATCATATGTATTGTGATTCTGTACTTGTTTGATTAATTAAGAGTCATGTACTGAGTGAATAAATAATAATTATGTGAATAAATAATAATTATTTATTATTTGATGCAAAACTAACGCATTAGTAACTAGTTAGTAGGTTAGTAACTACTAAGGTTAGTAGTTATTTTGATTTATTATGCCTCGTCTATACAGCATGTGCCTCGGGACCCGATTAGGCGATATAGTCTTTTATAAACTGGATGACATTAGCAGAAAACCAATATAATGTTTTAATAAAAAAGAAGACGAGTCTATTTTAATTTAACTCAAAACTGTAAAGGGCTTACCAGATGCCTTTTTCTAAAATACTCGTATTTTAAGGCTTTCCAGAAAAATATCAATTGTTGGTTTCAGTCATGTGGGGATTTGACATGTAACTTTTCTTACAGTTACCCGTGAGACAGATTTCACAAAACGCCTCGTACGTAACTTTTCAATGTAAACTGTACTGATGTAAACTGACCTTACTTTATTTTTAATTTTTACTGTGGAAAAAGGCTAACGATAATTAAAGCGTACTTTGCGGTTATAGGCACCACCTTATTTAATTTGGTTTAGGAAGGTTCGGTTAAATATGATTAGCGTATCTGTTTCAATATAGGTTCTGTTATCTCCGTTATTGCTGGTTTGACAACAATACGTCTGATGTACGGGTACGAAGGTCAGGCACTCATTGTCATTGTCAGTCTTACTGTCGCCACCAGACGCATGTCATGAGAGATTTATCAGTTTACGCTGGATAGTACATTCTGATATAATTTTACTTTTTTAAGGTGTGAACGAGGATCTCGGAACCATTATTGACTTATCTATGCTAACCTGACCTACCACACACAAACCATACTGGCGGCGCACTCTACACCATTCTTGCTGACATTAACGCCTTATTCTGAACTGATCAACTCAAATACCTGAAATTTGTGTAGAAAAATTAACACAGGTCAATAATTTATGGTTGTTATTTCATTGTTGTTATAATGCAACGTTAAAATCTAACCGAAGTACCACTGACTGACGTACTCTCACCACGAATTCTCAGGAACTACCGAACGGATTTACTTAAAACTTTAAACACATGTTCGTCTTGCCTCTTGTGTGCTCGCTAAGAAACAATTATACAAAAATTGTGATCCAACCGTGGGAATCGACGAATAACCGCAAGTTTTCTAGTTGTCCAGAATCGCCAAACGGATGTATTCAAAACTTTGTACACAGGTTCGCCTTACCATCTACCTGCTTGCTAACTATTAGTTGTGCAAAATTCGTGACCCAACCGCGATAATTCACGAAAATTCGCATTTTTATATACATGGAACTACCGAGGGGAGATTTTATTAAACTTTGTCCCCTTTTTTCATATTATTTCATGTGTTCACTATGAGACGGTTTAAAAAACTTCGCAACCGAACCGCAGGATTCCGCTACGATACACGAAATAGGGTGAGACTAATGTTTTTAGATATGAACGATTTTTTCTAAACTTTTTACACCAGTTCGGTTTAGAAATTTGGCATGGACGTTCCTCTTTGCTAATAGGTGCCAACTAACAAAAGGTTTTGCAAATATAGTTTTTTAAGTCCTTTATAGGGCTCCGCTCCCACATCTATGGTACTTCATTATGACAATGAGCCTGAACAGGGCTCATAATAATATGACATGGGTCTTTTCTCTTTGCTCATAGTGTTTGATAAGAAAAGGTTTTGCAAAATTCATTCATAGTTCTGTGCTCCGCCCACTACTCCCTCAATGCTCAATGTTTCAATATGATTCTTAGAGAAGAGGGTTTCGTTGCTCTAAAATAATTTTAATAGCTATTAAATCAATTAAATTACGGGCGAAGGCGAGACGGGTAACAGCTAGTAATACGTATAATCGACAAGTACCGATGAAAGTTACCCGTCACAGCAGGCCGCCGTTTACGCGCCGCGCCGCACCGGAGGATGTGCCGTATGTCACCGCGATGTGACGCGGACGCGCGATGTGCGAGAGTAAAAGTGGTTCCTGCACATACAACCTTCCATCCTCGGGAGAAACCTGTCTCGTCTTCCATTTCAATTAAACCTAAGTGAAATGTCCGCAAACAGCGTTCCTTACTTAGCATGCTAACTACTTAAACTTAACTACTGTCGACTGCTTGTCATAGAAAATTAAGACTTCAACCAGACTTAAAGAGCATTAACGTTAGTAGGCCTAACCGAAAAGCCTTGCTACGTATGAAAACTCACGAACATGTTTAAGTTCCTTGGTACAGGTCTAATTTTGCACAATTAATTAAACTGATTTTGTTGGTGTATATAGGATGCAATGCAATAGTTTGAACTTTAAAACTGCAATTTTAGAATATGTTCGAAATTAGGTGGTGACTTACCTGCATATATTAATCCAAGAGTTGCAATTTGATAACTAACTTCGACTTCTCAGTATGGGGTCATCATCAGACCGAACAAGGACTTAAATCTGATCTTCATTTGAAGATTGTCGACAATATACGGCCTGATGATGGCTCAATACCGAGGAGTCGAAACCAGTTACCATATTGCAACTCTTTGATTACTTGATGCAGGTATTTACACCACTTTAAGTATCCACCGTAATCCGTAGGCTAATCAATCTATTGACATGGAATTATGTTTGAAACTATAATTGTTTACAGTATGTTACTGTCATTGATTTACATTTTCTGTGAAGTTTTCAAATTTTAACATCATACATAAAATAAAGAAATTTAAATGGTAGTGTATAGACATTTCTCGGGTTGGGCTATGACTGACGTCAGTGTCGTTGATTTGTGCAGTTTGATATGGAACGATCCAAACCATGGTCTGGTTATTATTTAAGCTTGTTCTTTTCATAAGAAAGAGCTATTAATAAATAGAACAATGTTGGAATGGAAACAGCTTGACCCAGAGCAACTCTCCTCTTACGATGGTCGTCCACATCCTTAAACTTGCTTTCGGCTTCTTCCAGGAAATAAAATAGATACCGGTAACCTCTTGAACCGAACCATTAGATTAACTACCATGTATTTTGTATAAGCCTAAATTATAACCTAACTTTTGAACGCAGTAAAAAAAATGTTAAGCAATCGACTGATGGTCTGTTATCGCTAGTTTAAAATTAATATAAACATAGAATATTATTAACATAGTATGAGTGATATAACAACACATTGAGAGATCTTCTACTTCTGTTCTAAAACATTGTCGTGTAAGTAAAATTAAATTAAAACTTAGAACATCGCTAAATTTATACCGTATATGTACTTGAACCCCGTAATAATACCGTAGAGAACGCATACTACAGGGAAGTAAATATGTGCGTGCAAGAGATGGTAAAAAAGTGATATAGATTTCAATCGCATTTTCCATTCATCAAAAAGCCTAGAAAGTGGAAAAGGTCCACGAAAAGGAAACAGATTATGTCTCTATAGGCTTGATAAAAATTAATGTCGGTTGTTAAGTGCCCATTTAATTTGTAATAAACTTTACTATGTATCCGAGCCTATTTTTGATATCCTATTTTTATAATTGTTTACACAATCGTGGAACTTTTAAGTGACTAAAGTTACTAAGTTATCTCGATAAAACTATATTTAAAACAACTCAATTCTAGTTCAGTTTTTGTTTTGGAAGTTTTTCCATAGTTAGTAGTTAAACGAGTACAAAAATCAGAATACTATATATAGTAATATATTTTTAGTCGCAACTTTAGTACGGTAGTATTTGTTATTATTTATTTTCGTTTTGTTTTGGGTATGTTACTGTGCAATACGACTGGTATCTCAATAATATTTTACGATACACATTACAGGAATATAGCCAAACTTTTGTTCTTCTGTGCTTCCAACTCGGGTAGGGCCTTCAATACTGGAACCGCAACCCGAAAAACAGTCAAGTACTAAAATCACTTCTCATCGACCGCAGGCGCAGGCTCCACAACAATGTTAACTCTTGTTGAAAGGCCTGGCCAGTGCGTGATGAATTCCCCACACCCATCGATTCACAGCGTTGAGTAATTGCCGATGTGCTATCAACATCAGTAATGTACAGAAATGGACAAAAGTGTATAAACAGGGTAGTATTTATAAGCTATAACAACACTCAAATAAATTAATAATTGATCTTGCAGCATAATTATGAAGTAGAAAACAAGTTCATGTTTACCCCTCTCCAATTCTAAAACATTTAAATACGTAAAAAAGCAATACAACACTTGTTGGAGTGTACTAAAAGTGTCTAGACTACAGCTATGATTTTTATTTTGGTAGTTTTTGAAATAGTATATTGCACTGTATGTGATAATGTGTCAAGTGCTCACATGCACATTTGTCATTTGTAATTTATGTGTGTGTGTGTGTGTGTGTGCTCTTTTTCCACAAAATTTTTCAGGTAGCAAATTAGGTATGCATTGTTCGAAAAATAGATGTAACAGACTTGTTATGTAACCCTCGTTGAATTAAAAAGATAGATTATTTGTTTATTATAATTTTAGAAGTTATGAAAAAATTGGTGAAAAAATGTATAGAAACAGCTAAATTAACAAGATTTAAGTTACCTCTAATTACAGTAACCCAGTTCCAATTAAGCTAGATGACCAGAACAAGGTAAATGACAGGCTCAGGGAACTTAAAATTTTTTATACATTGATAGCGATACAGAGGATGAATTCATCACTAATTTCATAGTACCGGTAGTTTAGAAAAAAATACTTTTTGTCCTGGTGGAAAGCCAAACAATTTGTGTCCTAGTACAGTTCTTTGACAACCATAAAACACAAATATAAAATTTCAGGTTTTCAATTCATTACTTGTGTAAATTGATTTGATTGCTCTAGGATGAACTACTACATCAATAAATTTCAGCCTTTTAAATCAAAAACACATTCTAAATACAAATTATTATTAATTTGATTCATGGAACATGGAATGGGCCTGATTGCAGGTGAGGGAGCAAGATGAAGTGCACAGTGCTGCTGCTGCTGGTGGCCACCTACTGCTCCTCAGCGCTGGCGTTCTCCAGCGATGAGAAGTTCATCAAGAAATACGCCATGATGAAGGTAACCTCATATCTCCCATGTATAGAACACATTTGATGCTTATTAAAGCAAAACTAATGAATACTGTTGTACCCCTATTGTTACATTTTAGTTAAGTATTTTCTGAAACTAATATGAAGGTTTTGCGTACAGTGTATGATAATATTTAGTAATATATAATATTTTAAGTTGTGATTAAATAATGTGTTGTGATGAACTATAATTATGGGAGCCTATAATGCACAAGACCATCCAACCTACATTTTTACTGTAGGAAAATATTAATAGAATTATTTATCATGATACAAAATTTTAATTGTTCTCAGGTTTATTTAATATATTTTAACTTTTAAATAATATTACGGGTAAACCTTTTTTGAGAAGTGCTGAAATTTATATTTTTTCTTGGTTTTTCTTCTGAGTATATATTTATTTCTTTTCCATTTAGATGAGAGAATTAACTAAATCATTTTGTTTTTTCGCATAATCATATAACCTCACTAAAGGTTATCATTAGATTAGTTTATACATTTATACCATTATTAGATTAGTTTATTGACATTTATACCATCTATACATTTATAGGCAAGCATGTTTCTTTTCCTCCTGTTTTCTCAGGTTATGTGCATCGTAAGGGAAATCCACATTAACCAATAGAAAGGTATTGTGCTGCAGATGAGCAGAATTGTATTATAATTCACATCGGTCCCCAGGGCTACACTCTACAGGCTTTCAATGATTCAATGTTAACTAGGAGGACCTGTGCAGCGCAATTCGCTGCATTTATCACAGTACCGAGTGATCAAACCTTTCTATTAATATTTCAGTTGCTCCTATACAGATCTTAAAACATATGTTTATGTCTTTTTTATCAACAGCTGTTTTATTTTACAATTTAATAAAAAATATTCCCCATGTTAATCTTATGGACAAAAAACAAAAACTTTAAAAGACTTCCCCTGCCTGTCAGAGTAAAAATATAAAAAATCTAAAACCTTATTGCAAAACTACGGTCTGAGACAAATTTTTTCTCACCTCAAACACTACACTTGGTCCAATTAGCCCAGTCAATGAAGGTTAAACACCGGAACAAATTTGTAACAGTTTGAAACCTATACCATTCGATAGTACCCACCTAAGGGGTCAAAACCCCAAAAGTCCCCAAAAATCCCCTGGTGGCATTTTGTACAGCCCCCCCTTAAAACCCCCCTAAACCCCTAATTGCATGAGTTTATAAAAACCCTTGTAGAATCGTTACTGAAAGGACTATCGTCCTAAATTTTTTTTTGGTTGTATTCCTTATTAAATTGTCTACAGAAAGTGTCATTATACATTTTTAGCTAAGGTCACTCATTAGTCAGTTATTTACAGTCAAACTCAAATTTTATTAAAATTTTAAATTATTATTTTGATTTCTTTAGGTCTAAGATGAAAATACAAAGGAATTCGTAAAAGTGCTTGGGACAAAAGTTATAGGGAATTTAATAACGAATACATTGATATAAATAATATGGTATCTACGGTTACAAAATTCTCGTAACGGCCGTCCAAAGCGAGAGCGGTGCCGGTTGCGGGCCGGCGCTGGGGTCGCGCCGGCCGCCGCAAGTCAACGGCTGTTTCGCTCATCGTGCACAATGTAGATATGAATAACTTTGACAATGACGTTGAAAAAGTTTATCTTATAAAAACATGTATTATGAATATTTCTACCTTCATTCGGCCCAGGTTTTGTGACATTGCATTTAAAAAAGTGTAATTCATCATTTTTTAATTTCTAAATTTTTTAACTTATATTACAGTTTAGGCACTATATACATTTTTCGGTGCGATAAATTGGGTATTTATACGAATTTGCAAAGTTGTATAGGATGATTAAACTTAATGATTTCACAATTTTTTGCACTCGGGGGACATACGCATCATGGAAAAAATATGAAAAAAATAAACATATTCGCAAATTTTTTTATTTTTTTGTAATTTTTATTTTGAAATGACTATTTTGTCGAAAAAAAAGGTGTTCTAATAACTACTTGTATTACACTATGTTAAATTCCCTACAATTTAAGACGTCAATAATTGAAGTACTGTATATAAAAGTAGTTTTCTTCTTAGGCCTACACTAATTCAAAGTTAGTGGATAATTTTTTTTATTTTCCAGGAAAATTAATTTAATTTTTAAAATTAGTTTTAATTTTTATCTATTAAAAACAGCTAATAGAGTACTATTCATTGTTTGAAGTAAGTCATAACCAATGATACATTTTCCTTTTTAAGTCTCTAAATGTTAAAAACACTATTTTTTATATGTTAATAGACCCATTTCAATGCATGTATCCCTTTAAATTAAAATATAAATAAATGCCAAATCAAATATCAGCGTTAAATATTTAATTTCAAATAATCAGATCGGTAGAACCATACCTGCGGGTTTTTATAGGTGTTTAAAGGGATCAAAAGTCATTATTTTCCATTTTCCACAACTGGCTTATTGAAACTTCACAATGCCATTTAAAGAGCTCAAAAAACAAATATTTTAGTGATTTTAATTCTTTTAATAGGTCATTTGGTGGCAGAGAAAATTTAAAAATATACTATACAAAAAAACATGTTTATTTTATGGGAAGTAATGAAATCCCATCTTGCTTATTTTTGTATATATCGTTATAAAACTTTGTTATGTACATTCATACAGTTAAGGATAGTTATTATTACCTCCAAATATTCACTTCACAGTAATCCTACGTAAAACACAGTTAGTATATTTTTTTTATAAAGTGCAGCATTATTCTATCAAGGTCTGTGAGTAGTATAGTATCTTTTGGGTACCATATATATATAACTTAATGTTTATTTTTCATTAGTCTATTGCCATAGCAATATATCGTACTCGTTACAGAATGCCTGCGAACTAACCAAGATTATACATAATCATGAAGTTTATAAAAATCACATAAGTCTACACGTTTACTACTGACGTAGGAATATGTAAAGTTGGTGTGACTGGACCATTATGGACAAATAACATTTAATCTTAAATATTTGAAAGTCCATAGCAAGTTTAATGAAGATGTGTACAAAAGTAGCATGATAATGGGATTTACCGGTAGTAATTTATCATAAAATAAACATATTTTAAATTGTGTTTTATTTTTATTTTCTATGCATCCAGATAAGCTATTTCAAGAATTCAAAGCACTAAATTATTTGTTTTTATTAGCTCTTTCAAATGGTTTAAACTGAAATGATGAAGTTTTAATAAGTAAGTGAAGGATATTTAAAATACTTTATTTTGGTTGATTTAAAACCCCATAAAACACCGAAGGTATAGTTCGATCACCCTGCTACTCATGTTAACAGAGTTCATTTTGAACTGGCATGCCAAATTTTATCAAAATCCCACGTTTGTTAGGGGGGTGTTTTGAAATTTGGAATTTAATGGATAAGCTAGCTGATAACTCGTAAAACACGACGGCTAATGTATAAGATTTATTACGTATTAAAATTATATAAATGTGAAGTATTATAAGTTTTATTGGTCACAGAGTTTCACCGAAAATCCTGAGAGGGTATTAATCTGAAACATAATTTGTAGCATTTCTTTATCAAACTTTAAGTGTTTACAGTAAGCGTTTCAATTTACTGAATACATGTCTATGTGACTATCTCAAATTCTAAACCCAACGCAGACCTTTTCTTCATGACTCACTTAGTCTTAAGGGAAAATTCATTGGCCAACTTCATCCCATGCGTCATGTTTAAAGTTTGTATTTTCTAAATAATATGTCACAAATCCGATCTCAAGAGGTAAATATATCAAAAGTTATTGCATTTCATAGTTTCATTAATATGATTTCCATGTAAAGTTTGAACGCCTGCTATATTCCGGCTCGTTCATCCATTTGAGGTAGATTTTGCAGTATTAAAATCTACTAATGCCTTTTTATGTACAAATCAACCTATCCTTACATTAAAATTTTTCTACTAACTCCTAGTGTGCCGAACTCAGTGGCCTTGAACACTAAGTAATAGCGTTATAACGTCCAGTAATAACAAAGGTGTGGTCCTTTACAGGTAAAAATTACAAAAAAGTGAAAAATGTGAGAAGATTTTAAGGGTTTTTTGTAGGCCATGGTGTCACAAAACATGGACCGAATGGAGGTAGAAATATTCATGATACGTGTTTTTATAATATACACTATTTTAGCTTCAAACAGAATTAACATTGTTTTTTTTTACCTAAATAAATAATAACAATATTAAGTTGTCTGTAGACTTCTCAGCACCCCTCGTATATAGTACTGTGGATTGAAATGGAATAAAAAAATCAAAAAAGTAAATTTTTTAAAATAAAACTCAAACAATTATACAGGTATTCCAATTATTATTATTATTATTTTTTAACTCAATGAATAATATATTAAAACATACGTTAAAAATATCTGATGTTAGTTCTAAGTCAGGTTGAAATCATTCAAAATAAACTCTATTTATATAGTAACAAAATTTTTACCAAGCATCACATGTTAAATATAAATTTAAAATGTGCTTTTTTATCATTGCTACCTCGTAAAATATTAGTCTGCTTATAAAAAGAAAGAAAATACTTTGTAAACCAGCAGTGTTAGTCTTCGATTGGTCTAAATAAGGTTATTTCTTTTATTTACGGATTTATATGGCATTTCACAACAAATCAAAATTTGTTCCTATCATCTAGGGACCAAAAGAAAACCATTGACCCAAAATGACCACTATCTGTTTAGTAGTTTTCTCTCTAGACGCTTAATTACACTCTTTTATTACATACGATATGACTGGATAAACATTTGCAAACATAGTGTTTTTCTACATCTAGAGAATAAAAATGAAAATTTAGCATCGTTCCGGTCTTATTTCAAACAATGAATAATGCTGTATAATCTGTTCTTTATATAAAAAAAAGCTAAAACCTCAATTTCCTTGGAAGTTGAGAATAGTAATTTTTTAATAGCTTAAGTAGAAAAATACTTAGGCTATTATATTTTTCAATTATTGAGGTTTTAAATTGTATGGAATTAACTGCAGTGAAATACGAATACCCCTTTTTGAACATATTTTTTTCATAAAACTAGTCTTTAAAAGAAAAAATTACAAAAAAGTAAAAAATGTGAGAAAAAGTTGAGTTTTTTCTATTTTAGACCATGATGTCACAAAACCTGGACCGAATGAAGGTAGAAATATTCATAATATGTGTTTTATAAGATAAACTACTTTGAACGTTATTGTCAAAGTTAGTCATATCTACATTGTGCACGATGAGCGAAACAGCCGTTGACTTGGGGCGGCCGGCGCGACCCAAGCGCCGGCCGGCCCGCAACCGGCACCGCTCTCGCTTTGGACGGCCGTTACAAGATTTTCGTGGCCGTAGATACCATATTATGTATATCAATGTACTCGTTATTAAATTTCCTATAACTTTTGTCCCAAGCACTTTTACGAATTCCTTCGTATTTTCATCTTAGACCTAAAAAATCAAAATAATACTTTAAAATTTTAATAAAATTTGAGTTTGACTGTAAATAACTGACTAATGAGTGACCTTAGCTAAAAATGTATAATGACACTTTCTGTAGATAATTTAATAAGGAATACAACCAAAAAAAATTTAGGACCCTAGTCCTTTCAGTAACGATTCTACAAGGGTTTTTATAAACTCACGCAATAAGGGGACCAGGGGGTTTTAAGGGGGGGCTGTGCAAAATGCCACCAGGGGATTTTTGGGGACTTTTGGGGTTTTGACCCCTTAGGTGGGTACTATCGAATGGTACAGGTTTCAGACTGTTACAAATTTGTTCCGACGTTGGCCCGTTTTTGACCTTCATTGACTGGGCTAAATATTAAAGGAGGAGTAGTGTTCACAAAAAAGGGCATCACGTATTATATGTATAGATATAGGTGTTGTATTGTGGGTGATCTCTAGTTGTAACAATTTTATCATGTACTGGTCTATCTAAAAGTACAACTATTACAGAGTTCCACTAAAAACCAAAAATTCCCATACAAATACAAATTTATTATCACTATCTAAGCATTTTAAAGCTGTAGGATAGTATCATTGAAGCTGGAATGTTAGTGTTGGCCGTATAAAACCATTTTGATGTTGTCTAGCAACCACTATTTTTAACATTTTTCTTGATATTTTGCACATAAAGTCCTTAACTAAATAAATTTCACCGATTAAGACTTTAAATCATAATTGATACAGTATAAAGAGACAAAACTAATTAATATAATCAACGCATATTTTTCGTGATATAATTTTGTATGATAGTTAACAAAATTTAAACAAAATCACAAGATATGGTGAAAAAAGGCAAAAAAGAAAAAGGCCATAAAAATGGTTATGTTGTTGATAATGTAGATACAACACTGCTGACCTTGAAACAACTGCAGACCTACTGTGAAAAAGTTTATCAAGAGATTGTACGAACAGAACTGGAAAGTAGAAATCTTGAACTAGAGAGAAATAAGCTTACAGCAATGGTAGAGCTGTCTTCACATGAGTTGGTAACGGCAAGAGCAAACAGAAGAGAGAAAGAGGTGGAACTGGGCCACACTCAGGAGGCTATAGTTTTCGATTCAATGGAACTGCAGAAGCAGCTCAGGAATGTGAAAAATGAAAAGAGTTCGGAGGTCATGCAGACTACAGCAGAAGTTGGAAACAACCTGCAGAGTCTGCAGAGATATTCTGACGAATGTAGGGCCAACATCGAGCAGGACCTTCAATATCTACGGAGCAAAATTTCTCAGCAAGATAATATCAAAAACAAAAGAATAATTGTTCTCAAGCAAGAGCTAGAGCAACAAAAGTCAAATCTAATGAACACTCATGATAATGATACTAAATTGCAAATAGCCCGTTACGAAAAACAGATGTCTGAAATTTCTTCAAAACTTAAGCAGCAATTTACACAAGAGTATGAAGGGTACAACGAGTATAAAATAAAAAATATTAAGGAGTTTTTGGATAAAAGTGATAAATTGAATGTAAGTCTTCGTCATTACTATGAGAAATTACTACAGCGAAACATGAACGTTCTGGATGGCATGCATGAAAAATTTAAATTGGTGAAAGATGACGTCAGACAAATCAAAACTTCATCGAAAGTTCATAAAGACATTGCAACACAAAATACCCAAGAAATAGAAGCTAACAGAAAAAAGATTAGACAGCTGAGTAATGAGTTGGCCAGTTCTAGAAGTGATCGGAAGGAACTTAGGGATACAAAGAAAAAGTTAATGTCAGGGCAGAAAAAATTAAAAAATAATCAGTGGGATAACCTCTTTTTAGAGCAGGCTCTTGATATGATGAACAAAGACACCATTCAAATTTTTGAAGCCAAGAAAAGGACTCTTTTCTGTATGAAATCCAAGGTGACAAGTGAGATATTGAAGTTTGAATGTTGGGGGAAAAAAATTAAAACAGATTTAGACAAGGTTAACCATTTCCTTGAGTCGCACGAGCGAAAAGATAACAAAAATTTGAGAATGTCATCTATTAGAGATATTATATTTGCTCAGCTAGAGGAAGAGGCTAAACTAGAAGAACGGCAAATCAATACAATTAAATTCTGTAACTATTCAATGTAAAACTTACAAAATAAATAACAATAATAAATTTGTTTATAAGAGTACTTAATTTTTCAATTAACTTTTTTTTAAAGTGCACCTTATAAACCAAAAGTGGGAAAGTGACTCAATTTCTATTATTTCCCCTTACTCCTCATTATATGTTATACTTATGTTATTAGTCGAAAAATACCCTGTCGCAACAGCTCTGCATTTGTGCATACTCAGCAACTTTCCAATGGAATTTTGTGATGTTTGTCACCAAATGTGTTAAACTCCAAAGAAAGTTACATTAAAAATGTTACTGAAAAGGAAACAGAAAAATATTAACTTGCCCAAGCTGTTAAGCAAACATATTGAAATACAAGCAAAAACCTTTTTTCAGTTTGTATGTATTGTCCGCTAGAAAGGTGTGTTCCAAGGGCCGTGGTTATACGATTTTATTGTGAGAGGTGCTGAAATAGTTTAACTGGCAAGGCAGCAAAACTAAGGTATTTAAGGAGGTAATTGGAGGAAGTAAACTAAGGAGGTAATTTAAGGTAGGAATGCTGTAGCCCCTCCAACGCTCCCCCCCTGGCTACGCCCTTGGTATCCAATTTGAGTAGTAGGGTATGGTTTATATCTCCATTAGGGTTACACACAGCCACACTTCCAGGTTTTATAAAATTATGAAAGTCAGATTGTCGATGGCTCTTGCAGTATTATGAGTGAGAACAATAATTGATTGAATCATTATATTTTATCAGCTGTTGTAGTGACAAATGCTAAAATAAAACGTAAAAACAGATGGTTTAACTATAAAATCTTTTTCCTACAACCACACGTAAAGTGTCAGTTTAGGCACCGAAAACCAATTGTAAAACAGCTGTTTACTGAGGAGCAATCAATAAAGTCTTTGAATGTCTTTGGAGCGAGCATTAAAGTCTTAACGCTCGCCATGTGATTATTTTAACGCTCGACAGCTGATTGCATCGAACCTCGGCGCGCTACAGCACTCCCTTCCACTTCTGACTGAGCTGTACTTGTTTATAACCTCAAACTGGTGCATTACCGTTTGGGAAATTAAAACTGCAGCTGTACGAAAAATTTAGTATGTATTTTGCGTGTAAAGCGTTTTTTTCGCTTTCGCATTGGGTTTTTTTCCCCATTGCTGTTAATAAGGAAAATTTCAAATTTTTTTACTGTTTAATTTTGTTGTAAAATAACTTACTCCGCAGCAAAATGCCTCATATCATCAATATTCTAGGTGTACGAGAGCTGCTTCGGTCCCGAGGTGGTGAAGGAGGTGAGGAAGGAAATGAAGCTTGCCACAGCCAAGTGTACGGGACTGTCAACTACACCCCTCAAGATACAACACTTTGACCCTCCACAGCACCAGACCTTGGTCAAAACTCAACCAAGCAACTCTCAGGTAAAGATGGAAAAATAAATAGTAATCCTATACTGTAACAAGTACTGTCTGGAGCGATGTATGTTTGACGATCTCAAAATATAGCGGGTAGATTTTTCTTAAACTTTGCATTTAAGAGAGTTTTGGCCCATAAATAAGTTTAGAAGTAGCCTCAACCCCAGGAAAAATTGAATTTGGTCTAAAATTAAGTTTAAAAATCGTAATTTTTAATATTGGTCTTATATGGGTTGCTGTTTTGGTAACGAAATAACAACGAAAGGAATACAAAAATAAAGGAACATTAAGGCTGCGGTCTACCCCTGGCGCGCACCCAAATGCAAGGGTTTTTTAAAATCGTGTTATCTTAGGCCAAATTAAGCCTAGAGGTATAAATAAGGTGTCATATTTAAGAAGAATAACTGTACTAGTTTTCGTCTGTTACAATTTTGTAATTAGTTCATTAAAACCAAGACAAAACTTCAGTTAAAAATCGAGAAAAACAGATGATTTTAGACCGGTATAGCTGAAATTAGAAAGTTTATTTTAAAATTCTAAAAAGATAGCCGACTAGATCCTTTTTTATAATTTTAGAAAAAGTTAAGAGCCAATCTCTATCTTAATTGGTTATTTCTAAAACACGATCCCCGTAAACCTCTGCATCTATAAAACTCAAAAACAGATAATTTTACACAATTATAACTGAAATAAGAAATTTTATTCAAAAATTCTAAAAAGATAGCCGATGAGATCCTTTTTTGTACTTGTAGAAAAAGTTAAGAGCCAATCTCTATCTTAATTGGTTAATTCTGAAACACGATCCCCGTAAACCTCTGCATCTATAAAACTTGCCTCGCGCTACGGCCGCGAGGCGGCATATTCTGCATTGTTGTTGTTTTTGTTTTGGTTGGGGTAGACCGCAGCCTTAATGTAAAGCAGTCTTTTTGAAACAGCTGTTAATGTGAAGCTGTATAGTTGTTAGTGGAAATGTAATAGCTTTAAGTAAGTGAATTAAAACCAACGAGCAAGGCTAGGTTAACCTGGTACTTAGACATTAAAACACAACACTCGGGAAGGTTAGTTTTTAATTGCAAATGCCTGACTTCAGGAAAGCATCTCTTAATACAGTGTTGAAAAATTTAGTCGGATTTCGGGTTAGTTTGGCCAAGGAATCTAAACTGTTTTTCTGAGGAGATTGATTTGAGTTAAAATCCCATGTTTGGCAGTTGGATAAAAATGCACCTCAATATCCCTAGGTTGAACTAGTCCTGTAAGACAATTGGGAAGCTACCACTTTAGAGGCACATTCTTGTTCAGAACGCTGGTACCAACACAGATATTGAATATGCTATACTGGCAACATTCCCTTTACTGTCCTACATATATGTATAACAAAAAAACATGACTAGCAGGCTTAAATTCTTAGGAGAGTGACACAATGGAAATATTGAATGATGATAAATTCAACAAAAATAATATATTGACACACACGATTAATACATAAAAGATCACTTTGACTTTGGTGTGACCTGCAAGTGTGATGTGGCAGGTGCACAACATTGCGATGGGGGCCAGCAAGCCCGCGGCGGTGACGGCCACCCCGCCCCCCGCCTCCGACGCTGCCACCCCCGGCTTTGACCTCAACAAGCTGCAACAAGTCATCATGTCAGGATACAACAAGCACGCACAGGTCAGCTCATGCTACGAATGTGTCCTGTATTCTAAACTATAACTCTCAGTTAATATGTTTTCCAATATCACTATCAGGTAAAACATGTTTGCTTTAACTATTACAAAAAATGACATATATTAACAATATAATATTTACCAAATATTAATCCAGGATATCTCACAACTATGCTTCTTCTCTAAGAATAACATGGTAATTTTGAAGACATATGGGGCGGAGCCCTTTTCTGGAGTTTGCACATAAAGACCTTTCAATCGAGTATGTGGTTGTAGGGGGTTTCGATTTATGGAAATGCTTTAACAACTTGTGTTTCGTTTGACATTCAAAACCCAATTTCAAACTTTAAAGTGATTTATTAAAAAAACGGTAAAAGATCTGGACCCGGGCCCAGGGGGGCAGAAGGTTTTAGGTTTGTTGGGGACGCAAGCAAAAGAAGATTTTATGTTGCGCACAAATGGAATCCTCCCTATATTCTCGGACTTATCACTACCATTGCCTGAAGGGGTGATGCATCGTAAGCTTTTCTGAGTTTTCACGTCAATCGCTTTCAATCAATGCATGATTATACAGGTTTTGACTTCTGAGAATGCTTAAACAACTTGTGTAACATCCAACATTCAAAATCCAACTTCTTTATATAGATGTTGTAGTATGTTTCATCCACTATGATTTATATCATGGATTAATAAATGTATCTTCTCTCATCCTGTCCATCTGTTAGATGCCTTATCATGATTCATTTGAAAAGTCAATTTTGCATAAGGATTTACTGTGACATACCTTTGCAAAGCTCTTATTCCATTTTCATACAAAAAATAACTTAAAACTATAAATTTATATGTTTGGCTGGGTGTCTTTGGGTTGGCTCATATGTGCAGTAGATAAAAAGATTCTAAAAATCAACACACCTTCAGTTGCACCAACTGAGTTTAGGTTTAGAGTGAAATGTCTGAAAAACTAAAGGTTATTGGGTTTTATCATCTTAACAGCTAAATCACAATCATACCTGTTAAATTTAAGTAGTGTTACCGATACCACTTAAGAATATGACTGGACATACATTTACGGTTCTGATGTTTGTTGCAGCACACTACGTACCAGCAGCCCCAGCCCCCACCCCAGAGCCAGTACACCCCGAACCACAACCCCTACATCAACTCGGTGTATCAACCCCCCGCCCCGTACAACCCGTACTACCCTCCGCCGGGCGGCTACTACCCTCCTCCTGCCCCCGCACCCTACTACCACTCCCCCTTCTACCCACCGTACTACCGGGGACAGCGCACTTCTGTAAGTTGCTTCCGTTTATTATTGGGAAAAACATTACAAAGCATTTGATAAAGGATAAATTTTACACACATTAAGAATGGACACTTTTTAAACATGTAATAAAGGATTACAAGAAAGCCTTATCACTTAAAGCCTTAAAACTTATCACTTTTCTTGTTTTCAATCAGAGAAGTATGAGCTAAAAATGGTTTGAGTTTCAAATCAACTATGATACAAGTTTATACAAATGCAGAGATATTATTGGTTTTGAAGTCCTAGGTATTATCAAAACAAGTTCACTAATTAATTAAAATATATCTCAACTTTGTAAAAAGCTTTTAGAAATATAAAACAGATCTTTCCATATTGTTCTAATGGACGACTACATACCTTTAAAAAACACGTTATTTTGAAGATTATTTGCAACTTGCACAGTAGAACCTTTCATATCCGACCATGATGGAACCAGGCCATGATCATGGAACAACCAACAGGTCGGATATTGGTAGGATCAATAATCAATGGGAAAAACACACAACTTTGGTGTTCAAAAACATAAAACAGTGTAAGATTATGGCTGGATTGACAATTTGTGACACAAAAACTAAGCGTAGTCTTAATCTTAATCACTCTTTCAGGTCTGTGCAGGATCAAGGATGAAGCGTGTGTATAACAAATAGTCAGAAACTAGTTTGAATATCGGGAGGTTTGGTTCTTATAAGGTCGGATATGAGAGGTTCTACTGATACCCCAGCCTAAGATCAGGTGCTCATGTATTACAGCAGATCTATCCAACGGTTTGTTGGAAATCTGCAAAACCCTTTTCAGATCCAGAAATAATAGTAAGCTATAATGACAATAAATCTTCTGTAGATGGATTAAGTTATAACCTAGCTTTTCCTTGTGTATGAGACAGAGAGACTTTGACATCCGAGGCCAGTTTGACAGCCTGGCTGCCAAGATGACAGGGAAGGTGCGGAACGTGACATGCGTCATGCAGGAGTTGGGATATGTGAGTAAAACTAGTGTAGCGTTCTGGTCAGAATCTGGTGTCAACAGTTTACAGGTCATCTCTATTATGACCTAACAACTAATTTGGAAGCCAGGACTAGACTTGCTTTGCTTTCTGAAGAATGTTAGAATCTGAGTAACAACAGTATTATGTTTTTCCACAAATTAAACCCACAACTTCTGATAAAAAAAAATAAATAAAAAAATACAAAAAAGAGACAAATAATATTATTTGCTTTACAAAAACAATAAAAAGTAAAATTTTATGTCTACAATTAAAATTTTAACCAACTAATTTAGTATGAAGAGCACTAAAATAAAATTTAAAAATTTATTTAAAATCAACTATTAGAAAGACATTTCAAAAGGTTCATGCATCCAAGTTAGATGGGGATTGCATTAGACAGACATTCATATTTTTAAAGGCAAAGATAAAAAAGTGAAACCAAAATACATTGTATAAAAACTGACAAAAGGCATAAAACTACATAAAAAGGAATGGAGTTAATTTTTTTTATCAAAGACATCTAACAGAAGGGCGAATTAAAATAATAGAAAAAAAAAATACTTTATTTCGAGATTGAACAAAATCATTACTACTGGTAATGTAGCTTTACTTTTCCATTCTGTCCGAGTTTAGTACCTCACCATCAAAAATTTAATTTCATTATCTTCTAAAAGGGTTGACTTAATTAACATTTATTATTGGTATTTAATGACTGTGACCACATTTTTTTAGTTGGATGAAAACCTGGAGCCCGCATATGACAAGATGACCGACAGAATCAGCAGGCTGCCGATTCCAGAGGACCTCAAACGCGACATGACGGACGGTGTCAACTTCTGTCGACAGTTTGCAGTAAATATTGAGATTTAAATATTCACTTAAAAGGATTTTAAAATTAATATTGATCCTTTGATGCCATTTAATCTGAAAAACTTATTGAAAGATATTACAATAATATTATGACCTAGTTTAGCAAAAGGGTGACCAGCAATAGCATCTGCTTCTCATCCAACCCTCTACCAGTGTTTCCCAACCTTTCGGTGCCCGAGTACCACCTGAGGCTTTTCAATTTTTTGACGTACCACCCAAACTCATACATAACCTCCCCTCCTCCACCCATCATACGAATACAGCCGGAGAGAGAATAGGTTATTGTTTTCCTTTTAATATATTTCATTACAGGCCCCTTATTAGTAGGCCTAGTCTGAGAAAAAGATGAAACTCACATTTAAAACAACTAGTATATGTGTTGCTCGAAATCGAGCAATTTATTTAAATACAGTACAAATGTTACTTTAGCTCTAAATCAATGACTTTCGACCAATCCAATAATGTGAATATCTTTAATCGCCAATAACTACACGTATTTACAGCTGATTATTAACAGATGTTTCAAATGCTTTATTCAGTCCCCAATGTTATTTTAATGGGAAATTTTGAGATTTCAATGTGGGATAGCGCCTTTATTTTCAGTCCAATTCTCATCAATTTTTGGCGGAAACAACTACAGACCAAGCCCTATCCAACGACACCAAAAACTTGAAAATCGGTTGAAAATTGTAGGAGGAGTTCTCAAGACAAAAAAACCCTTAGCGTATTAAATAAGTACAGATTAATTTAAAAAAATCTATTTTAATTTAAAAAAATCATAAATTTTGATGAACATTGAAGCTATTCAAATATTACTGTGAATATTAATTAACGTAAATAGGCCTATATTATGTTTCACACTTTAAAACTAAAAATCGCTAGCTGCTGGCTTTATAAACAAAGTTTCATAGGGCCTACAATGCAATTGAAACATTTTTTTAACACACACTTACAGCGAAAAAAAGGTTATTTTGCATTTCTACAAAACAATAAAAATACAATATTACCAAACAAATAAATAATATTAACAGCAAAAGAGGTTGTTAAAGGGAAACTTGCTTTTATTTTTGCTCAGGAAATAATAACTTTCAGGGAACTGATTAATAATCAGGACTAATTTTACACATGCACAAATAACGGTCATGATACAAACTATTTTGACTTGACTGGATTTTGGCTTTACCGAACGAATGCACCAACTATACCAACGAGGTTGGTTTAACGTCGTTGGAATACACAAAATGTTCCAGGGTTACCAAGTGATGAACTTCATATTCTTCGTGGATATGACCAATTTAATTTTCCCTCTCGTTTAAATGTTTCTGTGGAGCATGTCTTGTAACTTCAACTAGTAAAAGGTAGATAGGCAAGGTAATAGGCCTAATTCAAGGGTTCAGACGGGTACTGGACACAAAATCATTATTCATTCGTATAAATATGCTAGGAAAAGGGGGTCTTAACTTAAAATAATTTAATTTGTAAATTTGGTACGAAATTGCTTTAGTAAGGAAGAGGTAAAGCTACCCATAGGAGTCTCTCAAATTATGTGTAAAAGCGCAGTAACGCTGAACTGAGCTGACTAAAACGGATGTCGGCATCACGTAGTTCAAAAGTGCTTTTCTTATTTTTCGTGTATTTAACTTTTTTCTTCCTTTGTCTCCCGCGAACCACCTAAAATGTTCTCGCGTACCACCAGTGGTACGCGTACCACCGGTTGAGAAACACTGCTCTAGTGCCTTAAATGTGCCACCGCATTCCCTTTTTATTCGTAATTTTTTTTTTAATGTACTAACTACAAATGTACTGTCTATAACTAAGCTATCAAACCAAAATAGCCTTATAAATGTTAAAGGTGTGGTAAAACTAACTAGTTTTTTGAACTTGTAGGCTAGTAAGGAAATAATTCAACTAAAATTTTGTTTCAGCAATGTGTGCCAGATGAAAGGAAGGACAAATTTGCAAGAGAAATGGTTCGCCCGATATTTTTCTTCCGATGTTACAAGGTGAATAGCTGATAGATTACACCTCTAATTATCAAAACAAAGACAAAACACCACAATAAAATGGCCTTCAAAGTGTTTATGATAGGAGCTAAAATCTAAAATTACAAAATTGAATATTTTTCAATGTTGGCCGCACCATTTCAGTAGCTAAAGATTTAAAACTGTGGTACAGTTTAAGTTTGCAATTAGATAGGTTTGTTGACAGAACATTTCAGTGAATTTTGATGTTCATCACCAGGTTCAAACAATTTAAAATTATTTATTCTTTTGATACTGTATTATGTAAGGTTCAAAAAAATAGTCTGATGGAATGCAATGTTGTCATTTGTCATTGTTTACCAGTTTACCATATGTGATTTCGTATAAAACTATGTTTCTTTCTGGATGGATTTGGCAACAATGCATCAACTCTCAACTCTATTTTCATTAACTTTACTATAAATAGTTATTCAAACATTGTTAAATAAAAAAAAGTAGACAATGGTTAATGTTTTAAGAAATTTTCCAAATGAAGTTGTAAAAGTAACATCTATGTAATCTTAAAAAAAAATCTAGAATAATAATATATGGTACAATAAGAAAAAACTCTTTCGATAACAATTATGATTGACCACATAATTTAGCTAGTCATTTATTTAACATTTGACATGTGTCAACAGCACAAGAAGCTGGAAGCGTGTATCATGAAGGACGTGAGGGACAAGTACAACCCTGGCGAGGACATGGGTGAAGACAACCTGCCCGGCGGAGAGATGAGGTACCTCTAACTTATTTTAATCCTTTATAATTACTAGTTTAGGTTTTAATTGAGCTTGCAGATAATGTTGTTTATGGACCTACGCAGTTTTCGTGGCTTGTAAAGCTCTAATGGGATTAATATGTTTCTTCCTTATCCCTCAATCGATAGCATTGAGTTTTAAATTTAGCAACAAAAGAGTGATTAGCGATTTTAAAGGACATACAGGTTATAAAGCTGTCAGTTCATTTATAAATAATAATGACATAATAAAATATAAATCTACACTTCAGAAAGGTAGTTTTTTATTTTATTTATTTATTAGAAAATTTAGAAAAAATTTGAATTTATACCACCTACTTTACAGAACTAATCAAAGTATGGATCTAAAATTTCAAAGCTAAAAAAATTCTGAGGAATTAATTTTTTAACACAAACGGGATGGCAATCCTATTCATAATGTTTGGGAAATGTTGAATTTAATGATTCTTCTGGTCACAATGTCAAATATAAAACAAGAGCTCTTTGTAAAAATTTAATTTTAATTTTATCCATTAGCCACGTTTGATTGAACCCTTTGAGTAAATTAACAATTTAACACCATAATTCTTTCTTAAAGGTCACTTAAAAACAAGAAGAGGAAGAACTTGGAGGATGATGATGCGACAGCAGCTGCGGCCCTTGAACTTCTGGAGGCCGAACGATCATTCAATCTCGACGACATCCTCTAATGTTCAACCTAGCTCTCAGAGAGCTGTGCGACCGTCCTTCAATGTGAATAAAAAAATATTAATCACTGGCCACAGTAAAATAATGAGATTACGTAAAACATCCAGGCCAGTCAAACTAAATCTGAATTCAATAGGTTTGAAGTACCAATTCCAAGCTCACTGCTCGGTGCAAATTATAATATCTTTATCAGTCGCAAGGCCTGTATTTTCATTCAAATTTTATATACAGTGATTACAAGAAATGTAAACAGTACATATATAAATTTGTATCCAACTTTGATTACTTACACCAGGAGGATACAAAAGTAACAAAGAAAACAAAAAACTTCTAAATTAGTAACATTAGCATCGATTAAAATTATTTTTTTTTCTCCTTTGATCAAAACCACGTAATGTTCAAATGACAGCTGCCAGCTTGTGAGTGCTCCTTGTGAGTTTTCAATTAATTCTATTTAGCGGTTGTTCTATGTTGTGGACACTTCTAACACATTACTTATTGTTTTACATTGTATTTTCGCGACTAGCAAATGCTTGTTTTTTAATGCTTGGCCATGATGACTGTAGAGATGAGCAACATTAGTTTAAGTGATTAAATGAAAATGCGATGCTTCGCCACTGATCTCTGTTTAGTATTAGTGTAGGCTACTTAGGTAAAATCCTTGAGAAGACCTATGTTTCGTGATTGATAACAACTAAATTGAAAAATCTATCAACATCTCGTATTTATCTTTTAATATGCATATTATTTGTTTATTATTTGATTAAATAATGCATATTATTAAAATCCTTAATAAAAGATAAAAAAAACTTTGTGTAGTCAAACATGTAAACTAGGAATGAAATCCCAACATGATATTGCCATTTGAAGGACTTTTGCACGCCTCTCTATGTTAATTAAGAGAACAAGTCAAGAAGCCCTGTGCAATAACATTTCTATGTGTGTGAGTATATCTCAACTCTGTTTGTCTTAACATTTTGTGTCATAGATCATTTCTACAAAACTGTGATTTCTCGACATGACTTGTATGTTAGAATAGGATTATTTATTGTAAATTATTTATTTATATAATAAAAAAAACATTCTTGCCATATTGTGTGTTTAATTTATGACACTTTGATACAATACAATTATGAAAATAGTTTAAAAAGTTATCGGTTCATTTAAATGCAACCACAAAAAATAAATTTGTTATTTTACCAGAAACTTAACTGTTTTAAATACTCTTTATCCCAAAATGTTTGTTTTCCACAAATGTTATCCTTAAAAGTTTTGTTCCTAAATACACCCACTTTTTCTAAATTGTTCAGTCGTTTAAAATGACTTTTCTACTAGAGCAATTTTTGTTTTGGATATGACTTCAAAAATTACTTTCTTGTTGAAGTGAAGTTAGTACTAGCGAAACCTCTCTACCAACTAACTTTTAACAAATAATGAGTACTGTCCTTTTATAATATGCTAACTTGGAGAGAAGTATTTGAAATAATAAAATATTCTTCAATTTTCTAAATGGGTAACTATGAAAAAAATCTAAAATTAATAATGATAAATAAAAAAGCAGAGATATTCAATCGTCAACGTGCATTCACACACTCACACCACCCAGAACCATGGATATAAAAAGAACACTGAATCTCTGACTAAGGTAGCGGAACAGCGCTAGAAGCAAGCCAACTTCCAACACCATTTTAAGGTGATACTGCTGTACCACATGTCAGCTAGCATTGTTATTATTGGTCGGACAACCGCATTTTTATATTTTTTTTATATTCTTTCATTTACTGAAGAACTTGTTATTATTGGTCCATCTACAGCATTCTTGTTTGTTTATTTTCTTTCATTAAATGAATAACCACCTTACAGTGGCAAGGGGTAACGACTGGTTCTCGCAATACAGTGTCAGTGAGATCCAGTGTTCCACGTCCGCTCTGCAATAATAAAAGGTTTTTTTACATTCCCCCAAAACGAGCGAGCTTTTTGTCATTTTTTATGCTATAAGTAAATTTAAACCACAACCTATATACTGACGTGGTAAAAGATTTATAGAGTACAGAGTAGATAAAAGAATGGCAATTTTCAGGGAATGCTAAATTAGACATGAATTTAAACTTATTGGAAAGATACCTGAACTTCAATGTCAGTTAATGTGTCACAGAGTGAGGTGGCAAATTGATCATAATTCTAGCACATCAAATTCAGGAGTTTCTGATTTTAAATATCAGCTTTTTAAAAATAAGTTTTTAAGGTTGCTTAGCTTTTCTAGGCTTGAATCGTCCCCAAAAAGGACCAGTGCTTCAAAAGGTTCAAAGATGAACTCGTTTTTTACATAAGGCTAATTCGACAACGTAAGTCATGAGATTTGTGATGTTATCGTTTCAAATACTTTCTAGAAACATTTAAAATCTATTGCTGATCTATTGCAAGTTTCACACACATATCAATCATGATGCTCTCCCTGAACCTGACCTTAGTATGTAACTACTGTAACAAAGAGTGTAAGAAATAAAGGAACCACTGAGCTTACTTAGAAATAAAGTAACCTAGAAGGCACTTTAAACAGACAGGTCAAATAAAAATTAGGGTTTGTATAAGAAATGTAAATATATTTTTAAATAATCCATACCTAATAATGATAATGACTTACAGCTACTGTCATGTATTTCCATCTTCTTCGTCATCTGAAAAGGAAAGGTTTTTCGTTTTTATATATTTTTAACTTACTACCCACAGAGTCTATGAGGTATTTTAAATATATTAGAAATATGTTTACAGTAAGTGTTTAAAGACTGATTTAGGTACTGCATAACAGTTGGAGATTTAAAATTTGCTTTGAGACACATTTATTTTTCTTGTATTTAACATTTACGTTAGGCCCTAGAAAAAACACTAACTTATCAACATTCTGGATCTCATAGACCACTCTCCACAGTCAAAATGTAGTTAACACTGTTTACACTACCAAACACTTGGCCTCACAGATATATCTTTACACCTAAATCTTTTATGGATTTCTGGAAGAGAGAATTATTATGAAAATCAATAGCTATTGGAAGTACCCATGAGTATCAACAGCACTAAAAAGTGAGAATAAATCCATAGACCACTGATGATTAAGAAGTTAAGGTTACAATAACTTGCGCCGTTGTCAATCCGTGATTTGGTCAAGAACTAGTTTCAGAGCTCCATTATCAAATCTTGCATAGAGTTTGAACACAAAGTCTTTGTCATAATTTAAAAGAACACAACACAGATATGAACGATACCAACGTTAACACACATTACAAAAACGAAAAAAAAACTTAATTAATTCCTACTCGCATGGCCGGCTGCGCAGTCAAGTTCCGACTCAAATTTGATAATGGATCAAATGCTCTGAAAGTAGTCATCTCGACCAAATGCAGATTGACGACGGCACAAACTATTGTAACCTTTTTTTTAAATGCGTCTCAACCCAATCCAGGAGGCAATGAATAAGAAGTTAGGCGCCGGCCTGAAAGGGGCGTTTTTAAGATGTCAAAAATTAATTTAAAATATACATAAAGACAGGGCAGATGGAAAACAAATGAAGATAGGTTACATATTTAGCTTAATAATGACTAAATAGAAAACAAAAAAGTGCAGGCATCTCAGGTGAGGAGAACTATCAGTTAATTAATTGCTGATCTCTCACCACTAAAAGCTATACATTTATTACATGTTTAGATAATGAATTATATTTGCTATTTTTTTCTTTTAACTTTATAATAAAATTTAATGATATGGTTGCGGGGGAATTTGTATATAAATAGGGTAGCCTGAATGAAATTCAGATCTCGCATGTACCAGAAAACAAAATAGAACGGGCCCTGGCGATGAGTATTTCAGTATGAACTAATTCTCCTTCTTTTTTCCACAGTACAATTCAAACATACAGTAGGTAGCCTTCTACTGATCTGGCCTAATTTTGCAAGTGACTAGATCAAATATCACAATGCCGAAGGCCAGGTTAGGTGTTCATTTCCTCCTTTCCGAAACTTACAGGAATTGAGTAAATGTAAACTACAGGGATTACAAATACTTTTCTTTTTTTTCTTTTATTCATTTTGGCTCCATCCACAAGGGTAATCCTTGTGGTGGCTCCCCCTACCCTTACGGGCAGTCTGTACCTAGCGTGAGCCTTAACCGGACTAGTCTTGCGACAAGGGGAGTTATGGAACAAGTGCCCCAAATCACATTAAGGCGGATTAGACCCCCACAAAACCCGGAATTCACTAGGCCTGTGGTACTCAACTGGCGGTAACCCAAAACAACCATCCGCTGTGAGTGTCAGTGGCAGCACTATCCCTGCTACTTCTCAACTTTCGTTTGTTTAGCATAATTGGTTCAATACAGAAAACTATACGGTACTGAAAAAGATAAGTTTAAAAATCGAGGGACCGTAAATTTTAATCAGAGACTAAAGCCGCATCCCCATTATGCCGAACGGCATAGATCGGAATTTCTGAACAGCAAGTGTGGATACTCGAGCAGCTTGTGCCGCAATGCCAAATGCTATGTGCCGATTACAAACCAACAAGTTGTCCGTCCAGGTCAAAGGAAGCCAAGGGGCCATATACCATTCAGCATAGTGGGGACGAGGGTCAAGCGGCAGACTCCCACCACGGCACCATGGTTTAAATGTAAATAAGGTGTGCATCAAAAGCCGCGGTCACTCATTAATATGACTCGCTATGGTCGCTGATAATTTTGTTTTATTAAACAATTAGTCATGCAATAAATACTCTATGTCTAGTTAGTAATTTAAGCCCTTAAATTATTATATAAATATTATATGAAAAAAAATATCACATCTATAAACGCTTGTACAGCTATAGCACATCCTGATTGTTATATGCGGCCCTGTCCGCTTTGCACGCACACCATTTTGCTTGAAATCTATGGACTCCATCTAGCTATGGAAATATTACTTTTAGCATTCAAGCAGGCTATACAGGGTGATTTAAATATATGTGTGCCAGCTGTTTTACTTGAAAACAGTATGGTAAATGATATTGAAAAAGTTAAATGGTAACCACAGTGGATTTTTGTTTATGCATTTTATGGTTATTTCAATATTTTCAAAAAGTCTGTCATTTTTCAATATGGCGGCCAACTCTAAAAGTTTAAATACTGACCCCTAATTTTTAGGTACCATATTTTTTAGATTTTACACACAATTTTAAGTTTGTTTTATCCATTGTCATTTTTATCTAAACTTAATGGTTAGGGAGCTACAGGCAATTGAAGTTCATTTTTAATCCCCTAAGAATAACATAGGGCAAACTTTAATTGCCTAGGCCTATATCTCGTAAAACATTCCATAAAATAAAAATTAATTAAGAATGAAAATGTCTTAAAATGATGTTTAAGGTAGGCCTACACTTCATACTAAAAGATTAACTCTATGAATAAATTAATAACATAATAACATCAAATTTTTATAAAATTTTTAATCCATGAGCCATATGGGAAATAAGTTCATTTATGCGTAAATAATAATTTTTATGTTTGAATGATAGTATTTTTCAAAATTGAATGGAATATAATTGTCATAAAATATAAAAATATTTTACCATACCGTAACGATAGTTATGTTTGTCAGCAGTGGTTGGCGTTGGCAGTAACGTAAACTCTGCTGTTTATGAAATGTTTTAACATTATTTTATCATAAAATTTTTAAACATTATTTACCTGTTTCATCTCCACTGTCTTCAGATCCTTCCTCTCGTAAACTCATCTCATTAAGTTGTTGATCTGGTGTTGTAGGTAAGTTTTTAAAATCTGTTGTTCCACATTTAGCACAAACTTTCAGTTTTTCAACACAAATACCACAGATTGTGTGATATGACTGTTTTACAGTTTTATTGGAACATTTAACACAGGTCTTGGGGTTTTTCAATTGCTTGTACTTCTTATATTTGATTTTCCATTCTATTATTGCTTTACATCGATCACAGGAATTATTTATTTTTGTATTGTTAATGATCTTAATTTTCTTGCTCTTATCATGAAGGTTATTCTTGAATACTCTACTATTCTGATGTTTCTGCGGCCTTGTCCGTGCAGCATTTCCTCTCTGACTACTCATTCTTGATCCTGGAAGATGATAAAATTAAAATTTATACAGAAGAACCTCGATACCGGTAATTAGACTCTCAAAAGTTCAACATTCCTTGTGTTTTGTCGCTATTTCTGACGACTTAACAAGTCAGTAACGACCAAAAGTATCCAGTTGGAGACTGACAGAGGTGAAAATGTAATCCAAGTAACAAATGAGTTGAATGTTGGTTGTGTTAAAGTTCAATCAAGTTGTTTCAAGTTTAGTGTTTCCTAACCAATCTAAAATATAAATTGGTAATACCGTAGTTATTATATACTAAAGCCAGCCACATTATATTAAAAAATTAATTCAGAACAAAAAGTAACTATGGCCAGGAATGATATTATAAATTCAAGGGAAAATTACAAAATATATGTACAAAATAGAAATTCACCAGTGACAGAGTTGTTTCATCCAGTGATGGTTAATTGAAGATGGTGAATTTGGTACCAGTGACAAGACTCTGAAACACCTGCTAATGAGGATTTGGTGACTTCAGATACCATGAAGTACCTTAGTTGTAACTTGGGTCAACTAGATTAAATGAAAAATTTAAATTTAATTTGGGTGAAGATTTTTTTTGGGGTAGACCTAGTCGTCTATTTATTTATTTTTGTAACATTTTTTTAAACAACTTTCAGTCCCTGAACCGCAGCGTCCAGGTTGTGGCAGGTACCAGGGGATGGGAATGGCACAATTAATTGCACTGCTGGTGTGTTACTAATGACCCCAATGGTCTGGGGATGGGGTCACACAGCCTGCAACTTTTCTTGATGGGGTAGGTACCGGAGGACCAGACATGAAACCATGCATAATGAGGCGACATGAGCACATGAGAGCACATGGGCGACATGGGGCGACATGACATGAGCGTGATGAGGTGTATGTTAGCTTTGCTACTGACAAAGACCAGCTGATTCATTTGTCAGGATCATTAATTACTTAAAAGCCCAATGAACAGAGGCTGCTATTACCTTTTTTAGGCTATGAACCTAACCTAAAAAGCTTATAAATTTGATCAGGATCAAACTGGAAACCTTTTAATTACCGTATAAGACAAGCTATAAGTTAAATCACTTTCAGCTACCATTTAGCACCTTAATTTGAACAAACAGGACAATTTTGGGAAATTGTGTTTTAGACGGCCAGGCCCTATATAAAACTATAGGCCTACCCTAAGTAGTTACAAAACCTTATGTGGCCTCCTTAAAAAAAAATACTGCAAGAAACACCAAGGGAAAAAATTCTGACAATGTTAGGCAGAAACACTCTAGTCAATCATTAAACAAGTTTGATGAAACTTTGTCATCCTGATCCATCGTTATGCGATGGTTGAAATTGTGATTTTGCGACTATGCCTAAAATTAATTGTCCGATGAAAACAATTGAACCGACAACAAAATTGAGGGAAAGAAAATATAATAAAGATGGAGTAAGATAACAAAGTTTTGTCCCAAGTTCATCTGCAATATTGTGGTAACGTGGGTGAATTACAGGTAAAGATTTGATCTCTTTTAATGACCTTAAGGTAAACACAAGCTGGTTATTTTGCCATCCCCTCCAATGCACCAGGAGCGAGCAGCATGACTAACCAGGATTTAAAAGATTACCCGGTCCAAATCATCTAGGCCCTACACATTTACATGGCCGATGAACTAGGCCATTGATAAGAATAAGTTTGTGATAGCCTATTGACACTAAACTTTGCTTAGTACTGTGATATACAAATAATGAAGTTGTAACTTATCTCTCTTCTCCACAGATAAATTCCAAGTTACCATCAGCCAGAATCACAAACTATAACTTAAAAGTCATTCTGTTACTGTTAGTTTATCAGTCATGTGGAATAAAAATTCTAGGCCTAGTTTAATAGCACTTGTGCTCTCCCATGGCCTAGCACATTAATGAGGAATTGAGCTTACATAACAAATATATAATTTAATAACATACACTAATCGTTTATTAAGAGAAGCCAAATAATTACAAAAGGTCAGACACATACTAACCAATTCAGGAGGAATCAGGAGACCATATGGCACTAAGGCAGTTGAGTTGAGGTTATGTTACAGTTAGAGTTAGAAAAGTTGAGGTTATGTTATATGTTAAAAAAAAAAAAAAAAAAAAAAAAAAAACAATAGCAGTCCTGGCAGTCCTCCAGTCCTTAATTGACAGATAGTTTCATAGAGTTCCAAACTAAAGAAACAATTATTTATATGGGATAAAGTGTATTGAAAAGAGAGTTAAAACACAAGTTTTTTATTTAGTTTACTTGTTACAATTTAGAAAAGAAAATGCAATGATTAACTTTGTTTTATTTCTTTGTACGAAAACCACGTTTTTCTGGTGGTAGATTTTAAAATTAAGCAGAAATAAACAGCTGTTTTTGAGAAACCTGTTGCCACACCTGTAAAAACTTCAAACTTCAAACCGAAGCAGACGACTGTTTGATTACAGTTTGTTGTGTTGTGTTTCTCTGTCATTACCTTTCTTCATAGGAAAACATCTGTTAAGTTATTAAAGTTAAAAAAGTTTAATAATGTTACATGCTGTATAATTAATTTTTCTCTCTTGAATCTATGGTGAATACATTTTTTTTTAGCTAAATTCAGTTCACTTCTAATAAGTTATACTGTTAACCGGATTTTCAGTCCTGTAGGGGTAGGGTTTTTGCCTGTGTGAAGGTTTCTCTAAAACCACCCATTACCTTTTGTAGATTCTTTACTAATATATTTTTAATGAGCCTATATAGATAGGACAATTTTTCCATAGGAGAATATATAATGGCCAAGACCCTCAATACTGGTACTGTACCTATAGGCCTACTAAGTTTACTTACCCGTAAATAAATGGACCAGCATTTAGAGTTTTACACAAACGGTTTTATGGTCTAGGAATGTTCTCCATTCTTTGGTAAGCCCCTCCAGTAGACAGTGGGCTGCCGGACGACAGGGGATGCCATCCATGCTTGATTAATCTTAATTTTTCTTAGTGTTTTTGATTGGAGGCACGTCAAACAACGAACGCTTAATGGGGATGGTTGGTGTGGTGCTGCTTGGTGTTTAAGATGATTGAGGTTATGCAATGGTTCCTCATAATCCTTATTGACATTCAGAGGGTATGTTGGGCTACCCCCTTAGCAATGTCTATGGGGATGTTCAGCGATTTCATAGTCTTCAAGAAAAATTCCAGGATTGTTCCCCTTGCCCCCACCATCCATACTTTATGTTGACCTTCAGCCCTCTAAGTACTGTTCCTTGAAATGGGGTACCGTGGGGTTGTAGATGGCTTGTTTTTCTTGATGGACTATCTCGGGTTGATCACATAATTGACTTCTTGTGGCAGAGTGTGATCAGTGCTTGTAAGGGTTGCACTATGCCCGAGCATAATATGAAGCAAATACTTACTTCAGCCTAGTGGAATTAAGTTATGTTGCTTAAAATTCAGCCAAAAGTAGGCTATTAAGACTAAGGGATAAAGTTCATTATCGGACCCCGACACCATTGCTATTATCGATGTTTGCAATTATGCTTATGTCCATTCAATAGAAGAAATAATAAACTGCATTGAAGAATTCAAGGGGTGCAGAAATTTACTATCCAGGTTTGGTTCTAGCTACCGGTAGTTATTTGTAGTCTTCTGTTATACAACTGAGACTATTTACTGCACCATTGTTATTATTTTCTAGGTACTGGTTACAGTACCTACTACCTTTATCATACGGTACAATTTATTCTTAGTTACTCTGTTATAGTACTTGTTTTCACTTGCTGTATGTCTTGAAAAGTTGTCATACTCAGCATTTTGTTTATTTACTGTATGTTAATCTTATGAATTTCAGTAATTTTTGTCGTAAATTGTAAAAAATGAATGAACTGTTGGAAGATAATAAATTCATACGAGTATTTTAAACCAGTAATATGTTAACAATAATTTGAATTACTTTTTAAAACTTGATTCAACTTATTACAGTACTGAAAATATAGTAATGTTGTGATTGCAAATAAATTACAACATCGAAAGACTAATAGTGATGGAGTCGGGAAACAAACTTTTGCCATGTTAAGAGCTAGTACCGTACATATAACACGGAATATCCTGACCTCTGGAACACTTCACTACTGGATTCAAAGTGGTAAACATATTGTACTTAAAACAGTCTGCAACTTCGTCGCTCTACTCCAATTGTTTGAGCTGTAAACAACCATCTCAAGTCAAGCTATTCCATGTTATCGTTAATTGTTCTAATCTAGAGAAGTGATAGAGCTAGGTTTGTAATAACTCAAAATTATATTTGTCCTCATGGTTAAGTTTCTACCTACAATCTCAAACCTAGAACCTAGCTCGCACAATCTGGAACTCAATATTTTTCAAGTTAAGTTTAATAACTTACCTGAAGAAATAAGAAAGAACACTAACATCCTAGAATTTAGAAGAGGGCCCAAAAAACATTATTTGATGAAAAAAGCCTATTTTTCAATTTGAAAGTTTTGAGAAGATTGGTCAGAAAGAAAAAATCTTTTTTCATTCTGTGGAAAAATATTTCTCAAGCATGAAAGTTTCATTCCCACCTCATGTAATGGTCTCATTCTCTGGGGACACGTTGCAAGGTGTGACGATGTTCTTCTACTTAAAGAGAGGGTAGTCAGGATCATTGCGTCGACGGGCTATATCGATCACTGCAAACCCATCTTCAGGAGGCTAAAAATCCTCACAATCTTTAGCCAGTATGTTTTGCTTAGTCTCTGTTATGTGAGGAACAACTTGAACCAGTTCACAACAAGGGAAGACCACCATACGCACAATCTCCATAACAGAGACCAGCTCCATTTACCTTACTGCAGGCTGTCCAAGAAGCAAAACTGTTACCGGATCAGGACTCTGAAGGTGTACAGCTTTCTGCCACCACGTTACAAGTCATATGAACCGGCCATTTTTGAACAATCGGTTAAAGCCTGGCTTCTGGATAGGCACTGTATTTGTTCAATGAATACTTCGATGAGTTGTTCCAAATGTAGGCTTAACATCATCTTGTACGTACACTTTGTAAATAGTGTAAATATTTATTTTATTTTTATTTTTTGACTCCATCTATCCAGGTATTCTGGTCGCAGGAGGTAAAAGCTTTGACGTGTAACAGTAGGCCTTCTGCTTGTAATCAATATATTAGTGTATGTAATATTGCCCAGCAAAAACCAACTAAAATTCTATTCTAATAGTTTGTTAATAAAGATATTGTTATTTGATTTTTATAGACTTGACATGAGGACCATGAGGTTTTACTTCTGCAAAGGCATAACTTATGGGGGCTTTAAGCCGAACTTAAGGGGTAACCACTATCCAGGTGTATTCATGATGGTCCAACCAGAACCAATTTTACTGTATAAGCAATAAATAGTGGTAAATTGTTAAGTACAACCTGGAGGAAGCCATATATTAATGCTCTGTGCTTATCATTGCAGTGCACATAAACATTTTTTTGAACAAAATAATGTGTAAGTTAGCCTACTTTGAAATGAAAGTTATTTCTTTCCTAGCAGCTAGGTCCTTGCAAATTAAAGGGTACAACCTAGTAAATCATTCCTTAATCTTTGATCTGTAATATGTAATATTCCTGATGTTATTCACTGATGATTATTTTTACTAATCATAATTTAAATTTTAGGTGGGCCTAGGCCCGATATTTTCAGGTTTATAGACAAAAGAAGTTGAATAAATAAGTCATGGAATTTATAGAGGACATTCCTACTCCAAACCTAGACAATGTCACTATGCATGGACCTTTTGGGAAAAAGATTGAAGGAACTCTCTGCATAACTGGACATCATATTTTATTTTCATCTCGGACAGAACACAATGAGGAACTTTGGGTAAGTTTTTGAGTACTCATCCTGTAGGCGGTAGGAAGGATTCATTAGGCCTACTTAATCTTGTCAGTGGTGTTGTATTTAGCATGCCAGATTATGGGATTATGGCAATGATGTCATGGTTTAGACTCATTTTCAACTAGGAGGTTTTTTTTATCAGTACCTGTACTGTAGCAGCAGCTCACACCTCTTTATCTATAGTAAGATATGCACAAAAATAGTCTGATGGAAATTTTAACAGCTGTGTCCCCCCTCACCCCCTCTCACCCTGCAATGTTGTCATTTGTGGTTATGTTTACCATATGTAATGCAACTCAAAATTGTGTTTCAGAATAAATTTGGCAACAATGTATCGACTCTCATCGGACTATGTTCATGAATCCTACTTTAATACGATCAATACCCAGATCAATAGTCCATGACAAATAACATAGTCCATGTGGTATTTTTGTTCTTCGTCGTCTCGCCTATTTTGCCAGCATAGAAGTTCTTATTATCATGGTGTGATCCTTCCTCATATGACTTATGGTGTTGCCATTTGGGGTGCTGAGACAGAGAGGCACAAACAGATTCTCCTCCTACAAAAGAAGGCACTTAGGTTGATCTTTGGTTTTCAGAAGTCCCAATCATGTAGGGGTGTTTTTTTTCTAAAACAAATCTCTTAACTTTTCCTGGCTTGTATATTTGTCTAATTTTTTTGTAAACAACAAAGACAAATTTCACTTTAAAAATCAAATTTCTTGCTATAGTTTTCGTAACCAATTCATAACCCTTCCTCATTGCTAAGTAGATAGAAGAAAAAAGAAAGAAGAAAAAAAGAAAAAAAATCAATTGAAAAATAATTGGAAGACTTGAAAAAAGTTTAGAGTATTACATAAATTAACAATAATCTTGTTGAAAAATCCAGAATTGTGAATTTTAATTTTGAAACGGATAGAAATGCTTTATGTAAATTCTTCATAAATGTAAATTCCCATACAATGTTAATTATTGTCAGCGGAATAAAATTTATTATTATTAAGTTTTCATAACCGCAGTCCTCGCCATAGAACAACCATTTTTGAAAATCAAACCTATTACTCCTCAATTAAACTTTACAACAACTTACCTCCCAAACTAAAACATGTTTCAGATGCCTTTAAATTTAGAATCAACCTGAAACAGTTCCTTTAAAAAAAGAATACTGTACTCCAGTATGCGAGACTTCTTGAATGATTATTTTTCTTTTTAGTTCTTAAATATGTTTCTGCTGTTGTATCATCTCTGTTGATCACTTTAGAATTTTAAGTATTTTTTATTTTATTTTGTATTGTGACTTGTTGTCAATGCTATAATTTATAGTCTTATGTCAATAAGGATATTTAATTGATTGATCAGTAAAGTAGAGTAAGACAAAAAGGGGCTGCCAATTTCTACATAAAAAAATCTTTAATGTAAACATCGGTTGATATGTTTGCCAAATTGAAGATCTCACATAATAGAGTGCAATGCCGCAAACCCAACCTCAAAAGGTAAAGTATATCCGAAGTTATTGAATTCGTAAGTTTCAGCAATATGATTTGAATGATAAGTTTGATTGCCTGCCATTTAATGCTTGGATATGATTTGAGGCCAAGTTTGCAGAAATTAGCTCTACTAAAAAAATACCTGCTTACATTTAAAATTTTCTACTGACTCCTCATGGGCCGAACATCAGACTTTGACACCCAGTTTTAACATTAACAATTTTTATCTGCTAAAAATCCAAATTCTTGAAGTTTTGAACTTGTAGCTAAATTATTGATAAAAATATTAAACCACTTCTAGACTTTTTAATAATATAAATAATAATATACTTTTTAGACCCTAGTATAATACATTTTGAGTTGGCGTACTTGTTTGTTACACTTAAGCCAGCTATTTTTTTATGTAATTTTGAACTGTGATCTTTAAAACCCCATAAATTGAAAGAAGACTATTTACTGAGCATTGTGTGAAAATTTCACATTGTTTATAAGTTTTATGGTTTTTTTATTCTCCTTGCTTAAAGTCAGCTATATCACGATGATCGCGGCGAACGCACCTCCGCCCGCGTCCTAGACTTTTGGCATACTCAGCCAAGTTTACAGCGCACTGTGGCAGTTAGGTTTTGTTTGTTATTCATATATAGTTCAGAAATAATTTCTCGAACTCAAAACAAACCACAAGGTAGCAATAAGTCATAAAAAAGACTGTCTAGACAGCTATAACTAACCCAGCGTCGCGGCCTCGGGCGGAGATGCACTCGCGGTAATCATCGGTGACATGGCTGACTTTAAGCAAGCACAACTAAAAACCTTCAAACTTATAAACGTGTAATTTTCACACAATGTTCAGTAAGTTGTCTTCCTTCAATTGATGTTTTTAAGACAGCAGTTCAAAATAACCTAAAATGACAAAATGGCTTTTGTATAACAAACAAGTACCACATTTTTTCAAGGCAATTGGCAGTACAGTATGGAGTATTAATCTCAGCTCATGCCGCAGTTGGGGCTTGAAGGTGTTGAGGAAAGCAAGTGGCTGGAATGTGCTGATGACAAAGAGTAACATTACCACAGAGTAATCATTTGGAAGCAACACCATGCAAATGCAGTCGACATCCGTCACAAGTAAAACTGCTTTCTGGGTTGTCGATGCTTGTGTAGACTAGCCATATTAACTTGAATATTAATTACAAGTCTTATCACTATATTTTAAATAACATTGATACTCAAATAAGAAAAATGTTCCAGATGTTAACAACCAATGTGGACACAGTGGAGCGCAAACTGAATGGCCTCACTGGAGGAAGTGTAATCTTGAAATGTAAAGATTTCAGAATCATCCAGTTAGATATTTCACCTCTTGAAGCATTTAACAATGT
This sequence comes from Neoaliturus tenellus, assembly GCA_030545055.2. Classification (NCBI taxonomy): domain Eukaryota; kingdom Metazoa; phylum Arthropoda; class Insecta; order Hemiptera; family Cicadellidae; genus Neoaliturus; species Neoaliturus tenellus. Next base: position 83,878,434 of record CM061532.1, read on the forward strand.
AGCTACTTCAATCGAAACTCTATCCTCTTTTGGTAATGCAACTTTACTTCTATTTTAATTTAGTTAGATAAAACATTTATTTTTAAATTTATTGTTTGAGATTACACAATTAAAATGTATTTTTAACCTCAAAGTGTTGTCCTATGTATACATAGTACAGTCGTACTAAATATAAACTAATTTGGGGGATGCCACATTAAAAAATTTGAATGAAACAGAGTCGGATGTGAGTTATTGTTCTAGTCATTGTGTTGACCAACTGTGGTTATATTCACTAATATCAATGAGGTAATGGAAGTGAAATTTGAAAAATCAGATATTGGACCAGCAATAGTCAAAAGATCTTCTAATATAAAACAATAAACTAATAAAAGTGAAAAACTCGTTAGGTTTTAAGCTTAAATTTGTTACTAAAACATATAAAATACAATGTACAAACTGAAACTCACAGTTTTACCATACAGCACTAAAAAATTTGATATGTAGAGATTAACATGAGATAAACACAAGGGCGGTCTAGCGGCTCGGCTGAAATCTGTTCAGGGCTCCCCTTAACTGACACCTTAGCCCTCAAACCCCTCCCCCTCATCAACTCACAATACCTTGAATTAGTCTAGTCACTTAATGAATTTACAAGCGATGTCCACTAAAGAATCAAAATCTTATTGATAATCTTATAAGATATTCAACATAAATTTAATGTGTGATAAAACTAACTCTTACAACCTCTGATGGTTCTATATATTTACTTAATTGAAGAGTTGGCTATAACAACGTTGTAACTTCCAAATTGCAAATTTTACAGGAGAGAGGAAAATGTACTACATTTCAGCAAACTACTAAAACGAGAGATTTTTGTGTTGCTTTTGATACTCAAGTGTTGTATATAAGTAATAAAAACATATTTTTGTAAAATATTTTCATAGTACAACCAAAAGATTATTTTACAGAGTAAAAAAGAAAAAAATGAGTCAACAACGTTGTAACATCATACCAGATACAACGTTGTTGTGGTTACTGGTAAGTTACAACGTTGTTTTATTTCTATAATATACCATGCCATTAGGATTAATAAGGTATAACCCATTAAAGATTCTTCTGTAAAATGTAAAATATTTTTATTACCTACAGCTTGTGACAAGTTTATTGTATAAAATAGTGTAAGACCATAACCTATTTCATCAAAAAATGCCATAAATAGCCTATAATAATAATAAAGCTTAAAAACTAAAGTCATATAAAAGATCTTATCAATAAAAAGTATTAATAAAGGTCCCAAATGAAATATTTATGCCTCATAGTATAATAATTTTAAATAAATGCACAATAACCAATATTTTAAGGGGTAGTATATTTAATATTTTAAAATATTTGTTACTGTGAATTAATTTGAAATTATTATAGTTTACCAATATTGAAGCTCTTTATGAAAAATAAATAATAGTTATGCCTTGCAAAACAATACTACAAGACCATAAATAAACAGATAATCTTTGAAATATAATCTTAAACCTTGTAATTGGTAGGTAAAAGGTTTATTTTTTTTAACAAAAAAGCATTAACTCGATCAGTGAATATGCCTAATTGATTATAAATAAGTTAAAGTAACATAATGTTTAAATTATTAGCAATACATCTGGATTATAATGTGGTATGATCATAGCCTAGGAAGTTACAACGTTGTTAACACGCGTAACCCCGCTTGGTGGAAGTAATGCGCATATACGTCAATTTCTAGAAGTATGTATGATTCTCCTTTATCCCTCTTCCTTTTTCTTACATAAACTTTTAATTTAGATAAGTTAACTCAGGGTTTTTAGCTCTATTAAGATGTTTTAATGGCATTAGGTGATAACCTAACCCTGTTGCTGTCAGCCATCTTTCCATTGTTTTCAAGATACAACGTTGTTGACCGGAGCGTCATCAAGAAATCAGCAGAATGACCAACTTTCAACACCTAAAATTCCCTACTAAATATTCGTTTTTGAGGTCTTTTTCCTCCCAGAAACCTGTATCAAGACATTTACAACGTTGTTTCACCTATAACTCAATTTCGCTAAAAATGGAAGTTACAACGTTGTTATGGCCACCTCTTCAATTTATATCTTGAAGATTTTGAACTGTAATAAAATAGCAAATATTGCATTAAAACAGTGAAATAAGTTGTAAGGAATATAGTTTTGAAAACAGACTAACTTAATTAAATCATCAAAAAACATACCGGTTCCATTGGTTTAACTATTATAAAATGTTCAAATTACTTTAACCCAACAAGTTCTTTTTTAATTCTAAGCTTCTGTCTGCCACATACAGTAGACTCCCTCTTAACCGGCCACCTTTTAACCGGTCTCCGCTTTAACCGGCCTACTATGACACAAAATAACATCTTTTTAACCGGCCATCTCAACATCGCTTTTACCGGCCGCGTTTCGCCGGAAACTATTCTTATCTAATGTATAATTCAATTCAACTTTATTTCATATTGACGTTCCCAAACCAATTAAACTATAATGTCCTGGGCGGAAGTGACTGCCACCGAAAGTCAATGCGTTTGGGCCTACTATCCAGTAGACCACAATAAATAACTTCTCGATTAGCAAAAAGGGCAAAAAGGGACTACAATAAAGAAACGAATTATTATTAGTGTAGGTTTGTTGTGGATTTCATGGGTGGTGGATATTAGCTATAAATCATATACAGTAATGTATTTAAGGTTGTTTTTCAAGTAACAATTATATTTAGGTCATATAAAATTGTGGGATGGCGTTCTTAAATGAACTTCGGTTTAACCGGCCAATTCATTATCCCGCTGCGGCCTGGTCCCGAGGTGGCCGGTTAACACGTTGACTGCTGAAAATCATGCAATATTGGTTACCATATGCTGAAAACAAATTTTATTGGTTTTACTTACATTTAGGTGTGTTATGACAGAAAAACATCTAGGAAGACCATCCGGTAGAAATAAATTGGATTTTCGGCCATTTTAATTTGCGTCCACCATCGTGGACGCGCCGCAACTGGGGACGTCTTTCCACGCGATCAGTCACTAACTAATTTTTCAGTTTTGCACAAAACTTTGCTAATTGTTTAGATTTAACACAAGGATAGTAAAACCATTGTAAAATGTAAAAAAAACTTGTAAATTACTACGTAAAACCGCACCAGCCCACCCGAAAGTTGATCGTTTACCATTGTGGCGCATTGGCCTCGTAGTCAGGGTCATTGTCCTCCCCATTGTCGGTGTCGTACCCCCGGTCTAGATCCTGTTCATCTAGGTTTTCGTCGTATTACCTTCCTTCAGGCACTAAATTAAAACAACTTGGGCTAGGAGGCAAATCCTTTTTGATAAAAACTAATGTAAACACTATTTACAAACAAACAAAGTTTATATAAACATATGTTACTACGGAAACGCAAAAACCGAAAACGGCGTTGACAAAAATTGATGAAAACAATCTCCCCACATGCGCAATAACAGCCATTCACACCGCACGAATGCTGGTGGAACACTGACGTCGCTTAGCAACAGCAAATTTGCGTCCACCATGGTTGACGCACGCACCTGGCGCCGCCCCCCTGCGTCAACGATCGTGGACGCTCGCCGCCAATGTGTTAAGGGAGTCTCTACTGTAATCAGTTATTTAGTTTTTATTCAATTTTAAAAAAGAGTCTATTGTTTAGTCTCTTCCAACATTCATCAAAACAGATTTGCCATATAAGATCCTGGTTTAAATTGGTCTTCAATCTATTTTTAACAATTTTCAATTTAGCTTGGTGTTATAAGCTTGGTATCTATATTTAATACGCTAAGGGTTTTTTGGTGTAGAGAACTCCTCCTACAATTATCAAACAATTTTCAAGGGGAGGGTCCCTTAGCTCCGAATCCCTTAGCTCCGATGAGCGTTAATTTTCTCAGTTCTCCGACAACAGCGATCACTCAGAGCCCCGAAAACTGCTGTTTGTCTGTCCTAAATACACTTTCCCGCAGTTCCGATGCATTCGGTTGAAATCCCTTAGCTCCGATAGTGTAAATCACTCATAGCTCCGAGAGAATGAACGCGATGCGTAGGAGAGGCGAGTTGTAGTAAGTAGAGGCGGTAGTAGAAGGGGCGGCCGCCGCTCATGGCCTCTCCCCCCAACTCCACCGTTATCCCCTCTCCAGCCATCTGCGCTCCGCTCCGCGCCGCTTGGCCCATGGCCGGTTCTTGCTCAGCGGTGTGTTGCGGTGTGTCTACCGTTCCAATGTAGATTGAAGGAGTTGCGGGGAAAGAGTGCCAAACTCTATTGACACACCGTAAAAGCGTCGTGTTCTTAAGCTAGGTTTACACGTGAGAAATTTTCACTCTCGGAGAGTTAGTTAGTTACTCTCATAAAAATCTCAGACAGTTGTTAATAGTACTTGCATAAAACAGTCTGGGATAACTATCTTGGAAAATTCGCTGGTTGTGTAAACAGCTCGGCGAGTACTTTCTGAGAGAACGAAACTCTCTGAGAGTGAGTACTGTACATGTAAAATGTTGTGTTTTGAGAACCAATCTTAATAATATTCTCTTTAAAAGAAAGTAAAGATTAAAAAATAATTGAACTTAACTTCCATCTTACTGTGTTGTAATACTTCACACAACCTTTTTACCATTACAGTAATTTATTAAAATTGCAATAAAACATTGTCCCACATTACACAAAAATAAAATTTAATATTACCTACATATAATATTGAATATATAAATATGTAACTAAAAATTTAGTGGAAACTGATATAAATTTTGGATTCAGCGATACCAGTCTATAAGTATGGTTCAATGTTTCAATGTCAGCGGTACCAGGCTATGGTTCAAAAACAAAATAACAGCCCCTTGAAAGAAAAATACCATCGGACATTACTTGTGTATTGTGGGAAGGGGTTGATAACCTAATCTGTAAATAACAGTATTTTCCGAGCGATACCGCGTTTAAAGCTATTTTTACACGTGAGTTTTTCACACGACTATACAAACTGACATTCTCGTGGCTTACACCTGAGTAACAAGTGTTGCGTTAATTCTATGTTCTGGTGGTAATTTAGCGGTAATCATTTCAATGAGTATATCAAGGTTAATAGAGCAATTGTATTACTATAGTAGGATTCACAAAAATAGTCTGATGAGAGTCGATACATTGTTGCCAAATTTATTCTAAACACATTTTTACACTGTATAACACATGGTAAACATAACCACAAATGACAAAATTGCAGGGCGAGAGGGGGTGAGGGGGGACTCAGCTGTTTAAATTTCCATCGGTCTATTTTCGTGCATCTTACTATAGTTACTGTGCTGATTGAGCAGATTTTTTACGTTAAAATTGATTTGTGGAGAGACATACAAATTTTATTCTTTGTTCACTTTTGGTGTAAGTGTAGGCCTAATTACCAAATGTTTCATTGAATATTGGTTTAAAGTCTTTTTAAGTTATTAAGTGTGGATAGATTTCCTATGACAATTTTAAAATACGTTTTAGTACATTCTAAAAGTATCCTAAATGCATTTCATGGCGAGGTATTATACATAAAGTTTAATATGTATTTTTTTCGACCAGAGATAAAACGATCTATTCTCTAAGAATATGTATGACCTAAATCATATGGGTGTAATTCGAATTTTAGGAATTAAATCTTATTGTATTAATGAAGTAATTATTTGGAATAATTTGAACTACAGAGTCGTGTTTGTTGGTTATTAATAACTATCGGCTATCACTCGGCTGAAGACTTTCCGAAGGAATTCGGTATCCTCCCCCCTTAACACCATAGGAATGAGTAGGCCTACCTATATAGGTTTGCTGCGATGGTGGTACAGTATTGTTAATTACCCAACAGTTTCGTACCGAACATAGTCCTGGGCTTAAGTGTTACCATGGCTACTTCTGTAATAGCGTAGTCTATTCCATACAGGGAAATTCGCTAAGAACCATAGCTGCATCGTATAGGCTAATATGTAGGCTATGAAATTTAAAGTCTGGTTGAACTTTTTCTTAGACTGTGTCTTCGCCTATACGAAAGTAGGCTGTATAGGCCCCTAAACCACAGAAATAACATATATGCCGGTAAGTTGAAAGAAAAAAGTACACACATTTATAAGCAAATGTCACCACGTGAGTTGAAAAGAGTTCATCGTAGGTCTAATTCAGTATATTTTGAACTAGGCCTAATTTTTTAATTCTACGTCTAATCGATGTTGTGGAAATGAATGCATAATTTACAACTAAAGTTAAATAAGGTTACTGCCTAATTACCTGGTTAACAATCATTACGTTTGTTGGAAAAAGAACAGAAGAAAATGCATAATTCCTAAATTGTAAACAATATATGTACTGCGATTAATTCCCAAACATAAAACCATGATAAATCCTTGCACGTGAGAGCTGGACTACGTGTTCTAGCATCCACGTGAATGAGACCTAGTAGTACGGCGTACGGTGGAGGGGGAAAGTGAACCTTGACATTTGACACCTTCCAGTCTCAAGCTGCTTTCTGATTGGTCCGTCTTTCCAGTGGTCTATTAACAGGCAACTGAGAACTGCTAATCCTATATGGGAAATTCTACATCACTTCTCCTGCAACCCTTGAGACGTTCGGACGCTCAAGCTGTTTTTCACTGTTGTATTTTTCTATTACTTCTGCTTCAACTTTATTAACTATTTTTAAATTTTACTAATTCTCTTTCAAACTTAAGTAATTCTATTTAAATTTTATTAATTCGTTTCAAATTGTAGTATTTCTCTTTAAATTTTTTTAGTCGTATTTTACTTATTTATTTGCTATGGAGGCGCTTGAAAGTGACCGGGGTTGGAGTCACTTACTTCAGATGCTACGACCACGGGTGTCAGAGTTGGGCAACCGTCCTACCCAATGGTCACGTGTCGTCGGTGTCCCCTCAAGGCAAGAAATGGTATTGGGAAATATTTATTTAATCAGATGCCAACTGGACTTGTCACCCGACCGTACTGTGGCATTTATTTGATTTCCACCCACATTTCGGTTCAACAACTTGCATCACAAACTTGCAGGCACTCCGAAAAGTCCATTAACCACTTTTTACGGATGGCGCCACGGCCTACCGAATCACGTCGCCATGCGTCGTCGTTCCGCTTCACTGCCTCTCGTCTGCCGCCGACCTTTGTATTCGGCTAATCAACTGATTGTCCTGTGCCTTATCCTTTTCGGCCAGACTGTCTGTCTTATCTGTACTTTGGTATTATGTTATGGTTGAGACATGTTTTGTTGAATCTTATTTCTTCTATGTGTTAATGAGTTTTAGTTTTGTGTTGCGATACTTGTGTGTCACAGAAGCCTTCCAGTCTCAATAAGGGGTCTCAATAATATAATAATAAAATAAGGTGTCTCATATTTGCTGAAGGTATAGTATTCATTGTGACCCTGGATTGGAATATATTATAATGAAATAAAATTACGTTATCCAATCAATGGTTATCAAAAGACAACATGTTTCGTTCCTTAGAACTTCTTCAGGTCTATAGTATGCAACTACCAAATAATCAAATGTATTATTACATTGTGGTTTGTCAAATGATTCAATAAAAGGTTGTCCCAGTCATTAAAACTAAAAGTTGTCATAGTGATAAAATTAGTAAAACAGAATAAAACTGATTAAAATTGAACTTGGGCTGGCCAGCACCTCACTCTTATCACAAACTAGATAAAACTGATTCATTGAAGGTGTTGTCTTCTTCTTCTTATTATTATTATTATTATTTTCTCCAATGCTGTCTATTTTTATGTTCTTCTTACTTTCACTTTAGATTTCTTTTCATTTTTGTTTGTCTATGTATGTATCAAATATAATATTTGATTTGACAGAAGTTTGATCGTTGAGGATGTTGTTGGGATCAGTCTTTTTTGCTTTGTAGATGGTGAATTCTTCTTTTACATCGAGTTTAAAGCTTTTTGGTAAAATCTCAATTATTTCCATATTTTTCTCGATTGATGTATAGCTGTGGCGTTCTGATACTAAATGTTCTGCATACTAGGATTGTTGGTGGTGAAGTCTCTTAGGTAGCCTATGTGTTCTTTAAATCTTTGGTTGAATGATCTTCCAGTTTAACCGATGTAATATTTTGGACAGTCGTCACATTTAATTTTGTACCTATTTAATTTTTGAAATTTTTGTGCAAAACTCTGGGTCGGTTATTATAGTTTTCAATCAAAACTTAAACGAGATAATTGGAGCTACATATTAAAATACAATTATAACAACCTTTTTAAAATTGACCCTAGAGTTTTTTTTATTATCCTTTTGCAACTAAGGTCGTGAAATTTTTACAACACTCAGTGTATTTTTTACAATCAAACATAAGCAATAGATATTGTTTACCTAATCACTCACATTTATATCCCTAAGGAATAACTAATTCATAATTTAAAGTAAAACCACGCAAAACCATTTTGCTGTTTGCGACAAATAATCAATTGTTACTAAGATAAATTCGACTGACTGGCCAAACATTTGTAAAGAATTGTTAAAACAAAAAAATAAATAAAAATAAAAAATAACAATCGAATTGTTAATTTTTATTGCCAAGTGGAAATTTTAAATTTTGTTAAGTGGAAAAATATATTGCATACAAAATAAAGTTTTATTTAGAATTGATAGACTTTTTCCAGAAACTAAACATTTTCATTTAACCGTGAATACTAATTTTTTACACATTAACAATCAAAGAGGTATACAGAGTTGTAGAGAAAGAAATACACGTTGAGTAAATATGGAAACATTATATTTATATCACACAAAATTAATAAAGACTTAAAAAAAATTAAGAACTAAATAAAAAAACATTTACAATGTTGAAAAAATCTTAAAGAAATCGATGCACATCCCCCGGCAAAACGGACAACGGTTGTTCCTACCGTTGTCCATTTATGCGATCACCGCTGCGCAGTTGTCACAGACACAGAGGTGACCGCAAGGGATGGCTGCATTGGTGGCCGGCCCATCTAAACAGACCTATCGCGCCACTTGCGTCAGCAACAGTAATAACAATGTCGGTAATGTAGTTCAACTAGCTCACTTTACTTCCGCCAAGTTTGAAGATTAGTTCTCGTAGACCTATTTATTTCACTACACAATCTACACCCCTGCGAACTTCTCCAACCATCTTAGCTTGTTCAATCAAGTGTGAATTTCAATTTGAATTGTGTGAAAATCGTTAGGAATGATGTACACCCTTTTTAAGAAATACAAAACTAATTTATAATATTAACCAATTGTGCCTTTATAGGTAAAGCGGTCTATCCACAGAGAGTAATTTCAAATACAAGCCCTCACTTTAAATATTTTTTTTAGTTTCACACGGTTTTTAAGAAAACTTTACAATTTGATCTTGTACGCGTAATTTTAGCAGTTTAGGGAATATTTGCGGTTGAAATTTAGATTTTCCTCATTAGAATAACACGGAACAAATTTACAATTTTTCACTGAGCATATTAGGTTAAGCAAAAATGTCTCGGCAAAAAATGTCTTAGACTCTTTTAAATGCGTTTCTAACAAAATTTTCCAGTTTGGTCCAAAATGTTTTTTATTAAATTAATAAAATGACGGAAATTAATGAACATGTATTTAAATGTTTAGTAAAACTAATCACATAATAATTGATGTTTTATGATGGTACATTATTTTATATGAGGTTCTTAGACATTTATTTGTTTGTTGGTAAGTTATGTCATATGTAAAATGTTCAGATTTTACTGATGTTTTTTAGATGTTCAAAATGATTTTAAGATGTTCAATTTTACTCCGTGAAAACATTGATTTTGCATTAAAATCAATGCAAATTAAGGCCGTTTTAACAGCAAAGTCAATGTTTGCACAGAGTAAAATCGCAATAACTCCGTTATTTGCTGTTAGCTCCTTACAAACTTGGTACCATTGGTTAGATAATTACATTTGTCAACTTTTTTGTGTCTTGTAAAATTTTTATAAAATTTACAGATTTTGAGATATTTGAGTTTGAAAATTTGAAATGGCCGCCATTTTGAAAATATACAGTGGGAAAAAATAATTGTTTTCCTGATAATGTACATTGGTATGATTAAGATTCATACCAAATATGATTTTAATAGAACCATCCGTTAAGGAAATAAAAATTATCAAGTGAAAAAAAAAATAAAATAGCGGCTGTGTGAGTAACTAAAGACTTCCGGACAATTTAAATATGATATTTTGATATGTTTTTAACCCAGAAACAATGCCCTGAAATATTGGTAGGGAGTTCTGAAACACCCTGTATATCTTTGATTTGCCATATCGTGTTACAGAACGAATGGAAAGAATAAATATTTTTGGTATAACAATACATCCTACTACTTGCCGTACTACAAGTAATATTTTTTACATTCCTTAGAATCTCCAGTTTTGACTATTTTCAATTGAAATCTAACAAAGAGGACAAATATATTGTTAACACATAAAATACTTACATAAAAATTGCTAAAATTTAGTACCTCTACGCTTACAATAATAAGAAAGGATAGTTTCTATTTATTTCACTTATAAATATAATAATAAACAATACAAATTAAGGTTGTATTATATCAAGCATCATTTATAAATTGTTGTTTAACTTATTTATATATTTAAGCTCCTAATCTTTGAGCTAATGACTTGAAGAGCCAACTTTTTAAAGAACCTGTAAGGCAAATAAATAAATACATAATGAACATATAACATTGGTATGTATATAATTACAATTTATTTCACTTGTAAATGGTCATATTTCTTGCTTCTGTAACTTAACAGTTTTGAAAACACACTACATTTGATAAAGAGAAGGAAATATAAATAATTAATACAAATACACTGTGTATGCACACGCTCCTACACTGGAGTAACAAGTTTATTCTGTGTGTGTAGGGAAATTATGATAAGGTTTCTGCTACAGGAAGACTTCACATAGCCTACCGATAATAAGATTCAACTGATTGACAACGTAAATTACTCCAAAAACTTACTTGCGTCCGCCCGTAAATGACTGTTATAAGTTACAAAAAGTTATATAGGCCTATTCACTAGTTGCTTGGGGGTGAAAAACAATCTGTGAAATTCGCCGTAAAAATGTGCTGTAATGACACAAACGAGGAAAACTTTCGACAACATTATCACATTCAACTATAGAATGAGGAATGGATATTTAATAAGAAGTTCAAATTTTGAGGATTTGGGGATATTGATTGATACAAAAATTTCATTTGGGGACCATATACTGTCACTGTCACTTTGTAAGTCAGCATATTCAATATTGGGTTTGATTAAACATTCAATCACTTTTTTACTCAATCCAAATTAGCTAACACTTTTGTTACGTACGACGTAATAATAACTTAATAGTTATTATTATTATTATAAAAATATAAAAAAATAAAAAAAAACACTCTGTTTATGGCTGCATCACATCTGGTAAAAAGGTAAAAATTGTACTAGGCGGAACTCTAAATAACAAAAACAACTACTCTAAATAACAAAACCACCCTTTGTTTTAGGTATATCGAAGCGTAATTTCCCAGGTTTGTTTACGAGGTGATTGCTTTCTGTAGTCTTGTATCTGATTTTTTACTAAGGGTGTTATAATATCTCATAAGTTCTATATCTATCTATAAGTTCATCAAACTTTAGTAAAGGCATTCGCATCAAACTATGAAAATCAGGATATTCCACTCTCAACTTAATAGCGTACAGATGAAGCTCCAAGTTCCTCTCTTTGAAAAAATCAGGGTCTCACCCACCATCTCCTCTGTCTCCCACTAACCATTTTCTTACACAACTCGAAAATTGTATTTCTTGTATTTTTTTCTTTGAAATACCTCTGGAGGACATTTTAAAATCTTGTTATTCCTTTTTATTGTTAAAACAAAAGTTAACCGAGCCTTGCTCGTTGGTTTTAATTCAGTTCTGATACAGTGTCACGGTAATAGAGCTATTGAATTTCTCCAAACAACCAACTATATACCTCTTCACAGTTAACACACTCATCACAAGAGCTAGTGGAAGCTAGCTTGCTGTTGGCTAGTCGCTAGTCAATCCAAAAATAAATTTTGTAAACAAATAACAATTTATTTAATTCATAAGTATATTTATATTTAATTTATAAGTAAGCAATAAGTGATTTAAAAAAGTAACTAAGTACTAAGTAATATTTTGTATTAAAATATTTGAAGAAGGACGAACGGCTACCGAATTTCTACCGAAGAAATGCAGAAAAAGAAGCGTGAGCTAGGCTAAACTCCTCTAACGCTATCAGACACGTGGTGAGCGGCATCGTGGCTCGATCACCTACGCCGTCGCTGCATCACGGACGGAGAAAGGTTCTTGTATGCGCGTGCGAGCGACGCTGACCCGCCGTGCCGCGCCACCAATGCCGCCATCTTGCCTTGGCAGCGTATCCATGTGGTGGTGGGAGAGGCGGAGGAGAAGAGCGGGCGTGAGGAGAGTGAGGGGTGTAGGGGAGATGAGTAGGAGGGAGGGGGGATATCCATTCATCGGAGAACTGGGAATCGGAGCTAAGAGAATATTCTTGTTTAAAATATTAGATTTCAGAACAACAGCAATAGTCCCAGTTCTCCGATGAATTAGCGAGAGAATATCAATTGTCCGAAAGTATTCGGAAAATTGGGACTCAACACGCTATCGGACAACTGGGATATTTACATCATCGGAGCTAAGGGATTCGGAGCTAAGGGACCCCACGTTTTCAAGTTTTTGGTGTTGTTGGATAGGGCTTGGTCTGTAGTTGTTTCCGCCAAAAACTAATGAGAATCAGACTTAAAATAAGGGCACTATTCACATATTAAAATTTTCCCATGAGAATAACATTGAGATTGGTTTGAGCATTTTAATCATCTGTTAACGTACAGCTGTAGTTTTTGGTGATCACTGATATTCACAATATTGGATTGGTCAAATGTCATTGATTTAGAACTAAATGTAACTTTTGTATCGTATCAAAATAAATTACTCAAAGTCGAGCAACACATGCACTAGTAGATTTAGAAATACCCCCGATTGAGATAAATCATACACAATGTACAATACACATGACAAAAGTCCAAAACATCGTACATTCGCTGAGCATTTCGGCATTATACTTCCTCTTTAAGTTCATTAACCCTGTGTTCATCTTATTATTTACCTCTTCATCCATAAGTTCCTCTATAATTTGTTTCCTTTCAGTTTCTTTGTTATGGTGATAGGGGACAACACTGTGACAGAGGTCGGCAAACTGTTTAACCTCAACAATTAGAAAAACGTTTTTTCAATTTTACAGAGCTCCAAAATTGTGTTTAAAGGGTTTGGAAAAAGCTCTTCTTGACATCGTCAAACCTTTTTGGGTGTCGCTTTACCCAGTAAATTTTCATTAGGCTTACAACTAAAACGATCTTCTATACTGTTCCTGACACCACATAGAACATTAACACGTTCGCTACCAGCTGCCGCATATATGCGGCGGTCAGGCCAATCTCACAGCCCACCAAAATAATCATGGACTTCCCTGTAGACCGGCCCTTGCGGTCGTGACTTACGCCACAGACCACGAATAGAAACCGTCCAAAATTAGTTTTCACAATTCAAAATATCTTAATTTCATTAAATAAAAATACATATACAATATCCTCTTCATTTTTATTAACTTTTTGAGCGCCACACATTTGCGGCGCATGGTCAAAGACTAAGTGACGCATGTTAGCATCGGCACTAATATAACCTTATTTTTAGTCATAACCTTTGAAAAACAGAAAATAAAATACGACTTATACATAAAAACATTGTATTGAAATATTTAGTTTACAAAAAGAGTTGTTTACAATTCATTTACGTAGTATAATTATGATGTTTTACAAGTTTACAAAATGCAAATGTTTATACATTTTTCTTGCACATTAAACTTTTTTCCATGTTTCATATAAGAGATTTGATGAATATTTGTGTAAAGATATATATTAAATACGTTAAAAAATGTTATTTTCAAAAATACATTAAACAAAAATGTATGTAAAACATTTTAGTGACGTCAGTGATCAATTTAGCCGCAGACCAAGCGCCGCACATATGCGGCGGACTATCCCGTAGACCGTGCCTAAACTGTCTGACCATTAAAATAGACCGCACTGAAGAAATTTCGTATTTCGTATCATGGAACCATCGCCGCAGATGTGCGTCGTCAGTCTATTTTAATGAGCCCAGCCGCCGCAGATATGCGGCGATGGGCTCTGAGTAGAACTCACCCGCCGCAAAATTGCGGCGGCGGGCTGTGGTTGCGATTTTTTTTTAACATTGTGGTAGCGAACGTGTTAAAGTATATTAGCTTGAACCTATTTACTGTACTTAGTCCCACAGCTTTGTCTTTTTCATTTTCCCCAGCCATATCTTTTTTTTACTTTATTCTTAAAAAAAACCAGTTTTATTTGTCGATTTTTGTCCTCAAAATAACTATGTGTTTTGCAGCGCATTCGTTTGCTTTACACAAATTGGAAACGTTCATGATCATTACTTTGTTTGTCGGTGATTTGTTCAAGTAAGTTCCCTCTAAAATGTCATGCCTTTGAGTAGTCGATATTTTTTGTTTGTAAGTACTTTGAAATAAGGGATGTGACAAAAAATATATCTAGTAAAGAAAATTATATAAAAATGTTGTCAAACTTGCTTTGGGATAAAAATAATTTATTAGATATGCCAACAACATTTGTTATATCCGTAATTTGTTTGGAATATTTGGGGAGCTGGGGGCCCTCGGTGGTCGCCGACCAGCCGACCTGGCCAGACCACCGCTGGATAAACAGTAATGTATAGTACCTAATCAAAGTACCTTGGGCCTTTTTTTGGGAATTAATTATTACTTTTCATGTGCAGTCAAGAAACTGCACAGTTGATTAGCGGATGTTTACTTCCTGCAATTCCTCCTATTCCCATGCAACTGCACAATAAACTGCTTTAAACATACAGATATAGATTATAAAGAAGTACTTGGGGATACAAAATGTGATACATTCATGTACTGTGGGCTTAAGGACTAACAAAGTGAAGGCACTGAAATGCAAATTTAAATTTTTCTCTGATAATAAATTTAGATTATCTGTTCTGGTACGGATTTCCAATGTGTCCAAGTCTTATGAATAAGAGTGTACTGTACATATAAAAAAATAATTGTTCATATTTGTACTTTAATTACATGTAAAAGTAAAAATTAAGCTATTTAGGCCTATTTAGTTTGCATTAATTTAATTCCAAATTTATCTGCAAGGAAAAAAATTGTCTTCAAAATGCTGCATTAAAAATTAAGTCTAATTTTAATAGCCCTATTATTGTGTACTATTTTTTTATGATTATCTACAATAAACCCCATAGTAACATCAGATTAACTCAATATTGCCAACAATAAATATAAATAAGTTTATATTTTCACTGGTATGTCAATTGCTGTAAACAATAATTTGTTTACCTACTCGCTTTAAAAATGATTACAGAGGACCAGACCAAGTTTTATCCGTTCTTCTTCCGGCCAAACTATCAGATATTGGAGGACGGATGGACTGTGTTTCGGCCGGAGTTGGAGTTTAGCAAACTGTTGCAAGGTGACGAATGGAGACTAACCTACGTCAACTCTGAATTCCAGGTAACTTTTACTTGATTTTTCA
This sequence comes from Neoaliturus tenellus, assembly GCA_030545055.2. Classification (NCBI taxonomy): domain Eukaryota; kingdom Metazoa; phylum Arthropoda; class Insecta; order Hemiptera; family Cicadellidae; genus Neoaliturus; species Neoaliturus tenellus. The sequence continues at coordinate 83,894,119 of CM061532.1, forward strand.
CACAGAGAACTGATTTACTGAAACAAATTGTAAACGGCTGACCATTAACCAGAAATAATTAAAGTATAAAATGAAATAAACAATAACCAAAACCAGATAATGGACAAGGCAAAATATTATTGGTGGCTGAGAGGAGGGGTTTGGTGGTGGGGAAGGAGCCAAGGCAATGAAGCCCCATCGTAATTGGTTTATGATTTAAGGTTTTTGTTTCAAGGCCATAGGTTTTGGGATGTCCTGCTATTCCTAACTAAATGGACTTTATTTGGTTTTGCAAATTTTTAGAATCAGTGGCATAACTGCCGGGCCCGCAGACTCAGAGACGTAGCCCAGTGGGGAGGTCTGGGGGTCCGAACCCCTCCCCGCTTTCAGTAGTATATTTTGCCAAAACGTATGCAGAATATACAAATTTAATTGTATTATAAATACCTTTTATGTGATCATCACCGAAACTTTTTTAGCCAAATATTTTGAAAACGGAATACATTTTGAATAATTTTATAATCTAAAAAAACGTCAGCTTCCAAATACTAATTTCTCTGCTGTGGAACCACCAAGACCCAGTACTATTTCCGGTCTCTATTAACAGAGATTTGATTCATGGGACAACTCTAGGAAATAGTAGGTTGTATTTGGATCATCTATTGTTATGATATCTCCTACCACCAACCCCCTATCCACCAACCTATCCAATGCACTTTTCTCAGAACTCAATTTTTCTGTGTTAATGTGTTCCAGACTTATTGGTATATGCGTTTATCACAAGGGATGAATAGCCAAGGTAGAACTCAACACATCTCAAATATGGGACAATTTAAGTAATTTATTTCTTCAAAAGATAAGTGAAAGTAACTCGAGCAGCTTTATTATGCAAGGAATCCTTTTGAAACCCCGGAGGCAATGAACCATTAAAATATTAAATTGTTAAAACCTCTCATACATACAAAAATACCTTAGTTGTATTAGAGTATAGGATATTCTTATTATATATATGAAAAGATGCGTAATTTGAGTACTGGTACCCATATGACATAGGTACTTTATGAAAATATTAATGTTATGGCTGGTTTCTAAATGATAATCATTTATTTTATTTATCATCTTATTTTTAATGGCAAATTTTTTAAATGCATGATTTAAGAATCATTTTTGAGTAGGATACCTTCACTTTTGAAGTAATTTCCCCAAATTTCAATTCTGTTAAGCTTAAGTTGAAATTTTATGATGATAAGTTATTACATTTCTATTACGATTGAAAAAGAGGAAATTAATATGCCAAAGTTCAACTTATCTCTAACGACTTTAATTTTCAGTTTATTGGATTTTTTCAATACTACTGTACCAGTTTTTTTTATAATTATCATTGATGTTCGTCATATCACTCATCGTGTGTAACAGAATCTTAAACACCATTGATTATTTGTGCTGTGAAAATATTAACTCTCAAATATTGTCTAATTCTAATTATTTTGTTTTCAAACATTAATTTTTATGCAATTACCCTGTTTTTGGTTGTTTTGGTTTGTTTTTTTGGAATGTTTTTGCAGCACTGTATATCCAGCTGAATATTTACAACATCGATTGCAACGCCTCTGGGGTGGAGACACAAACCTTCAAACTTTTTGTTTCAAACAAAATGCATTGAATGAGAAGGCCTTTTACACAAGTATATATTACACAATGCAAATATCGATGAAATATTGTAATATAAAGCTTGTCGATGATAGTCAAATCATTAGTGATGGAGTCACATGTACTTATTGTAAATTATGTAGAAAATATCAATGAAAGGGATTTTATGTGTTCTTAATTCAAGAAAAAATCAGTTTTTTAATGAAAGAAAGTGTTGAAATGATGTAATAGGCAGATTTTCGGAACATCGAGGCTCATTGTAATTTTAATATTTTTGTAAATTAAGTAACTAAATAACCTTGAATAATATATTTCAATAGGTAATAATTACAGTCAAAAGCTCATAATATTTTATAGAAATGGCCCTATTTGACTGTAAAGTGAAAAGTATTAAGTTCAAAGAAACATTTTACTGTCATGGACTCAAGGACCTTGTTATCTTGTTTGGGGGTTGTTGCTAACACATTAAAATCTGATTATGGATTATGATAATAGAGAAGTACTTTCTCATAAATAAAACTAAGCATGATTTGTCATTTCAATGTCATGTGGTTGCCAGGTGTGCCCCACATACCCGCGGGCTGTGATCGTGCCTAAGAGTGTGGACGATGAGATGATCGTCGCAGCTGCCAAGTTCCGAGATGGTGGCCGCTTCCCTGTACTCAGCTATAGGCATGACAAAGGGGTAAGCCATGTTTCCCAAGAGAAGACTTGGTTTTGTGATTCTCATAGATACCGTACTTCAAATTTCTAAAAGGAACTTGGACAATGGCTTATAAATTTTACTCAAGGTACAGCGACAACTCTCCTTAAGTGTACAAGAATTGTCCAGGAAATTTAAGTTTTGAGTTTATAAGACACCCTGTGGTAAAAAATACACCAGGCGAACCTGGAGAAGTTTGTGGGACATATTTGTAATATTCAAATACTGAGAGTCTCGAGTTAACTGTACTAATAACAGTGATATTTTCCATGTTAAATTTAATGTTAATTTAATTTAAATGTCATAATATTAATAATGATAATCTATATATATAATTCCGTAAGCGAATCGGTCCCCACGAAATATCTCGAGTTAGAAGAAAGATAGGGTAAAGTATGATGGCTCATTTTAAAGCCTGAGGGCCAAGGACGCAAGGAAAAATGCCAGAACTATCAAAAGTTACCTGGGCTTCGCCCCATTGGACCTTAAAGTTCCAATGTTAATCTAATAGGAAGAAGATTTTTAGATCTACACATGTGTTTATGCAGATGTTACAGTTTTTTATAATAAACTCAGCTGGTTATTAAGCAGATATTTTGAGTTAAAATAACCTCATAGTATATAACTTTTTAAAATTGTAAATGCACTATAAAAAAGGAGAACACTAATAGTCATGAACGGATTATGGATCCACAGGAGATTTCATCTTTGTGACCCCATCTATGTCATTAAGGAAATAGGAAAAGAATGATTAATATATATAGCATAAAAAATATAAAAAATAAAAAAGGTTAAGTTATATTACATGCGGCATGGTTGATATAATGATTAATTGTCTTTACTCATGAATGTCGTTTAGTTATTACGTTACTGCTTTCTAAATTGATTATTTATAGATAGAGTCGAAGAATTGAATCTTTTTGTCGAGTGTTTATTTATTTTTGACTAAATCATTATATGTAAACTGCTAACGTTAGATAACCTCCATATGATAAATATTTTGTTTAGGTTTTATCCATTCTCTGCTTTTTTTTCTTTACGTAGGTCATAGGGAAACGCCCGTTAACGCATGAAGACGGGGAGTTTTTTTATGTAAATGATAGTGTGCGAAACCTAACAATATATCAATTAGTGTTCTACTTCATTGACGAACAGACAAAATAGACTACAATCAATGTATGAGGGACGTCGGTGGCACGGAGCGTAAGGAGGCATGGGGGTACGAGAGAGACATGGAAGAAATAGGGGAAATGGCAGGGGACACAGGAGGGCACGGAGGTACGGGAAGGGACGGCGGGGATGGCAGCAAGGGACCACGGGGAGTACAGGGGAGTTCGGGGAAATGGGGGCACGAAGGGTGTCGGTGGCACTTGAGACAGGGGGCATGAGGGGCTCGGTGGAGGCAAGGACTACATAGGGGCACAGGGAGAAACGGCGAGCATGAGGGTACAAAAGCATGGAGGGTGCGGAAGCATAAAGGCCACTCTGAGGAGGCATGGGGATGCACTGGGGCACGTGGCGGTGGGGGTGATGGGGCACAAGAAGCATTAGGGGTGTCGGTGGCAAAAGGGGTAGATGGGTATGGGGGACACGGTTGCCACGGGGAGCAACGTTGGGCATGGGGGTACGGAAACATAGGGTGCCCGGGGGCACGTGGCGGAGCGGGAGTTGAAAGGCACAATGGACAATAGGGGCATCGGTGGCACGAGGCACGGGGGGCAGATGGACACTGGGGAGGCTTAGGGGACATAGAGAGCATGGGGACCACGGAGAAGAATGGTGGGCAATTGGGCAAGGGAGCGCCCTGTGCCAAGGGGGGGGGGGGGGGTTAAACAACTGGGTGCGGGGACATGGGGCATGAGGGTTGTCGGGGCACTTGGGTTAGGAGGGCATGGGGATATAGGTTGCATGAGGAGGAATGGTATGGATGCATGGGAATGGGGGCACAAGGGGTGGGGCCTACTAGAGGCGTCGGTCTCACGGAAGTTGGTTGGGCATAGGGGCATTGGGGAGGAATGAGGAACATAGAGGGCACGGGGGCCACGGGGATGAACTGTGGGCATGTGGGCAAGAGAGAATGAAGGGTACAGGGTTACGAGGGGGCAAGGGGGTACAGGGTCATGGTTCATACTCGGGCCCCGGAGCATAGGAGGTACAGGAAACACGGACCAGGAGAGGTGAACGGGAGCACGGGGAGGCATGGGATCACGGCAAGTGTGGGAGGATGGGGGGCTTAGGGGTCCAGGATGAAGGTTTGCACAGTATTAATGGGCTTATTTAGTATTGAACTATATTATTTATTTGAGTTACAAACTCATCATGAACATGTTTAAGGTTAAAACTATTTTTAACTGTAATAAAATAAGGTTGTATAATACCTTTTACTATGTTTGGTAGCATAATAGTGCAATAATTTTTTCCTTTTTTCCACAAAATAGAGTACAGTGGAAATTATTAGTAAATTACTGATTTGATACCGCCAAAAAGTTTCATCAAAATTATTAAATATTTTATTAGGAAACCCAAACGTGCAAATTCACACTACAGCTAGAGAAAAATACAGTAGGTCTAATACTGCAAGGAGGTGTGATAAATTGAAACTTATTTTTTTAGAAATCACCATTTTTATTTTTAGGGGCCATTGCCCCTATACTCCACTAGTAATAATTAATAGTTATTAAAGTATTAAAATGACATTATTTTAAAAAAAGGCTTTAAAATGCTACAAGATGCTCTGCTGCGTTAAAAACTTGTATGCCTAAAGTGTGGTTATCAAAACAATAACAAACTTCTCACAGCTGACTATCAAAAAAGCTATAAATTTTAACTGTATTTTATCCTTCTTGAAGCTTTAAAGGGCTCTAGGACTTAACCTCCATGATGATCATACATTTTAAGGGAATTTTGCTAATCAACCCATCATTACCATTACCCATCATGTGACATACAAATCATGAATAACGTTCAGTAGTTACTGAGAACTGAATTTCAATTGTATATTGTGAATTTGTCATATGGTTGTGCACAGAGTGTGCTGATGCGGAGCTCACAGCCACTGACGGGGCCAAGTTCGCGTCGCTGCCGTGAGGACGAGCAGCTGCTGAAGGCTGTCATAGGAGCCAGCAACCGCGGCTACATTGTGGACACGCGCACCTCGGCCGTCGCGCAGGCTGCCAAGGTACTGTACGTTGAACAGATACACTTGCGCACTAGGTACACAGTGGAGATTAAAACAGTATTTTCACATCAAAGCCTAAAAGTGGGGTTTTGCTGTTTAAAGAGCGTGTTTTGTATCTGAAATTAACTTGTTAAATCTCTTGACCAAAGTGTGAACATTATTTTTTACCACGAAATAACTTTACTAGTTCATACTACAATCACGGACTAAAAGTAGATCTTCAATAAACCAAACATCAATAATAAAATGTTCTGAGTCTGTTATTTTTTCCAGTGTTTCAAGCAAACATGAAGCACTGGCTATAAATATATCCACTGTATTTTAGTTCTAGAGCAACAAAACTCTACTTTCGGTATTTGTTAGTGCCTTAAAGTGAACACAATCTGATTCTCATATAAAATAACTTTATTATTATATATACACATGGATATGTATATGTTGTATCATAAAAGGTCCAACAGTTGTGTCCATTTTATTTTATGTTCATTTACTATGGAAATGTTCAATTCAGTAATAGTAATAGTGGAGTGGCTTTAAAAAATATTTATTGAGGGTGAATTAAATAAATTTTTGGATCTACTATAAAATCTATACAGGGTGTTTCAGAACTCCCTACCAATATTTTAGGGCATTGTTCCTGGGTTAAAAACATATCTAAATATCATATTTAAATTGTCCGGAAGTCTTAAGTTACTCACACAGCCGCCATTTTGTTTTTTACACATAATAATTTTTATTTCCGTAACGGATGGTTGTATTCAGATCATATTTGGTATAAATCTTTATCATACCAATGTACATTTCCAAGAAAAAAATAAATTTTTTCCATTGTATATTTTCAAAATGGCGGCCATTTTAAATTTTCAAACTCAAATATCTCAAAATCGGTAAATTTTATAAAAATTTTACAAGACACAAAAAAGTTGCCAAATTAAATTACCTAACCAATGGTACCAAGTTTGTAAGGATCTGACAACAAATAACGGAGTTATTGCGATTTTACTTCATAAAAACATTGATTTTGCTGTTAAAATGGCCTTATTTGCATTAAATTCAATGCAAAATCCATGTTTTTATGAAGTAAAATCGCAATAACTCCGTTATTTGTTGTTAGATCCTTACAAACTTGGTACCATAGGTTAGGTAATTTAATTTGGCAACTTTTTTGTGTCTTGTAAAATTTTTATAAAATTTACCGATTTTGAGATATTTGAGTTTGAAAATTTAAAATGGCCGCCATTTTGAAAATATACAATGGAAAAAAATTATTTTTTTCTTGGAAATGTATATTGGTATGATAAAGATTTATACCAAATATGATCCGAATACAACCATCTGTTACGGAAATAAAAATTTTTATGTGTAAAAAACAAAATGGCGGCTGTGTGAGTAACTTAAGACTTCCGGACAATTTAAATGTGATATTTAGATATGTTTTTAACCCAGGAACAATGCCCTAAAATATTGGTAGGGAGTTCTGAAACACCCTGTATATTAATAGGCAAGCATGTTTCTTTTCCTCCTTTCTTCTCTGCTTGTATATATTGTAGGAGAAATCCGTGCATACCATTAGAAAGTTAGTCCTGTAGATGAGCAGAATACTATTCTAATTTACATTGGACTCCAAGGCTACGCCCCACAGGCTTTCCAAGTTCCAATGTTGGTCTTATGGAACAAGGACAAGTGATTGGATCATTAGACAGCTGTTATAATAACAACTGCTAGAAAAACAGGGAGGACAAATATTTCAGTTATAAAATATTTTTTAACTTATATTAAAATATTTTTATCTTGGGCCCAGATCAAATTTTGGTTGAATTTCTAACAGAAGGCGATCTCTAGTTGACTTAAATTTCTAAATAGTAATTGTGCAACATAAAAGGAGTTTTTTGTTGAGATTAATATATTTGTATGCGATTCGGAATACCAATATTTTGAGAATACCTTATAAAACGGTGTTGAGAAACAGGTGAAAAAATTGTATTAAAATTATTAAATATATGAACTAATAAAAATTTTACTTAAAGGTGTCTAACTGGTAAAATTCCGGTTTCCGGGAAAAGTGTACCTCCTATACTTTTGAAATCTATCATTAAAAAATTGCTTTCTATATTACGTTCAAGGTCTAGAGTAGATTTATAACAAGCCCCCCCCCCCCCCCAACTTAAAATCCCAAACGACAGCATAGACTGAACGTAAGCAAAATATGCAAATTTAACAATCTTTTTCATCTAAAATCTCTGAAAGCTGTTTGAAAGCGTAAATATATTTTCAATTTTATGTGTAAGAAAGACAATATACTCCGTCCAATTCATACTAAAATAAAAAATATTCCTAAGTATTTATAACAAAATACTTTTCGGAGTGGTTGCAAGTGCTAGATTGCTTATATTAGCACAAAATTTAATGTGTAAAGAATCGATATCATAATCAGCGTAATTGAAAATGGCATGAATTTAGTTTTAGGGTCATTAGAGGATAGTATGTTTTGATCCAACCACTTTTTTTATTAATGAAAGGACACTCAAAGCTTTGGAAGTGACTTTAAGCCAAGACTTTCCTTTGACTAATACTAATGTGCCATCTGCAAACAGATAGTTTCCAATTAATATTTAATTTAGAAATATTATTTATGTAAATAAAAAAAAAAGATTGGCCCCAAAGTACTTCCCTGAACAACGCCATAGTTAACTGGTTTTAAACTGCTATTCACCCCACAAACAGAAAAAATTGGAGATCGATCTGACAAGTAATGTTCAACCAATTAAGTGCTGTGTCACGGATTAAGTTGCGGGTGTTAAGTTCCACTTTTTTCAAAAGAAGATTTATGTCAATAGAATCAAAAGCTTTTTTGAGATCCAGAAAAATTAACATTGTTCAGTTTGAATCTAAACATAGGCCTAAGCATTATTGTCTCTACAAACCTTAAAGAGCGCATCAGAAGTATTTTTGCCTTTCCTAAACCCAAATTGAAAATTGGAAAGTATCACATGATCTTGAAGATACTCCACCATATGCTTCTAGACAATTCGTTCAAAAATCTAGGAAAAAATCTTGGTACTTAGCAAGGATATTGGTCGGAAATTATTTTCATAGCTTACATCGTTGTATTTATAAAGTGGAAAGACTTTTGCTCTTTTAAAATGAGGGGTAAATGATAAATTTTTTAAACTCAAGTATGTGTAAGAGAGGTTTTACAAGAATAAGAGATCCTCCTGTTTTCCTTGAGGCTATTAGACAAGATCCCATCCAACCTGGGAGCAGAGCCTCCCCTTGAAACAATTCTATTGTTAAGGCCTTTAAGCCACTAGTGATATGTAAGTCAACATTTAAGCAAAGCGGGTGTTTTAAATGTCTCACAAGTATACAATCGATGCATACACTATTTTCTTTACCACTGACCTAAATTGACTTAAATTTTATTTGACTGAGTATTAGAAAGTTTGAAAATGTATAGGTTATTGACAGACCCAATATTTTGCCACCCATCAAAAAAGTAGCCACATAGATGTCCCTTGACCTCTGTCGCTTGCCAAATCATCATTTTCACTCTCGTAAGATCATGCTTTTTAGAGGTTAGATGCATAAATTGTGTAATTTCTATTAAAATAAAACATTAATTTCGTCAAGTGCCAAGCTGTAGAACCTGAATTATGAGGACCTCATCAAGCAACGGGTTTGAATTTGGTTTAATAATGTACCTCTTTATTATGCTATTATTTGTAAAATCTTAATTGGTGATTATTCCAATGATCGTAAAGAGGCATTACTGCCAGAAAATGATAATTTATTACAAACATACTCTTTAACAATTAATTCATTTTACTGACTGTGGAAGTTTGATCAAAACTTGGAATTAATTGTCACTACTTTTTTTATATAAAAATTAACATTTTAATTAAAGGAACTGTGGGTGCATCAGCAATAAATTTCAGGTAATCAATTGCTTTACTTTATATCATGTTTATTTTGACGGTTTTAAATTATAAAATAATTGTTTTCAGTCACGAGGAGGAGGTTTTGAGGTGGAGATTCATTATCCGATGTGGCGGCGAGTTCACAAACCCATCGAGAGATTCACAGCACTGTTAGACTCCTTGTCTCGTCTGATCGAAGGTTCACATTTTCATTTACATAGTTACTTTCATAGTACAGTAGAACCTCCCTTATCCGACCTCCAGTAATCGGCTCCTCCCAATATCTGACCGTTAATCTGTGATTCCCACGCTCTTGTCTTTTCTGAACCTGTTGAAACAAGAAAGACTTATTCTACGCACTATAATTTGTTTTACACATATAAATATTGTCATTTTTCAGTTATTATACATATCTGGATGTTCCAATTAATGTGTTATAGGTACAATAAAGTTGTATTACAATACTGTATAGTTGTTTTCTACCTAGGAAATGCGTTTTATTTTCTCCTCCGACTTTTTGGCCGTTCTATTTGGCTGGGCCCATAGCCCAGTCCCGTTTATAGTCAGATATGGGAGGTTCTACTGTAACTCCTTATTTTAAAAACTGTCCATCAATACTTTTATTATGTCCTTCCCCAAAGTTCACAAATACGTTTGTCAAATCGGTCAGCAACCTTGTTTCCTACATTATGATCTTACTCCCCAACCACCTCTTGCTTTCTTTCTCCACTTTAAATCACCAAAATGAACCACCAATAATGTTTCAGTTTGGTATGATCAGTTACCATGGTGAAAAGTTACTTGTCATAAGAGATCTCTACCTGACAATGAACATGTAAATTCTTGTGATCAGGAAGCAACTAAACTCTGATCTTCCATTTACATTCCAAACTTTATAACAACTTCCACTATGTACATTTTTAAAATTTTCATCTGAATAATTTTTATTAAAAATGTTATTACTTTAAAATGTGTTTTCTTCATAGCAGTTGATAACACCCCATGTTGTTATAATTGATATGTTGTGTTGGTCCAGCCTGCAACGACACCAGCCTGTCCATGGACCGGTGGCTGTCCAGACTGGAGTCCAGTAACTGGCTGACCCATGTCAAAGACACCCTCAACTGCGCCTGTCTCGTGGCCCAATGTCTTGACAAGGTGAACAGAAAATGTCATTCAACGTATGTTGTTTGATCGTGAAATGCTAGGTTTTTATAAAAATAAATATAAAAAAGTTAAAAACATGTGGGATGTTGCATTTTTATATTCTGAGAACTATTGTTTGTTCATAATAATTCATGAAATAAGCTCAACACATTTTTGTTTTCCAAATTTCTACCATTATTTCTACTTATTTTTTTACACAAAAAGAAGACTCTTAGAAACATTTTGATTTTTTTCATTCGCTTCCTCAGGTGGAATAAGGCCTATTACAAAAATGTTATACAGCCTATAACTTGTAGGAAAAAATCTATTTTGTAAGTTAAAAAAGTTTATTTATGGGTACATGATTAACCTGAGGAACTAGTCTTACGTATGCACAGTTTGAGTACGTTTACTTCTTTTAAAACTTTCAACTATGCTTTTAAATCTGTATACTATTGATTGTAATTCATAAGTACGTTAAACAAATTTTAATACTGAATCACAATAAGAAAATGTGGGACTTGATAGCTCACTTCATAGCTCTTTGACTGAAAGAACTTCCATGATCTTTGACCAGGATTTAGTCCACGATTCATGCACTGGACTGCTTCTACAACTTGTTTAACTACCTCTAGATTTTCAAATTTGTCCTACTTAAATCACCCATTTTCCATGAGCAATCTTAATTCTGCAGTAGAGTCGATTATCAGAACTAGTTGGGAGCAGGGGTGGTTCAAATAATCAAACAGGAAAATTATTGAGGATACAGATTTAATCCACTAAACCAGCATTTCTCAACCATTTTATACCCAGGTACAACCTGATGCTTTTTCAATTTTCGGTGTACCACCCAAACTCATATCTACACAACCCCCCTCCCCCTCATCCCACCAACCATTAAAGAAAAGGCTAGAGAAAACCTAGGTCTAGGAAATTGTTTTCTTTTTAATGTATTCTGCTATCACTAATTTTATCAATTTAACTTGATTCGCTATGGAGGTGTGTATAAAAAGTGAAACACAACGTTATTGGTGATGTTTCTTGCTCAAGAAAGCCTCAATGTCAGGACAACGTTATTGGTGATGTTTCTTGCTCAAGAAAGCCTCACTGTCAGGACTAATTAATAACCAGGACCATCTAAACATGACCAACACAAGACTCAAACTATTTGGACAGATCACTCACCAGGCTTTACCAAACTAATATGAACCACTTGGTCCAATGTTACCAAGTGATAAACTTTAAATTCTATGTGAACATGACCAAATCAATTTTTCCTTATGTTTCATCGTCTATGTGGAAAGTGCCTTGTAACTTTAAATAGTTCAAGGTAAATCTTGAACTTAAATTAATTCAAGTTTAATTGAGTACATAGATTACAATTATTATTTGTCAATATAAATGTGCTTGAAAAACGGGAGTCTTAAAAATAATTTACCTTGCTAAGTTGCATTTCTTTAGCTAATCAAAGGTACTATATTAGAGTCTCTCAAACTAAGTGAAAATGTGTTGTAACGCAGAACAGCCGTTGGCATCAAGTAAATCAGAAACGTTTTCCAATTTTCCAAGTATTTAAATTATTATTTCTTCCTTTGTCTCTCACATACCACCTGAAATTCTCTCATGTGGTACCACCGGTTGAGAAACACTGCACTAAATAATTTGTTGACTGTTTTTCAACAAAAACTATAAATAATCTTTAAAAAAAGAGATCAAAACCAAAAATAGTACACTGTTTTGTATTTTTTAAACGTGTGCTATGTTTGCCGTTTTGTGTTGAGCTTTTTTATATTCGACACTGAATTAGTAGGCCATGTAGGGGTTCTGATAATTTCATTTTTGTTCATATAATCAATGTTCTACCGTACTAACAAGTGATCTGTTGGCGGCAGGAGTCGGCGTCGGTGCTGATGCACGGGTCCGAGGGGTTAGACGCAACTCTGCTGGTCACCTCACTCACCCAGATTATCCTCAACCCCGACTGTCGCACCGTCAGGGGGTGAGTCCATCCCATCCTTGGTACAATGCAAGTGATCCGACACTCAAACTATGAGATGTCATGATGGTCGAGGAATGCTGAACGCTTCCTTTAGGCTAACACATCAATGCAACATCTCAGGGGTTCGGACCCCTATAAGGGGTGGAGGTTAGTCGGCTAACCTCCACCAAGGAACCGGGAAACGAATCTATAATGTACAGTTTTTTCTATGGTATTTACTACTCTAGATAACATAGTTTGAAAGACTAGTATTCCATAGTGGGACGTGTTTCTCGGCCTTTGACATTTACCTTTTCTGTAAATATTTCTGTGAATGTAGTAAGGCCCGCCGCACATTGGAGCGAGGCGAGGCGCAGGTGAGGCGCCGCTGATTTTGTAATACACGTGTTCAAATGGAGTACCGCACATTGAGCAGAGGCTACGCGCAGCCTCTGTGCAGCCTCACGCGGGCCTCGCGCGTTGTAGTTGAGATACAGTTTTCCTGCACCTCGCACGCGCCTGCGTTTGCCCTCCCGTATTTTTGTATGGACAAATTCGGTATTGTGCGAACCAAGCGAGGAAACCTCTGTCACTCCTCGCCTCAATGTGCGGTGACACGCCAAAAGTCCTAGCTTCCGCCTACACCTCGCCTGCGCCTCGCCTCGCTCCAATGTGCGGCGGGCCTGAATAGCTAAACTGGCTGCAAAACCTTTATGGTAAAAGTAAAATTTAAGCAAAAAAAGTGGTTCTATTCTTAATAAATTCCAGCTAATTTCATAATTGGTATGATACTGCTTTTATTATTTTTCTTTATTTCGGATCTGTATATTGTATTTCTTTAGTATGGACCAATAGTAGTTTATGCAACGATTTTATTATTAAGGCCTTTATGCCACGATTGAGATGTCTTAATATGTCACGAGTGGCTTAGAGACTGAATACAATGGTAGCATACATAACTTAATCTATGAACAACTTAAATTTGGTAAAGGGATGTAAAATTAAAGTAATAAACACGATCACCGATCACCATTTATGGGTTAGGCCCACCCAATACGTAGCCACTACCAATGCAGCTTGATTTAATTGTTGCTCTCACTCAAATTAAATCACACTCACATGAGGTTAGGCACATAAAGAAAGTAAAACATGAATCAAAATTGAACAGTCAGCTTATATGTGTGAATTGTGTAATTTCTATTATAACACTACTTTCTTCCAGTGCCAAGCTTTCATTGGTCTTGAACCTGTATCATAAAGTGACTCCTATATCATAGTGACCACAGGTTTGTATTTGGTTTAATGATGAACCTTTCATAATGTTACAATAGAATATTGCCACCACAACAGTCTAGTTGTTAATGAAGAGAAGACCCAGCTAGTGTTTGGCAGGAGAAATAACGTTATAAGTAGGATACCAGACATTGAAGCTCCAGAAGAAGCCAAGTATCTAGGTTTGATATTAGACCAGAAACTGACATGGAGCCCTCACATTGACAGCCTGTGTAGTAAATTGAGTAGCAGCCTTTATGTGATAAAAAGGATAAAAACTATAAGTGACATCAACATAGCCAAGATTGCTTATCACTCACTTTTTTAATCACATCTACGATACGGCCTGGAAGTATGGGGAAATTCATCAGCAACAAACCTTCAACGTGTCCTTATCCACCAGAAAAAAGCAATCAGAATACTAACAGATATTGACAAAAGGGAAAGTTGCAGACTAAAATTCCATGAAATGAAAATTCTAACAGTTGCTAGCATGTACGTCCTAGCTGTAACAACCTATGCGTGCACACTACAACTTCAACGAGGCACAAATAGGCACAACCACAACACTCGACAGGCTATGAATTTCACTCTGCCAGTACACCGTTTAACACTTTTTGAAGAAAAGCCTTCCTACATGGGAGTGAAGTTTCTGAACCTGCTACCAGACACAATTAAAGGCCCCAACGTAAGCACTACAAGACAGCGTTTATCGGCTTGGCTTGCAGAGAGGCCATTCTACTCAGTTGAAGAATTCATGAACTGGAGATCCTCACCCATGTTTCAGTGACTGCCACACCACCTCATGGACAACCACCTCTTCAATCAAAATGTACATCATTAAACCTTGCCTGTAAAGCAAAATTGTGTTTACTTGTAACCACAATTTTGGTAATTTATTTTATTCTTGACACCTATTCTGTACTCTATGTATATGAATAAAGTATTCTGATTCTGATTACTTGTAATATCATTACTGTCACTTATTGCAGCGGGCATAGATAAAGTTCTAAAAAAATACTACATTCATTTCCAAACGAAAATAGATTGGGTTAAAATGCTATGAAAGTCAATGTCCAAACGCTAATCTGTTACCATTCCACCAGACAAATAATATGAAATAACATAATAGTGGTTTAATAGTTTGTTTAGGGAAAATGGCTTAGGATTTATTAAAAATTTCCAAAACTCATAATATAGAGAGACGATTTTTTCTAACTGTTGTAAGATTGAATTTTGAAAAATTCTACAGATATTTTTGAATGAAACACACAAGATAAAAAATAAATATTAAAAGATTAGAAAATATAAAGTTTTGTTAAAATTTTTTACCTAGCCTTTTAAACGATCTGATCAGATTATGGCATCTATTATATCACGTGTGTTTATTAAATGCATGGCTATGTGTGTTTAAACTACAGGTGCTGGTGGAGGAGGAGCAACTTGCTACTCGCAGAGCAGCACCAAGCAACATGCCCTTACCTTCATGATCCTGTGCGACTGTATCACTCAGGTCATGACTCAATTTTGTGTTTAGCCTGCAGGCGCTAGTGGAGAGGGAGTGGATCCAGGCTGGCCACCTGTTCCCTCGCCGCCACGCCCACTCAGTGTACTCGCCCGGTCGCACCAAGCAACACGCCCTTACCTTCATGATCCTGTGCGACTGCATCACTCAGGTCATGACTCAATTGTGTGTTTAGCCTGCAGGCGCTAGTGGAGAGGGAGTGGATCCAGGCTGGCCACCTGTTCCCTCGCCGCCACGCCCACTCAGTGTACTCGCCCGTCCGCACCAAGCAACACGCCCTTACCTTCATGATCCTGTGCGACTGCATCACTCAGGTCATGACTCAATTGTGTGTTTAGCCTGCAGGCGCTAGTGGAGAGGGAGTGGATCCAGGCTGGCCACCTGTTCCCTCGCCGCCACGCCCACTCAGTGTACTCGCCCGGTCGCACCAAGCAACACGCCCCCACCTTCATGATCCTGTGCGACTGCATCACTCAGGTCATGACTCAATTGTGTGTTTAGCTTGCAGGCGCTAGTGGAGAGGGAGTGGATCCAGGCTGGCCACCTGTTCCCTCGCCGCCACGCCCACTCAGTGTACTCGCCCGTCCGCACCAAGCAACACGCCCTTACCTTCATGATCCTGTGCGACTGCATCACTCAGGTCATGACTCAATTGTGTGTTTAGCCTGCAGGCGCTAGTGGAGAGGGAGTGGATCCAGGCTGGCCACCTGTTCCCTCGCCGCCACGCCCACTCAGTGTACTCGCCCGTCCGCACCAAGCAACACGCCCTTACCTTCATGATCCTGTGCGACTGCATCACTCAGGTCATGACTCAATTGTGTGTTTAGCCTGCAGGCGCTAGTGGAGAGGGAGTGGATCCAGGCTGGCCACCTGTTCCCTCGCCGCCACGCCCACTCAGTGTACTCGCCCGTCCGCACCAAGCAACATGCCCTTACCTTCATGATCCTGTGCGACTGCATCACTCAGGTCATGACTCAATTGTGTGTTTAGCCTGCAGGCGCTAGTGGAGAGGGAGTGGATCCAGGCTGGCCACCTGTTCCCTCGCCGCCACGCCCACTCAGTGTACTCACCCGTCCGCACCAAGCAACACGCCCTTACCTTCATGATCCTGTGCGACTGCATCACTCAGGTCATGACTCAATTGTGTGTTTAGCCTGCAGGCGCTAGTGGAGAGGGAGTGGATCCAGGCTGGCCACCTGTTCCCTCGCCGCCACGCCCACTCAGTGTACTCGCCCGTCCGCACCAAGCAACATGCCCTTACCTTCATGATCCTGTGCGACTGCATCACTCAGGTCATGACTCAATTGTGTGTTTAGCCTGCAGGCGCTAGTGGAGAGGGAGTGGATCCAGGCTGGCCACCTGTTCCCTCGCCGCCACGCCCACTCAGTGTACTCGCCCGTCCGCACCAAGCAACATGCCCTTACCTTCATGATCCTGTGCGACTGCATCACTCAGGTCATGACTCAATTGTGTGTTTAGCCTGCAGGCGCTAGTGGAGAGGGAGTGGATCCAGGCTGGCCACCTGTTCCCTCGCCGCCACGCCCACTCAGTGTACTCGCCCGTCCGCACCAAGCAACATGCCCTTACCTTCATGATCCTGTGCGACTGCATCACTCAGGTCATGACTCAATTGTGTGTTTAGCCTGCAGGCGCTAGTGGAGAGGGAGTGGATCCAGGCTGGCCACCTGTTCCCTCGCCGCCACGCCCACTCAGTGTACTCGCCCGGTCGCACCAAGCAACACGCCCTTACCTTCATGATCCTGTGCGACTGCATCACTCAGGTCATGACTCAATTGTGTGTTTAGCCTGCAGGCGCTAGTGGAGAGGGAGTGGATCCAGGCTGGCCACCTGTTCCCTCGCCGCCACGCCCACTCAGTGTACTCGCCCGTCCGCACCAAGCAACACGCCCTTACCTTCATGATCCTGTGCGACTGCATCACTCAGGTCATGACTCAATTGTGTGTTTAGCCTGCAGGCGCTAGTGGAGAGGGAGTGGATCCAGGCTGGCCACCTGTTCCCTCGCCGCCACGCCCACTCAGTGTACTCGCCCGTCCGCACCAAGCAACATGCCCTTACCTTCATGATCCTGTGCGACTGCATCACTCAGGTCATGACTCAATTGTGTGTTTAGCCTGCAGGCGCTAGTGGAGAGGGAGTGGATCCAGGCTGGCCACCTGTTCCCTCGCCGCCACGCCCATTCAGTGTACTCGCCCGTCCGCACCAAGCAACACGCCCTTACCTTCATGATCCTGTGCGACTGCATCACTCAGGTCATGACTCAATTGTGTGTTTAGCCTGCAGGCGCTAGTGGAGAGGGAGTGGATCCAGGCTGGCCACCTGTTCCCTCGCCGCCACGCCCACTCAGTGTACTCGCCCGTCCGCACCAAGCAACATGCCCTTACCTTCATGATCCTGTGCGACTGCATCACTCAGGTCATGACTCAATTGTGTGTTTAGCCTGCAGGCGCTAGTGGAGAGGGAGTGGATCCAGGCTGGCCACCTGTTCCCTCGCCGCCACGCCCACTCAGTGTACTCGCCCGTCCGCACCAAGCAACACGCCCTTACCTTCATGATCCTGTGCGACTGCATCACTCAGGTCATGACTCAATTGTGTGTTTAGCCTGCAGGCGCTAGTGGAGAGGGAGTGGATCCAGGCTGGCCACCTGTTCCCTCGCCGCCACGCCCACTCAGTGTACTCGCCCGTCCGCACCAAGCAACATGCCCTTACCTTCATGATCCTGTGCGACTGCATCACTCAGGTCATGACTCAATTGTGTGTTTAGCCTGCAGGCGCTAGTGGAGAGGGAGTGGATCCAGGCTGGCCACCTGTTCCCTCGCCGCCACGCCCACTCAGTGTACTCGCCCGTCCGCACCAAGCAACATGCCCTTACCTTCATGATCCTGTGCGACTGCATCACTCAGGTCATGACTCAATTGTGTGTTTAGCCTGCAGGCGCTAGTGGAGAGGGAGTGGATCCAGGCTGGCCACCTGTTCCCTCGCCGCCACGCCCACTCCGTGTACTCGCCCGTCCGCACCAAGCAACACGCCCTTACCTTCATGATCCTGTGCGACTGCATCACTCAGGTCATGACTCAATTTTGTGTTTAGCTTGCAGGCGCTAGTGGAGAGGGAGTGGATCCAGGCTGGCCACCTGTTCCCTCGCCGCCACGCCCACTCAGTGTACTCGCCCGTCCGCACCAAGCAACACGCCCTTACCTTCATGATCCTGTGCGACTGCATCACTCAGGTCATGACTCAATTGTGTGTTTAGCTTGCAGGCGCTAGTGGAGAGGGAGTGGATCCAGGCTGGCCACCTGTTCCCTCGCCGCCACGCCCACTCCGTGTACTCGCCCGTCCGCACCAAGCAAAACGCCCTTACCTTCATGACCCTGTGCGACTGCATCACTCAGGTCATGACTAAATTGTGTGTTTAGCCTGCAGGCGCTAGTGGAGAGGGAGTGGATCCAGGCTGGCCACCTGTTCCCTCGCCGCCACGCCCACTCCGTGTACTCGCCCGTCCGCACCAAGCAACACGCCCTTACCTTCATGATCCTGTGCGACTGCATCACTCAGGTCATGACTCAATTGTGTGTTTAGCTTGCAGGCGCTAGTGGAGAGAGAGTGGATCCAGGCTGGCCACCCGTTCCCTCGCCGCCACGCCCACTCAGTGTACTCGCCCTGTCGCACCAAGCAAAACGCCCTTACCTTCATGATCCTGTGCGACTGTATCACTCAGGTCATGACTCAATTGTGTGTTTAGCCTGCAGGCGCTAGTGGAGAGGGAGTGGATCCAGGCTGGCCACCTGTTCCCTCGCCGCCACGCCCACTCAGTGTACTCGCCCGTCCGCACCAAGCAACACGCCCTTACCTTCATGATCCTGTGCGACTGCATCACTCAGGTCATGACTCAATTGTGTGTTTAGCCTGCAGGCGCTAGTGGAGAGGGAGTGGATCCAGGCTGGCCACCTGTTCCCTCGCCGCCACGCCCACTCAGTGTACTCGCCCGTCCGCACCAAGCAACACGCCCTTACCTTCATGATCCTGTGCGACTGCATCACTCAGGTCATGACTCAATTGTGTGTTTAGCTTGCAGGCGCTAGTGGAGAGAGAGTGGATCCAGGCTGGCCACCCGTTCCCTCGCCGCCACGCCCACTCAGTGTACTCGCCCGGTCGCACCAAGCAAAACGCCCTTACCTTCATGATCCTGTGCGACTGCATCACTCAGGTCATGACTCAATTGTGTGTTTAGCCTGCAGGCGCTAGTGGAGAGGGAGTGGATCCAGGCTGGCCACCTGTTCCCTCGCCGCCACGCCCACTCCGTGTACTCGCCCGTCCGCACCAAGCAACACGCCCTTACCTTCATGATCCTGTGCGACTGCATCACTCAGGTCATGACTCAATTGTGTGTTTAGCCTGCAGGCGCTAGTGGAGAGGGAGTGGATCCAGGCTGGCCACCTGTTCCCTCGCCGCCACGCCCACTCAGTGTACTCGCCCGTCCGCACCAAGCAACACGCCCTTACCTTCATGATCCTGTGCGACTGCATCACTCAGGTCATGACTCAATTGTGTGTTTAGCCTGCAGGCGCTAGTGGAGAGGGAGTGGATCCAGGCTGGCCACCTGTTCCCTCGCCGCCACGCCCACTCAGTGTACTCGCCCGTCCGCACCAAGCAACATGCCCTTACCTTCATGATCCTGTGCGACTGCATCACTCAGGTCATGACTCAATTGTGTGTTTAGCCTGCAGGCGCTAGTGGAGAGGGAGTGGATCCAGGCTGGCCACCTGTTCCCTCGCCGCCACGCCCACTCAGTGTACTCGCCCGTCCGCACCAAGCAACACGCCCTTACCTTCATGATCCTGTGCGACTGCATCACTCAGGTCATGACTCAATTGTGTGTTTAGCCTGCAGGCGCTAGTGGAGAGGGAGTGGATCCAGGCTGGCCACCTGTTCCCTCGCCGCCACGCCCACTCAGTGTACTCGCCCGTCCGCACCAAGCAACATGCCCTTACCTTCATGATCCTGTGCGACTGCATCACTCAGGTCATGACTCAATTGTGTGTTTAGCCTGCAGGCGCTAGTGGAGAGGGAGTGGATCCAGGCTGGCCACCTGTTCCCTCGCCGCCACGCCCACTCAGTGTACTCGCCCGTCCGCACCAAGCAACACGCCCTTACCTTCATGATCCTGTGCGACTGCATCACTCAGGTCATGACTCAATTGTGTGTTTAGCCTGCAGGCGCTAGTGGAGAGGGAGTGGATCCAGGCTGGCCACCTGTTCCCTCGCCGCCACGCCCACTCAGTGTACTCGCCCGTCCGCACCAAGCAACATGCCCTTACCTTCATGATCCTGTGCGACTGCATCACTCAGGTCATGACTCAATTGTGTGTTTAGCCTGCAGGCGCTAGTGGAGAGGGAGTGGATCCAGGCTGGCCACCTGTTCCCTCGCCGCCACGCCCACTCAGTGTACTCGCCCGTCCGCACCAAGCAACATGCCCTTACCTTCATGATCCTGTGCGACTGCATCACTCAGGTCATGACTCAATTGTGTGTTTAGCCTGCAGGCGCTAGTGGAGAGGGAGTGGATCCAGGCTGGCCACCTGTTCCCTCGCCGCCACGCCCACTCCGTGTACTCGCCCGTCCGCACCAAGCAACACGCCCTTACCTTCATGATCCTGTGCGACTGCATCACTCAGGTCATGACTCAATTTTGTGTTTAGCTTGCAGGCGCTAGTGGAGAGGGAGTGGATCCAGGCTGGCCACCTGTTCCCTCGCCGCCACGCCCACTCAGTGTACTCGCCCGTCCGCACCAAGCAACACGCCCTTACCTTCATGATCCTGTGCGACTGCATCACTCAGGTCATGACTCAATTGTGTGTTTAGCTTGCAGGCGCTAGTGGAGAGGGAGTGGATCCAGGCTGGCCACCTGTTCCCTCGCCGCCACGCCCACTCCGTGTACTCGCCCGTCCGCACCAAGCAAAACGCCCTTACCTTCATGATCCTGTGCGACTGCATCACTCAGGTCATGACTCAATTGTGTGTTTAGCCTGCAGGCGCTAGTGGAGAGGGAGTGGATCCAGGCTGGCCACCTGTTCCCTCGCCGCCACGCCCACTCCGTGTACTCGCCCGTCCGCACCAAGCAACACGCCCTTACCTTCATGATCCTGTGCGACTGCATCACTCAGGTCATGACTCAATTGTGTGTTTAGCCTGCAGGCGCTAGTGGAGAGGGAGTGGATCCAGGCTGGCCACCTGTTCCCTCGCCGCCACGCCCACTCAGTGTACTCGCCCGTCCGCACCAAGCAACATGCCCTTACCTTCATGATCCTGTGCGACTGCATCACTCAGGTCATGACTCAATTGTGTGTTTAGCCTGCAGGCGCTAGTGGAGAGGGAGTGGATCCAGGCTGGCCACCTGTTCCCTCGCCGCCACGCCCACTCCGTGTACTCGCCCGTCCGCACCAAGCAACACGCCCTTACCTTCATGATCCTGTGCGACTGCATCACTCAGGTCATGACTCAATTTTGTGTTTAGCTTGCAGGCGCTAGTGGAGAGGGAGTGGATCCAGGCTGGCCACCTGTTCCCTCGCCGCCACGCCCACTCAGTGTACTCGCCCGTCCGCACCAAGCAACACGCCCTTACCTTCATGATCCTGTGCGACTGCATCACTCAGGTCATGACTCAATTGTGTGTTTAGCTTGCAGGCGCTAGTGGAGAGGGAGTGGATCCAGGCTGGCCACCTGTTCCCTCGCCGCCACGCCCACTCCGTGTACTCGCCCGTCCGCACCAAGCAAAACGCCCTTACCTTCATGATCCTGTGCGACTGCATCACTCAGGTCATGACTCAATTGTGTGTTTAGCCTGCAGGCGCTAGTGGAGAGGGAGTGGATCCAGGCTGGCCACCTGTTCCCTCGCCGCCACGCCCACTCCGTGTACTCGCCCGTCCGCACCAAGCAACACGCCCTTACCTTCATGATCCTGTGCGACTGCATCACTCAGGTCATGACTCAATTGTGTGTTTAGCTTGCAGGCGCTAGTGGAGAGAGAGTGGATCCAGGCTGGCCACCCGTTCCCTCGCCGCCACGCCCACTCAGTGTACTCGCCCTGTCGCACCAAGCAAAACGCCCTTACCTTCATGATCCTGTGCGACTGTATCACTCAGGTCATGACTCAATTGTGTGTTTAGCCTGCAGGCGCTAGTGGAGAGGGAGTGGATCCAGGCTGGCCACCTGTTCCCTCGCCGCCACGCCCACTCAGTGTACTCGCCCGTCCGCACCAAGCAACACGCCCTTACCTTCATGATCCTGTGCGACTGCATCACTCAGGTCATGACTCAATTGTGTGTTTAGCCTGCAGGCGCTAGTGGAGAGGGAGTGGATCCAGGCTGGCCACCTGTTCCCTCGCCGCCACGCCCACTCAGTGTACTCGCCCGTCCGCACCAAGCAACACGCCCTTACCTTCATGATCCTGTGCGACTGCATCACTCAGGTCATGACTCAATTGTGTGTTTAGCTTGCAGGCGCTAGTGGAGAGAGAGTGGATCCAGGCTGGCCACCCGTTCCCTCGCCGCCACGCCCACTCAGTGTACTCGCCCGGTCGCACCAAGCAAAACGCCCTTACCTTCATGATCCTGTGCGACTGCATCACTCAGGTCATGACTCAATTGTGTGTTTAGCCTGCAGGCGCTAGTGGAGAGGGAGTGGATCCAGGCTGGCCACCTGTTCCCTCGCCGCCACGCCCACTCCGTGTACTCGCCCGTCCGCACCAAGCAACACGCCCTTACCTTCATGATCCTGTGCGACTGCATCACTCAGGTCATGACTCAATTGTGTGTTTAGCTTGCAGGCGCTAGTGGAGAGGGAGTGGATCCAGGCTGGCCACCTGTTCCCTCGCCGCCACGCCCACTCAGTGTACTCGCCCGGTCGCACCAAGCAACACGCCCTTACCTTCATGATCCTGTGCGACTGCATCACTCAGGTCATGACTCAATTGTGTGTTTAGCTTGCAGGCGCTAGTGGAGAGGGAGTGGATCCAGGCTGGCCACCTGTTCCCTCGCCGCCACGCCCACTCCGTGTACTCGCCCGTCCGCACCAAGCAACACGCCCTTACCTTCATGATCCTGTGCGACTGCATCACTCAGGTCATGACTCAATTGTGTGTTTAGCCTGCAGGCACTAGTGGAGAGGGAGTGGATCCAGGCTGGCCACCTGTTCCCTCGCCGCCACGCCCACTCAGTGTACTCGCCCGGTCGCACCAAGCAACACGCCCTTACCTTCATGATCCTGTGCGACTGCATCACTCAGGTCATGACTCAATTGTGTGTTTAGCCTGCAGGCGCTAGTGGAGAGGGAGTGGATCCAGGCTGGCCACCTGTTCCCTCGCCGCCACGCCCACTCAGTGTACTCGCCCGGTCGCACCAAGCAACACGCCCTTACCTTCATGATCCTGTGCGACTGCATCACTCAGGTCATGACTCAATTGTGTGTTTAGCCTGCAGGCGCTAGTGGAGAGGGAGTGGATCCAGGCTGGCCACCTGTTCCCTCGCCGCCACGCCCACTCAGTGTACTCGCCCGGTCGCACCAAGCAACACGCCCTTACCTTCATGATCCTGTGCGACTGCATCACTCAGGTCATGACTCAATTGTGTGTTTAGCCTGCAGGCGCTAGTGGAGAGGGAGTGGATCCAGGCTGGCCACCTGTTCCCTCGCCGCCACGCCCACTCAGTGTACTCGCCCGGTCGCACCAAGCAACACGCCCTTACCTTCATGATCCTGTGCGACTGCATCACTCAGGTCATGACTCAATTGTGTGTTTAGCCTGCAGGCGCTAGTGGAGAGGGAGTGGATCCAGGCTGGCCACCTGTTCCCTCGCCGCCACGCCCACTCAGTGTACTCGCCCGTCCGCACCAAGCAACACGCCCTTACCTTCATGATCCTGTGCGACTGCATCACTCAGGTCATGACTCAATTGTGTGTTTAGCCTGCAGGCGCTAGTGGAGAGGGAGTGGATCCAGGCTGGCCACCTGTTCCCTCGCCGCCACGCCCACTCAGTGTACTCGCCCGGTCGCACCAAGCAACACGCCCTTACCTTCATGATCCTGTGCGACTGCATCACTCAGGTCATGACTCAATTGTGTGTTTAGCCTGCAGGCGCTAGTGGAGAGGGAGTGGATCCAGGCTGGCCACCTGTTCCCTCGCCGCCACGCCCACTCAGTGTACTCGCCCGGTCGCACCAAGCAACACGCCCTTACCTTCATGATCCTGTGCGACTGCATCACTCAGGTCATGACTCAATTGTGTGTTTAGCCTGCAGGCGCTAGTGGAGAGGGAGTGGATCCAGGCTGGCCACCTGTTCCCTCGCCGCCACGCCCACTCAGTGTACTCGCCCGGTCGCACCAAGCAACACGCCCTTACCTTCATGATCCTGTGCGACTGCATCACTCAGGTCATGACTCAATTGTGTGTTTAGCCTGCAGGCGCTAGTGGAGAGGGAGTGGATCCAGGCTGGCCACCTGTTCCCTCGCCGCCACGCCCACTCAGTGTACTCGCCCGTCCGCACCAAGCAACATGCCCTTACCTTCATGATCCTGTGCGACTGCATCACTCAGGTCATGACTCAATTGTGTGTTTAGCCTGCAGGCGCTAGTGGAGAGGGAGTGGATCCAGGCTGGCCACCTGTTCCCTCGCCGCCACGCCCACTCAGTGTACTCGCCCAGTCGCACCAAGCAACACGCCCTTACCTTCATGATCCTGTGCGACTGCATCACTCAGGTCATGACTCAATTGTGTGTTTAGCTTGCAGGCGCTAGTGGAGAGAGAGTGGATCCAGGCTGGCCACCCGTTCCCTCGCCGCCACGCCCACTCCGTGTACTCGCCCGTCCGCACCAAGCAACACGCCCTTACCTTCATGATCCTGTGCGACTGCATCACTCAGGTCATGACTCAATTGTGTGTTTAGCCTGCAGGCGCTAGTGGAGAGAGAGTGGATCCAGGCTGGCCACCTGTTCCCTCGCCGCCACGCCCACTCCGTGTACTCGCCCGTCCGCACCAAGCAACACGCCCTTACCTTCATGATCCTGTGCGACTGCATCACTCAGGTCATGACTCAATTGTGTGTTTAGCTTGCAGGCGCTAGTGGAGAGAGAGTGGATCCAGGCTGGCCACCCGTTCCCTCGCCGCCACGCCCACTCAGTGTACTCGCCCGGTCGCACCAAGCAAAACGCCCTTACCTTCATGATCCTGTGCGACTGCATCACTCAGGTCATGACTCAATTGTGTGTTTAGCTTGCAGGCGCTAGTGGAGAGAGAGTGGATCCAGGCTGGCCACCCGTTCCCTCGCCGCCACGCCCACTCAGTGTACTCGCCCGTCCGCACCAAGCAACACGCCCTTACCTTCATGATCCTGTGCGACTGCATCACTCAGGTCATGACTCAATTGTGTGTTTAGCTTGCAGGCGCTAGTGGAGAGAGAGTGGATCCAGGCTGGCCACCCGTTCCCTCGCCGCCACGCCCACTCAGTGTACTCGCCCGGTCGCACCAAGCAAAACGCCCTTACCTTCATGATCCTGTGCGACTGCATCACTCAGGTCATGACTCAATTGTGTGTTTAGCCTGCAGGCGCTAGTGGAGAGAGAGTGGATCCAGGCTGGCCACCCGTTCCCTCGCCGCCACGCCCACTCAGTGTACTCGCCCGGTCGCACCAAGCAAAACGCCCCCACCTTCCTACTCTTGCTCGATTGCATCACTCAGATCATGACCCAGTTCCCCTGCAGCTTTGAGTTCTCCTCATCTCTTCTCATACTTCTGTTTGAGCACTCATACAGTTCTCAGTTTGGTTAGTTTAATTTATTTTACTGATGGTGTTTTATCAATAATATATGTCATAAAAATAAAAATATCAGTGAATTTATATATTTTAAACTTAAAATTCAATGTTACAGGGTTTGTTTAAAGGAAATTACCTTGCAAAAGAGCTATTTCTGGCTTTTGCACTTAGATGTCAAATAAAATTTTTCTCCAAAAAATCCTGTATTTTATTACATGTTTAAATTTTTATATATTTTAAGTTTTAAAAGCAGAAAATTAATTTATAGAACCCCACACATAGTCAGCGTAGACCTAAAACTCAACTTTGATAACCATCCAAGTATACAGTATATTTTGTGGACTTGTCAAACATCATATTAAGCATCTGAATTTTTTGTTACAATTTGGAAACGTCTAAAATACTGAACACAAGAATTTTGATAAAACGTCTAGATTTCCAATATATAAGATACCACAGTGCAAAGATATTCACCTTTTTACGTGTGATTTTAGATATTCTTAACATGCATAATGTAGGGTATCAAGAAATAGAAGTAAGCCCACACTAGACTGCCGCTAATCCACAGTACTTGGAACCGTGACTGGTGAGGATTACCGAATGATAAGATTAATTATGTTCTCTTTTGTATATGATCTTGGAAATTATGGTTTTTTCAAGTGGTTCTTTTTAATCATTAAATTTATATTATCAAATTCTTCAATATTTTGTGGGTGTTTCATATGCCTAATCCTGCATATATCCCCAAAGTAAATTGTCCAGAGGGCTTGAATTCTGGAGATCCCAGAGGGAACATGTCTCATACAATTTACATATTTTGGTGATAGACTAATGGAAAGAAATATTTATTCTTTCGAGATCCCTGGATATAAGCCCTCTAAATTATTATTTTCTTCAGGAATATGTTTGGCATAAGGTATATGAAAAAAAAAACTACAAAACATTAAAAAACTTGGGACAAGTATAATAAACGTAATACATAAGTGGAATAACTTTTAAGAAAGGTTTCCGGGATTATTTACCAAATAGAATATGACATTATATAAATGATAATGGTCGTCTATTTAACCCTTCTGCTGATGAAAGTCCCGGCTGATACTTTTAAAGCGGCCTGGAATGTCATCGTCGCACCCTCATCGATTATGTATGCACTTACTATAAACGTAACATTCATGAAATATCGCCACAAATCATATTATCTTGTAAAATCGAGTTGACGAAATTCTATTCTACCAAATGGTCCATAGTTTCATACTCTTTGCAAATGTTTTTCCTCTTCTTCCCATACAGCACCAGCCGGTTGTTTGCTTTGGTTATAGAGTATAAATTTAAATATATTTATATATATATTTTGCAAATTTTTCTTCTTCAATTATTTGTATATACTTACGTCGCCAGTTGATTGTTTGCTTTGGTTATAAAGTATATATGTTATAGAGTAATATATAGATTTTAATTCACAAATAAATTTAGAACAAAATGGCTATCTTGGTTTTATTTTAAATGTGTTTTTATAATGTTATGTGGAGGCCAAAACTTAATATATATATATTATTTATTATTTTATTTTACATTTTTGAAAACATTTTTTTACAATTTCTTTTCTACAGTTAGAGGTACGTATAATTTTGTGTGTGTCCTGATTCATGGTAATTTACTGATTAAATTGAGATGCAATAAGTATAACTTTAAAGTTAATTTATATTTTTTATAATTAAAATAAATTATAGCAGTTACAAAAAACACACATCATTCAGGACTATCATACCTATCAGCCGGAGGGATAAAGACCAAAACTAAACAAAAAACAATTACAATCCTTTAAAATGTTGTAATAAATGTGAATAACGATAAAATTTATCAAAGATATGTGTATATCTGAAAATCTTAATTTCAATTTTTGGGCTGTGTTAAAAAAAAATTACCTATACATAAATATATCCCTTGTCTTTATTTATACATATCATTCAAACGATAAGCGAAAAAAATTACAAAATTAACTTGTGCCGTTTCAGTTACTTATGAATAATATTTTCCCATCTATATCTTAAATGGAGTGTCACAACTTTACTAGATGTTTTATTTAAATTGTGAAAATTAGACAAAAACATTGGCCATAATTTGTTTTGAACCTTCATCAATCCTTTTGGTTTCACCAGTTACATAGTGCCTCAGCATTAGAATAAATTTATCGAGACCCTCCGGGCGTCAAACATTGGATCCCTGAGAAAAAGATCCCCATTCTTATTATCGTTTTGTTTTTCTCAATAAAGCGGTGGATTACCGCTAACAACACTGATTAAGTAAACAACACTGATTAAATAACTATAATCTTCGGTAATATAGTACCACAACATTGCACACCCTGAGTCAACTGTAACCATGTTTTCTACTCTGAAATATGAATACTATTTATTTTCTTTACATTGACTTTTACAGTAGAGTCCCATAAACCCAGACTTAAGTGGACCGAACTGTGACCGGGTTTGTGAAATTACAAGGTTATCGGGAAAAGATTAAACATTAGAAAAATTACGAATAGTTGATTTTATTCCTATAAAAACATTTATTTTTATCATATTATACACAAGACAAAAACAGAAAAAATTATACCTCATCTGTTAAAACAAACTTTAAGAAAACCAAAACTGTTTTGTTGGCTCCAGCCAAAGCCATAGAACTTAGGCCTATCGTCTAGGAATCCAGTGCACCTCATTGATATGGCAGGCTTTCCGAGTTATCCAGAATTCCAGGTTATCGAAGTCTGGGTTTGCGGGACTCTACTGTACTTAGTAAAAATACCTTAATTCCCAATTGGCATTTCAAAAATTTGGCAGTTATCTGGAAAATTCAAATTAAAGGAGTTTGGATCACTGGGGTGTTTAGTGCACTGTAATACACAATAAAAAAACAAATTATTGTCTTTAAAGAAAAAAAAACTTTATTTATTTATTAAAAATTTGTCAACCATGAAAATTTATAAGATTGAACATTTTTCATATAGTTTGTGAAAACTATATGAAACACTTGGCCTGGGACTAAGCCGCAATACTATGTTGACTAGGGATTGAAAACTTTTATTTCTTTTCATAATGTGTTTACGTCTTTCCAGGAACATTCCTTGGCAATTGTGAAGAGGAGAGAGACAGACTTATGTTATCCAAGAAAACAGCGAGCTTGTGGTCATACCTGAACAGACCGGAGATACTGCAGGATTACCTGAACCCCTTGTACGAGCCCAACAACAGAGTCATCTGGCCTACAGTGGCCCCTGTCAGTCTGGTAAGTACCTCATGCTAAAAACTTCACACTTATGGGCATTAGGAAGCTATTTTTTATTGGTACCGGTATTATACTTCATACTTTCAAGAAGCACAGATAAATTTGTTTCACACAAGTAACCTCTAGTTAGTTTGATGATGTATCCGATCTTGTAGATTGAATATAGGAATTAATTGTGCATATTTACTCCCATGACTACTGATAAAGAGTAGTATATGGCCTCCAAATTATTTATTTTTATTCTTTTGACTCAGTCTACTCAAATATCATTTGGGAGGATTTTCTTCCATGTGGATTTCCTTTCCACCCTTGCGTACATGTCCATGTGTTCCCATGTGTCCATGTGTAAAGGGTACATGTCCAGCCCAGCTCAGTGATTGGGAGTTTGTATTAGCTATCACATAAAGATATCTAATTTCTCTGCAGGACTTCCTTCATGCACTATGTCCCTTTTGTTGATTTAAGTACTTTTCAAATGTGACCAGTTTTATTTCAGAATCATTATTTATAATCCATTAAGTTTAACTATCTACAGTAACATTTATTAATAAATTCTTTTCACATGGGTACCATTTCGTAAAGGGTCTAATAAATATTTTCATCGGTTTTGCTTAAACGTCACATTAAATTCATATCGTGCATCTTTAAAGGAAATGATAAACAACAATTTCGTAGTCTTTACCAACATATGCTAATTTTGTACAAGATTCATTAAGATACAAATGACCTGTGTAACACTCATGAATATTTTTTGGAGTCTTCTCTTTCTTCTTTAAATCCCATACCTCAAATATGTTGCGAGTATTTGCTGCTAAAATCAAAACTGTTCCATGAATAACAAACTGATGAGTAATGAGCCTAAGTCCTTCACATGGGAACTGTTGTAGTGTTTCTAAAGTTAATGCATCAATGACATGAAATGCATCTTTACATAGCATAACAAAGTGCCCATTAATCACTTTGGTTGAACTTATTTTCCAACAATCTTGAACATTGCTCAGCAGCCTGTCTTTAATTTTTTCTGTAGAGAGAAGATCGTAAACTGAACAAGGTAACTCGTGTCGCTCATGTGAATCAAACTCTGGGACTTCAAATAAAATCAAGTGGGAGTCAAACACGATAGAATGTATTATACTCTTTTCAAATTTGAAAATTGTTTCAGAGAATGACTTATTTTTAATATCAAACTGTAATAAGTATGACATATTATCACTCTGCTTTATCATTTGCAAAAACCAAGTGCTCCCAATATGAGAATGGTATGTTATGGCAAACCCCATGATGGGAGGGAAAAATTCTCCAACCTTACATGCATTTGCAATGTCCCATACATGGAAACCACAAGCGTAAGGTTCATCGTCACACTTATTAGCAAACAAGTAATGATCAACCATTGAGAATCTCCACCCAACACATCTCATGTCATGCCTCCAGGGATGATTAATAGGTTCATCAAATACAACTTTATCATCAGTAATTAAAAAAGAAAACAAATGTGGCAATGATTTTTCAGTTATTTTAATTTCATATACTTTGACTTGTACACATTCGACGACGACTAAACAATCTCCCACAATATAAATGTGTTCGTAGTATAACTCATCCATTTTTAACTCCATGAGACAAATCGGTTCACTATTTATATCCCACACCTCAACAGCATCACTCTCAACATCATTTTTGAAACGTCCCAAGAAAAGATAACGGTCTTTATATATCACTTGGCCTACAGTTTTAGGAATATCACGGACACCATGGTCATACCAATACTGTGTTTTGGTAGAGTGCCTAACAAATGTTGAATTCTTCCAATTATTTACAATGTTGATTTTTTTCATGTAAGTTATACGGTTTTCACATAAGGGAGTGAAGGTTTCTTGTAGACAAAACTCAGGTTCCATTAGCTCTTGGGTCTTCAAACTGTGTGTGAGCTTTTCTGGAAGATGTTTCTTCCACACTCTATTATCGTTGAATGCATGTCTCAAATAGTAACAGGTTGCAGAACATGCTAGAATGTCCTTAACAGACAGAAACTTACTGATGTGATGAAGAACTTCAATGGGCAGTGATAATATATCTGCTTGTTCCATTGTATTTTTACCTGAAACAAAAACAAAATTTTCATCTATCACAAAAATCAGTACGATATTGTTGCATTGAATAAGTTATAAAAAACAAAGTTAGGCCGGTTACACACTAGGTAATATTTTTCACGGCAGCAAAATTGCCGTTGCCACAGTTTTAGCAGTACCGTAGTGTATAGATTTAAATGGAAGCGTACACAAAAAGAACGCATGTCGTATTGCAGTAGTCAATAGCTGTACCACCCTACTGCTATTGTGGTAGGCTGTTTTTTTCAGCTCCCATCTCTGCAGTGGCTTACATGACGAAATGGACGTTTACATATTGGGCGGTTTTTCTGCTCTTGACTCTGCTCAGTTGAATAGAAGTTATCAGAGTCAAGACTTAGGGAATTTGCGTTTTAAATTGTGTATATGAAGCATGATATTGCACCGAAAACAAATGTTTTCAACCTCAGCTTCACACAAAAAAGGTTTGGTTGAAACAATTAAATTATTTGGTTAGAATGGTATCAACCTAAATACAGTAGACCCTCTTTTATGTGACTTCTGGATAACAGACTCCTTCCAATATCAGACCTTGTGTCCAGGGTCTAGTATCTGTGATTTCCATTCTCCCGTCATTGCTGAGCCTGTCAAAACGTGAAAGACTTATTCTAAGCATTACCATTTGTTTAAGCGAATTTCCATATAGGGAATATGCTATTACGGTAGAAGCCATGGTAAGACCTAAACCCGGGACCATGTTACTTTTTCATTTTGAGGTCCCCAGAAGCCAAAAAACAACTTTTTTTCACATTCATATCTATGTATAAAACACCGTTCGTTCAAATTCATATATAAATATATATGTCTCCCGTGTACACAATAAATTATGAACAAAACCTCCATTTGAAAGAAGCTACAAACCATTTGTTCATTTTCATAAATACAGGGTGTGTTTTTAATGTCCCCTCTAACTTTTTTGCATTTATTAAGATATCGAATCCCAACCACCCCAGAACATTATTGATTAACTTATACTACTTTTTGATGAGGTTCACATTTTTGGCCGCCATGTTGTATTCATCATATTGGACTAAACTTTTATTATTTAAATGTAAATGTAGGGTTGTGACCCATCAATTCAAAGTAATTTTTTGCGTGGAACGCAATCCGTTTTTAATTATCTTTTTTTACATTCTATAGATATTAAGTTTTTTAGTAAAAAATTTCAAGATAAAAAATTCAATATTCCTGGTTTTATTCTATAATTTCAATAAAATACACTCTTATCATCAGATATCCCACATAAAAATAAGTACATCTTTTTTATGGGGTTTACATTTTTTGCCGCCATTTTTAATCCACCATATTGGAATAAATTTTTATTTTTTAAATATACCATAGAGGTAGGGTTGTGACCAATGCTGCAATCCGCTTTTGTATTATCTTTTCATTCTCGAGATATTAATAGTTTTATAAAAAAAATTTTAAATGTTCAAAAGTGCCTTGTTTTCTTTCACATCTTCATCAGATATCCCATTTTAATAGTTGCATATAAATATAGTTGGGGGTGATGTTGTTCGCATCCGCAGCATTTCATTAAAGCTGCACGTACTCCCTGGGTGGTGCTAAACGAACAACTACTTTGGCAGCTGAACTATCACCCACGTGATCTCTCAGCTATGCCAGCTGCCAGACAAAATGCAAATGGCCCTTTCCAGGGCTAATTTAAAAATTTAGGCTGTGTTAGCTCTATAAAGAGAGATCTAATTTTTATTTTAGAGCTTTTATTTTTACATATACTGACTCAGGTGCTCCGCACCGCAGAATTTATTTTCTTATTCATAAAACCTGGTGGCTGGCTAAATTAGCCATACGATATATGTATATATAGTTGCATATAGATTTTTTAAAGTTAGAAATTTTAACTGTCATCTGGAGTACGCCATATTGGATAACCCCAATACAGCTTAAAATGCTTGTTTTAAGTTAAATGTGGTCACATGATGATGTAAGCAAACATCACAATCCAATATGGTGTACCCAAGATAACAGTTAAAATTTCTAACTTACAAAAAATCTATTAGCAACTAATAACATGGGCTACCTGATGGTGAAAAGTCAATTAAAAAAAAGAGTAGAAGAAAATGAAGGATTTTTTAACTTTTTTTATAAAACTGTTAGTATCTTGACAATGAAAACGGATAGTTAAAAACGGATTGCGGCATTGTGTTTAAAGCAAAAAGTTACTTTGACATGATAGTGCACCCTGCCTTTACATTTAAAAATTAAAATTTATTCCAAAATGGTGGATCCATGATGTTGGCCAAAAATGTAAACCCCATTAAAAAGATGTACTTATTTTTTATGTGGGATTTCTAATGATAAAAAGTCTATTTAGTATTGATAAAACCAGGGATTTTTAAATGTTTTTATCTTAAATTTCTTTTTATTCTTATTATCTCGAGAACGGAAAAAGATAATTAAAAACAGATTGTGGTGTTGTGTTTCACGCACAAAATTATTTTGAAATTATGGGTTACAACCCTACCTTTACATTTAAAAAATAAAAGTTCATTCTAGTGTGGCAAATCCAAGATGGCGGCCAAAAATGTGTTTTCATGGATTTCAAAAATGTGTACCACAACGAAAAGAAGTTAATCAATAATTTTCAGGGGTGGTTGAGAGTCAATATCTTAATAAATTTGGAAAAAAATTGGCGAGGGTAACATTAAAAACACCCTATATGTGTGTATATACAGGGTGTTTGGAAACTCTTCCGAAACTCTGTGTGGTAATTCCTTGAATCAAAATAAACAAAAAATATCCAGGATCATATGTCCTAAACTGCTTCGTTAGGTCGCTCGCTGCGATTTTCTTTTTAAATTTTAATAATTTTTATTTCTGTAACGGATGATTTTATTAAGCTCGTATTTGGCATGAACCTTTATCACACCAATGGTCATTTCCAGGAAAATATATTTTTTTACGGTGTGTATTTTCAAAATGGTTGTCATTTTAAATTTTAAAATCAAATATCTCAAATTCGGTAAATGTTTTCAACAAGTTAAAAACAGTTTAAGAATTAAATTATCTAACCAATGAAATCAAGATTGTAGGAATTTGACTATAAACGAAGGGGTAATTGCCATTTTTCTTCATAAAAACATTGATTTACCATTATAATGCATACAAATTTAGGTTATATTAGAAGAAATATCTCAATAACTCCATTATTTGTGAGATGGAAAGGGAAAAGGGACCTCTTGTCGGCAATTTCCGATTTTGAGTTATTGATATTTTTACTATCACCTTAAAATTCCTAACAGTTTGGTGCAAATTTCATGTCTCTACGATTTTTTTTGTTTGAGTTATGGACGTTTGAACTTTCTCAAAGCGTGGAGGGCATTTTCAGGAAAACTCCCTTAAAAAGTTTAAATAAACTCAGAATCTATATTTTTCGTATTTAAGCGATGATGTTGGTATCAATGCAAAGCTTATAATGTCCTCTTTAGGAAGAACACTAGTAGTTTCCTTAACTAACGCTAGAATTTAGGCTTATACTGTGTTTATTGCAACATGTAGTACACAAGGGTATTTTCTGAAAATGGACCTCTTGTCCAAGGCTATTAAATAAGAAAACAGAAGAGGTTGTCTCATTCCCATAAGGCCTATGTAGACAGTAACAGCTGGAATCGTTACATCACCGGCCGACCCTGTCCACCCTAGCGATATTAGTGAGAAAAAATGGAACTAATTAGCAGGAACTAATTATTGCTGTAGACGCGCGATTCTATCGGGAACCACAGATTTAATAATAATGCCATATTTTATCCGTTGCATTTCGTTATATCTTTAAATTATGATTTTAAAAAGGTTTTAAATCATATTTTCAAGATTGTTTACTTTGATTACCGTACAATTTCTTTCAGATTCTTCAAACTTACACGAGTTTACATGGGTTAATTTAGATCTTAGTCTTAGCACAGAGTAAGTTTAGTCTGATTAGTATCTGGACGGGGCCAATCTGGAGGTGCGAGGTCGCCAAAATATTTGCAGGGAAAAACTACTCATCATTAAATCCTAATATAAATGTTACATTTTAAGGTTTAAAAGCTAGATTGTACTATCCAACAATAATCATTTCCTTAGTTTATTACAACTCATTGCAGTAGGCCTAGATAAAAAGCATCATCCAAAAATCTAGGAGTTCGGTGCACTTACGGTTAACTCAGGCAATTTTTGAACAATATTTGTTTGTCTAAATGAATTTTATAGGTATTTTAATTAAAAATTTCATAACATTGATGTTTGTTGCAAAAATCAGGTCGTTATGGGGATATTGGGTATGGATTTCTTGGTTATTATACATTGTGTCATTTGTGTAAAGATAGTTTACCAGAAATGAAATAAAATACACTACCTATGCGGGGCAGTGGCGTGATTAATTTTTGGGTCTCCCTGTACATTTATTTTTTAGCCCTTTGCACCACTTACAATCGTAGCGCTTTAATTTATTGCAGTAAAACTCCACCAAGACGACTCAATGTAGACTAGTCGAGTTTAATGTAAGTTTTGTGGAGCTTATACTAATCTGCCGTATACTCGATCAGACCGTGAAACATGGGTTCAAAGGAAGATCGGACCACAGGAAGGCGATCGCTACAGTACCGATTAAGCATCGTTAAATGGCCTAAAACTCGGACCAAAAATTGTATAATATCTTCTGTCCAAAACTATGATACCGCGGTAATGAAAAAAGCGGCCGCAGTAGCACGTTATCGTGTTTAATGGCCTTCATTACAGTGGACTATCGGGACTCCAAAACCAAATAAAATATAAAATTAAATTTAATAATCTTAATAACAATAATTTAAGACCTGTTCTTCTTTTAGGATTTGTAATAATTAAAACAGCCTACACATTTCACACAACAAAGTTTTGATATTAATTTAAATAAATTTAATCTGTATTACTTTTTCTATCGTTATAACCTAACCACAATACTAACAGTAAACAAGGGGGACAAAAACAAAGAAAATGTAAACAAAGAAAGTTTACATCTGATTTAAAACAGCCAGCTGATGGGTCGGCCGATGACGTAGCACAAATGTGTTGAATTTGTGAATGAGACAACCTCCCCATATTCTATTATCCTTGCCTCTTGTCAGCCCAGTATTATATCTCCATAACGACAAGAGATACCTTTTCAAGGCTGAACATTTACTGCTGCCACATTGTTGTTTAAATGTTTTATCCAATAATTAGTTTAATATAGTCAAAATAAACATCCTAATTAGAAAATAATATCGATAGTTTGAACGTAAACCATTGAAAAGCGAAGTGGGACCTATTGCTGAAACTAACTGTAAACCTGAACAACTAACTATAAGATGAACTGATAAACAACTAAATTCAAGCCGAACTGATAACACTTGAACAAAGACAGTGTCACAATACTCCAATCAGAGGCAGTAGCTGGGGCAACAGCTGATGGTTGCAACCACGATACCCATTGCTACCAACCTTGTACTTTACAATAAAAATGCCCTGTTCATTATTGAACTATCCCGCTTATCATTGATAGAATATTGTTAGTTGATAATTACTGATTAATTAATTACAATAACGTAATAACTGTCCACTGTTTAAAGGACTGTATAGGAAAGTCAAAATTTTGTAACCAAAACCTTGATTATAGAATTGGTACCTCTTGTCGGGTCCGTATTAAAATAATCAGACGATGTTCTGCTTTCACTAGAACTTCGTCCTAGTTCTCTAAGTGTCCGCTAGAATTCAGGAGAGACTCATTTTTGAACCAATGTTTCTTTACGAAGTGTGTTGTTGAAAAGGGCCCTCTTGTCGGCCATGTTATTTTCCTATAAGCGACAAGAGTTGGTACCTTTTCTCAGGGCATGCAGTGACTAACAAAATGATTTATATCGACTTGTTTAAGCTTTGATTCAACTTTTTAACCGATATACGCCTTTTCTACACAAAATATAGATTAATAATCGATAAAAACCGAAAATCGATGATTTGGACCGAAATCGCTGTATTTAGCTGTACTGAAAATTTTACTTTGCCGACAAGAGGTCCATTTCGCTTTCCACCTCACATTTGTAGTCGTATTTTTATAAACTTAGTACCATTGGTTAAATAATTTAATCCTTCAATTTTTTGCTATTTATAACAGAGTGACAACATTTACCGATTTTGAGATATGTAAAAATACACAATGGAAAAAAAATCATTTTTTCCTGAAAATTAACATTGGTGTGATAAAGGTTCAAATCAAATATGAACTTAATACAAATATCCATAATAAAAAACAAAGCACGCTTAGATCATCAGTCAGTGCAGAAACTGTTAACTATATTCTATGGAGTAGTAAACTCCGTTATGTTTTTAATTAATGTTGGCACTGTGTCTGAAATTTCAACAAGCCATCCAACACAAACCTATTTCCCAGGTTCTTAGGCTTCTCACACTTTAGCCATTTTCGTGAATTGTTCATATTTGCGCTTTTTTAGTTGTGTGAGTTATAAGATAAATAGGTAACACTAGCTTTTTGGAGCATAATGTCAAAATAAAGGGTTTAAGAGAGAAAAATATGTATAACGAATTACATACCGTACTTAAAAAGAAGAGTTACTTTTATATACTTACTCCTATGCCTCCTGATAGAAAAGATGGTATTTGGCTTCCTCATTGTTTATTTGTAACTTGAATACTCTCATTTTACTCTCAATCAGTTATGTCGTTCAGGAGGTCTCTTTTCATCTGAGTTTCCTTACCACTAATGCTTTACTAAAACGGCAGATGCATTTTCCACTTAAATGTCTAGCCCAGCTCAAAAATTAGTAGTTTGCATCTCCTACTACATCTGACGCCTCTAAGAGATTTCTTATTTTTCGGTCATTCTTCCTCCAGCATTCATGTCATCTATTTGGTTTAAATACTTTAGTTTTCAAAAGTGACCCTTTTTATTCTAGTATCTTTATCTCTAACCCATGTTGCAGCACATAAAGACAAATTCTACTGTAAAATGTGTACGTAAATAAATATCCCATGGGTAACGTCACCAAGAAGGCTTTATGTGTAATATATATTTTTTTAGTAAAGTTAAGCTAAAAGATTTGTACTAAATTTTTACCATGCACCTTTACAGAAAATGATAAACTACGATCTCGTAGTCTTTGCCAACATATGCTAATTTTGTACAAGATTCATTAAGATACAAATGACCTGTATAAACCTCATGAATATTTTTTGGGGTCTTCTCCTTCTTCTTCAAATCCCATACTTCAAATACGTTGCGAGTATTTGCTGCTAAAATAAAAACTGATCCGTGAATAACTAACTGATGAGTGATGAACTCAAGACCTTCACATGGGAATTGTTGTAGTGTTTCCAAAGTTAATGCACTAATGACATGAAATGCGTCTTTACATAACATAACAAACTGTCCATTTATCACTTTTGTGGAACCTATCTGGTAACAACTTGCAACATCGTTCAAGAGCCTTTCTTGAATTTTTTTTGAAGAGGCAAGATCATAAACTGAACATAGTAAGTTGTCTGAATATACCTCTGGGGATTGAAATAGAATCAAGGAGGAGTCAAAAATCATAGAATGTATAACACTCTGATCAATTTTACAAATAGATTCAGAAAATGACTTTCTCTGGATGTCAAACTGGAAGAAGTACGAGTCAGAACCACACTGTTTAGTCATCTGTAGAAACCAATTATTTCCAAAATGAGAAATATATTTCATGGAAAACCCCATGATGGGAGGAAAAAATTCTCCTATTTTACATGCATTTGCAATGTCCCATATATGGAAGCCACAAGCGTAAGGTTCATCGTCGCACTTATTAGCAAACAAGTAATGATCAACCATTGAGTAGCTCCAACCAACACATCTCATGTCATGCCTCCAGGGATGATTAATAGGTTCATCAAATACAACTTTATCATCAGTAATTAAAAAGGAAAACAAATGTGGCAATGATTTTTCAGTTATTTTAATTTCATATACTTTGACTTGTACACATTCGACGATGACTAAACAATCTCCCACTATATAAATGTGTTCGTAGTATAACTCATTCATTTTTAACTCCATGAGACAAATCGGTTCACTATTTATATCCCACACCTCAACAGCATCACTCTCAACGTCATTTGTGAAGCGTCCCAAGATAAGATAGCGGTCTTTATATATCGCTTGGCCTACAGTTTTGGGAATATTTAGGACACCACTGTCATACCAATACAGTGTTTTGGTAGAGTGCGTAACAAATTTTGAATTCTTCCAATTATTGACAATGTTGATTTTTTTCATGTAAATTATACGGTTTTCACATAAAGGAGTGAAGGTTTCTTGTAGACAAAACTCAGGTTCCATTAGCTCTTGTGTCTCCAAACCAAGTGTGAGTTTTTCTGGCAGATGTTTCTTCCACACCCTGTTATCATTGAATGCATGTCTCAAATAGTAACAGGTTGCAGAACATGCTAGAATGTCCTTAACAGACAGAAACTTACTGATGTGATGAATTACTTCAATGGGCAGTGATAATATTTCTGCTTGTTCCATTGTATTTTTATCTAAAACAAAACAATATTTCCATGTAGTACATACTTAGATAATTGTTACATAGAAAAAGTTTTGGAACAAGAGTCAATAAAGGAAACAAATTGCGCCTTCATGTTTGTTAAATATATTATTGGCTATCTGACGTACCCGTGCTTCCCAACGGTCAGGGGCCCTAGGTGAAAATGTTGATAGGCGCACCCCTCCCCCCCCCCCCCCCCCCGGAACCACTTTAGCCGTTTCGTTTAACAGTTATTACATACTAGAAAGAACACAGCTTTAAAAACTTATTCGGTATTTTTATTACCATTTATTATCAGATAAAGCACTTGGGGGGAAAACTATTCATAATTTATTGCCAACAATTATATTTATCCATTCCGAAGATGTGAAGATCAATATCTTCAGTACAGTGTCAAGTTTGGGCGCCGTGCAGTGT
This sequence comes from Neoaliturus tenellus, assembly GCA_030545055.2. NCBI lineage: Eukaryota > Metazoa > Arthropoda > Insecta > Hemiptera > Cicadellidae > Neoaliturus > Neoaliturus tenellus. The sequence goes on from CM061532.1 coordinate 83,934,675, forward strand.
GTGTGTCTGGATGTAAACAGAGCTAGAGAATGCCCCCCAATGGTCCAATTTTAATGAATTTTGGTATATAGGTCCAAATGCTTAACAATTCCCGGCATTTTCTTTTATTTTTTAGATTTTTTAGTTTTAAGGGTAGTTTACCCCTAAAAATCCTCAAAAAACGTTAAAAAATTGTAATTTCTCCAAAACGGCTCTAGCGATTTTGATTAAAATTTTGTGGTTGATTAAGATAAAATGCTGAATAAAATGACACTACCCGCATTTCCGAGAAAATGCGCGTTCAAAAGTTGTAAACCAAAAAGTGTTTGATAAAATAATTTTTTTGGATTTTCCAAATAGCTGTTAGCATGAAATAAATTTTACTTATCACCATTAAGTCCAGGTAAAAAATGAATAATCCAATTTTTTAAATTATTGCTCTACTTTAAGTTGTTGTGGAGAAAATTCAATTTTTTTCATTTAGCAATAAACGCAGTACGTTGTCAAAAGTCACACACGTACGTAGAGTCAAACTCGTGCTGCTCAGCTGGTAGCTATCCGACTGAGCCATCAAAACATTAATGTTTAGAGGCTCTAAACACCTTTTTTATATTTTCGGGAGAAAGTATGTGTCAGTTATCCGATACTGTTTATTTAACACTAATCTTCCCCCAATACTTTAAATGAGAACAGCTGTTTATAAATAAAAATTCCTAAATGTAATCATGTGTTCATCAATAAACTGTTGCTTCCATAAGTAAAACATGGTAACTTTGAAAACGTATGGGGCGGAGCCCTTTGAAGGTTGAAAGGATATTGGCAGTTTTTATGGGGTTTTTATGTCAAGGGCTTTCAATCAAGTATATGGTTGTAGGGGGGTTTGACTTCTAGGAATGCCTAAACAATTTGTGTAACATTCGACATTCAAAACCGAACTTCCAACTTTAAAGGGATTTAGTGTGAAAACCAAAAAAGATAGAGCAAAACTTTAAATACAAAATTTGTAAATAATCTAATCCCGCACTAACGATTTTCCATCAGATTTCAAATCAGATACATCCTGTGGCGGACTTACCTACGGCGCCGCCCCTAGGCCCGTTCGGCCGCCCCTTTGTGTTTCGCGAAAAAGGAAAGGTTTCAACGTAAAAACGATATTAAATTTCCCGTTGTCTATGAGAAAGACATAGTACAATATGAGTACATTATATTAAAGTTGTATTTATAGGTTTTAAGAAAAACACATATTTCGTGATTGAGGCAAGAATGAATATGAATAGGCTAATTAATTTGCGTCGCCGCGCTGGACGCATTGCTGTTCTTGAGGAAATTCAATAAAAATTTATTCAATTTAAATTGGTTTTCTTTTAGTTTCTTTTTTAATTTCTATGAACTTATTAATATATAGATATTTTTTTAATAGATATTTTTATGCATATTTACGAAATTAAAATGACTAAAAAAGTAAAACAATCGAAAGCGGTTACTAAAAATATGTTTTTTTTCATCTAAATTAAAAAAATAGGGCCTGTTATTAATACATTTGACATTTTAGATTTAAGTACCAGGGGGACCGAGCTTAAGCTCGGTAAAATTATTACTTTTGTTCGCACACAAAGCTCGTTCGCTCCGCTCACTCGCCAAGCCGACAGGTGTTGCACTTTGGTATAATTTTCTTAAACTACAGGTTAAAGATGTTACACATTATTTTATATCTACAGTTATCAGCTGATTTTTTTTTTTTTTTCAAATAATAAAATCTCCATAAGGATAACATGGAATATTTTAAATGCTCTAGTGTGAAAACCGGATTTTTCCCAGCTATGGGACCAGCTCCAATCAATTTATAGTGGCCAAAACCCCCATATTCAATCAAAAAATCAAAAATCCTTGAAGCGAAAAAAAAACTTTGCCCATACAAATGTAGCTTGTTTTAGAGTATAAGATAAGCATATATATTGCTCTGCCAAAACAAAAATAATTTATGACTGCTTTTAACACGTCCCATGTATCATTACGAAAAAGTAATAAGATAGGCCTATTTTATTTTTTTGTGATTTAATTATGAGTACTTTAATCAAGAATTAATAAAATGGGCGAAATTTTGAGCAATGACTTAATCGCCTTATTTACTAACCAACATTTTTGCAGGCAATTAACAACAAAATACACTATACTCTAAAATAACTTAGGCCTGACAGATTTTAAATTTAACATTCAAAACTAGGAATAGAGAGGCCCTTTATTTATTTTATTTTTAGGATCGTACTCAAAACACTATTTTAACTAATTAGATTCCACGAATCTAAGCGCAGTTATTTGTATACTAATAAGTACAAGTATGCTCTGCACGTCGCGACATGAACTTGAGTCATCTCACCACGCCCCCGCCGCTGACGCGCCGCCCGCCACCTGCCGCGGCTGGGCGCCCCTCAACGGCGGGCGCCCCTAGGCACGTGCCTAGTGTGCCTCATGGTAAGTCCGCCACTGGATACATCTACAACAAGGGCCTTAAGGCCCTAGACTGCAAAAACTAAAGAAGGAACGACTTTTCAGCCACCACAGCAATTTTTAAAAGTGTCTATTTCTCAGACAGTTGAAGGGGTGATCTTACAACAAGCTTGTAATTTCAAGCTTTTTTTCCTTAACTTAAAGTCACGTTTCAGGCTTTTAATGCCTACACAGATTATGTTTAGCTATTTACAAAATATGGAATTGCAGCGACATTCTTACTGGAAATCTCTGGAAGGTCCACTACTCGGTTGATATCCTGACGGAACGTGTGTAGGATAAGGGGCAAAAATTTAGGGTTAAGTTTTAATTTTTGTTGTCCTTTGTTGTTGTTTTGTTACTAACATGACAACCTATAATACCTATGTTAAAAACCTCAATTTTCAAATTTTTTTATACAGAAAATGATTTTTTGGGGGTTTAGTTACTAAACTTATTTTTGTATCCAAATACTCATACAAAGTTCAAACAAAATTTTCTCGCTACATTTTGATAAAAATATTTCAATTGCTTCTATTTATTTATTTATTTATTTCCAACGGATTACACCAATGATACATTATGAGTACAAAAAGTTTAATAAGCTCAAGATGACACAAAGTATCAATAGTTTCATGAGATAGATGGTTACTAGTTCCATACAATGACAATTGTAATAATCGAAAAAAGGTGAGGTCATTGACGCTTAACGGAACCTGAAAATGTTGACTTACAGTATAATAAATTCATTGACACCTTCTTGTTTCATTACAATGTAGCATGCCCTCAGATTAAGAAGCAATTAAAAACAGAAAATAAAATTAAATGGATGAAGAAAGAAGTACAAAATTGCAAAACTTATATGTTTTATTGCTATGCAGAATGGAGACGGACTAAACTACCACAAGATAAACTAGCCTATAATAGAGCCAGGATCAATTTTGTAAACAAGATCAAATCGGCAAAGGCAGAATGGATGAATAGAATATTAGATTCATCTAATAATAAGTCTAGAGATGCATGGAAAATAATCGGGCATTTCAATTCTTCAACAAAATCCAATGTTGAAAAAAAATATCATTTTGGAAGATAAAAATCAGAACAAAAAGATAGCAAATCCAACTTTAGTGGCAGAAACATTCAATAACTTTTTCTTAAATGTGGGAACTTCAGGAAATGGGCCTATGCACAACTCACCTCAAATCAATAACAGGGACAATTCAATTGCAACTTTTGACAGATTTACATGTATTACTGAGCAGAAATTACTGGACACAATAAATAAGTTCCAACCCAAAACCTCAAGCGGAGCAGACCAAATCAGTATGAAGGTTCTCAAGTTTTTTAGGTTAGAAATAGTTAAACCTCTTTTAGCCATTTCCAATAATATGGTAAGTTATGGTTGCTTTCCAAATAGCTGTAAGATCTTGGTGGTTAGACCAATATTCAAGAAGGGAGACGAGACATTGGTAAGTGACTATCGTCCAATCTCACTCCTACCAGCCGTCTCTAAAATACTGGAGAAAATTGTTTGCGATCAAATGACAGATTTTTTAGAAGAAAACAAATTGTTGAGTCTGAGGCAGTATGGGTTTAGGATGGGAAAATCAACAAAATTAGCGTTGGTTGACTTCATTAGCGGCTGTATCGACGCGGCGGAGGGGGTGAGTCGGTGATAGGTTGTTTCGCCGACTTGTCCAAGGCCTTCGACTGCGTCGATATATCGCTCCTGCTTTTGAAGTTAGAAAATTCAGGATTTCAGGGATCAGCCCTAAAATCATTAAAATCATATCTCACAAATAGAACACAAAAGACAGAAATACAACACAAATAAAAAAATAGAATAAAAAGTTTTCAATCCACACTCAAAACAGTAGTTTCAGGAGTTCCGCAAGGCTCAATACTAGGACCGGTTTTTTTCATTCTATACATCAACGACATCTCAGAAACTATTCCAGTCCATAGTCTTTTCAATTTGCAGATGACACAACAATTTTTACAAAAAACAAAAAACCTCAACAGCTAGAAATAGAATCACACCAGATTGCAAATCAATTAACACAATACTTCTCCGAGCATTCACTAAACCTAAACTCGACCAAAACACACTTTTTACACATTCAAACACAGCAGAAAAACACATTCCAATACACCCCCTCCTAGCCTATTCATTGGCGAAGACGAAATAGCAAATGTGGAGACGGCCGATTTTTGGGAGTGAGGTTGGACGAGGGCATGACCTGGAATGAGCATGTTGGGTGGCTTGAGGGTAGACTAGCAAAGGGCCTATTTATCTTGAGACAAGTTTGCAAATTTAACAACAATCACTTGGCAAGGACTGTTTATTTTTCCCTCATTGAAACACATATAAACTATTCAATAATCCTTTGGGGCTCAACCAAAGGAAATCTCAAATACCCCCCGTCGCAGCAGACCTGCGTACTCAGCGAATTTCCAAATTAGTAATATTAATTTTGACCAGATAAACCTGTAAACCAAATATGATCACATGCTCATAAATAAGGAAATAAATGTCTATTCTCCTTATGATAAATATAGGGAATGAGTATGCAAGTATGCTGCCATGGGGAACACCAAAAGTAGGTTTTTAGCATAACAAATTTTTATTTCGACCATATGAAGCCATATACTAAGTTTCATCAATATCTGTCCATAAATAAAGAAGTTTGCCTATTCTCCATATGATTAACATGGGAAAAGAGTATGCAGGTTTGCTGCCATGATAAGCACAAAAACCAAGATTTTTTACTATAAATGGTTGAATCTCAACCAAATGAAGCTGATTACCAAGTTTCATCCAAAAATATTAGTTAATAAGTGAAATATTAACACATTCTTATTCTCCATAAGACTAACATTGGAGCCCCAAAATACAATGTACTGTCTTTAGACTTTTTAATATCTCAGTAACCAATGGAGATAGAACAAAGCTTCAAGATACTAAATTGTGTGTTTTTTTTTTAGCTAAATCCAATGGTTAAAATAAAAATTTAAAATTTTTAATAATTACATATGAAAAATGCAAAAAACCCATTTTTGGGGTACAAAACCCCCCAAAACTACCCCTTCCGGTAGGTCGATATGTCTGGTTTACGAACACATCCGAATAAACGTAGGATTACACATCTCTACCAAATTTGGTGTCGATCGGACCGTTTTTACGAGAGTTTCGTGCCTAGGGACACATACATATATATACAGGGTGTCCCGGAACTCTCTGGAACCCTTTTGTATATTTGTTCCTTGCATCGAGACAAGAAAAAAACATCATACAAATAGGGGTCTAAAATCCATCGTTTAGCCTCTAGCCGCCATTTTGTTTCTTTCACGTAATAATTTTTATTTCCGTAACGGATGGTTGTACTCAGATCATATTTGGTATGAATCTTTATCATACTAATGTACACTTTCAGGAAAAAATTTAATTTTTTCTACTGTGTATTTTAAAAATGGTGGCCATTTTAAATTTTCAAACTCAAATATCTCAAATTTGGTAAATTTCAAAAAAATTTTACTTCGTACAAAAAATTGGGCAAATTTAATTATCTAACCAACAGTACCAAGTTTGTAAGGATCTGATTACAAATAACGGAGTTATTGCGATTTTTCTCCAAAAAAACATTGATTTTGCATTAAAATTAATGCAAATTATGGCCATTTTAACAGAAAAATCGCAATAACTCCGTTATTTGCTATCAGATCCTTACAAACTTGGTACCGTTGGTTAGATAATTTAATTTAGCAACTTTTTTGTCAAAAGTAAATTTTTTGTAAAATTTACCGAATTTGAGATATTTTTGTTTGAAAATTAAAAATGGCCGCCATTTTGTAAATTCACAGTGGAAAAAATTAATTTTTTTCCTGAAAATGTACATTAGTATGATAAAGATTCATAACAAATACGAACTTAATTCAATGGTTATTTTTCTTATATATATATATATATATACAGGGTGTCCCGGAACTCTCTGGAACCCTTTTGTATATTTGTTCCTTGCATCGAGACAAGAAAAAAAACATCATACAAATATGGGTCTAAAATCCATCGTTTAGCTGCTAGCCACCATTTTGTTTTTTTCACGTAAGAATTTTTATTTCCGTAACGGATGGATGTATTCAGTTCATATTTGGTATGCATCTTTATCATACTAATGTACATTTTTTGGAAAAAAATTAATTTTTTCCACTGCGTATTTTCAAAATGGCGGCCATTTTTAGTTTTCAAACTAAAATTCGGTAAATTTCAAAAAAATTTTACTTTGTACAAAAAAGCTGCCACCAAATTAAATTATCAAACCAACGGTACAAAGTTTGTAAGGATCTGATAACAAATAACGGAGTTATTGCGATTTTTCTGTGAAAATGGCCATAATTTGCATTAATTATAATGCAAAATCAATGTTTTTTTTAGAAAAATCGCAATAACTCCGTTATTTGTAATCAGATCCTTACAAATATGGTACCTCTGGTTAGATAATTAAATTTGGCAACTTTTTTGTACAAAATAACTTTTTTTTTTAATTTACCAAATTTGAGATATTTGAGTTTGAAAATTTAAAATGTCCGCCATTTTGAAAATACACAGTGGAAAAAATTAATTTTTTCCTGAAAATGTACATTAGTATGATAAAGATTCATACCAAATATGAACTTAATACATCCATCCGTTACGGAAATAAAAATTATTACGTGAAAAAAAACAAAATGGCGGCTAGCGGCTAAACAATGGATTTTAGACCCCTATTTGTATGATGTTTTTTTCTTGTCTCGATGCAAGGAACAAATATACAAAAGGGTTCCAGAGAGTTCTGGGACACCCTGTGTATATATATATATATATATATATATATATATATATATATATAATACCAAAGTATATATATATATAATACCAAATACCAAAGATAACAAGATTATATATATATATATATATATATATATATATATAAATTTTAATGACTATTATTTTTGGTCTCTGGGCACCATAAAACGAAAAAGTAACATGGTCCCGGTCTTAGGTCTTACCATGAGACCTACGGTAATAGCTTATTCCCTATGGGAAATTCGCTAAAAGATTTTTCTTCTTCAAAAAAAGGCAATAAGGGCTATGGCCAAGTGGCCCCCAGGGTCTCACTGTCAGGGCACTTATAGGCAGCTAAACATTTTAACTGTTCCAAACCTTTTTATTTTTGAAAGTATAATGTACATTAAAAAGGAAAATAAACTCCCAACCGAAAAAAATCATAAGTACAACACTCGTTCAAATCAAACTTCTCAGAACTTCACAAATTGTCAATATATGAACGCAAACCGGAATATATAGGGAAAAAACTCTTTCAAGCCCTGCCAAGTGAGCTTCAAACCATTTCAAAGATAACAGTTTTTAAAAAGAGGCTAAAATCATACCTTGTTCAACATAGTTTTTATAGTATTGAAAGCTTTCTGGAGTTCGGAAAGTGACCTACCACTTCCACTGACATGGCCATCCGGTCCTTTACCTACCTAAACCAACTACCTTAAGCCTTAGCAAGATTGTCCTGAGCCCGTCAGCAGTGGCGGATTTACGAAGGTTGGGGCCCTAGGCCAACTTTTCTGTGGGGCCATCCTCCCCGCCTCCTCTTCACCAACTGAAGTATGAGTGTATATCTAAAGTCATCAAATTAAGCTAAATCGTCTTTAATTTTTTATCCTATGCTCTGGTACCAGTAAAGTGTAATTGTTTGTGTACACTCACACTCTGATCTCTGAGAACGAGCTCGTGTCTTGAAAAGGTAATGGATTATCCAACTGTTAAATGGGGGTGGGGCTTGGGGTCCATTATGCTTTATTGACTATCTATAGTCAATGGATCTATGCTACAACTGGAGTCACTACTGTCTGTTCATACGTTTGTGAAAAGCGTGCCGCTGTATTTTAGGGATGTTACGTCCGTTCGTTGGTCAAATTGCTGTTGGTGGGAGGCTATCAAAATAGTCAAGATGGCTATCCGTACTCAATTTTACCAAACTGTAGTTGTGCAATGGGGTCCTCATTGATCTGAATTACTTTGTTAATATTACTATATTGGTATAAATGTGTTGCTTTCTGAATTTTGATACTTATGGTACACAAAATTTTTATATAGGCTACAATTTTGATGCACAAAATGTTAATAGTTTTACAAAATCTTTAAATTAAACTAACATTAGTTTTAATGTCACCCGGATTTTGCATTTTGACAGCGTCTCACCAATAGCAAACTGGCACCCATAAAATATCAATTGGAAAGTAGTGCACTTTTTAGACAAAGAGAGGTAACTTCAGTTAGAAAATAAAAAACCCAAAGGGGCCGCCGCATCGTCGCCCAGAGTTGCCACCAATATGAATGTGACTTAACATACAGGTAGCTGATGATCACCCGAAATTGGTGTGAAAAACGGCAGACGCCACAATGACTTCACCAAAGTCTCTCTGTTGTGTTGTGAATTTACGGGTTTTCAACTAAATTAGTCTGCTAAAAAATCAGGGTTCAAAGCTGATGTTCATCTTTACCATGCAAGTAAGGCCCATCCTTAAAAAAATATATAAAATAATATACAGGGTGAATCTCGTAAGGTGTCCTAAATAGATTACAGACAAACGCTTTGCCCTACAACCTTCAAACAAAAATATTTCCCACTAATTTGACCCCAAGGAATAATTTAAAAATATTTTTAACGTTGTATAAATACAGGGTGTACCAAAAACTGGGGGTCACAGGTTCGAATCTTGGAAATTTCAAATACAAACATATGTCATATTATACATCATTAGAAAGGTCTATTTAATAGAAACATTTTGGTGAAAACAGAATTTAGTTATCTTTATTCATTTCAAAATGGCGTCCATTTTTGTAGCCAAAATCAAAATTTACGGAATACCCTGTAATTCTTTTATTATTAGTCATAAATGACTTCTGATTCAAAATACTTATTTGGAATAAGCTAAGCTTTAAAATGATATGCCACAAGATCACATTTATTTAAAAATTAAAATTTCCAAAATTTTATATTTTTGAAAATGTTTACATAAACAAAACTCAAAAATTTTAAATGCTAACCCATGTCATTTTGTATATCATCTTGAAGCTCTCGTTGAACTGAGCAACTTTGTAATTTACACTAATGCCGTATCTCTTTTGGTTTTGTAGTAATAGCGTAAAAAGGTAATTTTCCCATATGATTTGCATGTTAATTAATCAGGACATGATAGTATGGCAGTCCTTCTTCCATTGTTGCCTTACCATTAAATTAACATGCAAGTTATAAGGGGAAATAACGTTTTTCCGTTATTACTACAAAACCAAAAGAGATACGGCATTAGTGTAAATTACAAAGTTGCTCAGTTCGACGAGATCTTTAAGATGATATACAAAATGACATTGGTTAGCATCTGAAATTTTTGAGTTTTGTTTATGTAAACATTTTTAAAAATATTAAATTTTGGAAATTTTAGTTTTTAAATAAATGTGATCTTGTGGCATATCATTGTAAAGCTTAGCTTATTTCAAATAAGTATTTTGAATCAGAGGTCGTTTATGACTAATAATAAAAAATTACAGGGTATTCCGTAAATTTTGATTTTGGCTACAAAAATGGACGCCATTTTGAAACGAATAAAGATAACTAAATTCTGTTTCCACCAAAATGTTTCTATTAAATAGACCTTTCTAATGATGTATAATATGACATATGTTTGTATTTGAAATTTCCAAGATTCGAACCTGTGACCCCCAGTTTTTGGTACACCCTGTATTTATACAACGTTAAAAATATTTTTAAATTATTCCTTGGGGTCAATTTAGTGGGAAATATTTTTGTTTGAAGGTTGTAGGGCAAAGCGTTTGTCTGTAATCCATTTAGGACACCTTATGAGATTCACCCTGTATATTATTTTACACTGTAATATATACTCTGTATATTTGGGACTCCGTGCGGCCCCCCTGCAGCCCGCGGCCCTAGGCTAGGGCCTAGTTGGCCTAGTAGTAAATCCGCCACTGCCCGTCAGGCAAGAAATGACAAGCTCAACGCATAGAACTATAAACATGGAACGCTGACTGAGTGAAGCGAAAACGGTCCGGCGGCGCGCCGCTACCCCCACCCAAGGTCGGTATGCCCGGGCGCTTTGGTCCACACAATTCAATGGGCACGACGCACTTTTTAGTACTTTCGGCTCAATTTAAACGTAATTGATTGGTTTAAACGACCAAAACCAAATTTCTTCGCATGAAGGGATGTATGGAGCAATAACTGATGCACATATATTTAATAAACATGATTTATTAATAAGTAAAACAAACAAAAGAAGTTTTTTCATTGAATGAAAACTACACACTCTTTAAAAAACAAGTTTGTTTAGTTTCTGTCTACTACCTAACTTTGATTTATTTATAGACAGATTTTTTTTCTTTGGCATATGAAAAGCAAAAATAGTATTACAAAAGACATAACCGATTAATTTTATCAGTCTTAACTCATGGCATTCACCAAACTCATGATTGATTGCATGAGTTTTGAAATGAACAGGGGACTGTACTCTGAATTTTTGAGCTCAGGATACGCAAGGAATCTGTAATTTTAATATGATTAACTGTTGCATATTTATTTGGAATTACATTTTAGGAACTTTGATTTGTACGTGCACCAATCGAGGATCTTTTAAACTTTTTTCTATATGTATAATAAACCTATACTTATTTAATAGCCTACGCTAAGGGTTTTTTGTGTTGAGAACTCCTCCTACAATTTTCAACCGATTTTCAAGTTTTTAGTGTCGTTGGATAGGGCTTGGTCTGTAGTTGTTTCCGCCAAAAACTGATGAGAATCGGACTGAAAATAAAGGCGCTACTCACCATTGAAATCTCAAAATTTCCCATTTAAATAACATTGGAATTAAATAAAGCATTTTAAACGTCTGTTAATAATCAGCTGTACATAAATGTAGTTTTGATGATTAAAGATATTCACAATATTGGATTGGTCGGATATCGTTGATTTATAGTTAAAAGTAATATTTGTATTGTATTAAAATAAATTGCTCGATATCGAGCAACAAGTATACTAGTATATGCCTAATTGTTTTATTTTGGTTCAACTCACTTAACTGTATAATATTTACTTTCCTAAAATAAAAATATTTGTGTAAATAGCTACATAGTTTGAGTTAATAATGTTGTCTAAATATTAAAAACAGTAAAAAAATCAATAAAAAATAATTTCATAAACTACATATAGTCTAAGTCTAAGTCAAATTTCATTGATTAAAATAAGTTATAAACCTTTAATTTTATATGAAAAAATTCATTGTGGTAAAAACAAATACAGTATTGTTAGGCTGAAATGTACATATGATAAGTCGACCTCTAATTTAAGACGGAATGGATGTCAACTGTATAAGTTTTAATGACGTAATTCGATATATGCCATTGTATAGTCTACTATATGGTTATTTTCAATTAACTGTAATTATTATAGACATGTAAAAAGCTAAAACTATTGAAAATATTAAGCCAAATTTAGAAACTCGTTGTTATTGTGCCATATTACAGAGTACGTTTTATAAAAAATGCCCTTTAAGTGCAATACACTTACTAGTTATAAAATATTATGTTTGATCCTTTCCATAGGACGTAATTATACAATTGAATACGACGTTACCTATATACTATAGACCGCATTACAGTATAAACAATAGGTTCGATAAAATTGCTGTACATTAGCCTTATTTGTGTGCAGATAAGCTGGATGCCTTAGTAATTATATTTTTGCAATTATAAGCTACACAATATGTAGGCATTCCACTTTATATTACAACAAATAATATCACTTGACACATATCACAAGATATAGTACAGTATATACAACAATTGATAAAAAATAACAAACAAAATTCGTCACGCACTGCATTGAATCAGGTGTCTCCGGCCAGCGACTGTTTATTAAAATATGCTACGCTACGACGGAACGCGACGCTTCCGCCGATTCGTAGAAGCGCTCACTAAAGATAAGATTACAAAAAAACGGCTTATCATACAGCAGATATTTTTAATGCAAGATAAAATTCAGAATCTTCTCTATAATTCATTCACAGGAAGTTTTTTCCTGCCCTTACAATAAAAAAAAAATCCTCGCTTACTACTTTTTTCACTACATGATCAATCCAAACTAAACAAACTTTAGGATAAAACAATTATTATAATTTTAAATATTTTTTTGTTGGCCTGAAACCGATACCGATTTGTTAATCATTTAAAGCTCTAAAACCCTATATAAATTTAAACTACATTGCTTAGCGTTTTATAGGTTAAATATCGAGTTGAGTGAAACGCTGCATCGTCGTCGGCCACTCAGATTTTGCGGGAATTGCAGTTTTATACCGACCTCGGGAGGGGGAGATGATACAGTCGGACCGTTTTTGGCTGCCTTTCATTACTCGAGTCGGCATTCCATGTTTATAGTTCTATGGCTCAACGCCGCTTTGGTGGACTACTGAGCGCCGAAGGATGTATGTATGTGTGTATGTTTTATTTAGCAATTCAATAAAAATGTTTCCCATGTTAACCTCATTGACAAAAATCTAACTTTAAGGGCTTCCAGTGCCCGTCAGAATAAAAATCTTAAACCTTATTGCAAAACTTCCAACTGAGATGAATATTTTGATATCTCAAATGCTAAAATTGCTCTAATAACAAAGGAGGAGTTGTGTCAATAAAAATCGGCTTTATGTATTATGAAGAAAGGAGGTTGTCGGGGGGGGGGGGGGGGGGGGGGGGGCATTTAGAGCGAACACTTCTGAAGTCCTAAACCCCCAGAAAATCTTGTCTAGAGCCGCCTGTGGCTGACACAAAATCACAACCGTTCACACACATTGATGAGCTAAAACTTGACAGGGAGTGAGCACAGCGAACTAGCTCGCCTGAAGGGCAACAAATTTTTCAAGATGGCATTGGCAATAAATAAATTGCAAAGCATGCCGGGAAATTAGTAACTTAATTACCTAAGAATAATGCCAGATTCTGTGTATTCTCCATTAGTGTATTTGGCGGGGGTTATTGTTTACAATGGTACTCCAATAAGATTACACCACCCAGTACCCCCAAAAGTGACCGGGGTTGGCCTGAAAAAAATATATGCTAACCCTACCTAAAAAAATATCTAGTTCTTTTAATTGTTAACCAATTAAAATTGAAAATTATAATAGCTCTGGTAAATCCCTTGTAATACTTTAACTTACCGTACTAGTCATCTCATTGCACCATAGCACTATTACATGCAGTGATAAACCATGATGAACATAGTTTTCCACTAATCATGTCACAAAATTTAAGCAATTTCTGATTGACTTACAGGCATAGGCTAGACAAAAATCCCCTTAATTTGTATTTTGTAAGGGGATAATCACCCTTCAACTGATTATTATTCTGTCAATGTGTCAAGTCTAAGTCAGGCATATTTCCTGATATTAACGTTTTAAAATTTAATGCCCAAAGTGTTTTGCTTACCGTACCTTGTATATCGAGTTGATAGTTCACTACAATGCATCACCAGACGAACTGTCCCTTCTATGATAAAGGCTTATCAAACAATGGTGTAAGACTGACAATACCCAGTGAGAACGGAATGGTTGAAATGATGTGTGGGAATACCCAGTCGACACCCAGTGGGAGTGGACGAGTGGAGTGGTTGAGTCACTTCTTATGGCTTATGGCGCAATCAAATAAATCAAAATAAATGGACACAAATGGAGGTGGAAGAACGGAATCGGCATGAGGTTTAACCACACACAGTCTAATCTTTACAGCCACTCGTATTGAATCTAACTAAGTGCATTGGGTTTCCCGGAAGTTACTGGCACTGGCACTCTCAAACAAAACATTAAACAAGCAAACAGTGTTTCCACTCGGCAAAAATTAATATCCCGCTGGCCCATCAAAAAAATCCCGTTTTATCCCGCTAATATGCATCAAAATATCCCGTTTATCCGGAAAAATCCCGTTTTCATTATACTGCACGTAGAACAGCCGTTTTTTGGCCTGTATCCTGTATTTAGTCCACAAAGTCTGTGTTTTCTGTAGCATTTTAAAAGTGCACCGAAAAAATATCTGTTAATTTTTTTTCCGTGCGCTAACCTCAAAAGTTGTTTTTTCTCAAGCAAAAATCATACTAATTCAAATCAAATATAGGGTCAATTGGGGTCAATGTAAAAAAAAACGACTTTTAATGACAGTTTTTTTAACGACAATTTCAATGCAAGATTTTGACATTTCTTTACTTCAACGTATATATCAGCTGTTTATAAGGAATATTTAAATGAAGATGGTAGTCAACTGATAAACGTGTAGGATCAAAACAGAAAATGAAATTTGAATTAATTTACTTTAAAATGAGCTATCCATTTTATTTATTTTTTTGCAGTATGATGAAAAACGTTGTTTATCACTCGGATGGAAAGTGTTTTTTTCTGTGCTTATTGAGCACAGACAAAAGCCACTTTCCGTCCTAGTGATGAAAACTACTCTTTGTTTTTCCATTATAAAAAGAACACAAGTTTCGTGATATAACGTTAATAATTGAAGAGTAATTCATGTTTACCAAAGTCATTGGTTGACAAATAATCTCTACTTTTAAACATTATGCTGCTAACTAGATAGATCATTTATGACTTCTCTTGAAATATGTTAAATTTCTGAATATTTATATGATATAACTAAGCCTGCAGTCATACATGAAATAATGACGGTTACCTATAGAACTTAAAGAATTTTATATTATGTCAGCTATACTCTTTCTAAATATCTGCATTATCAATTTCATCAAACATAGGTAGAAGAAAAATACATGGACTCAAATAAAATAACTCAAATATCTTTCAACTAAAATAGAATCCTTTTTGATTTTCCTGAATAAAAACGTATTACTTCATTAAAATAAAATAACATTAATGTGAGTATTTAAATATGCCTTGTATGAAATTTATATATCCATTTTAGTCTTCTAGTTGCATTTCTTTTCTTACCTTTTACTATTGGCGAAAATAGAGGTCCTAATGAACAAGAACCACAAGCTAAACTTTTAAGCCTAAAAACTTTAAAAGGCCTTTATCATATTAAAAAATATAATAAAGCACGAGTTTATATGTACAGAATTGGAAAAGTAAGTAAAGTAAGGAATTTATAGTTTTAATTCAATATAAAATATGTAAAAAATATTTTAATATTTAGGTATAGAAAAAACTATCAAATGATACAATACATATATTAACCAGGATAAGCTTTATCCAGAGAACGTTTGTCATAAATTTCCCTGACCATTTAATTACTATCGATTTCCCTCAAAATGATGATAGGCTACAATATATACATACAAAATTTAAATATTAGGTAATTTAATCCACAGAAAAGAATGGAATATTTATTACGATTTGATTACAGAAGAGTGACTAATCTTTCAAAAGTATAATATTCAAAAACGTTTTTGATTTAAATTTCTTGCATCTGGTGTACTTGAAGTGCTTGGGACAGGATGTACTTTACGGTAAATCATGCTTCACATCTATTCAAAATTTTGGGACAAACAATTTTCTTGGAGACAGATAACAGATGCTATGATGCTAAGAACTTTTTTGAAACTATTGATTAAAAATAATAATAGTTTATTCGTAGATTCCATTCCATTGGTTCGTTGACCGACCGTCTTCTCCCTGTCAAATCAGAAAGTTAAACTCTCCCACAGAGTACGAAATATGTATTTCACAATTTTTCAAAATAGTATTACAAGCACATTCTGTTTGTTTGCACATTTTTGCAGGAAATGGCGTAAGAAAAAAATCAATGAACCATCAGCTGTAATTTTTTTGTTTGTGTTGCAGTTGTATTACGTAAAATAAAAGTTGTCTGTAAATTTGAAATATCCCGCTAAATCCCGTTTTCCTCTTCATAAAAATCCCGTTTTATCCCGCATCCCGTTTTCATCCCGCTCAGGGTCTAAAAATCCCGTTAACGGGATAAAAATCCCGCGAATGGAAACACTGCAAGCAAAACAAATTAATTGAGATCACAATGTAGGTTATTGGGAGACAGTCACGACACTCGCACCGAAGCTGCATAATGTTTAGTGTTGTCCGCGGTGCAACTAGCGCTTAAGCGGATGGAACCGGCGTGACCGAAGTCCCCGGCCGATCTCGCTATGGGCGGGAACTTCAAATGTAACTCCAGTGAGCGGCAACCAATTCGGAAACATTTCGGCTGTTATCGTTCGATTGGGATTTAATATGTCAATTTTTATTGTTTTCAGCATTTTATAGTCAATGGCATTATTGTCACCTGTGTTCGTGTTGCGCCGATAGCTGCGATCACTTGTGATAGTGTTGTCATCTCGGACGCCAACCACTACGAGCGCTAATAAATTCAAACTAGCGCTCCAAGCCACCTTTCCTTGCGCAACTGGAGTCCCGGGGTGATCCAGGCGGACACCCTAATAATTGACGGAGTGTCACTACTGTCTCCCAATAATCTAAACTGTGACTAGCGATGTGGTGTAACGGTGTAACGGCGCGGCGGCGCCATGATTGGCTGTAACATCAACTCGTATTCCAACCACCACGCGCGCTAGTGATCTCACACTGATCCAAGCGGTCGAAGCTAGCGATTTTGAAATAAAAAATAATGCTTATTTGGATTGTGCATGGACCACTTTCCTTGGGCGCTGACTTATAGTGGCCAATTATAATACCCTCACAGTTTCCCATACAGATCGTGGTGTTGTTACTAAATTAATTGCAAATTACTGTCTTATCAATCGCCTGATTAACAATAACAATGTGACGTCATTGTCTATGAAATTGATTAAATCTTGTCAGGTATTCTAACTGAAGATTTTTGCCCTTAAAATACTTATCTTTAGCCACGAAAATAATAACAATACCTTCTAATAACTTGCATTTCATCACTAGGTTCTAAAGTGACTTTTTTCACGTGAAGTCAAGTTTTGCTACTAAGGCACAAGCTATACCGGTTGCTGACCTTGTTATGCTAACTTAGATAAAATAAAAACAAGAATTTTATAATCTGTTCCTCTTATTCATAAAAATAACTCTCCATCTTTTGCTACTACTAAAACTATCAGCTGTTTGTCAGCTTCTAAGTTATATTATTTACTGTTTTCGTTTTTATTTACCTGAAAAAATCATCAAAAAAAATTCCATAGCCGTAATGTAATTAATCACCAGATTATTGTACAATCATCTGTTGTGTCAACAATGTAATAAACAATGATTTAGCCATGATTACACGTTCAGTGAAAAATGGCCCCTTATAAAAGGAATGATTTTGAGCCCTGAGTTACATCTAAATAAGATTTGACTTGTGGTAGGCTATTTTTGAACTTGGAAATATCTTTTATTTCCAACTATTAAAATGAAGTTTTTATTTGTCTGATCGACACCAAATTTGGTAGAGAGTACCAGGGGGACTGAGCTTAAGCTCGGTAAAATTATTACTTTCGTTCTCACACAAAGCTCGTTCGCTCCGCTCACTCGCCCTCTTCCATTTTAAAGACGAGCTCGTTCGCTCTGCTCACTCGCCAGATCGAAGGGTGCTGCACTATGGTATAATTTTCCTAAACCACAGGTTAAAGATGTAACACATTGGTTTATTATTTATCTACAGTTATCAGCTGATTTTTAATCAACCAATAAAATCTCCATAAGGATAACATGGAAACTTTGAAGGGCTCTAGCGCGAAAACCGGATTTTTCCCAGCTATGGGACCTACGCCAATCGATTTCTGGTGGCCAAAACCCCCATATTCAATAAAAAAATCAAAAATCCTTGGAGCGAAAAAAAACTTTGCCCGGACAAACGGAGCTTGTTTTAGAGTATAAGATAAGATTTGTAATCCTACATTTATTCGGATGAGTTCGTAAACCAGAGATATCGACCTACTGGAAAAGGGTAGTTTTGGGGGTTTTTGTACCCCAAAAATGGGTTTTTGCATTTTTCATATGTAATTTTTTTTTAATTTGTAATTCTTATTTTCACCACTGGATTTAGCTAAAAAAACACCCACAATTTAGTATCCTGAAGCTTTGCTCTATCTCCATTGATTACCGATATATTAGACCCTCAAGACCCTCGGTGAATACTTTAAGGCCTGGAAGCTAAATCCAAACCCATCTAAAACTGAGGTATCTTGCTTTCACTTGAACAATAGACTAGCCCACCAAAAGCTTAAAATCGTATTTGACGGTGTTGAGCTAAAGCACAATGATCACCCACAGTACCTGGGAGTCAATTTAAATCGGTCTCTCACATTCAAAAGCCACCTACAAAAGACAGCAGCCAAGGTGAGAGCTAGGACTAACATTGTCCATCACCTTGCTGGCTCCACATGGGGAGCTAATGCACAAGCTCTGCGAACCACTGCTTTGTCCCTGGTTTACTCAACTGCAGAGTACTGTGCTCCCGTGTGGCTGAACAGTGTGCATGTCAGAGAGATCGACGTCCAACTGAACAGGACTATGAGAGCCATAAGTGGTACACTCATGGCAACACCTGTACCCTGGCTCCCAGTGCTGTTTAATATCGCTCCACCTGAAATAAGACGAAGGGAGGCACTTACTAGGGAATATAATAAGATCGTATCCAATCCACAGCTACCCATCCATGATTACCTACCCCAGGAGACGGGCAGATTGAGGTCCCGAAGACCACCACTGCTGACAGCATCCCAGTTGACGGAGACAAACTTTTCCATCCATACCGACTGGACTTCCTCCTGGGACTCTTTCCTAGGCCGGAATCAATTTTTAATTGCTGACCCAACCTTAGCAGTAAGTGGTATGGATCTTCCTCGGAAGCAGTGGACCGTTCTCAATCGATTCCGCACTGGTGTGGGAAGATGTAATTATTGGAAATACAAATGGGAAATGACAGAAGACCAGTCATGCCGCTGTGGAGCGGAGTTGCAGACTGTGACTCACTTAGTCAATGAGTGCCCTTTGAGTGCTTTCCCCGAAGGATTGATTGGGCTGCATTGTGCAAGTGAAGCTGGGCTGCAATGGCTTAGCGCCCTGGATTTAGCTTTGTAAAGAGAGATCATAACTTTATGTTTTTAGTTTAGTTTTTAAATTTTTTGACGCAGGTGCTAAACACCTCAGAGAATGTATTATATTTTTCTGAAGTTGGTGGCTGGCTATTAATGCCATACGATATATATATACCGATATATTAAAAAACTCTGTAAAAACAGTACATTGTATTTTGGGGCTCCAATCTTATGGAGAATAAGGATGTGTTAATATTTCACTTATTAAACTATTTTTGGATGAAACTTGGTATTTAGCTTCATTTGGTTGAGATTCATCCATTCATGGTGAAAAATCTTGGTTTTTGTGCTTATCATGGCAGCAAACCTGCATAGTTTTTCCCATGTTAATCATATGGAAAATGGGCAAACTCGGTTATTTATGGACAGATGTAGATGAAATTTAGTGTATGGCTTCATATGGTCGAAATAATTTTTTATGCTAAAAACCTACTTTTAGTGTTTCCTATGGCAGCATACCTGCATCCTCTTTCCTTGTTTTTATCATAAGGAGTATAGACATTTATTTTTCTATTTATGAGCACGTGATGAAATTTTGTTTACAGGTTTTTGCTGATCAAAATTAATATTACTAATTTGGAAATTTGCTGAGTATGCAGGTCTGCTGCGAAGGGGGTATTTTTTAAGGTAATAAATGAAAAAGTTAAATGTAAAACAATATTTGAAACCAACTTAAAATACATATTGGTCAAGTTTTGTCTTTAAAAATACACATTGTTCAACTGGCCTTTAAAGTTTTTTTTTCCTACTGTATCTTCAAAAAAAAAATCTGTGATGTTTAAAAACAAAAAGAGGGGTGGGACTTTAGACACAAAGGTACCTATCCTATACTCTAATACGCGTAAGGTATATTTGTATGTATGCACACGGATCTCAAAAACGGCTCAAACGATTTTCTTCAAACTTTACAAATAACTTAGTCCCGGGATATAAATAATATAAATACAGGTCTCTATGCCAGGAAAAGTCTTTTTCTTTAAAATCTTAAACCCTCCATCTGGCGCATAGCGGATGTTACCTCCACACTTGCAAAAAAATAAGTAAAAAATGTAGAAAGCTTTTGTTTTGCAGCCTGGCTTTCATGTTCCCTTTAATGTCGTCACTCTAGAGAAACTGTGTGATGAGTCAGTTTATATGGTTACTACTATGGTATTGATCTGGGGGTCGATGTTTTCGAGTGTCGGAGGTTTCTTCCGCTTGCGCTCAATCTTGCTACCTAAAATAGTTTTAGACCGAAACTTTTGTCCAACATTGTTTATTTAGTTTTTCTATCGTTTCTTTTTAGCTTTTAAACATTAGATGTATTTTTATTTTATAACTGATATTATAATAACTTTTTTGCCCTCGAAACATATAGTGTATTTTTATCAATGAATTGGTGTAAATTTTAAATTGTGTGGTGTCTTATTAGGAAAAAAGGGCAATCAAAAGAATTTTATGTTTAATAAAAATAAAAGGCAATAAGACTATACATTGAGCATTGGTGCTTTATAAAAATAGTACAGAGGAAGGCCTATATTACTAATATACAAAATTTGTATTTTGAAGTTACAAATCATTCTTATTTAAACACGGAATTTACAGTTTTACAATGATAATCCTGAGGTATTTAATTTATAATGAGAATATTTTTAATTATTCTTACTTCAAGACAATTCCTTCAACAATGTTTGCATATCAATATTGTATAAAAATATTACCTATACCATAGTTTATAGCAACATAAATATTCTTATATGTGTTATAAGATACATTACAAGTAATAATCGTATTACATTACAAGTAATTAATCGAGAATTTTCAGTTAAGTGGTCTTGAAAAGTCGGGGATTCAATTCGTGAAATGAGGTAAAAAACTATATTTACAGTTGGTTTACATCTCTGTACTCATATAGATAAACTACCATACTGTATTTATCATTTTAAATATTTAAGTATTAATTAATAATACAGAGTGGCCCCAAAAAAGATACTCACCACTCCATGGTAACTGTTTTAGTATCCGTAAAAAGCTGACTCTATCACTAAAGTAAATCTTTTCAGTGTTTTTCACCATTGTCATTTCGCATTCCATTAGTTTTGCATGTCTCCAACCATTTCTGAACATTGTTGTAGAGATAGCTATTAAAACCTAGAAAATATTTTTAAACGAGTCCTTTTTTTATGGGCCACACTGTACTATATTGTAATAACATTACGTGTTTTATATCAGGCATCAAACGCGACATAATTGAGATTGGTTGGCCAATACTGTATATTATTTCCACTGCTGTCTTGTGCCAGAACCTGTGGGAGGAGCTTTACCTGCGCTGGGTGGTGGACCAGAGCGCACGGCGCGACGCGTGGCGTCACATCACCCAACTGCGTGACAAGGACAAGGAGCTGCGGCAGCGCGCTGCGCGACTGCGCCGTCAGCTACAGGAGCTGGAGCGGGAAGCAGTGCAAGCAGGGCTACTGACACCCTCCACCGTGCGCTAGGGTGAGGCATCACATAAACACCCCCCCCCACCCACCCACGCCCACTTGTAAGCATATCTCAAAACTCGTCTTCACCCCTATACCGGGTGCAAAAAAAGTCCGTCTCCCCCTCTTTTTAATTTTTGTATTTGCTAAGATAAACTAATATCTTTTAGAGGGTGATAGTAACTTAACACAAAGTACTTTTTGACGTTATCAATAATTTTTAGTCATGTTAGGGGAACGACACACCAGGAGTCAGTAGAAAATTTTAAATGTAGTCATAGGTTGATATGTACACCAAATTAAAGGTCTTACTTGGCAGAGTGCAATGCTGCAAACCAGACTTAAAATGGAGGACCCAGACGGAAATGGCAGGTTCAAAGTTTCCATTAA
Organism: Neoaliturus tenellus; assembly: GCA_030545055.2. Taxonomy (NCBI): domain Eukaryota; kingdom Metazoa; phylum Arthropoda; class Insecta; order Hemiptera; family Cicadellidae; genus Neoaliturus; species Neoaliturus tenellus. Next base: position 83,957,134 of record CM061532.1, read on the forward strand.
AATTAAAAATGCAATAACTTTCTCAATACTCAACCCTTTTGACGTCGGGTTTGTGGCTAATTACTCCAAATGCAAAGTCGTTTCAAATGATGTATGATTAAAAAAAAATTAAAATCATTACAATCAAAACGTCCCCCTAACATGATTAAAAATTATTGATAACGTCAAAAAATACTTTGTGTTAAGTTACTATCACCCCCCCCCCCCCAAACGATTCTAGTTTATCTTAACATATACAAAAATTAAAGGGGGAGGAGGCGGACTGTTTTTACACCCAGTAACATGCCTCGGTATTCCTGATGATTCAGCAGTATTTTCAAATATTTATTGTTAAAAATGGTTTAATTACAGATTAATTCTGAATCTAGGGCCCTCATACATGATATATCAGTCAAAATTAATTGTATTATTAGTACACAAAATCTTAAGTGAGAAAAATCTTGTTTTTTTACATCACTAAGAATTATATATTCACATTTTCAAACTTTTAAGATACCGGTATGAAGAGTTGCAATGTAAATATTCAGTTAAATTATATTCAAATCTCAATAAAATTGATTGAATAACAACATCCAATAAAGAGGGAATATTCGCATGTCTCGTCCAAAAGTGGTACAGTTCTAAATTACCTGCAACCTACTTTGTCGCTAGCCCTAAAGTGAAGTAGACTCTTAATTTACAGTTTTCATGCCGTCATTGATTTGCTCTTTATTTTTGTGGTGTATAGGCATGAAAGTGTATGGTTGTGTTTATTTATTTTATTTTGTGTTTATCTACGCCATTGGCATTTTTAAACATTTTGACGGGGAACGGTCCAAACCCCAATCTTGTTACTATCTAACATCGACCAGTTGTTAGAAAGCATCATTAATTAATGGCCCAATGACAAATGGCAACTGGGTCCGGAATCGAACCTTTAAAAAGCTACTAACTTTCCTCAGGATCGATCCGGCGACCTTTGGATTCAAAGGCGAGCACTATAACCACTCAGCTACCCAGCCAGTTAAAAAATACGTGTTGAATTTTAAATTAATTTTGACAAAGCTATGTCTCTAGATGATGTGCCCTGTGCCGTGTTGCTTGAATATGGTAAAGCTGAAACATGTTGCAACTAACATTATTTAGAGATTTCACTGTTTATTAGGAACTTAAGAGTCTTCATCACCCCTGCGAAAAACGTCAAAAACATGCGTTCGTAGTCCCCTGTTTCGGACGAAATTTATGAACCGATTTTATTGGAATTGGTCTCAAACTGTTCAGAAAGAGTGCCTGCGTGGTTCTTGTACCTCATAATAAAAAAAACGTACTCGGTAGTACTTAAAAATACAGTTAAAAAAGGAGAAAATTACTAGATATTTAACTTTTTTTTAAATACTTTTAAGAAACATTATCGAACTATCGAGGTACAGAAACCACGCAGGCACTCTCTCTGAACAGTTTAAGACCACTTTCAGTCAAATCGGTTAAAAAATGTCGTCCGAAACAGGGGACTACGAACGCATGTTTTGAGCAAAAACGGGGTCTGGGAATTCGTCCGTTTGAGGCGCTACTAGCCTTTTCGCAAACGTCGTCTTTCTCACTAACACAAGCACACACACACACAAACATTATCGCATTATAAATCACTCAGTGATGTTGGGGGACACATTCCTTGTATTTATTTGAATACTTCTTTATTCATCTAAATTAATCGTACAATTCAATTTTAGAACACGTGTATTTATACAGCACTATGGTTCATTGGCGATTGTTTTTTATGTACTCAAGACGAGCAGTACATTATTTGCACTGTACTGGTTTTTACAGTACATAATACAGAAAACTAGTAATGTATAAGTTTATTTTCAACTTCTCACAGATGAGATTCAAATTTTAATCTTACAAACAAATAGCCTAAACCGTTCATCAATTTTTCTAATGGCAGTGTTAACAAATACTGTAACACCGGAAGTGCGCGGAATACGGTTCCGCCTGATACCACCTGAAGGAAATTCCTTTTTATAAGGCCGGCGACACACTACTGGACTTCCCATCAGACCGTATATCGGACCAAGCATCGTACCGAACATTACATCGTAAAGGGACGTAAATTTACTCCGAACATTTCGCCGAGCAAGACATCGGACCGAGCATCGTACCGTACATTACATCGTAAAGGGACGTAACGAACATTTCGCCGAGCAAGACATCTGACCGGACTATCGTATACCGGACATTACATCGTTAAGGGACGTAAATTTACTACGAACATTTCGCCGAGCAAGACATCGGAAAGAGCATCGTACCGTATACATTACATCGTAAAGGGAATTAAATTTACTCCGAACATTTCGCCGAGCAAGACATCGGACCGAGCATCGTACCGTACATTACATCGTAAAGGGATGTAACGAACATTTCGCCGAGCAAGACATCGGACCGAGCATTGTACCGGACATTACATCGTTAAGGGACGTAAATTTACTCCGAACATTTCGCCAAGCAAGACATCGAACCGAGCATTGTACCGGACAAATCCACCAAGCGAGGTGAAGGAAGTTTATAGAGGGATAGGAGAGCGTGACAGGGCGCTAGATGATGGGGTGGGGAAGGGAGGGGCTTTCCATCCCGAGCTTTCGGGGCCACGCTCGGTAGCTTTCGGAGGCGTTCTTAGCAAAATTGACCTTGACACACTACCGTACATCGGACCGTACACCTGACCAATCTTTTCTTTGATGTTTCGCCCCAAAACAGCCTCCAGTGCGCTCGGTCCGATGTACGGACCCCTGACACACTTCCGGACTTGCTGTTTGTTTTTGCTCAGTACAATGCTCGGTCCGGTGAAAAGTCAGGTAGTGAGTCGCCACCTTAAAAAACAAATCCCTCACTCATTCATAACTAAATCATCAAATTTTTTCGATACGCAAGAGAGTTGAAATTTGGTACACTGATTTGTTCAGTTCTCAATAGGATAACATGATGATGAAGCAATTAAAAAGACAAACAGTTCTGTTTATAAGGGAAAAATTATTTATTTTATTAGGGAAAAATTATCTCATTTGTGCAGATTTCATCATCATCCGGAATATTTTGTTAGCCTATAGTTGTTCTAATAAAATACTGACATTTGCGTTTGAATTTTCAAAATTATGATCGGCTGATTTAATTACTATATTTAATTACTTTGATTAATTCAAATTCAAATTCAAATATATCTTTATTCAGACATACATAACAATGTACAAGAAAGCGTCAATGTAAAATACATAAATTTTATATAGTTAACATGTAAAGATAAAAGAAAACAAATATCATAAACTTACATATAAATTTTAATAGTAAGCCTCGTCATCCTTTGTAAAATAATTTAAGCCATATTATGGGTATAAATTTAATTATCAATTAATGTGTAATACTCCTTTAAGTTATAAAAAAACGAGTTAATAATATAATCTTTTAATTTGCGTTTGAATTTTAAAATGGTTGTTTCAACTTTTATGCTCTCTGGAAGGTAATTCATAAATTTCATTCCCTTATAAGTAGGTTTTTGCTTGTATTTTTCTTTATTATGTTTCATAATTGTAAATTTGTTTTTGTTCCTAGTATTATAACTATGTAAATCAACTTGCCTTTGAAATTTTGTTTCATTATTTTTAATATGCATAACAGTTTGATATATATATAGGCCGTAAACTGTCATGAATCCTAACTGTTTAAAGTAATCTCTACAAGATTCATCTGAATTTAAATTTTCAATACACCTTATTGCTTCTTTTTGTAAAAGTAATATTTTATTCAAATTATATTCACTTGTACCACCATACACTTCAATTCCGTAAGAGATATGTGAATGAATGGTGGCAAAGTATACTGATTTTAATGTTTCTTTATTGCAAATAGTTGCCAATCACCTTAATGCAAATATCCCAGAACTAATTTTGTTGCAGATTTTATTTACATGTAATGACCAATTTAAAGTGTTGTCTAGATTTAGTCCTAAAAAAGTTGTTTCATTTACAAATTTATCATTATTGTTGCTTACTTCTGTTGTGTTCTTGCACTTAAATCGAATAAAAGTGGTTTTTTCTTTGTTAAGTAAAAGATTTGAATCATTTAAAAACTCATTCAAAATTTCTACTGTACTAAAACATGTATTTATGGTGGAAGTTAAATCCTTATCAGATATACTTAAGCTGATATCATCGGCATATAAACATATCTTACTTTGTTCAATTTTTTCCTTTATGTAATTTGGAATACCTCCCAGGTAGCATAAAAACAAAAATGGGCCTAACACTGACCCTTGAGGTACAGAATAGTTGAGAAATTTCAATTTTGACCTAACTTCTACTATGCAGTTATTATTTAAATGCTTGATATTCACATACTGCTGACGACCCTATAAGTAAGTCTCTATCCAGTTAAGCTCTTTGCCAATAATTCCATAGGTTTTAAGTTTATTCAAAAGTACAGAATGTTTAACACTATCAAAAGCTTTTGTCAAATCAAGGAAGGCGCCAACAGTATGCTTATCCTCATCTAGATTTTCTAAAATATTTTCAATGTAATCTATTATAGCAGATATGGTGGATCTATTTTTTCTATATCCATGTTGTTCTGAGTCAATTAAGTTATTATCTTCAAAATGAGTTAATAATTGAGAAAGCATGCATTTTTCAAAAATTTTTGATAGTGAGGGTTGTATTGCCAACGGTCTATAGTTCAGAGGGTCAGAACGGTTTCCTTTTTTATGTACAGGTACTACTTTTGAAATTTTTAATTCTTTAGGATAAATTCCAGTGATGAATGATGCGTTAATCACATGCAATAGAGGTTTTAAAATGAAAACTTTTACATCTTTTAGTATTTTCATCGGTATATCGTCATATCCAGAAGACCATTTAGGCTTAATTGAATCTATTATTTTACTTAGGGTTTCTTCATCAATTGTCCTACAGTAAAATTTTGGTACTTGGAAGCATTGTGTTACAACTTGGGTTGAGTTTGAGTTTGTATTTAATTTAGGAATAACATGATTCTCCACCATATCTACAAAACTGTCATTGAAGATGTTTGAAACTATTTCAGGGTTATCTACAACGGTATCACTATCTTTTAACATAATATTATCAAAAGTTTTTTCTTTAGAATTTTTTACTTCAGAATTTATGATTTGCCAGATGGTTTTATTTACGTTTGTTGATTTATTATTTTTCTATTAAAATGAATTCTTTTTTTAGTTACTATAGTTTTCCAATATTGTCTTTTTCTTTCTTTCATTGTTTGTCTTAGTTTTTCGTTTCTCTTATCACCTCTACACTGTCGTTGTAATTCAATTAACTGCAAACGGTCATTAAGGCTGCGGTCTACCCCAACCAAAACAAAAACAACAACAATGCCGAATATGCCGGCCTCACGGCCGTAGCGCTAGGCGAGTTTGATGGCTGCAGAGGTTTACGGGGATCGTGTTCCAGAATTAACCAATTAAGATAGAGATTGACTCTTAACTTTTTCTAAAAGTACAAAAAAGGATCTCGTCGGCTATCTTTTTAGAATTTTCAAATAAAATTTCTAATTTCAGTTATAATTGTGTAAAATTATCTGTTTTTGAGTTTATAGATGCAGAGGTTTACGGGGATCGTGTTTTAAAAATAACCAATTAAGATAGAGATTGGCTCTTAACTTTTTCTAAAAGTAGAAAAAAGGATCTAGTCAGCTATCTTTTTAGAATTTTAAAATAAAATTTCTAATTTCAGCTATACCGGTCTAAAATCATCTGTTTTTCTCGATTTTAACTGAAGTTTTCTATTAGTTTTAATGAACTAATTACAAAATTGTAACAGACGAAAACTAGTACCGTTATTCTTCTTTAATATGACACCTTATTTGTAGCTCTAGGCTTCATTTGGCAGAAGATAACACGATTCTAAAAAACCGTTGCATTTGGGTGCGCGCCCGGGGTAGACCGCAGCCTTAACAATTTCATCATCAATCCATTCATTTTTTGACGTCTTTTTTATTATTTTAGTTTTAGGGAAATGTTTATCAAAATAATATTTCAAAACATTGTAGAAATAATAAAATTTATTTTCAACTGGGCTCAAATAAAGTTTGCTCCAGTCTTCCTCAGCTAGATCTTTTCTGAAAATATTAATTGTGTCGTTATTAAATCTTCTACCTATAGTTGATAGTGTATTGTTAGTTTTCTTAATTTCTTTTTGAAAATTTTTGAAAATTTGACCATCATGGTCAGAAAGTAAAGTTATTAAACATTCTATTGCAAATGAGCTCTGGTCTAGATTGGTGATGAAATTATCAATGGCAGTTTCACTCTTGTAGGTATCTTAACTGTATAACAAAAACCATGCATCTTAAGGACATTAACAAATTTATGTTTCTTTTTGTTTTCCCTCAAAACATCCACATTCCAGTCCCCTCCTAATAAAATATTTCTATTCATTTTGTAGATTTCTGTTAAAAATATGTTTAGTTTATCAAGAAAAGGATCTACATTTTCTGAAGGACTTCTATAGATTCCACCCACAATTACCTTAGTTTGACCAATTTTTACCTCAATGGCACATGATTCAAATATTTTTTCTTCATTAAGAGTACTAATTGAATTACAGGCTATCTTTTTAAATTGCTTTATCTCTTCTGATAAAAGGATTAGAACACCTCCTCCTTCATACAAATTTCGAAAATACCAATTAACAATTTTATATCCTGGTATTTTTAGTTTTCCGATTTCATTTTCAGTTAACTTATGCTCAGTTAAAATTACAACTTTGGGATTTAATTCTTCTAGTGTTATTATCAATTGATCTATTCTTGATGCCAGATGCTGGATGTTTTGATGGAACACATCAAAAAATTTTCTACTACAATTGCTTTCTACAGGTTTTTTGGAATGTTTAATATTTACCCTAACTTTACTGGGTTTTGTTTGATAAATTTCACTCTTTCTCGTCAATGTGCTACAGCGATTTGCAAAAACCTTTTCCACACCTATGTCTTTGCTTAAGTTAGTGTTGGAAAAACATTCAAGTTGCCTAAAAAACTTGAGGTGATACTACTACTATTTACAGAGCTGTCACTAACACTACTTATATTTACAGTTTTTGTATCAGTCTTTGATGAACACGTTTGTGCAGAAGGTAGAGAAGTTCTGTTGGTAACCTCCTCTTCTTCCGATGGCTCTTGATTTGCCTTGTTCAGATTTACTTCTTGATTTGAAGTTGTGTTCAGAACCTCTTCTTCTGCTGATGGGCATTGGTTAGTTGTATTTATTTCTTGATTTGAATCATAGGTATATTTCTTCACTATCTCTTCAAGTTTTTTAAAAAATCCGTGATGAGAGAGACCTCTTCGCAATGTTCTGTGGGATTGTTGATCATATGAAACTACTGCTACTGTAGCACCAGTGCATTGTGAGAACTTGTGGAGATTGGCTACTAGGTGTTCCAGTTCAACATTGTCCCTGACACAGCCCATCGGTGAACATATCAGAGTCTTTAGGTTATTAGTCTTAAAGTGTTTAGTTAGTTGATCAAAAGCTGTATCATAGTCACTATTTGTCGGTTTCTGGAAATATCTCTCTTTAGTTACTAAACTAAACACTGTAGCGCCAAGTGGAGTTTTCTGACATGTCAGCTTACTGTCAACATAATCATCAGGCTTCGGCCGTCCGAAAGCCCTTCTGAAAACTACCGCAACACCAGCAGTCATGTTCCGATTGTCTTCAAGATCAGCAGAAATGGTATGTGCAAAAGCAATATCTTTATTGTTTCGAAAGTCTTGTATTGTTTTAACCATATTTGCTTCTACTACATTAATTGTTTTCTCTTTGAAAGACCAAAACTGCCCTATATTCTCATTGTTTGTCTGTGGTACGATGTGATTCTTGATCATTTCAGCAATTTTTCTCTTTCCTTTTGCATTGAAATGTAGGCCATGTTTGGTGTAAAAAATGTCTTTGCAAATCGTTAATCGGCAGGAATGGAGCATGTTGACTCTTCAATATTTTCTCTTCCAAATTCATATTCAAGTAACTTATTTTATTATTTAAGCCTGGGGTATGGTGTCTATATGGAATTCCACATATTACAACATTAGTGTGCATTGTCGATTTCAATAATTTATCAACTGTGTGAAGCAATTCTTTCTCATGTTTCAGAATATCATCATTTGACCCTCCTATAACTAACACAAAATCCTTCTTGCTAAGTGAACTGGTTTGACTCGTAACATCTTTTACGATTTCTGAAAAAGTTTCATTTGGTTTAAACACAGTACAAATTTTTGTTTTATCATTGCTTGGCCATATATTCAAAATATTCTTCGTCAGATTTCTGCCTTGACTATCAGCCAGTATAATAAGTTCCTTTTCAAAGTGTTTCTTGTTTATTGCTTGTGTAGGTTTTGTGACAAAAGGCTGATTACTTTTCATTTTGTCATTAGCTTTTATCGGTTGTTTCTCTTGGTCAGTACAATTAAGGCAATGCTTGAACATCAATGCCATTAAATCTTCCCTTGTGATTCTATACTTATTGAATATCATGTATGCTAAAAGAGCTCTTTTACTCATTAAGTCATGGACTGTAAAATTTAAATTCTGAATCAAAATCAAAGGTAGTCCTGGTTCTTTTCTCTTCAACATGTTGAAAATCATACACTCAATTATGAAAATAGTATATAGGGCACAATCATGTCCATTGAACTGTTGTGGTGTCTTGCATATAGTTATTGGATAGTTTTCACCGTCATCATTTTGTCCTAGATGATTGATAAGTTTGTTTCTGATTCTGTTGGCATGATCCAAATTCATATTGTTGCTAGAATCAAAATACAGTAGAACCTTGATAAGACGACTCTGAAGGGATCACACAAAACTGACGTCTTATAAAGGTGTTTGTCTAATCAAGTGTCGTGCTATCAAGGTTGTTTTGCTGATAATTCGTCTTATCAAGGTGCACCCTAACAGAGTATATTTTAAAACTCCCCATATAGCAAGTGCAATTTTAATGAAGCTTCACTAGAAATATTCCATTGAAAATTTATGAAATCAAGCATACAAAAAACACACATATAAAACATAATATTTTATTGTTATGAAAAAATAGCCTATTATAAAAACTTTAAACAACTAATAAAATTTTTTAAAGAAAAATACAAAATGTAATAAATACAGTAACTTGTTATAAATCAAAGAAATTAAAAAACCTTTATACGGTATAAATGTTCTCAATTAATCATTTACCGTAAAATCAATTAAGCTGAGTACCAGGAAAGTTAATTGATTTATCGATTACCGGTACATGTTAGACAATTTCCTCTACGTCTAAGCCTACGTCAGGATTCAATGTTGTTGTGCATGAGAAAGGAAAGTTAGTGAAATAGTCATTAATTTTTTTATTTCGTGTTACTCACGTGAACGTAGTCCAATGCACTATTGATTTCCGAGGTGACCCTAACCACACTCTCAGTCATAACACTTTTTACTTTCTCCCCCTATACCATAGTATATGGAGAAAGTATTGTTTTCGTCAAAATTTTCGAATTTGAGTTGTTGGTGGATTTATCCATTTTGGTTCCCCCTGAGTCCAAAAAAGTGGTTTTCGGAGTGATGTCTGTGTGTGTGTGTGTGTGTGTGTGTGTGTCTGGATGTATACAGAGCTAGAGAATGCCCCAATGGTCCGATTTTGGTGAAATTTGGTACGTAGGTCCAAAACCACAATAATTCCAGGCGTTTTTTTCATTTTTTTGAATTTTTGATTTTTAAGGGTAGTTTACCCCAAAAAACCCTCAAAAAACGTGAAAAATCAAAATTTTTCAAAAACGGCTCTAACGATTTTGATTAAACTTTTGTGGTTTATTAAGATTAAAATGCTGAATAAAATGACACCACCCGCATTTCCGAGAAAATGCGCGTTCAAAAGTTATAGAGTAAAAAGTGTTTCAAAAATCAATTTTTTGGATTTTCAAAAAACCTGTTATTTTGAAATAAATTTTACTTATGACCATTAAATCAAGCTCAAAAAAACTAAATAATCCAGTACTTTAAATTATTGCTCTATGTCAAGTGGTTGCGGAGAAAATTCAATTTTTCGTTTAGCGGTAAACGCAGTACGTTGTTAAAAGTCAGACGCGCGTAGGGTCAATCTCGTGCTGCTCAGCTGTTAGCTATCTGATTGAGCCATCAAGACATTAATGTTTTGAGGCTTTTAACACCTTTTTTATATTGTTGGGAGAAAGTATGTGTCAGATAACTGATACCGTTTATTTCTCATAAAACACTTCAATATACTAACGGCATTTGAAGCAGACATTCTCTAATACCTACTTACTGACACTATACACACTTATATGTAAAACCACGATGTCACACAATAGCACTGCACTTAAACTGGTATCATATAAGCTGTGCTAAACGCGACGTAAAACCAATAATATTTGTTTTGACAGCAGACATGCAACTGACTGGATACAAATTAATTGTGTCTCCGAGAGGAAGTGTAGGAAAGTATTTCCTAGAACTGAGCATAAAGACATTGTTTCCTTCAAAATGTCTGACCAAACTGTGGGAACGATGCATGAGAAAGGCAATTCGTGTTGTGAAGGTTCCATAACGAGACACTTCGCGCTTTAGAGGTTATGTTCGTGTTACGGAGTTAATATACTGAAAGATTCGTGTCACCGAGGGCGAGTTCGTGCTATAGAGGTTCCGGTATTTTAAAATGCGTGTTATAGAGGTTGATTGTGCACTAATTTCAGCTGGTAAAATGTGTGCTATCGAGGTATTTATGTTAATGGCATTCGTCCTATAGAGGTATTTTTAACATTGAGTGTTATGGGCAATTCACGGGGACTAGAAAATATTACTTGTTATCAAGGTAATCGTGTTATCGAGGGACGTACTAAAGAGGTTCTACTGTAATAAAAACCCTTCTCATTCCGTGAAAACACTAGAAGACTCCAGTGACTTCCACCTTCACTATTTGTGCTTACAGAATCATTCACCGTAATCATCAAAATAGTTTTATTTTTCAAATCATGGTTAGCCAAAAAATGCTCATAATCATCACAAGTCTTGACACCTTGGCTTATTATTGGGTTCAAAATCATAGATTTTTCTTTATCTAAGAAAATACTGTTGAGTAGATCAAAATACACTTGTAAAGTGTCATCATTAATCCATTTATTGGCCAAGATTTCTTCACATTTAACTGCTGTATTAATAGTTACATCCGTTAAGGTCATAACTTCTTTCTCAACTTTTTCCACTTTTTTTAACATTATTTCAGATACAGCGTTTTCCTGTTCTTTTTGTTCTTCCAAGGGTTTTACTTCTCCTCGTGTTGAATTTATAGGGGTTTTTATTCCTGTATCATTTAATGTATTGTTTTTTTCGTCATCTGATTTTGAAGGAGTTTTGGTTTCAGCATGCTTAGCAAAAAAATCTTCAATTTTTAGCGATAGATTATTTTTCTCAATATATTGTAATAAGGATTTTTTTGACCTAAACGCATTACCCTTTGGAGACTTAATACAAAAGTCCACTTTTCCATTTGCCCTTCTACTTTCTTGCTTAGTCCATCCTTTAGGAAGAGTGAATCTTGAGTTGGGAGTTTTCATATTCAATATTAATTAATATACATTCATATTTTTTACAATTTTGATCTAATAATTTGTTTACTTATCTCAATAATTCTTTTAAAAATATTATTAAATTATTTATTTTTACAATTTTTTGTGATCAAAAAGTAAAGTGCCTTTGGGTGGATTTGAACCGGTGCCCCAGATAAACAGACAGAAGGCAGCAGGGCAGAGTGCAGCTCACAGTACAGTAGCTTGGTGAGCGTCAGTCACTCACAGCTGATAGGATATCAGCAGCACTAAGTTCCAACAAATGTCAAACCTGTAGGATGTTGCTGTGGCTAGTGCAGGAAATAACCACTCAAGTCATTGAGTTAGTATTCATTAAAATAAAGCAATATTATTTAATTTCCTCAAATTGTAAGAAACTTAGTGTTTTTTTCTTCTTGAATCAATCAAAGTTTTACTAATCAATAGTTTTTCTTGCAATAATCAGTTCATCTAGTGTTACCTCAGTGCTAAATATTCAGTGCAAAACCATGTGATTCCTGGAGTAGAAGTTGCAGGTAACATTCACAATTAAAAATCTATTTAGAATATTAAACAATTTTGGATTTTTGTTATAGTTAATATTCTATGAACATTGCTTAATATTTTAAAACCAGTTTACCAGTATATCACATAAAAACTTCACTAATTACACAAAAACCAACTTTAGAGTTAAAACTGTAAACTTAACTGTTAATAGTTATCAACTTGACTATTACGTATTTTATTCTTAGACTCTGGGCCAGAGTCTCATTGACCACTATTTAATTAGAGCCTTCCATGGCCTGAGAGAAAAGAGGTACGGTCGCACATGTCATTCAAATTACAATTATTTTATACTGCTTTACAGAAAAAAACATTAAAAGTAAAATCCAGTGAAGCCATTATGCTGTACAAATTAAACTTATAGTTGTAAAAAAGCGGCACCGAAAAACACAGCTAGATGTTTCGACTTTCAAACACTGAGGCTAGAAACATAAATAAAAACAACTTCATGGTTCCAAGAAATTAGTAAACAAAATTGTAATTTTAATTAGGCTATTTAAGTATATTACGAGTTATAAGTATACGAGTATAACTCGTATAACTCTTTCATAGTTCGGTTAATTCGAATAAAATTATCAATATAGGCCCTATACGCTATTTAGCATACATTACAAGAGGTTGATTATATGTCCATTGTTAGTGGGTGTCAACTAACTGTTTTTGGTGTGCGGGGGTTACCTCTATACGTTGCGTCAGATTATTCTAAAGAAAATAATTACTTTAGTTCCATCATTTTAAAATTACTTATTTTGTTTAGTTTCTGTATTGTCTGATCATTCTGGTTCGCGAACTCATTCAAGTAGATACTGTCTTACACCCCTGAACCAAATTTAATCTAAATAGGATGTTCTGTTCAAACGCTATAGCTAATAATAATTGAAAACCATTAATTAATTGTAATTGCTGTAAAATGTTAATCGGCTATATTGAAATGGAAAAGTTCGAGCCTAGTATTAATAATAATTTTAAAATACTCTTCAAATGTAGACAGGACAACGCTGCAATAGCATCGGACTGGCCGAACTCTCATTGTAGCGAGTCTGCGCGTGCGTGTGTGGGACGTCGCAGTCCGATGTTTTTAGAAATGTACCCGCGCCTCACCCCTCGCCCTAGTTGGGCGCACCTGACTGTAGTAGGACAGTTGTGATGGAAATCAGAGTGTACGATGGATATTTTGCCAAAGGTGATGAAGACTCTTAAGGCTACTTTCACATTAGCGACAATTACAGTTGACGCCGGCAGTAAGTGGTCGCGCGTTTTGAAAAAGCATTGGTTCAAATCGATACGTTCACATTAGCAACAACTGTCCCAAGTGGCGTGCCACTTGTTGGCCGGTGGCTTTTTTGACATACAGCACCATTGGTGGACCTATTACGAATCAAGATATTATGTTTAAAATCTGTTAGATTGTGTTTTAGGCAATGAATTATTTATTATTTTCATCTGTTATTTTTATGAAAGGCTTTAAAAGATGATAGATTTTTTATGAAGATGAAGTAACTTAAGTAATAATCAAAATAATAGACGTTTAAAAATTGAAAACAGCTAAAAAAGGAATTACATAATTCACTGAAACAAAGTCAGTAAAAGGAGGAAAATTAACGATCATATTACTATGTGTGATTATGACATACATAAATAGTGAAGGAAGAGAAATCTGCCAAAAGTGATACAGGATTAGGTTTAAACATAATTATTACTCTCAGTGTTAAATGTTTGGTGGATTATTGTCTCGTTTGATACCTTTAATATAGTCAGTCCTACTGAACATGTTGATAACCTTTACTATAGTGTTTTATTATTATGGTAAATTTTATTGCCCTCCAGCACATATGAGCTTTGTGGCGAAAATAGTTACATCCACTATCGATGAAAATTTATGAATAACTCACGTCTGTGGTAAAAACTCTGAAAGACGGGTGAACGGATTAAGGCTACGTAACCATAGTAGCCTATGACTCAATATGACCAAACAGTATACAGTACAAGGATAGTAGGTCGGTACTAAACGGTACAGTCAGTGTCGTAAAGGAAGGCGAGAGAAAAGTTCGAGGATTGACGGTACGTCAGGCGAAAAAATTGGACGATCTAAAAAATGGTCCAAGCTTGAATGATCCCTATAATAACGGTATCTAGGGACAACGTTGCAATGCTTGAAGTTAGTATCACGTTTGTTTATACCTATTTATCTAATTGTACACATTGTTTACTGGAAAATTATTTTGAACTAACCAATATATTTTAAAATGAAGCAAATAATATTTTATTACAATTTCAAAAGTATAGCAAAAATCATAAATATGGAATGTTTGGTTATTATTAAGAAAGTACTTATAGGCTATATTAGACATCAGTTTTATTTTCATCAGTCTTTGGATGTTTAATAATTTACATTCAAACCAACTGAATGATATAAGCGAAACCTCGAAAGTAAATCAATAACAATATATTATTGAACAATATATTATTCACAATTCAACTGAGTACGTTTGTCAATTTTCCAAAAGGCAGTTGGTGGCGTAAACAGCGACACCTGAACGACAGAAACAACGGCGGCTGCAGCAAGTTTCCCTAGTGTGAAAGTAGCCTAAGTAGGCCTAGTAGGACATACTTATTTGGAATTGAGCTGAGATAAAAAAAAATTGTGGGGAAAAAACATTTGATGCTCAATTTTAGTCTGTTTTCCAAATTATATACAACATAACGTAAAAATCTATAGTTAATTAGCTCTGTAATAGTCTGTTCGTGGGCTACGTATAAAAATAAAATATGATCCTCTGAAGAGAAAGCAAGAAACTACACTGTATATGAGTCTAGACTAATGACTTGTGGTACTTACGAAGTATATGGAATCTGACTACCGAGTAACCGTTTCAGACTGTTAATTATCAACTATTGGAGTTAACTTACTTTAATTCTTTACCAGTTTACGTAATTACACATTGTAATTCATTTTATTAGCCAATATCCCTATAGAGAATACGCTATTACGATAGTCACGGTAAGACCTAAGCCCGGGAACATGATACTTTTTCGTTGTGAAGTCCCTAGAAGCCAAAAAACACCGTTCGTTCAAACTGATATATATATATATATATATATATATATATATTTATACATACTTCACACCTGATATATATATATATTGGGCCTGCATATATATACAGGATTGATATATATATATATATATATATATATATATATATATATATATATATATATATATATATATATATATATATATATATATATATAGGCCTATTTGCTGCCTATAAGTCCGTGAACACGATAACTTTTGAACAGAACCTCCGATTTTGATGAAATTTGGTACAGGGGTGTAAGCCAGCATCTACTTGAATGAGTTCTCAAACCATAATGATCGGACCATGGGAACAAGGTTTTATGGGGTTTCAAAAGGGTAGAAATGGATTTTTGGCTTTTTATCTGATAACATGTATTATTTTAGTGTTTAGTTTTTTTAAATATACTGACTCAGGTGCTCTGCACTGCAGAATTTATTTTCTTATTCTTAAACCTTGGTGGCTGGCTAAATGAGCCATATGATATATATATATATACATAACTTATATCTGCTTATAAAACCCATATGGCTGCAAACCTACGTTCTCACCCCTATGGGGTTTATGGGGAAAATAAAAAGAACACCATAACCTGATAAAATTTGGTATGTTCATTCACTAGGTAGAGTTTAACTTATCCCATATGGCGGCTAACCTACATACTCTCATCCCCATGGATTTTATGGGGAAATAGAAAATTCTTTCCATTGGAAATTCGCTGAGTACACAGGTCTGCTGCGACACGGGTGTTTTACAGTAGTAATAGTTTTGATCTGGAAGCTGGCATAGCTGAGAGATCACCGTGCGTGATAACTTTGGCTGCCAAAGTTATTGTTTGTTTAACACCACCCAAACCTTCAAACTATGGAGCACATAGTCGCATAGTGCCCACTGAGTGCTTTCCCCGAAGGATTGACTGGTCTGCATAGCTCAAGTGAAGCTGGGCTGCAATGGCTTAGCGCCCTGGATTTTGCTCTATGAAGAGATCTAATTTTTATTTAAGAGTTTAGTTTTTTCATATATTGACTCAGGTGCTCTGCACCGCAGATTTTATTTTCTTATTCTTAAACCTTGGTGGCTGGCTAAATGAGCTATACGATATATATATACATATAATAGTTTTGATTATTTGAAATATTCATCAATCCACGATAGCTTTGGTTCCAATAATTTTGGATTATCGGGCCTACTGTAGGCTTACTATTTATTAGATAAATGTGATAAGTTTTATCTAACATTTTATTCACATGAAAAAGTATTATGATTATGTATCATGTTAACCGAACTCCACTTCCCTTAGAGTTACCATTTACTGTGAACATGAATGAATAGATCAAACTAGACTGTAACTGAAAGTACTGAAACTCTTGGTCTTGCTGGCTGCTATGAATGTTGAAGATTTCACCAACATTTTACTGGCTGAATCTTGTTTTAACATTTTTGTTTTAGAGTTTATCGGGATCTCAAGATAAAGAGGAATCAAGGACCAGTGAAGGAATTTACTCCTGTTCTACGACCAAACTGTCAACTGCTTTCTTTAACTATTTAACTACTTTGTTATATTTCACTCAATATACAATATTTTATTCAATGTTCTCAAACAGTGAATTCAATTTTATCTTATTCCTAGAGTGTTTTCACTGTGCATTCAAAAATTAAAGAACAGTTCCAACATTATGTGGCACTGTCAATGGACAAACAATTTTCCTCCAATATTTTAATAACAAAATATTATTTGGCATATTCTAAACCATTCATCTTTACCAATTTTCTTATGTCTTTAAATTTAAATTTAAATTTTTTTATATCCAGTAAATTTGTATTCAAATGTGCCGCTAGCTAGAAAAATGTGGGGTAGGTTTTATTAGCGAATTTCCCTATAGGGAATACGCTATTACGGTAGTAGCCATGGTAAGACCTAAGCCCGGGACCACTTTACTTTTTCATTTTGAGGTCCCCAGAAGCCAAAAACACCATTCGTTCATTTTCATATATATGTATATATATATATATATATATATATATATATATATATATATATATAGATCTATATATCTATATATCTTTCTATCTATATATCTATCTATCTATCTATGTGTCCGTGGTACTGATAACTTTTGAAGGGGACCTCCGATTTTGATGAAATTTGGTATGAAGGTGTAAAACCAGGTCTATTTTTATGAGTTCGCAAACCAGCATGATCGGATTATGGGAACGGGGTTTTATGGGGTTTCAAAAGGGTCAAAAATGGGTTTTTGGCATTTTTGGGTGTAAAATTTCAAAATTCAACAATTTTAACTAAACGATTTAAAAGAGCTTAAAAAAAAACAATTTAGTATTTTGAATTTTTAACTTAGCTTAACGGATTACGGAGAAAAGTTAAAAACAGGTTTACCATGTTAATCTTATGGGAAATCAATATAACCTTGGATTTCGCTTATTTATTGACAAAACTCTGTATAATTTGGTATATACCTTCACTAGGTAAGATTTAACTGATATTTGCTTACAACACCCATATGGCGGCAAACCTACATACTCACCCCCATGGGGTATATGGGGAAAATTAAAAAGTGCCGAATATTGATACAATTTTATATTTACCTTACCTAATCATTATATTTCCTAATACCCCCCGTCGCAGCAGACCTGCGTACTCAGCGAATTTCCAAAGGATCTTGAGATTTTGTATTTTTTTCCCCATAAACACTATAGGAAGAGTATGTAGGTTTTCTGCCATTGGATGTTGTTAGAAAATGTTTGTTTTGTTAGAAAATGTAATAGTAAGGTAAGGTAAATATCAAATTGTATCAATATTCGACACTAAAATTTTCTCCATAAGCCCCATGGGGGTGAGTATGTAGGTTTGCCACCATATGGGTGTTGTAAGCAAATATCACTTAAACCCTACCTAGTGAATTTACATGCCAAATTTTATCAAGTTATTCCAATAAATAAGCGAGATACAGGGTTTAGTAGATTTCCCAAAAGATTAACATTGGAAACCTATTTTTAGCTTTTCTCCGTAACCTGTTAAGCGAAATTAAAAATTCAAAATACTAAATTGTTTGTTTTATTAAGCTCTTTTAAATGGTTTTAGTTAAAATTGTTTAATTTTAAAAATTAAGGTCAAAAAATGCCAAAAACCCATTTTTGACCCCTTTGAAACCCCATAAAACCTTGTTCCCATAACCCGATCATGCTGGTTCATATATATATATATATATATATATATATATATATATATATATATATATATATACATATATATGAAAATAAACAAATGGTTTTTTGGCTTCTGGGGACCTCAAAACAAAAAAGTACCATGGCCCCGGGCTTAGATCTTACCATGGCTACTACCGTAATAGCATATTCCCTATAGGGAAATTCGCTAAAAACTAACATTTACTAACAATATCCCATGGCAGCAAACCTACCCCCATGGGGTTTATGAGAAAAATTAAAAAGTGCCGAATTTCGATACAATTTTATATTTACCTTACCTAATCATTGTATTTCCTAACAACTAACATTTTATAACAATCTCCCATAGCAGTAAACCTACATACTCATTCTAATGGTGTTCATGGGGAAAATACAAAATCTCAAATTTTTATGGAAATTCACTGAGTACGCCCAGGTCTGCTGCGACGGGGGTATTATTATAACCGAGGGTTATGTTTATGTTGTGGTTAAGTGTTTTTGCAGCACTGTAAATCCAGCTTAATAATAACAACATCGATTGCAGTGAATCAGATGCTGTGTACACGAACTTTCCAAATTTTGGTATCAAATGATGATCGGACAATATTAACGGTTTTATGGGGTTTCAAATGGGTCAAAATGGGATTTGGCTTTCTTTGACCTTAGTTTATAAAACTCAAGAAATTTAACTTTAACCATTTAAAAGAGCTAAAAAAACAAACAATTTAGTATTTTGAATTTTTGACTTAGTTTAAATGGTTATGGAGAAAATCCAAAAAAATGTTTCCGATGTTATTCTTATGGGAAATCAACAAAACCCTCTATCTTGCTTATTTATTCACATAGCACAATAAAATTTGGTATGTACATTTATTAGGAAAGGTGTAACTTATATTTGCTTGCAAAACCCATGTGGCGGCAAACCTACATACTCACCCCCATGGTTTTCATGGAAAAATAATAGAAATTGAACAAATTTGGTATGCACATTCATTAAGTAAGGTTTAACTTATACTTTCTTACAAAACCAATTGGGCACAAAACCTACGTATTCACCCCCATGATGTTTATAGAGAAATAAAAAATATCAACAATTGAGAAATTTACTCTTAAAAAAAGATCCAATTTTCAACTAGCCCTGGAGCATGGGCGGATTTAGGTAAAAATTTTTGGGGGTGCCAGCTATCCTAAAATATGAGTCTATGCTCATTCAAACACCGAAATCCTATTTAAAAGGCCCGTTTTAAGGCCTATCTCAAGTATGCCCCTGCTTTTTTCATTTATTAGGGCCTATAACATAAATATTCCATTTTATTAATATATTTATTTTAGTCGAGAAAACAACTGTCTTTCTACTTTAGAATTTTACTATAAAGACCACCATTTAATATTGCTTTTGCTAGAAAGCGTTTTTAGAATCTTTAGGTTTTAATTTTTTTTAATGAAGGTTGATTGTTAACCTATATGTAACCTTCAAGTCAATTTGATTTGTTCAATTAATTACCATACGAAAGAACTAAGGAATATAAAAATGGTCATAACAAATTAAATTAAAAGTAACATAATTTTTTGATAACCTACTGTGAAAACTTTGACAAGAAAAAGGTAAGTTACATCAAAAGATTGTTTTGTTATAGTAAGATGCACGAAAATAGTCCGATGGAAATTTTAACAGCTGTGTTCCCCCTCACCCCCTCTTGCCCTGCAATGTTGTCATTTGTGGTTATGTTTACCATGTGTGACATAGTATAAAAATGCGTTTCAGGATAAATTTGGCAACAATGTATCGACTCTCATCGGACTATTTTCGTGAATCCTACTATAGTGATTACTGTGTAAATAAAATTGTATTATTCTTCATACAGTAGTTTAAGCATATTTTTTGACAGTAAGGCTTATATTCGTCAATGTTTCAAAACATAAAAGTCTGCAAGTGTATCATAACCCACGGCCAATCATGTATCACGGCCACTCCCCCCGCCGCGCGTTGTGGACACCGGCGTTTACTGAAACCACAAATTAATAAAACGTTACTAGTATAGGCCTATGTTTGTCTGTAGTTCGTCTGTGCCAAAACTAAAACGCATGATATTTCGCTTATAAATTGCAATATAAATAATATGCCCTAGTTTATTACTTGTAATAAACTATTAAAAAAAAGAAAGTAAATTGCTGCACAAATTGTGCGAACTAATAACCAAACCATATACAGTAGCCTACTGGCCACTGAGCAACATGATTCTACACCTGTCCTGTAAAAATAAAATAACTACCTATATTGCTGATGTGCATTGTATTCCGAGAAATCAAGTCACCAGAGACGACAAAGGATAAGGGGGGAGGGTGAGAGAGAGCGTGAGATCAGAGCAGGGTCGGTAATCGCCTTCGCCAATAACCGTGCAGCATAGTTAAAGAACGAACATCGGTCAAGAAGAAGGAAACGTCGGTCATCGTACTCACTCATGCGCTTTATAATAAAAATATTATTTTATTTTATTATCTTTGTTTCGATTACTAGCCTTGACTGCTTAGTTCTTACTTGTTAACCCTTTTACTGACGACGAGCGCAAATGCGCACGTCGTGGTTTGTGCTAAAATTGCCGACGTGCGCAATAACGCTCGTCGGCTATCTAGCGAAACCTGCCGACGTGCGTTATAAAGCACGTCAATATATATATATATATATATATATATATATATATATATATATATATATATATATATTATAAATATATATATATATATATATTATAAATATATATATAAATATATATAAATATTTATAATATATATTTATATATAAATAAATGACCGTGATCATGGGCTTAAGCCCGAAACATGTTGGTCAATTAAATGTTTAATAAAAAAACATTCAGAGTGCTGAGTTCAATGATTTCAATAACAATAATATCTATTTTTTATATATTTCACCCGATTTATTTATTTATTTATTTAATATTTATTTATATGTATAGGTCACCCGAGCGATGACGTCATCGAGGTCAATGACACCACCGATGACGTCATCAATGACGTCATCGCCACGTCATTTCTGCAACGTCATGGGTGTGACGTCACAGGATGACGTAATTGGCGATGACGTCATCGATGACGTCATCTGTGGGGTCATTGACCTCGATGACGTCATCGCTCAGGTGACCTTGAACTGGCCCAGCAACCATACTTTGCCACTATTTATATATATATATAATACGTATATAATAGAATATATATTATGTACATATTATAATATATATATAATATTTATATATAATATAGACTATATATATAAATATAATACATATATATATTAATAAATTATATATAAATATATATGTAAATATATATATAATATATATATTTACATTTATATATATTATATAATTTTTATATATAATATTTTGTTATATATATAATATATAATTTATATAATAATATATAATCTAATATATAACTTTTCTGTTGGTTTTTTGGTTGGTTTTTTAATGGCTGTTCACAAACTCTTAGTGTGAAGTGTTTCTACCTCGATTTTACAAAATTTCAAAAACTGATCACAACTTTTTCAATTTCCAACGTAAGGGCATGAAAGTTTGTTTATGTAATAACATATGCATGCTCTACAAACTAAAATAGTTAGATTTTTGCACGTATTCGTTTTAGGTATAGTTTTTATAGGAAAAACCTAAAAAAAAAAAAATTTTGTTACTATATATATTTATGAAAAAAAAAATTATATATATATCTATATAATAACAACCACTTTATGTTTATATCAAGACAGGCAGTTTATTAGGAACAAAACAAGACCTTATTTATAAAATTATGATGAAAAATAAAAACATACCTCCCTTTTTTTGTGAAATACTGAATTTTCCTCAAATCAGGCCTGGCAGTCTTCGCACTATAGTCTTACCACGGACCCGGCATTTTTCGCGACGTGCGCGCTTGCGCTCGTCGGCAGCAAAAGGGTTTAAAAATGTTTACTGTCCAGAATTTTTTTCATCCATACTAAAACATTACAAAAATATGATAGAATTTTTTATCATAAAAACCAGGGGGTGCCAGGCACCCCCTGGCACTTCTGTAAACCCGCCCTGCCCTGGAGCCCAAACGGTTCATCAGAGAGTAACATATAGGGGGTGCTTTTTGTAGCAAATCATTTTTGTACTTTCATTTTTATGGTAATGTTGTACGTTCATTTTTCATCATTATTTAAAAAAGGTAATAGTTTTCTAGTTATAAGCCAAAAATTACAAAAAATACAATCTTTTCATATATTTTTTCATTTTTGACAATGTTCAGTCAAGAAATTTTGTAAGCAAACCTCTGATTCGGATTCAACACCCCAAATACCATAAGAAAACAAAAAATCAAAATTAACCCAAAACTTTCCTAGTGTAAAACACTAATTAACTACATCATAATACAATATTTTTTATCTGTACTGATTTTAAGTAAAATTATAAAACAATATCTGAAGGCATGTCACACACTTTGTTTTGGTAATAAAAAATGATTTGAAAATAGTGACAACCATTCAACAAACAAAATCAACCATACCTTATCCTAATTAGTTTTACCAGTTTCAGATGTTTAAGCACATAGAAATTCATCCCAGTTAAATGTGAAAGCATTTTAACTGGGATGAGATTTTATTTAGGGTGATATTAACCAAGACAGAAGTAGTTATTTTAAAAATTGGTATATTCTCATATATTTTTCAATCAAAAATATAAAATACAATATATATATATATATATATATAATATATATATATATATAGTATATATATATATATATATATATATATATAGGGTGTTCAGAAAAAAACTTGTCAGGAATCCAGGAGTCCTCACATCAAAATGAGCAAAAACGTTCCTGTAAACATATGTCCTAAAATGCTATGTTAACCTGCTAGCCTCCATTTTTCTTTTTACACCAAATAATTTTTATTTCTGTAATGAGTCATTGTATTAAGTTCATATTTGGCATGAACCTTTATCACACCAATGTTCACTCTCAGGAAAATTTAAATCTTTAATTTAGGTCCATTTAAATTTTCAACTCAAATAATTGAAAACCGGTAAATTTATATCAAAATTTTATATGAGAAATAAAAGTTTACAAATTTAATAATTATCTAAGCAATGTTACTAAGATTATAAGTATATAGCAACAAATGATGGAGTTATTGCGATTTTTCTATTAAAATAACCTTAATTAAATAACCTGTTCTAATGCAAAATCAATGTTTTTCTACATAAAAATCGCAATAACTCCATTTTTTTGTTGTTAGATCCTTATAAACTTGGTATTTTTTAAAGAATTTATTTTAACAACTTTTTGTGTTATAACATTTTGTTAAAATCTACCGGTTTTGAGTTATTTGAGTTGGAAAGTTTAAAATAGCCGCCATTTTGAAAATACACTTTGGAAAAATATAATTTATTGTGTAAATGGAACTTGGGTTCATGCCAAATATGAACTTAATACAATGATTTGTTACGGAAATAAGAATTATTTGGTATAAAAAAACAAGGGGCTAGCTGGTTAACGAAGCATTTTAGGACATATGTTTATAGGAACATTTTTGCTTGTGCGCAATAACCTGAATTCCTAAAACGTTTTTTTTCCGAATATATATAAGAAAAAGGAAAACCTATATATTAGAAAGTTAAGGTTAAAGATTAAACTCAATTTTTACCATGTACCTTTACAAGAAATGATAAACTACAATCTCGTAGTCTTTGCCGACATATGCTAATTTTGTACAAGATTCATTAATATACAAATGACCTGTATAAACCTCATGAATATTTTTTTGGGGTCTTCTCCATGTTCTTCAAATCCCATACTTCAAATACGTTGTGAGTATTTGCTGCTAAAATAAAAACTGATCCATGAATAACTAACTGATGAGTGATGAACTTAAGACCCTCACAAGGGAATTGTTGTAGTGTTTCCAAAGTTAATGCACTAATGACATGGAATCCATCTTTAAATAACATAACAAACTGTCCATTAATCACTTTTGTTGAACCTATCTGGTAAACACTTGCAACATCTTTCAAGAGCCTTTCTTGAATTTTTATTGAAGAGGCAAGATCATAAACTGAACATAGTAAGTCATTTAAATAAAAAAAAATAAATCTGGGGATTACAAATAGAATCAAGAAGGAGTCAAAAATCATAGAATGTGTAACACTGTGATCAATTTTACAAATAGATTCAGAAAATGACTTTCTCTGGATGTCAAACTGGAAGAAGTACGAGTCAGAACCACACTGTTTAGTCATTTGTAGAATCCAATTACTTCCAATATGAGAAATATATATCATGGAAAACCCCATGATGGGAGGAAAAAAATTCTCCTATTTTACATGCATTTGCAATGTCCCATATATGGAAACCACAAGCGTAAGGTTCATTGTTGCACTGGTTAGCAAACAAGTAATGATCAACAATTGAGTAGCTCCAATTACCGCATCTTTCATCATGCCTCCAGGGATGATTGATAGGTTCATCAAATACAACTTTATCATTAGTAATTAAAAAGGAAAACAAATGTGGCAAAGATTTTTCAGTTATCTTAATTTCATATACTTTGACTTTTACACATTCTACGACAACTAAACAATCTCCAACTATATAAATGTGTTCGTAGTATAACTCATCCATTTTTAACTCCATGAGACAAATCGGTTCACTATTTATGTCCCACACCTCAACAGCATCACTCTCAACGTCATTTGTGAAGCGTCCCAAGATCAGATAGCGGTCTTTATATATTGCTTGGCCTACAGTTTTGGGAATATTTCGGGACACCACTGTCATACCAATACGGTGTTTTGGTAGAGTGCGTAACAAATGTTGAATTCTTCCAATTATTGACAATGTTGATTTTTTTCATGTAAATTATACGGTTTTCACATAAAGGAGTGAAGGTTTCTTGTAGACAAAACTCAGGTTTCATTAGCTCTTGGGTCTCCAAACCAAGTGTGAGCTTTCCGGAAAGATGTTTCTTCCACACTCTGTTATCGTTGAATGCATGTCTCAAATAGTAACAGGTTGCAGAACATGCTAGAATGTCCTTAACTGACAGAAACTTACTGATGTGATGAAAAACTTCAATGGGCAGCGATAATATTTCTGCTTGTTCCATTATATTTTTACCTAAAACAAAAAAAAAATATCCATTTAGTAAATACACGAGTAAATAACTGGTAACATGGAAGTATTTATAGGCTTGATTACAAAACCCAGTCTCCCATATTTCCGGTTGCTTTATTTGGCAACCCTGAGTTTGACTAATTTGTGAACCGTGTCTTATGCACATTTTAATGGAGCTATTTTCTCTTTCCTTGTAAATAATTGGTTGCTGTTGTTAGGTAGGCCTAATAATTTTTAGGCGATAAGTTAATGATTTTAGCGAATTTTCCTATCAAGAATACGCTACTACGGTAGTAGTCACGGTAAGTCACGGTAGCCCGGGACCATGATCCTTTTTCCTTTTAAGGTCCCTAGGAGCCAAAAACACCGTTCGTTCAAATTGATATATATGTATGTACCATATATATTATAGGTTTAAGTTCACTGAATAGGGCTATTATAATTATTTTAAGTATTGAAATTACCTGAATACCCTTCAAATTAATTTTGGCAAATTTCCCTATAGGGAATACGCTATGACAGTAGTAGCCATGGTAAGACCTAAGCACGGGACCATGTTACTTTTTCATTTTGAGGCCCCAGAAGCCAAAAACACTATTCGTTAATTTTCATATATATGTATATGTTTATATATATATATATATATATATATATATATATATATATATATATATATATATATATATATATATATATATATATATATATATATATATACAAGGTGTTCGTAAAACAAGGAACTTTCTTGTTTAATATAATAGGATATATATATATATATATATATATATATATATATATATATATATATATATATATATATATATATATATATCCTATTATATTAAACAAGAAAGTTTTGTAGTGGGGTTTGTGGTTGGAAATTATTTCGCGAAGTACAAGCGCTAGACCGTACCGGATGAAAAATTACTATTGGGTACAAAATAATGGTAGTTTAATTCATCAAAACGCTCGAAATATTTAGTAAAATCGTTAATAAAAATCATTTTTCTCCATAAGAAAAGCATTGGAGCGATCACCTGATTATAAAATTTTTTCCGAAACGTAAGTCCCATGTTTTAACCATGTAGCCAGTTTGTGTATTAAAAACGAGAAAATTTCTTAGTTGTGTTGGGGGTTGGGCATAATCTTCAAAAGCACGAGTGGAAACCCAGTATTGAGCGATAAATTCTAGGGTATAAAATAACAGGTAGATAAATTCATCAAAACACGAAAAACCTTGGATTACATAGTAAGATAATGAATCAAATTTTTGCCCTTAAGAAAAGTATAGGTGCAAATCATATGATTATAATAAAATGGAATGCTTTAAAGTCAATTGAAACAATAACAATGTTTATGACAATCGTCAAAAAATCAAACTAAGGTTAGTTTGTTACATAACCTCAAAAAACTCTTCAGGTTTATACAATGAGACTTTTGTTAAAACAGTTTTCATAACATTCTTAAAATTAGCTCTAGATAAATTTCTTATGTTAACAGGAAAAGAATTACATTTTCATGCCTTGATAGCAAAGGCTATTTTCAGTGGCTGAAAACATGCACCTTGACGTGGAAATATTACCTCTAAACCTTGTGGAGTAGCTATGAACATTTGATATTTTGGTTAAATTTGGCAGATTGTCCTTGACAAAAAGCATGACATGACAAACAATGATGGTAAGTATTTTAAGAGCAATCAAGAGTGGTTTGCAATGTGTTTGGTTATGAACGCCACACATTAATCTTACGGCCTTTTTCTGCAACATAAAAATTCTGTCAATGTCAATGGCATAAGATTAGTTAGCCCACACTGAGATTCCATATGACATAAAACTATGGATGTATGCGGAATAATACAGAGAAAGACATCAGCAGAAACATGAATATCCGTCGCAATTTTTGAAGCCAAATAATCAATGTGTGTTTGCCACTTAATATTGGACTGCAAATGAAACCCCAAGAACTTAAGTGATTTGACATAGCTGGATCTACTGCCCAGACACAGTGTTACATCCTGAACCTTCTCAGCATTCATGCAGGTTTTCTTTGTACTGCACCACTCAGTAATAAGGGTTGACTTAGAAATAACAACATCATTGACATTATTTAGCGAGCTACATTGTGGACTGTGGCAAAAAATTGACATACTGATCATTAAAAAAATGTTAGCAAATTTAAGTAGCGTCCATGTAGGCCTATACACAAACGAAAAAGCAGAGACATCCTTATGGGAAAGTAAGGCTTAAACTCTAAGGCCTGACCCAGTTTTACAAAGTCAGCATCAAAGATCTTCAAGATATGTTTAAGAGCTTCAAACCCAAAAACTCTGCAGGAATCGACCAAATATCTAACAAAATAATCAGTTATTGTCAAACAGTAATAATTTTGCCCAAATTAAACATTATTAACTCCTAGATAGAACAAAATGAAATTCCTGAAGCAGCCAGAATAGAATTAGTTTACCCTAAATACAAAAAAGGAGAAAACTCCAAAGCATCAAATTACCGACCCGTATCAGTGCTGCCCACTTTATCCAAATACATTGAAAAAGCAATCCACAACCAATTAATCAAATA
The DNA here is from genome assembly GCA_030545055.2 of Neoaliturus tenellus. Lineage (NCBI taxonomy): Eukaryota > Metazoa > Arthropoda > Insecta > Hemiptera > Cicadellidae > Neoaliturus > Neoaliturus tenellus. Next base: position 83,985,332 of record CM061532.1, read on the forward strand.
TCTAGAAGAGAACTGTCTAATATCAGGTTTGCAACATGGGTTCCGAAAAAGAAAATCAACATCAAAAGCCCTGGCCCAAATTTGTCAAGACATCTCGGGAGTTTGGGAGGAAAGGAAGCAAGCTACCAGAATCTTCATAGACACAGAAAAACCCTTTGATAGCCTGGACCGATCCAACCCTTATTAGCAAACTCCTTCAACTTAATATCTCAGGCAATGCACTACTTTGGCTGAAAAACTATCTCACAAACCGGAAGCAAATAGTGGAAATAGAACAACTCAACAACAACTATGAAGTCAAAGTAAGATCGTCACTCCAGAACACTACGCAAGAAATTCCCCAAGGATCCATTCTCGGCCCACTGCTTTTTCTCATACACATAAATTCCTTTCCTAACCACCTCACAGACCAGTCAAAATGCATTATGTTCGCTGATGACACGACAGTTATATCTCCCAATGATAAAGGCAATCCTAACTCCCATGAACAAGCAGTAGACCTTCTCCTACAATCATCCGAAACTGCCTGCAACTACCTGAGACTGAAAATAAACCGAGAAAAAACTGTAACATCGGACTTCTTACCTGCTAAAAATTGCCGTCAAACCAATAATGCTCCAGATCAATCCACCACAAAATTTATAGGATTAATAGTTGACAATAATTTATCCTGGAAGCCTCACATTGACAAACTACAAAAGAAATTATCTCAAGTGCTTTACGCTCTCAAACAAATCAGAACATTAACAAACAAGGACATAACTAAAACTGTGTATCATGCACTTTTTTTCTTCTCACGTCTGGAATGGAATTATCGTTTGGGGGTCAGCAAATGAAACAGATGTTCAAAAAATCCTCATTCTACAAAAGAAGACAGAATCATGGAACAAGTTGGACCTCAGGAACATTACAAACCTTCCTTCATTCTCAACTGCATCCTAAGCGTCATTTCCTTATTCCTCTTTGAAATAATAGTTTACATTAAATACAATCCCCCTCAACTAAGAATAAATTGTCACAATCTTGGTTTGAGAAATCAAACTAATCTTAACTTAAACCACCATAGGTTAACCAAAACCAGCAAAACACCTAATTACATGAGGGTAAAAATGTTTATTTGTTGCCAAATAGTCTCAAAGAAATTAATAAGGCCTCCATGTTTAAAAAGCAACTAAAAATATCCATTGGAAAGACCTTACTACAAACTAAGTGAGTTTATAGAAGAACACTCCCATAAAAAATAAAATGCTCCACACATGACACACACACACAAACACATTCATGCAAGAATTGACGACTCTCCCTCTCTTCAAGGACTGCAGAGATGACTTCGATGGTAAATGGTGTAAGAACGCCACAAGTAATTTTTATTTACGAATTACTAGTCTACTTGTTGCTTGGAATCGAGCAATTTATTTTGATGCAATACAAAAGTAACATTTAGTTCTAAATTAACGACAACCGACCAATCCAATATTGTGAATATCAGTAATCACAAAAAACTACACGTGTTTACAGCTATACATTAACAGATGTTTAAAATGTTCAACCCAAACCCAATGTTATTCTAATGGGAAAATCTTAAATTTAATTTGTGTAAAGCGCCCTTATTTTATGTCTGATTTTCATTGATTTTTACCAGAAACAACTACAGAACAAGCCCTATACAACGACACCAAAAACTTGAATATCGGTTAAAAATTGTAGGAGGAGTTCTCAACACAAAAAAAACCTTAGCGTATTAAATTAGTATAGATGCTGCAGATTGGTTGAATGAAAGAGATGGTCTAATAATTTTGCAAAAGTAAAATTACCAAAAATAACAATATAATCCAGTGCCGTGAAGAATAAATTTTAACAGCTGTTTATTTATATTAATAAATTGAATTAAAGAATAAATAAATTTGAACAAAACTTGCCCAGTTTCAAGTTTTATAATTATATTGTATACACGTTTAAATTTCTATATACAATACATATGCAGGGCCAATAGGACAAAGCCCAGAAGCTTATAAATAACAGGAATACTTACTTACAGGAGTGGCCACTTGTACCCCAGTCGGTACTTGGCCTCATCAACACAGCCTCTCCAGTGGCATCCTCCTCACTTATCCCCATTTTCCTCATGTCTCTTCGGACCTGGTCCCACCATCTTGTTTTGGGCCTTCCAGCTGGTCTTCTGCCTACGGGATTATTTCTCAACACACTGTTTGTTATTGAGTCGTTTCCTTTCCTCAGTCTTACGTCCAGTCCAGTCCTTTGTCCAGTCCACCGTAACCTTCGGCTTTTAATCTCGCCCACTATGTCTGGATCATTAAATAATTGGTGGATCTCATGATTGTGTTTGATCCTCCATACTCCATTTTCTAGTGTGGGCCCAAAGATCTTTCTCAGTACCTTGTTTTCAAAAACACGGACTTTTCTTTCTTCCTTTTTGTTGAAGATCCAGGTTTCTGATCCATACAGCAGTACTGGTCTAATGATTGTTTTGTATAGTCTTGTTGTTTTTGTTTAATGTATGTGAGAGGAGTCTTGAGCTAAGCAACTTTGCAATTGTACACACACTGTCGGTCTATGTTGTTGCGATGCGATAGTTCATATTGTTCTTACTTGAAGGGGATCGCCATGTTGGCTGCTCTGAATGTTAGAAAAGTGTTTGTTTACAATAAAAAATATCTTAGAATAATGGATATACTTAATAAAAGATTTGATAAATATTATTCTGTCTCTTGATTAGTAGTGGTATTTTTATATATATCTATCTGTTTTTATCTGTATCGTACTATTTCCAGGTCAACTTGATGGGTAAGCTAATCTAGGCTAATATGCTATCTAGGCCTATGAAATAATAAGACTATTTTGTTACAACAATTTAAATTTATTACCTATCTGAAATACAATTCTAATTTAAATTTATGCTTGATTATTTATAAATTATAATGGATACAAAATGATGTGGGTAATTTCAGTCCTTATATCTCTTGCTTCACAATTACAGTTAAATGTCTATCAGCTGGGCTTAACAATGGAATACATTCAAACTCTTTCTCAGGGAGGGGAACTCGTGCTGACAAGCAAACTCAATTTTTATATTCAATTTAGAAATAGAAATTAATATCATGGATAAATTTTGAATCTTTAAAAGAATGTTAATTGTTCACAAATGTTAGGGATAAAATACAGTTCAAGTCTATTGTCTTCTTGTCACTATCTTGGGTATTGATGGATGTATGGGTGGATCTTACCAAAACTGCTCCAATGATTCTTCGCCCAGTACTATATATTTGGGAATAAATAAATTTAAAATGGGATTGAATTTAAATTGGTACTGTTTGGGCAATGTCCCTATTATTTGGAACTAGAATAAAGCTCTAGTCCAGACTGGGGAATTTATTAAAATGGAGGAACTGTGTCCTTATAAAATTTAGATGCTAACACTAGGGAAGCTGGATCAAGAAGAAAGGTCAGTGTTGTCTCTCTGGGGTTCACACATGTTCTTCATTGTTGATTGTTAGGGGTTCGCACATCTTGAAGCACAAACACTTAGCACAACACTGGGTAATGTGATTTTGATTAATTGGTAAATTTGGTTTTGAATATATATGTATATTATATAAAATGTTTTAATTTGTATTGCAACTCTTTTACACAATAAATAATTACTTAGGCTAGTGGGCATTTTATTGGGATATTTCTTTAATTTAAAATTATTTGATTATATTTTGAATGTATTTCGGATAAAATAATAAATTATTGATATTATGATAATTATGTTCTAAGGGGTGATAAGGTGGGATATTCTTATATACTAATATTAGCAAACAAAGTGATAACGCATAAAATCATCTTGGTTTAATACTGAATTACCATCTGGTCTCCATTAGCTACTCATTGAATTAAATCTAATAACGATATTTAACAAATAGCACATAACTTATACTAAAATAATGGATGTGGCGAATGAAACATTACAATTATCCCCTCAGAAATTTGTATGGAATGAAATGACAGACAAATTTCGATTAATGTTGAATGAGACACATGAAATATTTAGTATGAATGATTCTTATAGCTAGTATGATATACATTAAATGTGTGAAAATCTGGTGAAATGATACTTAAATTCTACATTAACACATGAAAACAAATGGTTAAAATTGAATGTACTAAACTATCATTGTCTATATTAAACTCGTAGATTCATTCTAACTCGCACTCACTGTAAAGGTTTTTTATAGTTTGTGGCATTTATTTGTTTCTTGATCCCCTCGATCTTCTCATGAATTAGATATAATTGTTTATATATTGTTTATTACACAAATCTTTCATCACTTATGTTGGTGTTGGAGCGTTGTCGATATCCTCATCAGGTGTTGATTCCTCTTCATCAATATCTTGTTGTGGTTCTTAATATTTCCTCAATGCTGAAATGTGGTATGGGATATGTAGTTGATTTAAAACTTTGTGGGTTTTCTACTTTTAATTCGTGTGTGTATTTATTACATAAGCCTGGCTTTTCCGAAAATATGTGGTTGTATTTTAGTAACAAACTAGCTGAGTACCCGTTCTTCGCACGGGGTGTGTGTACAGTTTATTAAACGAATGATATTAATGATTTCACAAATTCATAACCTTCAGTTGGTTCATTCTAACGTATCTAGATATCAAGTTTTATGCTTAATAGCTACCAGGCAAATTTGTCAAAATCTTGTTAAATCCATTTCTCATTTAGTCTAGAAGTTATTTCTATTAATGGTTTTGTTGCAGTTTGATTAAACATTTATATTCGTATGGTGATTTACTTTGTAGTTCTATGAGTTTAAACTTATAGAAGATTTAAGAAAACTCAGACTTGTAAAAAATATTATAGATTCTTATGAAATCTAATATTGAATCCTTGATTGGGTGTGACGATAGCTATATGCCAAATCCAATGTATTGAACCCCTGCATCTTGTTCTACCCATGAATGATATGTACAGACATGTACAATATTAAATCTAAATTCAAAATTAGTTAACATTTTAATTCCCAAACCAAGTAAAACAACGCAACATCTGTCAGTAACGTATAGCCACCGCACCGCAGTGTAGATATTAGGTTTACTTAATTCAATTTTTTTGTCTTTAGACTTTACCTATTTACCTAAAACCTCATGTGTTGCCAATGTATACAAAACCGAATAAATAGTGACATCCCATGTTAAAAAGTTATGTCGAAAAACGGAGAAAAATTAAGCATTGATGGTGGGATTACTTTTCCTTATTGCCACGGGAAGCGTTCTTTTTACCTTCTAAATGTCAAAATAAGTATATTTGTTTGTTTACACAAAATAAAAAACAATAACAAACTTCTGCAAATATGTTCTTAAACCATCTGATTCCATTCAACCAATCAGCATGATCCTTGAATGAAAATTACAGTGGTACTATGAGTGTTTTTTGAGCGACTTTCTCACTTCTTCATAAGAACCTACTCATTAAGCTTTTACACATTAATATTGCCCCGTCTATACCCGAACTACTTGAAAAATTGAGCAATTTATAAACCTCATTGGTTTTAACTACATGTTGTGTTAGATAAAATACACCTCTTTTTGTCAGAAAGTGCAATGAAAGCTAAATTGGGAACTAAAATTAGTTTGTAATGATAATAAGAAACATTTTAAGATTTAAGGGTCAAAACTCGTTTTGTAATAATTTCCATAAATTATTTTAATATTCATATTTAGAACCAAGAATTAGTTGACTTTATTCACTGTATTTAGGCCAGTGAAAAGTTAAAGGGTTAGATATGAAAGAGTCTGTATTTAAAATTTTAAGTGTTGCCATCTGTGGTGAAAATGACAAACTGTCTAATCCAGCTGATTAAAGAGCATAGATAAAAAGGTAGAACTAAATATTCCCAAAAGATTAACATTGAATATTTCTTTTACTATGAGGGAGAGCCTTTTTGACGAACGATGCTTTAGAGCAGCTAAAATCGTTCTAATTTCAACATTTAACAATAATAAAAATTTTCATATCATTTACTAAAGCCCTTGTCGTGTGAAAAGAGATTAAAGATTGGTATTTTAGCACAACTTGGCTACTTTGACATACTATGGGGCAAAGCCCTAAGGTCGCTAAGTCAATTAAAGTTGTAATGAACCTTCACACCACTCTAGTCTATGACATGAAAAAAATTTAGACCCCTAGGTAAAGTCGTTATCCAGTGAAAAGAGGACAAAATAGGACCCATGAGCGTTACAGACAGAATGACAGAGAGAGAGACAGACAGACAGAGGGAAAGAAATTTAGATGACACCGATTTTGGATTCTGTTATGCATAAAAAGTAAAAATAACCAAAAATTTCAAAATTCTAAGCAACGTACAGACAAAACTCTAATTTTATTAATATAGATTACTTAATAACTCCTTCTCATTACTGCTGATGTATGTGTTAGAGGTTAATGCGTTATTAATTTCTTCTTTCGTCAAAAGTGTCTCTTCTCCCGTTGTATCGTGTTTAGTCTCATCAAAGCTGCCTATGTCGTAATATTCATCACAAGTCGCATAATCATTACTGTCACTCGACATCAGATCATTATAATTATTATTTAGCCTTTGGCAATCATCAATAGTAATCTGACATAATTGTCCTTCGTTAATACTCATGCTGAACTTCAATATTATTTTATTATTATTTATCATCATATTCAATTCATTCTCATTAAAATTTATCTCCATCTTCGTAGCAACTAGTGTATCTATTCCGAAAATTACGGGTTTGATGAGGTTAGGCACAATAAGGAACTGTATTTGTATAGGGTGTCCTTCAATAGTTACGGGAATATAAATTATTCTTGAAACACGTTTTGATTTGTCTCCTGTAGCAGTCTTTATTACTGTGTTGGTAAGGGGAAATTCTTCATAAGGTTTAAGTAATTGTTGGTTTTCGTTGAACCAATTTTCTGATAAGCAGGTAATAGAAGAACCGGAGTCAATTAATGCGTTAGTTTTAATGTTATTGATGGTTATATTTATTTCTGGACAATTTATTTGAGTTGGTGTTAAATTTGTTTCATTATTATCTGATGATTCATCTAACAAGAATTCTTTATCACACATGATATTATTTACATGAAAATTATAAATAAGGTCTGTTGAATTTATTCCGAGGATATGAGGATCTAGCGCTGTAGTTGCAATATTATCTTTGGTTGCGGTCGCTCCTCGGTGGGCAATTACAGCTGGGTGCCGTTTCCCTGGTTGTCTTGGGATGGGCCGCTATTGTTTGTAGGGTGTTGGTTTTGAGTAGGGTAGTGTGCATTACCATCAGTCTGTCTTATCATAGTGCATACTTGGGATTGTTCTTTCGTTGGATACGATCCGTCGTTTCTGTGGTGATTATTCTGCCTGGATTGGTATGTGTCTCGATCGTACGGTTTGTATTCATGGCGTGGCCTATTGTTGTTGTACTTGTATGGTGGTTGATTAGGTTGATTCTGGTTATGCGTCCCTTGATATAGAGTGTTTTGATATGGTTGGTTTGTGTATGGGGCCTTTGGTTGGTACGCATGATGATTTATGTTTGGAGCATGTGAATTTTGACGATAGTTGTTGTTAGGATTGTTGGGTCGAGTGTTGGAATTTAGTATCTGGTGGTTATTTTGTCTTGACCACTTTGGTCCATCTCTTATATCTTCTCGTTGTAATAGTTGTTCAAAACCCTTGATTGAGGTGATATTCTGTACAATACGACTGTCTTGGGTTATCTGGTCAAAATTTTCGGCTAATATAGTGACGATTTCTTCTTCTGTTAATGGCGGTGTGATGGATTGCAATAATAATACACGCTCGGTAAAGTATTCTGCTCTACTTAGTGTCCCGTTGCTTCGGTATTTTTCTGCTTCGATCTTTGTCCGAATGCCTCGCTGTACCTCACGACTCCAGTATTTATTAGTAAATTCTTCTGCAAATTGTCCCCAACTTTTGATGTTATCTTTGATTAATTGTAGCCATCGTGATGCTGGTCCCTCAAAACTAATCTCCAAGGTGTCCTTTAGATGCTCGATCGGGTCATTGTTCGGTTGTCTTTGTAAACTTTTCTCATAATATCTCTTTAATCTCTTGAGAAACTCGTTGGGGTTTCCTGCTCGTCCGCTGAATTTTGGTATATGGCATTCTGTCCATTCGCTCCCGTTACAGACTATGTGAATAGGTCCGCTCAAGTTGGTCTGATTCTGGGTGGCTGATTTAAGGTTCTTTACATCGCTCTCACATTTGTTGATGGTGTCGGATAGTGATTTTATATCTTGTCCTACCGTAAACTCATGCTGTTCTAATGTTTTATTTACATTGTCCAAAATATTCTTTTGTTGTTTGGCGACCTCGCTTTCAATTGACATTTTATGTTTGGTTAGGTTGGTGTCCACGAAATTTTCGATTTCCCGTCGTGAATTATCGATCTGGTCAATGACATTTGTTTGAAACTGAACAATACTGTTGGTTTGTTCCAATTGAGTAGATTTTAGTTTGTCTAATTCATGGCGAAATTCATTTTGAGTGGTTCTAATATCTTGGATTTGGTTTTGGAGCATGTTGTAGCAAGTTTTAATTTCGTTACTTAGTTTGGCATCCGTCTCATCCAATTTTGCATTAGTCTCTTCGAACTTTGCATTTAGTTCAAATCTAGTTTCGTCCATTTTGTTATTTAATTCAGCTTTAGTTTCTTCCAATTTAGATTTAGTCTCGGTAATCTGGTAATTTAGTTCCAATTTAGTTTCAGTAATTTTGTCATTTATTTGTGACTTAGTTTCGTCCATCTTTAAATTCAACTGTTGTAAATAAGTGAGAATAGTGTTAAAATCAGGTTGTGTATTAGTGTCGTGATTTGTTGTTCCTGACTGGGTTTTACTGTTTTGTGAGGAAGATGAAACATTATGGTCGATTGTGTCGCTCGATGTGGTGTGTGTGTCTGCTGTGCGTGCCGGTGTCATGTTGAATTCGACGTTCTCGTCGGGTCCGCTCGGTTTCTCAGACTGATTTGCGTCCGCGGGAAATCCATTTTTGTTGGGTTGGCACACTTGCGGCGTATCGGTAGACAGCTGATTGTCGACACAGGAGTCTGAAGGAACGGTCGTCGTTGATTGGCTGGTAGGAGTGACGTCACGGCTAGTTTCTGTCGCTAGGCAGCGGTAATCATCCGGTCGATCTATCGAACTCATCGTAATCGGATAACGCTTAGGCTTACGTGCAATATCTATTTTAATTGAGGTTGCTTGCCAGTACGTTGGGCGCCATTTTGCAATTGTACACACACTGTCGGTCTATGTTGTTGCGATGCGATAGTTCATATTGTTCTTACTTGAAGGGGATCGCCATGTTGGCTGCTCTGAACGTTAGAAAAGTGTTTGTTTACAATAAAAAATATCTTAGAATAATGGATATACTTAATAAAAGATTTGATAAATATTATTCTGTCTCTTGATTAGTAGTGGTATTTTTATATATATCTATCTGTTTTTATCTGTATCGTACTATTTCCAGGTCAACTTGATGGGTAAGCTAATCTAGGCTAATATGCTATCTAGGCCTATGAAATAATAAGACTATTTTGTTACAACAATTTAAATTTATTACCTATCTGAAATACAATTCTAATTTAAATTTATGCTTGATTATTTATAAATTATAATGGATACAAAATGATGTGGGTAATTTCAGTCCTTATATCTCTTGCTTCACAATTACAGTTAAATGTCTATCAGCTGGGCTTAACAATGGAATACATTCAAACTCTTTCTCAGGGAGGGGAACTCGTGCTGACAAGCAAACTCAATTTTTATATTCAATTTAGAAATAGAAATTAATATCATGGATAAATTTTGAATCTTTAAAAGAATGTTAATTGTTCACAAATGTTAGGGATAAAATACAGTTCAAGTCTATTGTCTTCTTGTCACTATCTTGGGTATTGATGGATGTATGGGTGGATCTTACCAAAACTGCTCCAATGATTCTTCGCCCAGTACTATATATTTGGGAATAAATAAATTTAAAATGGGATTGAATTTAAATTGGTACTGTTTGGGCAATGTCCCTATTATTTGGAACTAGAATAAAGCTCTAGTCCAGACTGGGGAATTTATTAAAATGGAGGAACTGTGTCCTTATAAAATTTAGATGCTAACACTAGGGAAGCTGGATCAAGAAGAAAGGTCAGTGTTGTCTCTCTGGGGTTCACACATGTTCTTCATTGTTGATTGTTAGGGGTTCGCACATCTTGAAGCACAAACACTTAGCACAACACCGGGTAATGTGATTTTGATTAATTGGTAAATTTGGTTTTGAATATATATGTATATTATATAAAACTAGAGATCGCCTCCTGATCGAAATTCGATCAAAATTTCAGTTGATCTGGACCTAAGAATCTTAAAAACATTTTAGAACTAAAACATCTGTTCTTCCTAATTTTCTAGCATTTGTTTTTACAACAGCTGTCTAAGGATTCATTCCATTCTCCTTTCTCCATAAGATTAACATTGGAACTTTGAAAGCCTGTTGGGCGTAGCCCTGGAGTCCGATGTGAATTAGAATGTGATTCTGCTCATCTACAGGACTATATCTTTCTAACGGTATGCTCGGATTTATCCTACGATGCACACGAGCTGAGAAAAAAGGAGGAAATGAAACATGCTTGCGTATTAATATATAGATGTTTTAATTTGTATTGCAACTCTTTTACACAATAAATAATTACTTAGGCTAGTGAGCATTTTATTGGGATATTTCTTTAATTTAAAATTATTTGATTATATTTTAAATGTATTTCGGATAAAATAATAAATTATTGATATTATGATTATGTTCTAAGGGGTGATAAGGTGGGATATTCTTATATACTAATATTAGCAAACAAAGTGATAACGCATAAAATCATCTTGGTTTAATACTGAATTACCATCTGGTCTCCATTAGCTACTCATTGAATTAAATCTAATAACGATATTAAACAAATAGCACATAACTTATACTAAAATAATGGATGTGGCGAATGAAACATTACAACTTGTTACATGCATAAAAACTGTTATAAATTTACAAATTAGATCAGCAAATTTGCTGATCTTATTCTATTGGTGACTTGGAATTCTTCTGAGTTATTGTGTGTAAGTGTCCTTCCTAAGTATGTAAAAAATTCTACTTTTTCAAAATTATAGTTCCTACATTTTAAATTGTGGTTACAGTGTCTGTTTATGTTTTGATATCTACTAATCTGCATAAATTTAGTTTTCTTTTCATTTATCCTTAGTCCTACATATTCAGTTTCTTCAATCAAAATATTTGTCAGATATACTAAGTCTTCCTTTTTCTCAGCTAATACGACAATGTCGTCTGCAAAAGCCAGTATATTTATATTTACTCCAATCGTGATTCCTTTATCTGAGTTTTTTACCCTTTGCAGCGCTTCTTTGATGGCTATGTTAAACAATGTAGGTGACACTCCATCTCCTTGACGTACTCCAGTGTTTACTTCAAAACTATTGATTTTTCCATTTACTTTTACCTTACATCTTGAATTTAGGGTACTCAACTTAGCTAGTCTTATTAATTTACTTGGAAATCCAAAACTCTCCATTTTTCCCAAATCTTGTCTCTGATAAATAACAGGAATAGGCCTATCAATCTTTCTGCTAGATAAATAAAGTATAGTTTTACAAAACCTCTGGTCAATCAGTCCAGTAGTCTTTGCGCCTATTCAAGACACACAAAGCTTTCGTTTTTAAAGATACATACTTTCATTTTTATAGATAGATTGAAAATGTTATTTTAGGAAAATGCTACTCAAAAACCTCTATCGTAAGTTTAAGTTCTTTGTTTACATTTTAAATACTTTTCTCCCACCCCAACATTCTCGAGGAGGAAGTAAAAAAAGACCTATAGAAAAGGGAAGAGACTGAAGGTGTGCTCTGACATCTCACCCTCACTTAATAAACTTAAATGTAACTTTAAACATTTTGTAACATTTTACAACATAATTATAGAGCGAAGCTCGGCTCCCCTGTACTATGTATTTATCTATATATATGTGTGTGTTTCTGGTACCGATAACTTTTGAAGATGACCTCCGATTTTGATGAAATTTGGTATGAAGGTTTAACACCAGGTCTATTTTCATGAGTTCGCGAACCATCATGATCGGGTTATAGTAACAGGGTTTTATGGGGTTTCAAGGGGGTAAAAATGGGTTTTTGGCATTTTTGGACCTCAAATTACAAAATTCAACAATTTTAACTCAAATTATTTAAAAGAGCTTAAAAAAACAAACAACTTAGTATTTTGAATTTTTAACTTAGCTTAACAGATTTCCCATGTTAATATTATGAGAAAATCAATAGAACCCTTTTGTCTCACTTATTTATTGACATAACTTGGTATAATTTGGTATATACCTTCACTAGGTAGGGTTTAACTGATATTGGCTTACAACACCCATATATCAGCACCAGCATTTTCGACAAGCAGAGGAAACACTAACAAATGACCTCACGACCCTCAGTAAATACTTTGAAGCCTGGAAGCTAAATCCAAACCCAACAAAAACTGAGCTTGCTTGCTTCCACTTGAATAATAGACTGGCCAACCAAAAACTTAAAATCGTATTCATTGGTGTTGAGCTGAATCATACTGACCACCCACAGTATCTGGGAGTCACCTTAGATCGGTCTCTCACGTTTAAAAGCCACTTACAAAAAACGGCAGCTAGGGTGAGAGCCAGGACTAACATTGTCCATCACCTTGCTGGCTCCACGTGGGGAGCTAACGCACAAGTTCTGCGAACCACTGCTCTGTCATTGGTATATTCAACTACTGAGTACTGTGCTCCCGTGTGGTTAAATAGTGTGCACGTTAGAGAGATCGACGTCCAGCTAAACAAAACAGGACCATGAGAGCCATTAGTGGTACCCTCCCCTGTACCAACCCCTGTACCTTGGCTCTTGGTGCTGTGTAATATCGCTCCTCCTGAAATAAGACGAAGGGATGCACTCATTAGGGAATACACAAAGATCTTATCTGCTCCACAGCTGCCCATCCATGATTGCCTACCCCAGAATGCAGGCCGATTGAGGTCCCGAAAACCACCTCTACGAACAGCCTCCCAGTTGATGGGACACGAACTTCACCATCCATACAAACTGGACTTCCTCCTGGGACGCTTTTCAAGGTCGGAACCACTTCTTGATAGCTGACCCGACCGTAGCGGTAGGTATGAATCTTCCTCGGAAGCAGTGGACTATACTAAATCGTTTCCGTACTGGAGTGGGAAGATGTAATTATTGGAAGTACAAATGGGGAATGACACAAGACCAGTAATGTGACTGCGGAGCAGAGTATCAAACTATGGAACACATAAAGAGTGTCCACTGAGTGCCTTCCCCGAAGGATTGACCGGTCTGCATAGCTCAAGTGAAGCTGGGCTGCAATGGCTTAGCCCCCTGGATTTAGCTCTATAAAGAGAGGTCTAATTTTTATTTTAGTGTTTAGACTTTTACTTATACTGATTCAGGTGCTCTGCACCGTAGAATTTATTTTATTATTCTTAAACCATGGTGGCTGGCTAAATGAGCCATATGATACATATATATATATAAAACACCCATTTGGTGGCAAACCTACATACATGGGGAACATTTTAAAAAGTGCCAAATATTGATACAATTTTACATTTACCTTACCTAATGATTATATTTCCTAACAATATCCCATGGTAGCAAACCTTCTTACTCATTCCTATGGTGTTTAGGAAAAAATATAAAATATATTAATATCCCTGTGGAATATTAAAAAAAATGGCGTAATCACTGAGTACGCAGGTCTGGTGCGATGGGGGTACTTTTATTAATTTAGGCTAACTGACAATTGTTTCGGCGATACAGTAATGCCATTTTCAAAGTCATTAAATTTTTAGTACATATTGTAACCTTCAAACTATAATCAACCAATCAAACTATAATCGATATAATCAAAATATTGATTATAGTTTGAAGGTTACAATATGTACTAAAAAATGTAATGACTTTGAAAATGGCATTATTGCCGAAACAATTGTCAGTTACTTAATAAAAAAATGAATTTGAAGGGTATTCAGGTAATTTCAATACTTATAATATCTATATACCTATGTGTCCGTGAACATGATAACTTTTGAACGGAACCTCCGATTGTGATGAAACTTGGTACATTGGTGTAAGCCAGCATCTACTTGATTGAGTTCGCGAACCAGAATGATTGGACCAATGCGAAGAATAGGGTTTTACGGGGTTTCAAAAGGGTTAAAAATGGGTTTTTTGTTGTTTTTTTTACTATTATTTATTAAATTCAATAATTTAAACTTAAACCATTTAAAAGAGCTTAAAAATACCCCCGTCGCAGCAGACCTGCGTACTCAGCGAATTTCCAAATTAGTAATATTAATTTTGACCACATAAACCTGTAAAAAAATATCATCACATGCTCATAAATCAGGAAATAAATGTCTATTCTCCTTATGATAAATATAGGGAAAGAGTATGCAGGTATGCTGCCATGACAAACACTAGAAGTAGGATTTTAGCATAAAAAAAATTTATTTCGACAATATGAAGCCATGTACTAAGTTTCATCAATATCTGTAAATTGCTAAAGGAGTTTGCCTATTCTCCATATGATTAACATGGAAAAAGAGAATGCAGGTTTGCTGCCATGATAAGCACAAAAACCAAGATTTTTCACTATAAATAAACGAATCTTAACCAAATGAAGCTGAATACCAAGTTTCATCCAAAAATATTGATTAATAAGTGAAATATTAGGCCTAACACATCCTTATTCTTCATAAGATTAACATTGGAGCCCCAAAATACAAAATGTACTGTCTTTAGATTTTTTAATATCTCGGTAACCAATGGAGATAGAGCAAAGCTTCAAAATACTAAATTGTGTGGTTTTTTGAGCTAAATCCAATGGTCATAATAAAAATTTAAAATTTTTTAAAATTATATATGAAAAATGCAAAAACCCACTTTTGGGGTACAAAACCCCCCAAAACTACCCCTTCCGGTAGGTCGATAAGTCTGGTTTACGAACTCATCCGAATGAACGTAAGAATACACATCTTTACCAAATTTGGTGTCGATCGGACCATTTTAGCGAATTTCCCATAGGGAATAAGCTATTACCGTAGGTCTCATGGTAAGACCTAAGCCCGGGACCATGTTACTTTTTTGTTTTGTATATATATATATATATATATATATATATATATATATATATATATATATATATATATATATATATTTATATATATATATATATATGTATATATATATATATATATGTATATATGTGTCCCTAGACACGATAACTCTCGTAAAAATGGTCCGATCGACACCAAATTTGGTAGAGATGTGTAATCCTACGTTTATTCGGATGAGTTCGAAAACCAGACATATCGACCTACCGGAAGGGGTAGTTTTGGGGGGTTTTGTACCCCAAAAATGGGTTTTTTGCATTTTTCATATGTAAATTTTAAATTTTTATTTTGACCATTAGATTTAGCTCAAAAAACACACAATTTAGTATTTTGAAGCTTTGCTCTATCTCCATTGGTTACCGAGATATTACAAAGTCTAAAGACAGTACATTGTCTTTTGGGGCTCCAATGTTAATCTTATGGAGAATAAGGATGTGTTAATATTTCACTTATTAACCAATATTTTTGGATGAAACTTGGTATTTAGCTTCATTTGGTTGAGATTCATCCATTTAAGGTAAAAAATCTTGGTTTTTGTACTTATCATGGCAGCAAACCTGCATACTCTTTTCCCATGTTAATCATATGGAGAATAGGCAAACTCTTTTATTTATGGACAGATATTGATGAAACATATTATATGGCTTTATATGGCTGAAATAAATTTTTTCTATGCTAAAAACCTACTTTTAGTGTCCCCCATGGCAGCATACCTGCATACTCTTTCCCTATATTTATCTTAAGGAGAATAGACATTTATTTCCCTATTTATAAGGACGTGATGAAATTTTGTTTACAAGTTTAGCTGGTCAAAATTAATATTACTAATTTGGAAATTCGCTGAGTACGCAGGTCTGCTGCGACGGGGGGTATTTACAAGAGTTATCGTGTCTAGGGACACATACTATATATATATATATATATATATATATATATATACATAATTCCGTAAGCGAATCGGTCCCCACGAAATATCTGGAGTTAGAATAAAGATAAGGTAACGTATGATGGCTCATTTTAAAGCTTGAGGGCCAAGGACGCAAGGAAAAATACCAGAATCGTCAAAAGTTACCTGGGCTTCGCCCCATTGGACCTTGAAGTTCCAATGTTAATCTAATGGGAAGACGATTTTAAGATCTACACGTGTGATTAAGCAGATGATCCAGTCAATAATTTCATCATAAACTCAGCTGGTTATTGAAAAGATATTTTGAGTTAAGAAAACCATATTTAAGGCTATAACTTTTTAAAATTTGCAATGCACTATAAAAAAAGGAAAACACCATTAGTAATGGAAAAATTGTGGATCCACGGTAGATTTCTCTTTTCAAAATCTATGTCAGTATGATTTTGTGTGCTGAATATCACATAAAGAGTGACTTTAGTCAATAAAGTGGCTTTACTCAGTGCATGTCATTAAGATATTGCGTTACTGCTTATATATTGGCTATTTAGTGGTTAGAGTTAAATCGCTTTTTTTAGTAATTGTTTTTTTTTTTTTTTTTTTACTAAATCATATTTTGTAAACTACTAACATTGGATAACCTCCGTATGAGGAATATTTTGTTTTATACATTCTCTTCTTCTTTCCGTACATAGGTGGTGCGGAATCAATAATTGCCCATTAATACATAAACACGGGAAGCTTTTCGTGTATGCAGTGTGCAAAAACGAACAATATGTCAAACAATGTTCTACTTCATTGAACGAATAGACAAAATAGACTACAATCATAGCGCAAGGAACGTTGTAAGACTCAAGTGACTGGTGGGCGTTGGGGGACACGAGGGGTGTCAGTGGCACAGGGGTAGGGGGGCATGAGGGCCTCGGTGGAGGCATTGGTGGACATGCTAAACACAGGGAGAAACGGCATGTAAGGAGGCATGGGGCCACAAGGGGCACTAAAGATGTCGGTGGCACGGTGGTAGTTGGGCAGGGGTTACGGGGGAGGAATGGGGGGCTTTGAGAGCACAGGGCCTTGAGGAAGAACGGCGGGCATATGGGCTTGGGAGAATGGGGGGCTCAGAGGCATGGAGACACGGGGGTAAGGGGCATGGGGGTACTCGGGCCACGTGGGCATAGGGGGTACAGGAAGCACGGGTCATGAGATGAGGGCATGGGGGAGATTTTGGGGGGACATAGGGGGCATGGGAGAGGAATGAGGGACACAGAGAGCACAGGGGCATCAAGGAAGAACGGTGGACATGTGAGCACAGGAAAATGGCATAACACAGCACAGGGGTATAAGGTGTATGGGGGCAAGGAGGTACTCGGGCCACGAGGCATAGGGGGTACAGGAAGCACGGGTCACAAAAGGGGAGCAAGGAAGGAGGCTAGGGGTGCATATCGGAACGGCATCGGGAAGAACGGCAGGCATCGGCGAACGGGGATATGAAAGGCTCGGGGAGGAATTACGGGCATCATAGGAGGTACAGGAAGCATGGGTACTGAGAGGGGGACATGGGTTAGACTTGGGGTTACATAGGGGGTACGGGGAGGAATGGGGACATAGAGAGCACGGGGGCATTGAGAAATAACGGCGGACATGTGAGCACAGGACAATGGGAGACACAGAGGCATAGGGGATACGGGGGCATGGGAGGTACTCAGGCCTCGAGTCATAGGGGTACAGGAAGTACGGGGCAAGAGAGGGGGGCACGGGGGAGGCTTGGGAGGAAATAAGGAGCACGGGGAGGAACGCAGCAGGAATTGGAGAACGGAAGCACGGGTCATGAGATGAGGGCATGGGAGGGACTTGGGGGGACATAGGGGGCACGGGGGAGGAATGGGGGACATAGAGAGCACGGGGCATCAGGGTAGAACGTTGGTCATATGAGCAAGGTGAATGGGGGTCGCAGAGGCATAGGGGGTATGGGGGCATGGGGGGTACTCGAGCTGCAATTCATAGGGGTTACAGGAAGCACTGGTCAAAAGAGGGGGACATAGGGGGGCTTGGGGGGGACATAGGGGGCACGGGGAGGAACGGCAGGCATCGGTAAACGGGGATATGGGAGGCACGGGGTGGCGTTGCGGTCATGGAGGCACAAGGATATGGGGGACACAGGGGTATGGGCATGTCAACACGAGGTGCACTAGAGATGTCGGGGGCACTGGGGGTTGCTGGGTATGGGGGACGGGGAAGGAATGGGAGACATAGAGAGCCACCGGGGCCTCGAGGAAGAACAGCGGGCATGTGAGCTTGGGAGAAAGGGGGCACAGATGCATGGGAGAATAGAGGAACGGGGGTATGGGGCATGTGGGTACTCGGGCCACGGGGCATAGAGGGCACAGGGAGCACGGGGGAGAGGGGAACGGGGGAACAGGGAAGGAATGTGTCATATAGGAAGCACAGGGAGGAACGGTGGGAGTACGTAAGTATGGGCGTCATGTCCGCATTGGCATTGGGCACAATTGGCACGAAAGACATCGGAGGCACTTTGGTTAGTTGGACATGGGATACACAGAGGAATGGGGGACATAGAGGGCACGAGGGCCCCGGGGAAGAAAGGCAGGCATGTGGGCACGGGAAAACGGGGGTCACGCTGACATGGGGGGCACAGGGGTTCGGGGGCATGGGGGGTACTCGGGCCATGGGGGCATATGGGGTACAGGAAGCACGGATCACGAAAAAAAATCGAAGGACATTGCAAGTGTCTGGGGAGTGGGGGGCACAGGGGTCATAGATGCAGTAGTGAACAATATTAATAGGACAATAACCATTTTGTCATGTTGTATTAAACTACTGTATTCACTTGAGTTACTAACTCATTATGTGTACATGTTTAAGTTCAAAACTAATTTTATTGCGGGGAAGAAATATAATAATTGTGCAACTAGGTGATGAATTTAAACAAACTTTAATTTTTGACATAACATCATAATTTGGATTTTTAGGGGCCTTTGCTCCTACAAGCCCCTAGTATATATATATATATATATATATATATATATATATATATATATATATATATATATAAATTTTAATGACTATTATTTTTGGTCTCTGGGCACCTAAAAACAAAAAAGTAACATGGTCCCGGGCTTAGGTCTTACCATGAGACCTACGGTAATAGCTTATTCCCTATGGGAAATTCGCTAAAAACAAATAATCTAGTATTTTGAATTTTTAAGTAGCTTAAATGGTTATGGAGAATGAAGAAAGTCCAAAAACTATGTTTTCCATGTTATTCATAAGAGGAAACAACAAAACCTTGCTTATTTATTGACATATCTTGATAAAAGTTGGTATGTACATTCATTAGGAAGCGTTTAACTTATATTTGCTTAGAAAACCCATATGGTGGCCATAGTTGGGAAAGTTAGTCAATAATTCTAACTAGTTAGAAGTTATTAGTTAAGCCGCGTTTACACCGGAGTTGGAGACCGGAGTTGCAGACTTTTATCGGCAATCTCGATTGCAGACGCTAGTTGCAGACAGAAGTTTGCAACCTGTGCTTGCAACTGTACACAGTTTGCTTCTGCAACCGCAACCTGCAACCGAGCCATCAGTCAGTGTGTATAATGTCGATTGGTGGGCAGGGCCGGATTTAAGATTTTGCCGCCTGTAGGGGGCGCACCGAAACTGCGATCCAAAACCCAGGTATACGCCGAAACTGCGATCCTTACCCCAAGGGCGACCCCAGGCAGACGCCGAAACTGCGATCCTGGCACGGAGGCCGCCACCGGGACGATACTGACGATACCGTAGGCCTACATAAGACGATACTGCTGCTCTTGCTCTCAAACTGAGAATGACTGATATATTTGTGGGGGAAAATAAATAAGGATTGTACACCCTGAAAGTCTTCGTTTATTGGTCCAGGTTGAGAGTCATCTTCACCCCTGGGCCGGTAGCCCATTGTTGCGCAGTCGGCAATTTTAACTATACGGCTTTTAATGCAAAACATGGTACGGTGTTTGATTTCCCTGTTCGGACGCCGTTTTTCAACCGATTTTCTTTAAACTTTCTAAGTGTTTAGTTGAATAGTTATATTAGGTCCCTCATACCTCGAAATTTTGAAAATTTAACAAATATTACTCCCTGTGACGTCGCAAAGTAACTCGATTTTCCTTAGTAATATTTGTTAAATTTTCCAAATTTCGAGGTATGAGGGACCTAATGTAACTATTCAACCAAACACTTACCAAGTTTAAAGAAAATCTGTTGAAAAACGGCGACCGAAACAGGGGAATCAAATACCATGTTTTGCATTAAAAGCCGTATAGTTAACATTGCCGACTGCGCAACAATGGGCTACTGGCCCAGGGGTGAAGATGACTCTTAAGGGGGTGGTATGTGCGAGTTTAGTACAACTTGGAAATCCCAGTTCATTGGTATTAGTTGAAAAGTGACTTGAGCTACACGTCGGACGGCGAAACATTCTAGAGCCACGGACGCTGGAATCCCCGCTGGACCCTCCGCTACCTGCTGATGGGCCGCTGTGCCAGGATCGCAGTTTCGGTTGTGGGATTAGCAAACCCTTTTGAGGATTAAAACTAAGATCGCAGTTTCGGTGCACCGCCTGTAGGCTGTCCATTTTCTGCCGCCCCCTTCCCCCTCCAACTACTTAGGGACAGACACATACATAGTTTTTATTGTTCCTCTTTGGAGCATATTCGCCTAAAAGTACGGCACAGTGAAGTATGTCTCAATATACCAAAAACTATGGCAAGTACCAAAAACTTTTATGATCTGTGTATTCTTTAGTTGAATAATTGTTTTAACCAGGAATCATAACACAAATGATAAAAAAGTAACTTCACAGGACAGCTAGAACAGCCGACAGGCAAGACAGTGTAGACCCAACTGTCAGCCCAATAATAATGTTGGTTTTGTCACAAGCTACAAAACATAGTTCGAACGACTTTAAATTAAATTGAAATATGAATTAATGAAAATTGAATTAATTTTCATCAATTACGGTAGTAAATTTACGTAGACCTGCACTTTTCTGTGTAAGTTAACTTAAATCTTACAAAAATATAAATAATAGGACATTCACCACTTGACAAAGCTAAAGAATTGGCAACAGCGCGGCGCCGCCATGACGACTTATGTTTTAAAATAAAACATAATTTTAAATAAATCAACTTCATGGACTCCATAAAGTTGCCTATCTAATATTTTTTCATGGGGGAGTTTATTTTATAAATCAAAACCATACGTATGCTATATTTTGTAGCCAATCCATTCGTCAATTCATTAAAATGTTTTAGAAAGAAGAAAGGAAATCAGTAGTTGCGAATGTAAACACTGGGGGCGCTAGTGTAGTTCCCTCCTTCTAAAGGCCTATACAAACTGCGATTGTCGTTCCTACAATTACCCTACATGAAAAATGTGTTACAAAAATGTTTGAAGTAAATTCATATTAAAAGAATAAATTCATTTCCATTGCCTCAAATGAATTTACTTCCAATCAGAAAGAAGTTTCTGTTATTAAAGTAGTAAAAATATTTTCCATTTTTTGTAAATTGCCAAAGTGCCGTCCCTGAAATTTTGCCGCTATAGGCTCCAGCCTTTTCAGCCTATTTAGAAATACGGCGCTGTTGGTGGGAGAGGAAGTGACGTAGCGACGTAGCCGATGGGCGGGAGGGGTGGCGGGGTTGATTGCAGACTCAAGTTGCAGATCAAATAGGCGCTGCAACTCGGGTTGCCGACCGGGGTTGGCAACCGCCTTTGATCTTTACCGACTTCGGTCGGAAAACCAAAATTCGGTCTCCGACTCGAAAATTCGGTCTGCAACTCCGGTCGGCAACGCGAGTTGCAGTTGTTTTAGTGCGTCTGCAATCGAGATTGCCGATAAAAGTCTGCAACTCCGGTCTCCAACTCCGGTGTAAACGCGGCTTTAGACTCGTAAAAAGTAACTGATAGAAGTTATTAGTAAGTTGGTTAAAAAACTAACTGACAGAAGTTACTAGTTAGTTAAAAATTTAACTGATAGAAGTTATTGGTTAGTTTAAAACTAGCCGATACAAAATTAAGTTGATTTTTGGAGGAGTTTGCTGTTTGTTTTTTGGCAGTTGTTTTAAAGGATTTCGTATGAAATGAAATAACGACACATCTTGGTAACTAATTGTGTTTTGGGTAAACTCAATTAACATTTTAACGAAATTCCACCCTTTTCATTTTATCAAGCTATTGAAATGTGCCGTATATGCAGGCGCAGATCCACGGGGGGGAGGGGGGCGGAATTTCCCCTCCTAAGGGCCCAAGAATTTTCTAGGTTAAGTAGGAGATTATTAAACCGATTATCCAAAAAAATTAGTATTTGTTATACATAACCCAGCTACTTTTTATGTCACTTTGAACTGGTATCTTTAATAAAAACACACAATTGAAAGAAGGCTATCTGGCATAAAGCTACAGTGACACCAGGCTTATTCCGAAACTACAGAAACAGATGGCCTAAACAATTTTGCAAAAGTTTTTTTGTTGTTTTTTGGAAAACAAATATGCTAATTTTGACATTGAACAGGTAGAAAGAGAGCTTCCATGACAATAGAAGTAATTCTATATCCTAGGCTTATAGTATCAGCGCTTTATTTCCTTTCCTCTGGTTTTTTAGGACTAAACTATTTTTTTTTTTTTTTTCGAGTAATAAACACATGTTAATTTGTTTTCCTCTGATTATTGGCTCCATTTTACCCGTGGTTTCCGCCGTTTCCATGGAAACCACCCACACTTTACCCATGTTTCCTCACTTACCCATTTTTTGTTTTCTAATTAGTTGCAACAAGCTTCAAAAATCACAGATTTTAATTGTTGTTTGTCTAAAAAATTACCTTCATTATGGTCTGTGATCAGGCTTTCGAGATTGATTACCATAGAATCCTCATATTGTGAGTAAAATGTCTAATAGCAGATGGACAAGTGTAAACCAAAGCCCTTGTTACCAAAGAAATTTAGAGAATCGTTTAAGTGGAACCAATCAACAGCCGACAAAATTCCCTATCAGATAGCACTCCGCTGTATATACATACCCACTATACAATACTATACATATACAATACCCTTTGCAACCTCGTTTGGTTGTACCTACTTAATGGGTTTTTTATAAATTGGTATACATTTGTTTGAACCATGTGGCAGTTTGTGCTTTATATTTATAGACATTCCTAGCTGACTTACCAGTGCTTTGCAATGGTACTCAAATTGCAATGCCAACCCGAGAGATTTTAATGTCATTCAGATGAGCTCGTTTGCTACGCTCACTTGCCTCAAGTCTATTATATCTTTTAGTTTTTTTAATACCAAACCTTCCTCAATACTTTGAACAGCTGTTTATTAACTAATATTTGAATTTTTACTCTATGGAACAAAGAGTATAAAATTCTATACGATCGACTTTAAATTTCACTTAGGCGAATTTTAGACCCCCAAAAGGCTTTTTTATTACTAATTTGATTTCAATGAAATTCTCAGGTTAGATTTTAAGTATTTTAAACTAGGTAATAAACTATAATCGAGCAATTATTTTCAAGTATTAAAAAAGCTTATTTTCCGGAATTTTTGACAGAACTTTAGTTGTTTAGGCTACATGATTTGACTAATGTAGTTGCTATGATCAGTTTATATTCCAGCATCGCAGCTGAGTTGTCGCTGTGTATGCTGAAAACAACATAACCTTTTATTGTTTATATCTGCTTACGTTACGTTTTTAAATAAAATTTAATTGATATTTTGACAGACCTATTTGTTAAATTAAATAGATCAACACTGATGTTTACTTGTTGAAGTTATAAATTATACCAAAAGATAAGCTTGTTGATGTGGAATGAATTGCTGTCGTACGGAATTATGCGATTAACTAATTTATGGGATACAACTAATATCTATTTGGGAGAAAGATTTAAATTAAACAACTAATTAGAATGTGTTGTGCCACTGTAGCCTATGTCTCAGGTAACAAAATATGCATTAAGTGTTAAGTAAGCGTAATTCTACAATACTTACATCACTTGATTTTTATTAATTTGCATTCATGGATTTTCAATTGTTGTTTTTTTCGCTCTCCAATCTATTTACCTTTAATATTGTAAGCATAATTATTATTAAGTTACTTGCTTGTTTTGAGGTCTTAGCTAAAATCATTCTTTGTATGTATTTATTTGTAGGCTAGGCCTAGGATGTACGCCGGTTGACTTTGGACGGTTAGATGACGTTCCACTCTTCACATTCGAGGAGATGGAAACCTCCGTTCTCTCCCTAAAGAGCAACAAGGCTCCTGACCCGGACGGGCTTCCCAGCGAGGCTTTAAAGAAAGTATTTTCAATTAATGCTGACTTGTTGTTGAGAATGTACAACGCCTGTTTGATAGAAGGGGTGTTTCCGGCTCCCTATGGAAAACCGCAAGACTTGTACTGATCAGCAAGGGCAAAGGTGATCCCGAGCTGTCGTCGTCCCACAGGCCTTTCTACACGTTGGACACGGCTGGGAAGCTGTTCGAGAAGCTGATCCGTTTCCGCCTGACCTCTGCCGTGGAAGCTGCCGGGGACTCATGCCCCCGTCAGTATGGCTTCAGAAAGAGACGGTCAACGATTGACGCTATCACCGAAGTCCATGGAGAGCTGTGAAGAGAGCCGAGAGCCACAACCATTTCCCTCGCTGAGTAGTGCTTCTTGTTACGCTTATGTCAAGAATGCCTTTAACTCGACGAGGTGGGTCGATGGATGCGCTTCGCAACACCTTTCGCGTTCCTGCATATCTGTTGCGACTCATCGAGGATTATCTCCGCTCTCAAAGCCTTATTTACGACACAAGGGACAGAACGTGGACGATGGAAGTCACTTCTGGTGCCACGCAAATTCAATACTCGGCCAGGATCTCTGGAACGTTGCCTATGACAGCCTCCTGAGGTCGGAGATGCCTGAGGAAACCACTTTGGTTGGGTACGAAGATGATGTCGCAGCTCTCATTGTCGCACGCAACGTTGAGCTGGCCCAACTAAAGTTGAACCAAGTCATGCGTGTGGTCAACACATGGATGTCCGATCAGGGTCCCTCGCTTGCTCTCTGTAAGACGGAGATTGTGATCCTTACGAAGAAGAGGATAGACACCGTTGTTCTGTTCCGAGTGGAAAGGGAGGTGGTCCAATCAACTCGTGCTGCTAAGTACTTCGAGATTATGGTGGACACCAAGTTAAGCTGGAGGGATCAGATCTTCCGTACAGCAGACAAGGCCGCTAAGGTAGTCACTTACCTTAGTAGGCTGATGGTCAATATCCGGGTTCCACGATCCAGCAGAAGACGTCTGTTGATGTCTGCGGTTCAGTTCATGCTTCTTTATGGAGCAGAGGTGTGGGCAGACGCTCTCGATAAAGAGTAGTACAGGTTGCGACTCGCCCGAGTTCAAAGTCGAGCGGCGCTCGGGGTGTGTTCCGCCTACCGGACAGTGTCCGAGCCTGCCGTCCTGGTGGTCGCCAGAGTTATACCTGTCAAGCTCTTGGCAGGAGAGAGGAAGGCACTTTATCAGAGACAAGGCGAGATTGGCAAGGACACGGCAAGAACAGAAGAGCCCTCCCGAACCTTCCAGCAGTGGCAACACAGCTGGGAGCACGACACCCGAGGACGATGGACTGCGCGACTTATCAAGCACGTCCAACCATGGGTGGAACGGCGGCCAATTCTTGACAATTCACGGCTATTTTCGGTCATACCTGAACCGGATGGGCAAGACCGGTTCATTGGACTGCATTTATTGCCCGGGCGTTCCCGACGATGCGGAATACACATTCTTCCGCTGCCCCCGTTGGGAAGGGTCCCGCCTGAAGGCCACACAAATTTTTGGTGCATTTTCGGTGGACTCGGTCTGCCAAAAGATCTTGGAGGATGAGGGCAACTGGGATTGTTTATCACAGTTCGTCCGGGGCATCCTCCTGGAAAAGAAACCCGATCTGGACCGCGAAGTGGCCCAGATCCCTTGATCGAGTGGCTGGATAAGGAGTGAGCCCCACCGGCGTTAGCCAAATTTAGGCCTAGCCTGACGTAATGTGATAAACAATTCCAGGTTAGAATCCTAAAGAGTAGAGGAGGTTTTTTAGTGGGTAAACCCGTTTTTTAGGGGAGCCCCACACTACAAGCTTGCCACCTATGTGCGTAATGCATTTTTCTCACCATCAAAAAAAAAAAAAAAAGAAAAGAATCATAAAAAGCGTCGCCTAATAAATTAAAAAAGTGAGTAAAATTTCTCGTATGGGACGGACATCGGAGCGTATTCCTAGTCCTAATTTTTTCATGTATTCATCACTAAAATGTTGCTTCCTCAAAATAACATGGTAATTTTGAAGATATCTGGGGCGGAGCCCTATGGAGGTTGGGAGGATATCGTCAAGAGCTTTCAATCAAATATAAGATTGTAGGGGTTTTGACATCTGGTAATGCTTAAACAACTTGTAACTGAAACTCTTGGTCTTGCTGGCTGATATGAATGTTGAAGATTTCACCAACATCAGGGCTTGTAACAGGTCTCAAGGTTAATAAAAATATAAAAAATAACCAAAATGATTGAAAAAATAGGCAAAATGATAGAAAAAATAACCAAAAAATAACCTTGAAAAAACACAAAATGTCGCGAAAAGTTCCAAAAACCAGCGTTTTATCGGGATATTAAAAATATGTAGGCAATAAAAATAATGTAGGATAATTTTAAACTATGTAATTGACAATCTACCAAAGCAATAATAATGATAACAAAATAATAAAAAATAGAAAAAAATCCTCTCCGATCCATCTTTTCCTTTTTTATTTTTTCCTTTATAAACATTTATTTAAATTTTGCGAGCTTCATCAAATTTGATCAATAAAAACCTAATTGCCCCCAAAAAAAAATAACCAAAATCCCCCAAAAAATAACAAAAATAACCAAATCCTAAAAAATAACAAAAAATAACCAAGAGCAGAAAAAATAACAAAAAAATAAAAAAATAACCTGTTACAAGCAATGGAACAAAGAAAAAAAGAACGAACAAAAAATTAAGTAATCCAATGTTGTAAGCAATAAATTTTTAACAGCTGTCAATTTAAATTATTAAAATGAATTAAGGATTAAATAAATTTAAAAATAACGTACTTAAAAGCTGCCAGTTACAAGTTTGATAATTCTGTTGTATACGTTTCAATTTTGACGAACAATACATCTGCAAGGCCACCAAGGCAAAGCTCAGAAGCTTAGGCTTAGACCAGAATAGGCCTATCTCAATCTTTCTCCTAAATAAATAAAGTAGTTTTACAAAATTTTAGGTCAATTGGTCCAGTAGTCTTTGTGCCTGTTCAAGACACAAAGCTTTCATTTAAAAAGATACATGCTTTCGTTTTTACAGGTAGAGATTAAAAATGTACTTTAAGGAAAACTGAATTCTTTGTTTACAGTTTAAGTACGGTACGTCTCTCATCCCAATATTCTCAATGAAGATAAAAAATAATAAAAATATACCCCCCGTCATAGCAGACCTGCGTACTCAGTGAATTTCCAAATTAGCTATATTAATTTTGACCAGCTAACCCTGTAAACAAAATTTCATCATGTGCTCATAAATCATTGAATATAAATGTCTATTCTCCTTAAGTTAAATGTAGGGAAAGAGTATGCAGGTATGATGCCAAAGAGAACACTAAGAGTAGGTTTTTAGGATAAAAAAATTTTATTTCGACCATATGAATCCATACACTAAGTTTCATTTACATCTGTCCATAAATAAACGAGTTTGCCTATTTTCCATATGATTATTATGGGAAAAGAGTACAGTATTTGCTGAACGAAGAATTATGGACGCCGATATAATGCTTCTCTTTCTGTTAGTGAAAAATACGATGTCAATCTTAACATATCAACATAACAATCCTCATATCAATATTAACAAAATATATTAAAGAATGTTTACCAATGAAAAAAGTTAAAGTTATCCAAGAAACCTCTTCTAAAATAAAACTTTCAGAAGAAACACAACTGTTACGTGCACAAGTGAAAGAACAATATATTTTAACAAAAGATTTAGATTCAACTGATCCTAAAAAAATTATATACAAGCGGCAATTCAGAAATCAAATCAAACATGAAAAAGCTTTAAATTTAAGAAAAAGAATAGAATACTCAAATAATAAATCAAATGAAAATAAAATGAGTGTAAGAATACTCGACCAATACCTGAATTCTCTCTGCAAGATGAGTTTGGTCACATTATTAAAAATACAACTGAAATAGTCTAACAAATATGTTTAATAATTATTTTATCAATGTTGGAAATGAGGATATAAATCAAATTAATAATAGGAATCAAATGAAAGAACACTACAATATAAATTCAATGTACTTATACCCAACTTCTAAGGAAGAAGTAAAAGAAATAATACGATTGTTAAGTCATCTAATTCTATTTTAGTTGATGGAGTGTCTTCTAAGATTGTAAAGGAATGCTCTGAGGAAATCTGTACTCCACTAACCCATATTATAAATCATCAATGGAAGCTGGTCAATTCCTTCATAACCTCAAAAATTCTCTTGTAATATCTATATATAAAAAGGACTGTCCATTTGAATGTAGTAACTACCGACCAATATCAATTCTTTCACATTTTAGTAAAATATTTGAAAAAATTATTTTAGAACGATTAAATTCATTTTTAGAAAAACACAATATATTAACTAATAAACAATTTGGATTTCGAAAAAATACTAACACAATTAATGCAATTTATAAATTGGTTTCTGCTGCTGCAAGTGCCATTGATAGAAATGAAAATGCATTAGCCATATTTATTGATTTACAAAAAGCTTTTGATACGGTATCACATGAATTACTACTGGGTAAATTGTGTGCTATTGGAATACGTGGTAATAGTTATGAATGGTTCAAATCATACTTAAATGAACGAACACAAGCAGTAAAAATTCCATACATAGACAAAGAAAAATGTTTGCAATATGTAATTTCCAAAAAATTGAAATGAAAAATGGAGTACCACAGGGATCGGTTTTAGGGCCAATACTTTTTTTATTATATATAAATAACATTAGTGAATGTCCAAACAAATCACATCTTGTCCTTTTTGATGATGACACAACTTTATTTATATCAAATAGAGTAGAAGAAAATTTAGAAATTAATGCAAACATTGAAGCCAATTCAATTGTGCAATGGTGCAATTCAAATGGACTTGTAATAAATTCTAAAAAAAAAACCCAATTTATCGATTTTAAACATATACGAAATAGAAATGACCACAGTATAACTTTAGAAATGGATGGAAACATGATTGAAAGTAATTAGTCCAGGCTCTGAACAGGTTGAGCATGCACTGGAAGTCTAACAAAATTTGACTTTGGATTATTGTTGGGAACATTTAGTAGATGTAAAAAACCGATGTTGCCACATTTCCAGAATGGGCACAACTCGGGGGGCGTCCTCTAGAGGAAGTCGTAGAGGAAACTGTGTTGGCCTATGTCATGTTGTATATCATATTAAAGGTCTTTGAATGTAGATTCGAATGCCACAAACCCGATCTCTAAAGGTCGAGTATAACTCGAGTTATTGCATTTTGAAATTTCGGCCAAATGCTTTTTATGCAAAGTTTGACTGCCTGCCATTTCTAACTCGATCGTTCATTTATGGTCGGCTTTGCGGCATTGCTTTCTGTTAAACATGATCTTAAAGCTTACGTTAAATATTTCACAAAAAACTTCATGGGTTGTCCCAAATAGGACTGAAAATCATAATGTAATTATAATATTTCGGACAGCAATTGAAGACGGCAAATGAAGTCTTTTAATAAAACATTTAACTTAATTTTCAGGATATTTATAAAGAGGAGATGGATAGAATTTAAATAGATTTGAAAATAATGTCGCCAACTCGACCTCAAATGAACGTTTGGGCCAGAAATGGCAGGCAGTCAAATTTTGCATGAAAGGATTTTACCGAAATTTCAAAGCGCAATAACTCGCTTTATATTCGACCTTTAGAGATCGGGTTTGTGGCATTTTAATCTACATTCAAAGACCTTTAAAATGATATATAACATGACATAGGCCAATTCAGTTTCCTAAACGACTTCCTCTAGGCGGCGTCCCCCGTGTTGTGCCCACTCTGTCAATGTGGCAACATCGATTTTTTACATCTACTAAATGTTCCCAACAATAATCAAAAGTCAAATTTCGTTAGACTTTTATGCATGCTCAACCTGTTCAGAGCCTGGACTAAATAACAATGTGAAATTCTTAGGCTTAATAATTGATGAAAATCTAAATTTTAATACCCATATCAACAACCTTAGCAAAAAATTAAGCAGCTCAATTTTTGTCTTAAGAAGATTGTCAAAATTCTGTGATCTCCAATTAATGAGAGGCCTATCAGCTTATTATGGTTTATTTTATCCACAAATGAAGTACCGTATGGAATAAGCATCTGGGGATATCCTACATCAAGATGGAAACAAATATTTATTTTACAAAAATTAGCAATAAGAGTTGTCTTTAAAAAACCAAAACATTTTCCTTGCAAAGATATATTCAAAATTAATAAAATTATGACGTTTCCTTCATTATATATATATATGAATGTTTGTTATTTGTGAAGAATAATTTTAAAATTTTTGAAGTTAACAAGAATACAAATCTGCGAAGTAAATCTCACCTTGTAATCAATCAACATAATACAAAATTATTTCAACGTACGGTAATCTACAGTACCAAGGAATTAAATTATATAATAAGTTGCCAAAAGATTTGAAAAATGAAATGGATATTAGAACTTTTAAGAAGAAAATTAAATTAATTTTGTTGGAAGAAGCTTTATATAAAATTGAAGATTTTAAGGGAAAAAATGTATTAGCCTACATGAAAAATATATCATGAACAAAATTAATATTATATAGGTTAAATTACTTTAAAATTATTTACATAAAAATCATGTAATTGCAATGGAATTTATTGTTGTGCAATAAATATTATTATTATTACTATGCAGGTTTGCTGTCATGATAATCACAAAAACCAAGATTTTTACCATAACTTAAATGGATAGATCTCAACCAAATGAAGCTAAAATACCAAGTTTCATTCAAAAATAACCGGTGTGAAACTGCCAACTTTTGATCCACGCTTTCAATTTTCAACTAAGTAGGAAAACAAGATGTCCGCTTTTCAAAGCACTTCATAACCTCAATATTAGACTTGCACTCTATTTCAGTTGAAACTATCACATAACCTCGAATTTAGGTCTAATATGATAAAGTAAATAAACTATAACAGTTACAGATATAAAGACAATGTCAGAAACAGTAATAATATTAAAAATATGAACTCTGTCTTTCCACAGAAGCAGTTAACTACCTCCATAAACAACCAATTACCGTTACCACAGTCTAATATATAGATTATTGGGAGACAGTCGTGAAACTCCGTCACTTCGGCTGTCCGCCGGAACCACTGCGCGACCCCAGTTACGCAAGGAACAGCAGCTTGGAGCGCTAGTGCGGGCACACTTGCGCTTATAGTGGTTGGCGTCCGAGTTGACGACACAATCACAGGTGATAGCAGGCATCAGTGAAATACTAACACAGCTGACAATAATGCCATTGACTATACAATGCTGATAACAATCAAAATTGTCAAATGAAATCCCAATCGAGTGTTAAAGCCCAAAATATATTACAGACTTTGTTGCCGCTTATTGGAGTAACATTTAAAAGTTCCCGCCCATCCAGGCCGGGGTAAAGTTCCGGTCGCGACTCCAGTCTCGCCGGCTCCAACCGCTTGAAGCGCTAGTTGTCGGCGGACAACAGCGTCTGTCTCACAATAACCTATTATAAGACGGTGATGTTACAGTCACTGTGCAGTGCTACCACAACGGAAAAGTAATACATACTTTATTTGACTGATAATTATATATCAAAATACATATATTAGATATATAAATATTACAAACTAATTAAAAAGGTGGTATACAAAGTCATAGATAATTGTTATAGATAATTATTACAAAATGATCAATAAGGGTTTTATAAGGTGGTTTACAAACCCATGTTTTGACGCCATGGCCATAAACATACCTAGCAGTGAGCTTTGGACTTCAAGTTGGTCTGCTTCCTCTCCTACACTCTTATTCTACAACGACATACCTATGTGTAAACTGCAACTCTCGTTTTAAGGGTATTACAAGGTATTTTACCAACTCATATCAGGAATGAAATTGCGTACTGTATGTATGGCCATGAACATAACTAGCAGCGAGCTTTGGACTTAAATTTGGTCTGCTTCCTCTCCTACACTCTTATTTTACCCCGACATACCTATGTGTATACTGCGGCCCTCATTTTAAGGATTTTATAAGGTGGTTTACAAACCCATGTTTTGTCTTGAATACAATTTCGTACGTTATGTATGGCCATATACATACCAAGCAGTAAGCTATGTACTTGAAATTGATATGCTTGCTCTCCTACACTCTTATTCTACCCCGACATACCTATGTGTATACTGCGACCCTCGTTTTAAGGGTATTAAAAGGTATTTTACCAACCCATATCAGGAAAGAAATTTCGTACTTTAGGTGTGGCGTTAAACATACCTAGCAGTGAGCTTTGGACTTGAAATTGGTCTGCTTCCTCTCCTACACTCTTATTCTACCCAGACTGACCTATGTGTATACTGCGACCCTCGTTTTAAGGGTTTTATAAGGTAGTTTAGAGACCCATGTTTAGCCTCGAGCGAAAGTTTGTATTTATGGCCATATACATACCTTGCAGTTACGTATGGACCTGAAATCGGTATGCTAGGTCCCTACACTCTTGTGCTATCCAGATATACCCATGTGTATACTGCAACCCTCGTTTTAAGGGTTTTATAAGGTGGTTTACAAACCCATGTTTTGTCTTGAATACAATTTCGTACGTTATGTATGGCCATATACATACCAAGCAGTGAGCTATGTACTTGAAATTGGTATGCTTGCTCTCCTACACTCTTATTTTACCCCGAAATACCTATGTGTATACTGCGACCCTCGTTTTAAGGGTATTAAAAGGTATTTTACCAACCCATATCAGGAAAGAAATTTCGTACTTTAGGTGTGGCGTTAAACATACCTAGCAGTGAGCTTTGGACTTGAAATTGGTCTGCTTCCTCTCCTACACTCTTATTCTACCCAGACTGACCTATGTGTATACTGCGACCCTCGTTTTAAGGGTTTTATAAGGTCGTTTATAGACCCGTGTTTAGCCTCGAGCGAAAGTTTGTATGTATGGCCATATACATACCTTGCAGTTACGTATGGACCTGAAATCGGTATGCTAGGTCCCTACACTGTTGTGCTATCCAGATATACCCATGTGTATACTGCGACCCTCGTTTTAAGGGTTTTATAAGGTCATTTACAAGGTCATGTGTTTTCTTAAACAAAATTTTGTAATTTAGGTGTGGCCTTAAACATACCTAGCAGTGAGCTTTGGACTTAAAGTTGGTCTGCTTCCTCTCCTTCACTCTTATTCTACCCAGACTGACCTATGTGTATACTGCGACCCTCGTTTTAAGGGTTTTATAAGGTCGTTTACAGACCCGTGTTTAGCCTCGAGCGAAAGTTTGTATGTATGGCCATATACATACCTTGCAGTTACGTTTGGACCTGAAATCGGTATGCTAGGTCCCTACACTGTTGTGCTATCCAGATATACCCATGTGTATACTGCGACCCTCGTTTTAAGGGTTTTATAAGGTCATTTACAAGGTCATGTTTTTTCTTAAACAAAATTTTGTAATTTATGTTTGGCCTTAAACATACCTAGCAGTGAGCTTTTGACTTAAAGTTGGTCTGCTTCCTCTCCTTAACTCTTATTCTACCCAGACTGACCTATGTGTATACTGCGACCCTCGTTTTAAGGGTTTTATAAGGTAGTTTAGAGACCCATGTTTAGCCTCGAGCGAAAGTTTGTATTTATGGCCATATACATACCTTGCAGTTACGTATGGACCTGAAATCGGTATGCTAGGTCCCTACACTCTTGTGCTATCCAGATATACCCATGTGTATACTGCGACCCTCGTTTTAAGGGTTTTATAAGGTCATTTACAAGGTCATGTTTTTTCTTAAACAAAATTTTGTAATTTATGTTTGGCCTTAAACATACCTAGCAGTGAGCTTTTGACTTAAAGTTGGTCTGCTTCCTCTCCTTAACTCTTATTCTACCCAGACTGACCTATGTGTATACTGCGACCCTCGTTTTAAGGGTTTTATAAGGTAGTTTAGAGACCCATGTTTAGCCTCGAGCGAAAGTTTGTATTTATGGCCATATACATACCTTGCAGTTACGTATGGACCTGAAATCGGTATGCTAGGTCCCTACACTCTTGTGCTATCCAGATATACCCATGTGTATACTGCGACCCTCGTTTTAAGGGTTTTATAAGGTAGTTTAGAGACCCGTGTTTAGCCTCGAGCGAAAGTTTGGACTTAAAGGTATAGTACATTCATTCTATACTCAGTTATGGCACACTGTTGTGGGGAAATTCAAACAATTCAATTCAACTTGTAGCATTCCAAGTTTCGGACGGCCACTTTTGGTACACTGGCCGGATCAACCAGCGAGAATTACCCTTGCAGTGGCGCTCCTGCAAGAGACCAAACCCCCGCCGAACTTAAATGTATTACAACTTGCCTCACAGCCTTGAAGGCGTTTAGGAAATACCGTTAGTGCCGAGACCAAGCGGCAAGGTCCCTAGTTGATCTTTGTACAGAGAAAGTTGCCGGCCCAAGTACAGGATTTACCCTGCCGCCCGACACCGATTTGTCTTTGCTGTGCCTTCTTCGAGGAAAGATCTGCCGACTCCCTCTGCTCATCCTGAGGAATTTAACAAATTGCTGATTTTTAGAGGTAAGGCAGAATAATTAAATTTTGCAAATTTTCAACTTCTTTGAGAAATTGAAATTTAAAAATCCCAAATCTAAAATATTAATTTTAAAAGTGCAAGATGATTGCCGTGGGAGTTATTCATGATTGGTTCGTTATGAGAATTTCTGATTATGTAATATAAAATAATTGATTTTAGCTATAAGTATTGTTGAATTTAATTTTGTAACTTTTGAAGAGAGATAGGCCTGTTCCAGTTTTATTAAATTCTGAAAGAAAACGTGCACTTTACAGTAATAAACCACGTGGAAAATTTTCACGTTTAACCTGGATAACATTAAGAGTCACATTGTTTCAATTTGAATTATTACATTTTATTTAAAAATAATATAACTGTTGTGGTAATTGTGTTATATTTAAACTGTGGGAAATTGAGACAAGTTAGAAAATAAATTACCAATATTTCTTAAATTTTATTATCAGGCTGTACAACAATTAGTGATCTACTGTCTTTGTCCTGTATGAAAATAATTTATTAATTGTTTCATCAATTTTAAGGATTTTAGTTTAAATGTACGGTAATAAATTTTGACTCTCAGTAAAGCACATTATTTTGTTCTGATCAATATTCCATTGTGATTAAATGGTTCTACATTCCAACATTTTATTGATTTAAGTTTTAATAATATATTGTCTCAGTGTAAATAATTTTGTTAGGCCCTATTTAGTTGTTGGATGCTTAAATGATGCCAAAGAACTCATCCTACCCATGGTAATAATTGATTTAGATTTAAATATTTGTTGTGTGTCAAAGAATTTAACTTTAGGTTAGTAGGTAATTTTTGTCATTAATCCAGACATGGAAAACAGAGACATTCAAACAAAAAATTGAATTTTACTCAAATTCAAGAAAATAAAATGTTGTCAAGAAAATAAAATTACCTGGATCAGATGGTCAGATGTAGATTTGAAGCAGTATTACTTTAAATATCAATTTTGTTTAAAAGGTCATACTTTGCATTCTTAAATTGTCTAAAGTGTGGCATACAGCTTAATGTGTTAGTGTCATTGAATATTTTGGAAAATAATTGTCTGTACCACCGTAAATCATTTGACTTATAAAATTTCATGTCATACGGTTCAATTAAAAGAACAGCAGTGAACTGCAGTGTTGATATTAACAAGTTTGTGATTAAATGTGGTAGTAAAAAATAATTTTATGTAGTTTTGTATCAATTTGAGGAATTTTTTGGACTGAAGGATTTATGGGATTAATTATTTAATGTTAAAATAAAATCATTCCCATGAGAACATCTGAATTTTAGGGCATATAACCTTGTTTAGGAATTTATTTAATATAATTAGGTTTCCTTTATTATCGAGGACTGAACTTATATAGGGAATTTCCCGGACCTGTCGGTGACACGCTGAGCTTTGGGGTCACTCACTTACCGGACCTGGGCCTGTACCTTGCGGTGGACTGGGGCCTATCCAGGACACCTACCTGGACCTATCGACCATCATCACACTTCTCGGATGATAGTGGACTACCGAGCTCTACGTAACGATAAGTCAAACTAAAATTTCTGAGGTGACTTATTTAATTATTTTTGCTGGCCAGCCAAATAACTCTAAATAACTTTCCTGGACACTGTGGGTGACTACACTCATCCCACCAATCAGTGCAACAATTTCTACTGGAACCCCCCCCCCCCCCTTCTCCAGGGACTCTTGGGACAGTGCTTAAACCTACTGGTCTTATTGTCTACAAATTAATGTAAGAAGAAAAACGGTGTTAGTTATATAGTATTATTTTGTGGTATGTGTTTATCTATTTAATTTAGTCTTTAGTGTTATGTATGTATCAATGTCTTTCAGCTGGTGGCCACCAGCAGTACTTTGGTATTGAACAACTTGTAATCATTTTCTTTACTGGTTTCTCATGATTTATGAAGTATTATGTTAAGTTGATAGATGTTCTGAATATTATTGGAATTTCACTCATTAAATCACAAGTATTTTCTGAATATCAGAGTCATCATTGAGACTCCCTCAAACCAAAGGTAGATCATAATTTTGATAAAAGTAAGGCCTTCTGCCCCTAAAAAAAAAAAAAAAAGAAATGAAATAATTTTTTCACATAGTAAATAATTTTCTCTAATTTTCAATAATTTTCTCATTTTCTACCCTCGTTTTAAGGGTTTTATAAGGTTGTTTACAGACCCGTGTTAAGCCTCGAGCATAAGTTTGTATGTATGGCCATATATATACCTTGCAGCCACGTTTGGACCTGAAATCGGTACGACTAATGGACTAGAAAATACATACTTGTGTATGATTTTATTTTATTGGTCCATAAAAGAGTAGTACATGTTGGAGACAATGTTAATAGAATAATCTAAAAAAAACTTTCCAGGGGGCAACTTGATCCATTAAAACTGTTGTAGTTATTATAATGTAGCGGAAAGTTGATGTTAAACTCCCCTCTGTCCTTAAACAGTCCATTACTGGTTTGTTAACTGTATTTTTTTTATATTTTTTATGTTATATACTATATCTTACCCATCTCTTCAAGTAGTTGTCTTTCCTTGATTTTTTCCCCTCCATCCCCTTAATTTTTGTAAAAACCAGTTATAGGCACTTTGTATTGCCTGATTGGGAAAAAGAAACAGAAACAATAATTCAGGTGTGCACAAAATATATTGACTCCTAATATTTTCCTTAATCCTACTGATACTGATCAACGATTACCCCCAATGATAAGCGACATGTATGACTTTGCCTTAAAATGCAACAGATTACAATTGGGCAGTGAAATGAAAAAAATTATAAAATCTTAATTTATTTTATTAAAACACATGTTATTAAATTTTAATAAAAACTACTCACCAATTCCTCTCTACAGTTAAAAGTAAAAAATTCCAAAATTTACCCTACATCTACATACACTCTTGGAAATTTCTCCTGATCATAGATCTCTGTATCGGACATATGCAATAATTATGTAATTTAAAACAAATTAAAAGTGAAAATAATAAACAATGTAATAAACACAAAACATCTGAAAATATTTCTTAAGAAATTAAACGCATGCTAACCAGGACTGGGGAAAACTGCTGTAATGTAATAGACAAGGGCTGTTTCATTAGCGGGTAAAACGATAAAAAAATTAGTACCCAAAACGTCACTAGCCTGATCAGCAGGTACATGTTATTCTTATGGACATCAGATTGATTACGTCACCGGCCTGACTCAAAAGCGGCATTTTCCAACATCAAAGGAATGAAACAGCCCTTCTTTTGTTTATATGTTCTCCGCAGTCCTGCATGCTAACTGTTTATAATCGGTTGCTCAATAGTGTTTAAACAGCTCAATAATAATGTAAATAATTTAGCCACAATTATTGTTGTGGGAATTAAATTGAAAGTTAGGTTTTGAAATGAAGCTGATTATTCACTATTTGGATTAATTGTTTATAGTTTATTTTCCATTGTTATAAACCTGTAGAAATCTATATATTAATAGGCAAGCATGTTTATTTTCCTCCTTTTTTTCAGCTAGTATGCATTGTAGGAGAAATCCGTGCATACCATTACAAAGTTATCGTCCTTTACATGAGCAGAATCACATTTTAATTCGCATTGGCCCCCAGGGCTGTGCCCTACAGGCTTTCAAAGTTTCAATGTTAATCTTATGGGAGAAGAATAGTTTATTGAATCGTTAGACAGCTGTTTTAATAAGAAATGCTAACAAATCTGGAAGAACATCTGTTTCACTTGTAAAACATTTTAAAAGTAATTGGCTCAAGATCAACTGAATCTTTGGTCGAATTTCGACCAGAGGGCGATCCCTAGTTTCTTTATATGTATAAAAAATAGCTATAAAAATACATTAACAAAAGTCGGTTCTGTACACTTCCCTGCTGTAACACTTCGATGTCTTTCTCCACACCTTTGGCCTCGCTTGTCATAACGTTCTTCACTCTTTGGAACTCCCAAGAGTGAATACCGAGAACAAAACAGACAAGGATGATTATACATTTGTTGTTTCATGAATTATAATAGATACATATTGACTTCTTAGAATAGATTTCTGTATTTAATTTTCCCTACCGATTGATGGGAAACAATCATCATCTCTACAGCCCTGATGTAACTTATAGACTATTTTGCAAAGGTATATTGGTAAAAGTAGCTATTTATTGACACCATCATTCAAATTAATTCAAGAGATCACAGAAGAGGGTGTAAAACCAATTTAAAACTGAAAAAACCCGCACCACATATAGCTAAAGAATGTTTTTATAGTTTTTCCCGTTCATTACTTTCTTTAAATTATACTGCCTCACTTGTAACATTGTACAACATTACATATGTACTATGTGTCAGAAAAGTATTTTGTATTATATCATCATGGGGCTCCCACTCTCCCCTACACCCCTCCTGTCCTCCCACACACTACAATTGTTTAGCATACCGATTTCAGGTCCAAACGTTCCTGCAAGGTATGTATATGGCCATAAATACAAACTTTCGCTCGAGGCTAAACATGGGTCTCTAAACTACCTTATAAAACCCTTAAAACGAGGGTCGCAGTATACACATAGGTCAGTCTGGGTAGAATAAGAGTTAAGGAGAGGAAGCAGACCAACTTTAAGTCAAAAGCTCACTGCTAGGTATGTTTAAGGCCAAACATAAATTACAAAATTTTGTTTAAGAAAAAACATGACCTTGTAAATGACCTTATAAAACCCTTAAAACGAGGGTCGCAGTATACACATGGGTATATCTGGATAGCACAAGAGTGTAGGGACCTAGCATACCGATTTCAGGTCCAAACGTTCCTGCAAGGTATGTATATGGCCATACATAGTAACTTTCGCTCGAGGCTAAACAAGGGTCTGTAAACGACCTTATAAAACCCTTAAAACGAGGGTTGCACTATACACATAGGTCAGTCTGGGTAGAATAAGAGTGTAGGAGAGGAAGCAGACCAATTTCAAGTCCAAAGCTCACTGCTAGGTATGTTTAAGGCCACACCTAAATTACGAAATTTTGTTCAAGAATAAACATGACCTTGTAAATGACCTTATAAAACCCTTAAAACGAGGGTCGCAGTATACACATGGGTATATCTGGATAGCACAAGAGTGTAGGGACCTCGCATACCGATTTCAGGTCCAAACGTTCCTGCAAGGTATGTATATGGCCATACATAGTAACTTTCGCTCGAGGCTAAACAAGGGTCTGTAAACGACCTTATAAAACCCTTAAAACGAGGGTTGCACTATACACATAGGTCAGTCTGGGTAGAATAAGAGTGTAGGAGAGGAAGCAGACCAATTTCAAGTACATAGCTCACTGCTTGGTATGTATATGGCCATACATAAAGTACGAATTTTCATTCCTGATATGGGCTGGTAAAATACCTTATAATATCAAAGCCCTCATTAATCTGTCTGTAATAATTATCGACAAAAAATATGTATAGTGATATATATATATACATATTTATATATATCACGAGGGACCGATATATACTTACAAAATATGGCTGTCATGGGTTAGTAAAACACAATTTGAAGCTCTTAAAATTACAGTGAGAGTTCGAATAAACTTTTCATGATCAGGTCACATTACATTTGAATGATATATTTAATTCATAATCTCTTTTCGGTATTAACATTTCTAAAAATATGTATTTTAATATATACATTGAAGTATATCTAAGGATGTATTACATTTTTACTGTTGGTAACACTTTGTGTTTGACGTACGTACAACGTTCAATCGGCAATTGGCTTGTGTTTGGAATCAACATATCTGTACTGGGAGGTAATGCAATGTTGATATTTTTACACTAAGTATTGTTTTTAGCGTTTTTTTATGTATGATAATTGCTATAATTCATTTACTTCAGCACAGTGTATTCAAATTCCAGTTGTTGTGATGGTTTCAAACACAAAAAAAGCGCAGGACTAATTTTTAGGTTATGTAGTGCTTTGAAAATCACATGAATTAGTTGAAAATTGAAAGCGTGGATAAAAAATTGGCAGTTTCACACCGATAGCCCATATTCAGTTTAGTAATAAAAAACTTCATTTCACGATTTTAACTCAAACCGTTCTCTTGCTATAAATACTGCACAGGTGGTCTGGTCTGAATCACTCTGTGAAGAAAAATAATCTCAGAAAGGACAGTGTACAAAATACTCACAGACGAACACCCAGCATACCACAACTACTTTACCTGAATCTAATCACAAATGTCAAGGAATATTGGACAAAAAATCTAAACCTAGGCCTATGTTTATAGAGAGTATTCAAAACATTGAAAAATATTTTGATATTTGGAATGACAAAGCCTTGAAATACCCAAAACTACACGAATTACAAATGCCACTGCACCTCATGAAAACCAAACTTAAATTTCATCCACACCTAGAATCTGCCGTTGTTAAAAAGAAAACTGACAATACAGTAATTATGATTATGAGGGGAGCTCATGACTCATAACCTACAAACATTTTTTTCTAGTTTACCGCGAGGTTGGCTTTGGTGTTTTACCATGAAGCCACGAGGTTCAATATTCTTATTATTTTGTGGTTGTTTCTTTTTACTTGTTAGTATGTAGTAATTTGTTTAATTCTGTTGGTTGGGGACTATTGTAAGCCATATATTGTATATGTAGTGTTTATTTAGAATGTTAGTCACATTAGATAAGGATAACTAAGATGGGGTTGGAGTATAAGGAGGGTCTGGGTATAGGCATTCTTCACTGCTAGGGGTCTATCTAACAGATTTCCTGATCCGAAAATTGACTCGACCACGGATAGAAGAAACCAGATACCAGGATCACATACATGTTTTGTGTTAAATGTGTTTTCCTATTTGTGCCAAGAATTTGTTTATTTCTATGTAAAACTGTAGCTTTTCGGACTGAAGTAGATCAAGAAGTGATGTCACCCAATTAGGATAGTGTTGGTTTCACGTTTCACGGCATCCCAGTTATTTTTTTAGTCATTCGGTAGTCATTGTAGAGTTAATTCTCTCCGGTATGTGTTTTTCGTGATGGTTTCTATCATGACTTAAATTTCTATAGGAACTCTAGAGTAGTGTGAAATTGAGGATGCTGGCCCAGTTCAAGGTCACCTGAGGGATGACGTCATCGAGGTCAATGACCTCACCGATGACGTCATCGATGACGTCATCGATGACGCAATCGATGACGTCATCACTAATGACGTCATTTCGATGACGTCACACCCATGACGTCACAGAAATGACGTGCTGATGACGTCATCACCCCTTACGTCATCAAAACGACGTCACCGACGCCACTAAGGTCAAGGTCACGCAGAAACTTAAAATTTTTTGGCACTTTTGCCGTTTCTCGCACTACGCTCCGAGTTTCAGTCCGAGTCCCCGTGACCTTGACCACTTGGAGCGAATATTACATGAGAAACGGCAAAAGTGCCAAGTTAAACCCGAGTTTCTGACATGACTCTGCCTAAATGGGCAATCGGTAATCCCTCAGGTGACCTTGAACTAGCACAACACCCCCAATTTCATATTACTGTGACCTTGAAAACTTAACAACGGAGCGCCGACACCGATGCGCACCCCACGACAGCCACCGAGTGACTGACTGTCAGGCTCTGTGTATGCTAGGTATATCGGCTTGAGAGACTAAGACTCTAAACTGTCAGGAATGGGAGTAACTAACTGAATTTTGCAAGGAAAAGTCATTTCATCCAATATTTTAAACAAATCCTCATCAGTAAAACTGACATTAGTCTGTTTTGTATAAAACTTAGGGTGTCCGCGCAACAGTTTGCGCCACTTAGCTAAAGTTGAAACTCTCTTAACTTTCAGTGGTGGACAGTGAGCAACTAATAAAGTCTTAACACGGCTAAGTTTCTTACCTAAAGCGTCCCGCGACATGGCTTCCCCTCACAAAAGTCCGCACAATACTGAGAGACTGCTTGTAGCGCATGAGTCAAGGGAAAAGAGGTGGGGGAAACAGCAGGAGTGGGGGAAGGTCACAGTGGCGGGGGAAGGTGAGGTGGTACCAGTGTTGCCACTTTTAGGGTAATTACCCTTTTTTAGGGTAATTTACTGGCTTTAGGGTTATTTTTAGGGTAATGGAAAATTTAGGGTAATCTTAGGGTAAAATTACAAATGTTGCAAATAATCAACATTTTATTGAAAATAACATGAAAAACTATTGAGAAACGTGAAAGCTAAACAGTAAAAGTTCAACAAATAATAATTTTTTTTTTTTAAATTTAAATACGAAAAATGTTAGTACAGCCCACCAGTATAGGTTTTTTGCAGTTAACCTTTTTAAAAAATAATAACAGTATTCAGTATTATTTGTAAGTTATTGGAAAATTGTAACTAGGCAATTTTAACTAGAAGAAATAAAATGACAACACTTATAAGTTATAATAACATAAGTGAATAACATTGTAATTGTAAGATACCTAATACGGTAACAAATAGGAAACCTTAAGAGTGCACAGTAATGACATTGCACTTAGGTAACTTTAAAATTGTTAGTTGGAAAGCATATAAGAATGATAACTAGGCCAAAACATAATGATAATAAAACTAGGAGAAATGTTAAAAAAAAAATCATAATGTAGCCTTTGTTATATCAAAGAGAAAAAAACATTAGAGTAGCCTAGGCATTTATGAGGTGAACCACGAACAGGCCAGAAATACTGTGATAAAGATAAAAATTTAAAATAATACAAATTGGGGGAAAAGGTTTGTATTTTAGTTGCCCTATACACAAAAATGCATTTAAATTTGGTCAAAACTTTTAAAATTATTTTATTATGTTGGATTTTATTTATTTAAGCATTATTTAGTTTATTTAACTGCCTTTCTCTTGTTTTAGATGTTTTATAACAGTTTTTTGATACTTAAAAGTGCCAATTAAGCTTTGGGGTAATTTTAAGGGTAATTTCAAAAAGATTTAGGGTAATTTAGGGTAATTTTTCCTCTTGTTTAGGGTAAAACTATAGTTACGAGGTGGCAACACAGGGTGGTACGCTGGAGTTTCGCATCACTTCACCATGAGCTGTCCTACAGTCAACACACTGTTCTCTTGGCCCGAGTTGGCACTAGAAGAAACATTTCTGTACAGCTTAGGCTGTGAGAGCCGAGGAAGCAAAGTCAAAGTGGAAATTGTGTTAAGCTCCAAGATGAAGAGTCTCCTAAATAAACTAATTGTATCCTTGCAATCTCCTATAACTTCAGAGAAATACCACTTTATTAAGCGACACCTTATACTTTGGCAAAACGAAGCAGAAATGGAAAAGATTACAGTAAAATTAATTTAACTTAAAACTTGGACTGGACACTCATGGCTATACCACGTGGCGTGCAAACGCCACCCTAAACATTACAAGTTAGGTTATTGAGCACCTCTGGTACGATAACCGATGTGCTAGAGTTAAAGTGTGATGACCTTGAGTCAAAACACTGAAATACTACAAGTCGATATCGTCCCAGAGTCAAAGTGTAGTGACCTACATTCAGAACTTGTAAAATTACTTACATATAGAGAGCTAGAGAACAGCGAGGCGCACCGCATGGAAGCCGGAGACATACTGGCGAAGCGGTGTTGTGCAGCCTAGGGACCCAGTTGTGGTGGGGGTATAGCCAACACTTAGAGTACAAGTGTTGTGGGTGACCTTGACCCACTTAACTTACCTCGACCCCCCCCCCCCCCGACAAAAGTGGAACCCCCCCCCGACAAAAAGTGCGAGCCCCCCCCCCCGACAAAAAGTGCGAACCCCCCCCCCCCGACAAAAAGTGCGAAACCCCCCCCCCCTGATATCCTGGGCGTG
The DNA here is from genome assembly GCA_030545055.2 of Neoaliturus tenellus. Taxonomy (NCBI): domain Eukaryota; kingdom Metazoa; phylum Arthropoda; class Insecta; order Hemiptera; family Cicadellidae; genus Neoaliturus; species Neoaliturus tenellus. The sequence continues at coordinate 84,030,305 of CM061532.1, forward strand.
GCAGCCCCGGTGGGGATATAAGGGGGTCCGGCCAGAGCCGGCTCGCAGTCCGCTCCCGCGCGTTGAACGTGAACGACCGGGACGGACCGCCATAGGCATCACTAAACATTGAATGGCGCCTTCAGTGTTTAGCGAAGTCTACTCTAACTTTAAGACTTGTATTAGTTGTAAGATATTGCGCTTGCGTTTGGGTATTGCGAATTGTTTTATATGAGAGTGTTTTACTTGTACCCTATGTCTCCTGTGTCTTTTATCCTTTGTGTCTTGTTTGTTATATGTGTTTAATGTGTATGTGCTTGTTCCAGCATTGACTACGTTGAGCTCAATTGTGTGTTGTAAGTGTGTTATATGTTTCTAAAGTGTATACGCTTGTTTTAGCAATCCCCCCTTGAGCTTTTTCAATGCTCAAAGTAAATTGTAAAGTCAGGGAACGGGAGTAGGCCCCCGTGTAAAGCCACTTTTAATAATTGGTAGGCTCCTTGCCAGGCATGCAAAAGGTTGCGGATGGCATTTGGGGAGCATGTCCGTTTGTAAGCTGGCAAGCAAAAGGTTGTGGCGGCCTCTGCACTCGGACCGAGGACGTAAGCCATTAGGGTGTCCTCAGTATGTTTCCCTTCTGGAAACTCAAAATTATGTAAATGAATTTTTGTTAGCTATTTGTGTTTTTAGTCCCCAAGGCCCCCGAACATTCGTGGTTCGCCATGGATGTACGGGGGCCGAAATTTTTTAATGTCCGTGTGGCCTTGACCCACAAAGACTTGTAAAAATTCAATGCATTGTAAATTAAAAATATTAAAGATAGGTTACGGGAGTAGGCCCCCGTGTAAAGCCTATTTTAATTATCGGTAGGCTCCTGCCAGGCATGCAAAAGGTTGCGGATGGCATTTGGGAGCATGTCCGTTTGTACGCTGGCATGCAAAAGGTTGCGGCGGCCTCTGCACTCGGACGAGGACGTAAGCCACTAGGGTGTCCTCAGTTTGTTTCCTTCTGGAAACACAAAATTATGTAAATGAATCTTTGTTAGCTACTGAAAAGACAATGCAGTAAATGTTTACAAGTCTTGCGTGGCGAAGGGTACACGACATTGGATGTTGCCTTGTTGTCATAGTTGGGTCTCTTCGGAGGCTACAGCGATGACAACCCAAGTGCCTCACACCCCCAAAGGGGGTGTGGGGCTTAATTTTTTTAAAGTTTTTTTGTGACCTTGACCTAAATATGTAAAATCTTTCAAAGTGTTTAACAGTCAGGTCTTATTAACACAGTTAATACATTAATGTCTGTTAAAAAAATATAACAGTTAGGTATTTGTAACCCACAAGTTTGGAGTTGTTTATAGTTGGGTCCCTTGGGAGGCTTCAGCTATGGTAACATAAATGCCTCAAGTGGGGCTTATTTTTTTAAAAAGTGCGAACCCCCCCCCCCGGCAAAAAGTGCGAACCCCCCCCCGGCAAAAAGTGCGAACCCCCCCCCCACCCCTGATATCCTGGGCGTGGCAGCCCCGGTGGGGATATAAGGCGGCCGGGCTGCACGCACTTCTCATTCCGGTCCAAGCTCCCATACGGACAGGTACTCTCTCTCGCTCTTGAGACTTTTGTTTTACAAGTTCACTTCTTTCTTTACATCTATTCTTTTCATTCATTACAATGGGTAAAATGGGTCTGAAGCTGAAAAACTACCCATCAACTTCAACCTCGACCGACACGTCTCGACCCTCATCATCCTCGACTTCGATCCTGGAATACCTGATGACTGCGAACATCCTGAGCTGCCTGACGATGCCGCCACCGCCGCCGCCGCCGCCACAGCCCGCCTCAATGCCCAGCCTGTCGCCATTGCCGGCGACAGTGGAAGAGGCTGGTGCACAGCCATCGTCAGGAGAACCCGTCAAGTCGTCAGGTCGAGTCCCGGTAGCCTCTCCAGCACTCTCGCTGCTATCGGACTCAGGATCGGAGTCTGCGGCTTTTGAAGAGACGTCTAGGTCGAGGATCACCCCATACAGCAGAACCCGGAAAATCCTCTCATACACTACATCCCAATGTCCCTCACCTATATCCCCCATGCCACCTACACCAACCAAACCACCCCGTAAATCCATCTTTTCCCCTGATCTTCCCACCATAGACCTAACACGCTCTCCTACCCCGCCCAAAATTGTTTGCTCCATCCCGCTTGAACAATCTTTGCCCCTTCTACCTCCTTCCAGCCCCATCCCTTCTAGCCAGCCTAATTCAGAGAAGCTCCAAGACACTCCGCTAAAGAGTCCAACACAGAAACGTAAACGCGTTAAAGCCCCTGCTGGCAAGGGTAAGAAATGCGATTACGCTTGGATGTCTAGTAAGTTTGGGGTTTTGTGTTGCCAGAAACTTGCTTGTGCAGAAGGGGATCGCTGCCAACGACACCTCAAAAGTACAGTCAAATTTCGGCAATTCAAACCCTATACTCTGTACATTAAGCCTAAAACGTTCAAGTTCAGACATCCCCACGGTCCGCAACCGCGGGATATTAGAAGGCTAAAGGTTGATGAAAAATATTATTTCATTGGTCAGACATATGGAGCAGGTAATAAGAAAGTAGAAATCGTTGTAAAAGGTGACGGCCACCTTTGTACAATGCAAGTACCACCTCGGATGGTACAAAGAGAATTTTTCATCCCTAAAGCCTATCTAATACGAAGGAAAGGATGTGAAACCGTGTGGGAAATGGACTAGGACATGGGCCCACCAAAAAAACAAAATTGTTAGGCTGTGTTGGACAATATTTAAAAAGTCTTTTTCCAAATTATGTTTCCAAATTTAGTCTTAACCCTCTTAAAGTAAGGGAGAGGGGTATTATACAAGTCAAGTTATAAAAAAAAAAAAAAAACACTTGACTTGTATAATACTTTAACCTGGCGGTGATGTAAAGTCACTGGGACAATCTCAAACCGTGTCCTTGAGGGCGAAGACTAAGTTACAAAAATCTTTAACAAATAAAAACTTACCTCCAAACACTTGTAGCTTGCTACAAGTGTTTGGAGGTAAAAATTTTTCAAAGTTTGAATGACCTTGACCCATATAAATTACTGTTTAAAGTAAAGTGCTAACCTTACAACTAATGTTGTGTATCACGTGATACCCCCACTCTAACGCTCTTACTAAGCTTGTATGAGCCGTTCATTTGCTTCAGTCTGTTTCTGTGCTCCGTGGTAAACATGTCACGGTACAATTACAAAGGTGGTGACTTCTTGATAGATCAACACAATGCTTGGGAAGTGCTAAACCAGCATAGAATGGAAGTTGAGTATTGTATAAGACGAGACGGGTCTACATTTTATCTATGTATTATAAACAACCAAACTCATAAGTATGAACACTGGACAAAAATTAATTATAACAACATAGATGAGCTGTTTGCTTGGGTGTTTGAGGTGTGTAAAGTTATAGAAGAAACCAAAATAATGGGTGTGCTAAAGGTATGTAAAACTGATGACCGGGAAGACTAAGCAAAATTTCTTTAAACCCCCCCCCCCCCCCCGTGTTATCCCCACCACTAAAAATGGGTATATATAGGAGTGGTGATCAACCGTCCTCTCATTCTGCTTTACACCGTTAAGCTGAACACCACCATGTCTGCTATGAACGTCCCAGCCTCTACCTCTGGCCCGGCTGCCTCCAACTCCAGCCCGAGCATTGGACCAATCCGATCGGGGCCTTCGTCAAGGAGTCGTGTCCGATTCTCCGGCTTTGGTCCTGTGAGGAAGGAGTTGCGGAGCAGCGGAGCTTCTCAACCAACCACGATGGACGCATCAACCCAGACTCCACCAAACATCATCGAGTGGTACGACGAAGTCATAGAGCAAAGGGACAGAATGCTAGAGAATACTCGCAGGGAGCTACTTTATATCCGGAGTAAATGGGAAAAACTAATTAAGAAGTGTGAAAGCCTATTGGACAGTGATGATAGTGAGGATGAGAGTGGATAGGTGTGTGGGTAAAGACTTGGACTGGGACTTGTGTGTATGTATGAATGTGTGCGTGAATGTGAAATACAGAGCGGGGGATAGATCACTCTGTGGCAATGGACTAACATGCCACTTAGTGATCTATCCCCCGTTCTGGTAATGTTTTTGGATGGCCTTGACCCACTTTACAAGGTTAACTAGTACCCCCACCACTGATATGTGTATATATACGGGTATTAATGTGCAGTTTGGTTATTCTGCTTTGTACCGCTTAGCTGAATACCGCACTGTAACATGGCGTCCAACTCCAAAACTTCTCGGGCTTCCTCTTCTTCTTCAAGAAGGCGTGCTGCCAACGTGCTGCCTGCTACTCGTGGACCTGCTCGACCATTCCACAGCATAACTGTTGCTCGGGCAAACGCCTGCAAAGCTCCAATGCTACGGACCTTGCTGGAGGTGAGCCAAGACGGGCAAGGCTTGCTCAGTCCTGGTCAACGGCAGGAGCAAGAAAGGCGTATGGCGTACTTCAAGCTGCAGGCTGTAGTCCCCAGCTTGAAGTTAGGCGATCCCAGAGTGGCAAGCATCAACGAGGCAGCGGACTACATATCACACCTTCACAGTGTTTTAGAAGTAAAGGACCAACAAATTGAAAACTTAAAAGAACAATTGAAACAATTTAACTTTAATCCGGTGGAGTTTGTAGAAACGGTGATGAGTGATAGTGACGATGAAGGTAGTGAATATATATTAGGTATGTAATGAAAAGACAGGGACATGTGTGTGTGTGTGTGTGTGTGTGTAGAATACAGAGCGGGGGATAGACTACTTTGCGGCAATGGACTAGCATGCTGCTTAGTGGTCTATCCCCCGCTCAAAGGGTAGCATTGGATGACCTTGACCCACTTTACAGCAAGGACAACCGGTTAACTGGTATAAAAGAGGGGGTCTATACATCTCGACTTCATTCTGCTTTGGACCTTCCAGTGGAACGCTAGAAACAATGAGTGGATCGCTGCTTGGTGCTAACTTGGACAGGTATTCTGTGATGGTACACTATGAAGATTGTAGAGACATGTTGACGGCTGTGTATGATTGTTTGGTGAGAAAAATCTTTCAAGAAAACTGCCAATTTATGTTAGCGTGGAAAAGAAACTTGTTTGTTGATGGTCATGCTACAATGCAAAGCATGAACCACCTTCATGTGTTAAAAGTAGGACATCATAATTTGGACGAACTGGACGATATGTTTAGGGAGCTGGAGTGTTTGATACATCAGGAATGTAAACCATGTGAAATTGAAATTTTTAAATTGGATATGGAATTAGAATAAAATGTGTTAAACAGGACTTGGACTTGATTGAGGTTTTGTAGAACAGAGCGGGGGATAGATCACTTTGCGGCAATGGACTAGCATGCTGCTTAGTGGTCTATCCCCCGCTCAAAGGGTATCTTTACGTGACCTTGACCCACATAAATTGTATAGTTGGTGGGGGTATAAAAAGGGTAAGCAAATTGGATGGATACAACACTTCCATACCATGGCTCCACTTGACAACACCGTGTTCCATCGCAACAGAATTGTCTCTATTCTGGAGGTAATACCTCTAGAAATTATAGAAGTAGAGGACCAACTACCTGCGGTTGATCAAGAAGAGGATTAGGAAGAGATAATGGATATTGAAACGGACTCTGACGAAGCTGGTTCAACGGACAATGAAGTGGACTTGCACGCCTACTAAACATTAGAGTCGTCATCTGAGTCGGAAATGGAATTCCAATTGGAAATCGAAGAAGAAGAACAAGAACAAGACACTCCCCATCGTCCAATGGATAGGATGTTAGTTGCCAGAAGAATTATGTATTGTCATCGCTGCCTATTCCGTGATGAGGATGATTCCGACTCTGATGGTGATGTTTCACCCTTGTAAAAAGTTTAAACAAAAAGTTAAAAAAGAATGTGAGCGGGGGATAGAGCACTTTGTAGTAAATGATGCTGCTTAGTGCTCTATCCCCCGCTCAAAATAATAATTCCAAATGACCTTGACCTACATAAACTTGCTCAAACAGACGTCTTTGAAAAAACTTGTACAAATTATTGAATCTAGACCAAATATCATCAATTTATCAAGCCTACTGATAAATGTATTACAAACGGTTTTGTAAAGGCTAAATTTAGCACATGAGTGATAACCTGTTTCCATATGACGTCACTTTCCCCACCTATCTGCCTCGGATATAAAGGGTCCCTGTGGAGTGCGCTGCTCATTATTGCGTGGACATTCACAGAGTGTACATTCAAAGCCAAACTGTTTGAAATGGCTCTTTGCGACATTTGTGGGGAAATCTTTCAAGACGAAGATCTTTTCACCATACACAGAGAATTACATGAAGACGAAGATAGAAAAGAAGATATTACCATGGATGAAATAGACTTAGACTCAATTGACCGGTTTTTGGAAGAGCACCAGAAGCAGACGGACTACTGGGACAGCTATCTACAGCAAATGCAAAGAAAAAGACCTAGTGTGATCCAATTTGCTGGTGCTGGACCATCTACTGCTAGAAGACCTTTTGAAGAAGAAGACACTGAAGAAGAGGACACTGAAGAAGAACTGGAAGATGTGAAACAACTGCGCACCACGGCCTTGCCAGGACGAGTTGTAACACATTTCAAAATTAATAATGTTCAATTGGAATTGGAAACATTTATAACCCAGGCTAAGGAACTTGTTGGTCAAACCTTGAGGGAAGAACTACAAAGATTAAATTTTATTAAATTTGGAATGGTGTTAGAGGCTATGTTTAACAGTACTGATGGTGAAACAGCATTGAGAGCGTTCATTACCAAAAACCGAACCCTTACCTTCACCTCCAACATCGATGATATTATTGAAGAATGCTTGGAAGAACTTATAACAAAACTTCAAGAACATGAAGGAAGAGGATCTGGATGGACTTTGTCATCAATTGAAGGTATGGATGTAAGGGTTCACAAGCATGGATATGGTTTAAGGGGTAGTAGTTTTATCCCTCTACCAAAGAAAATCCAAAACACTAAATCGTGTAGGAATGTGCAAAATGAAGGTAATGAATGTTTCAAGTATGCAATGTTAACCAAGTATGTTAAAGATCATCCTGAAAGAGTTGGTAGAGAATATTACGAAAATGAACACCGCTACAACTTTCAAGGTCTCACCTATCCAGTTACCTTGAAAGACATTGGCAAATTTGAAAAGAAAAATCCTGGCGTTTCAGTCAATGTTTTTGGTCTGGATGATTCGAACAACGTTTATCCTTTGCGGGTAGTAAAAGTTGAACAGAGAAACCACACGGATTTGCTATTGATAACTAAGGGTGAAATTTCCCATTATGTATGGATAAAGGACTTTGTAGCCTTGGTATGGAATCAATTATCAAAACATAAACGTAGGTTAACAGTGTGTAAAAGATGTTTCTGTTTCACATATAAAGAACTAAGACGTGGAGGATCTGAATGGATGACGGAACATAAAAGACTCTGTAACGAGAATTATGAAGTGAAGGTTAGTCTGCCACCACCATCTCGAGCGTTTATCCAATTCAACAAAACAATCCACCAATATCGTATTCCACTGGTCATCTACGCAGATTTTGAATCTACGTTAGTACCACAGGAGCTGCCGGACGGTGAAGTGACTAGAAGAACAAAATATCAGTTGCATCAACCCAACAGTTTTTGTCTACTAGTGAAATCAACCTTGTCTGAGAACCAATTGCAAGACTATGGTTTAACATCCACTCCAATACTCTACCGTGGGGAAGAAGCCGCTAAATATTTTGTAGACCTGTTGTATGACATTGCTGAAAAGGTGCAACGCTTATACGGCAATGTTGTACCTATGGAACCTTTGAATGAGAATCAACAAGAAGAATATAATCTGACATCAAGATGTTATCTATGCGAGAAGAGCTTCAGTGAAGAAAATCCAAAAGTTAGAGATCACGATCACCTGACAGGTTTTGTACAGAGGAGCTGCTTGTAATTCATGCAATATAAATTACAAACTGCCCCACTTTATCCCTGTCGTGTTACACAATCTTAGCGGCTACGACTCCCACTTCATTATTCCAGAGTTAGGAAGAGATAATGGTAGAATTGATGTTCTTGCTACAACATTGGAAAAGTATATCAGTTTCTCAAAAACAGTAGGTAAAATTAAACTTCGCTTTGTAGACTCTTATAGATTTATGGCTTCTAGTTTGAGCAGATTGTCTGAGAATCTACGAAGAGAAGACCTAAAAGAAACCAGCAAGATTGTACCTGAAGATAAATTGGACTTAGTATTACGTAAAGGAGTGTTCCCCTACGATTACATAACTTCTACAGAAAAATTTGAAGAAACCAGTCTACCGCCGATTGAAGCCTTCAACAGCAAATTAAACGAAAGTGAAATCTCCGTTGAAGACTACAATCATGCATGTAATGTTTGGAACCAACTAAACATTCAAACCTTAGGGGAATATTCTGACTTTTATATAAAATTGGACGTAACTCTGCTGTGCGATGTGATGGAAGAATTCAGAAACACCTGCTTCTCCGCCTATGGACTGGACCCTCTACACTCGTACACATCTCCAGGATTAGCATGGCAAGCTATGCTAAAGTCAACCAACTGTCGACTGGAACTTCTAACGGATATTGATATGGTGCTCATGATGGAATCTGGTGTACGGGGCGGTTTGACACAAGCTGTAACACGTCATGTCAAAGCCAACAACAAGTACATCCCCGGCTTCGACGAGCAACAACCGTCGGTCTACCTCGGCTACTTTGATGCAAACAACCTTTATGGTTGGGCAATGTCAAATCCGCTTCCCTACGCTGACTTCAAGTGGATCGACCCGGCCACCATCGGAGACATCTCACAGATTCCAAAGGATGGTCCAAAAGGCTATATTTTGGACTGTGATTTTGAATACCCGGAGCACCTTCATGACCATCACTACGACTTGCCTCTCCTAGCCAAGACTGAAGTTTCGCCGACAGGAAGATGGCCAAAATTGATGATGACCTTGGAGAATAAAGATCGCTATGTGGCTCACTACTGGGTAGTTCAACAGGCTCTTGAATTGGGTCTACGTATAGTGAGAATTCATAGAGCAATTGAATTCACCCAGTCTTGTTGGTTGAAACCATACATTGATTCCAACACTACAAGAAGAGCTGCAGCAACAACAGCATTTGAAAAGGACTTTTATAAATTAATGAACAACGCCATCTTTGGGAAGACCTTGGAGAACAAAAGAAAACATAAAAATGTAAAATTAGTGAGTGATCCTAGAAAATTGGAAAAATTAGTGCAAAAACCAAATTTCGGAACATCCATGATTATAAACGAAAATCTAGTCGCTGTCAGTATGAAGAAAACAACAATAGTCATGGACCGTCCGTTATACATAGGTATGTCGATTTTGGATATAAGTAAAACCCTGATGTATGATTTCCATTATAACAAAATGGTTAAACACTACGGAAGGGAAAACATTGGAGTCGCATACATGGATACGGACGCGTTTATCTACTGGATAAAGACTTTGGACATGTATGAAGACCTAAGGACTTTTCCATACAAAGAAGATTTCGATTTTTCTGACTATCCGAAGAACCATCCAAATTTTAATGAAAAATATAAAAAAGTAATTGGAAAATTCAAAGATGAAGCAAATGGAATGCCTTTAGAAGAAATAGTGGCGCTGATGGCGAAATTGTATTCATTTAAGATGTACCACGAGAACAACACACCGACAGTGAAGAAAGCAAAAGGAGTGAAGACATCTTATTTGAAAAAACACGTGACATTTGACCACTACAAGACTTGTTTGTTTGAAGATACTACGATATCAGCAACATTCAACAATATCCGAAGCTTCAAGCATCAAGTCTACAGTGTCACCGAAATTAAAAAAGCGTTGTCAGCTCGGGATGATAAAAGACACATTATGCCCGACAAAATCCACACTCTTCCTTTTGGCCACTACTCTCTAAACCCTATCAACTAGTAACCTATTCTTCGTCCTTCTACAACTACGACCTTATTCCTTTCTCCTTCCGTAAAAAAATGGGGAACACGGCAAGTCCAACGCCGTGTTCCCCATTTTTTTACACAAGTTTGGATGACCTTGACCCATATAAATGATGTGAATATTTAAAACAACATTCATTGTGATTATACATGTGATACAACAAACATTGAAACCTGCAATATGAAGGACTTGAAGCAACAAATTGTCAACGAACTTCATAAACCTGCAAGAAGAAAGTTTCCACGAAGAAATACGGTGATAAAAGGAATTAATGATTTATATCAAGCGGATTTAATCGAAATGATTCCTTATAGCAAACAAAATAAAGGATATAAATACATATTGACTGTTATTAACTGTTTTTCAAAAATGGCAGATGCTTTACCACTAAAAGATAAAAGTGGCAAAAGTGTTACAAAAGCAATGGAAACAGCTATACAAAGAGACAAACATACTATTAAACATTTACAAACAGATGATGGAAAAGAATATTTTAATAAGGAATTTGCAAATTTAATGAAAAAACACAATATAAACCATTACTCAACCAATTCAGAGGTAAAAGCTTCAATAATCGAAAGATTCAACAGAACTTTAAAAAGTGCAATGTATAAAATGTTTTCCAACAGAGGATCGCACATATGGATTGATATGTTACCAAAACTTATAAACGATTACAATAACAAATTTCATAGGACTATCGGGATGAAACCAAACCAAGTAACTAGTAAAAATGAAAACCTTGTATTAAAACGTATAAAAACGAATACTAAACCAAAAGTTGAAAAACTAAAGCCTAAAAAATTTAATGTGGGTGATAAAGTGCGAATAAGTAAATATAAAGGTGTATTCAGTAAAAGATACCTGCCAAATTGGACCAATGAGGTTTTTACTGTATTCAAAGTACAACCTACAGTACCTGAGACATATATTTTAAAAGATAATAAAGGACAATTGCTTGAAGGAGGGTTTTATGGACATGAAATGTTAAAATCAACAGTAGGCGATGTATATTTAGTTGAAAAGGTGTTGCAACGGAAAAAAGATAAGGTCAAAGTACGATGGTTAGGATTTAATAAGACGGAAGATTCTTGGATACCTAAAAAGGATTTGATATAACGATAGAGAATCATTTTAGGTTGAACCATTACAAAGGATGGAGATAGTACCACAAAAAGAGAGTTTTACTATTAATAATATAGATGAACTCACAGTGGATAATTCAGAATTCAATAGTGGGAAACATGGCAATTTGTTACCAAACACCGTTCGTTGTCTGGTTACCGGACCTTCCAACTGTGGAAAAACTAATGTAGTATTCAATTTGATTACAAACCCTAAAGGATTACGATTTAACAATCTATATGTATTTTCAAAATCACTACAACAACCAAAGTATCAATTATTGGAAAAGATACTGACTAATGTGCCTGAAGTTAAATATTTAAAGTTTAATGCAAGCGAGAGTGTCATGCAGCCACAAGAAGCTAAACCATTCTCCGTGTTTATATTCGACGATGTATCTTGTGAAAACCAAAACACAATAAGGAATTACTTCGCTATGGGTCGACATAACAACATAGATAGCATTTATATTGGCCAAACTTACAGCAAAATACCTAAACAACTCATTAGAGACAATGCAAACATGTTAATTGTATTTAAACAGGACGAAACCAACCTAAAACATATATATTTTGATCATGTAAATGCGGATATGACATTTGAACGATTTAAAGAGTTGTGTGGAAAGGCTTGGGCTGAAAAGTATGGGTTCCTAACAATTATGAAGGAACAACCGCTAAACAATGGTCGATACAGGATAGGATTTGATAAATTTATATTAATACATTAAACGCGGTATAACACATTCATTGTTGTACAACACGTCTTGCTACAAACATGGTTAACCAAGAAAAATTAGTAAAAGAAATAAAATCACTTAGTGATTCTATTCGGGCTAAAACAGAGCATTGAAACTAGGTATTAGCGAGAGGGAGAAATTCCTTGAATCTACTTTTAAACCTATTACTGAACCCTTGAAACAATTAAACAAAAAATTTGCTAAACCTGTATTGGAAGGAGATGCGATTGCACCTATTACGAAGTTTGAAAGAGAAAATGTAAAATCAGAAGAGTTTAGTGATGAAGACCTGGAATCCTCTACGTATAGTGGTTTTACCGGTGGAGAACCCGAAAGAGAGCTAGAATCACCGGACTATAGTGGAATAAAAGAATTATATGAAGTAAAAGCCAAAAGAGGACATGAAGTTGTATCAACTGCTAGTGAAGAGGAAAAAGAAGAAGAGACAAGGGAAGGTCCGTCAAACATAAGCTTGTTGGGTGAAAAACATTCATAACAAAGGACCTTTAGGAAGGAAATACATGGTAAAAATGTTACTCGGAACAATTCCTAATAAGAATTACCATAGTTATGGAGCGAGATTAAGGTAAGACGGCACCCAAAAATCCAAAAAAAAACTTTTTTTGTTTTTTATGTTTTTGTATTCTCCATTTTGTACTGAATTCATACTTACTAAACACTGTTATGTAAAATTATTTTTTATATTACTTAGACTCATTTTACTAAATATATGCACCATCATTTCAAGGAAAATAAACTGAGTAAAAATATTAACACTAAAAACGCGTAAGGCTAGGCTTTAAATTGACGTTCTAAAATAGCAAAACGGGTGTTGGTGTCAGTGCACAAATACATACAATATCAGGTCCTCCCTATATTTTAAAAGCATAGGCTTGCCTCACCGGAGCTTTCAGGGTTCCTGCAGCTTGTGCCAGGAGCCTATCCGAGGACGCCGATATCATATGCATTTGTGCACTGACACCAACTCCCCCCTCGGTGAACCGGGCGGGATTCGAACCCGCCCCAGGCGCTACCTTCTGGCCAGAAAGGTAACGCCTTAACCAACTGATCCACCGAGGCTGGTGGTCGAGGCGCTCCAATTGTCTTGTTGAGCCGCTAGCGCTGCAGGAGAGAAAACTGGAACTACGATGCCGCGCTACAAATGCTATCTCAGAAACGATGAAAGCAATCTTCGGCCTTAATTGTCGGGTTAATGCTGAATGCTTAAAAGCTATCTAAGGACGATGAATCTTTCGTCCTTGGCCTTAAAAAGGCTAATTTTTAGGTTTAGTTTTTTGTCGTTTTCCGAAAAACTTAATTTTTGATTCTTTGGTACGATTATTCCCTTTATTTTTTAATAGATCTTCACAAAAATTGGTACACATGACCATGGCAGGTTGCTAAGCAATAATACGAATCAGAATCGAATGATCTCTCATGGTTTTAATTTTACAGCTTCTATTATGTATAAAATTTCATAAAAAATATATATAACTTTAAAAACTGTATAAAAACTAAATTTTTTTAGATACAATAAAACCACTTCTTATTATTGTTGTGAAAGGTCACTAAAATAATTAGAAAAAATTTCAGATTGATATCACAGTATTTGTGTAAGTTATGTGTACCTAAAGACACCTTATTTAACATGGCGGAGATAGGGAGTGCTGGATTACCTTAACAGAAGACGGTTTAATGATAGGTAATAGCCCGTTAAACGTTGACGAACATGATAATATTGTCATTGGTGATCAAAGATATAAGAGCACAAAAGGATTATTTGAATTATTATTTGAAAATAAGCCTTCAGTATCGTTAGTGAAAGAAAAAGACATGGAAGCATATAAAAATATTTTGGAACAGACAAATGCATATAGGAGAAAGTATTTACCTGACCAACCTCCTTTTAGATCTAAGTCTTTAAAATATAAAGAATTTGTATCCAAGTTAATACCAACTAGAAGACAAACAATGCCGTTAACACAAAGAAAACCTGTAAAACGAAGATTTATGGCATCCACTTTGGATGTAAGTGCTCAGGAACGAAGAAAAAGAAGTAAGTCCGTTACAGGTACAGGTTTAATGAAGAAATTATATAACACAAATGTGATTTATTATAATAACATCAATAAATTGGTGGATAGAATGAAACTAATACATGAAGCTAAAGAAGCGGGTCATACTGGATTGGAAAACGAATGGGTGGCTTTAGTGGATGAACTCCGAAACCGTGGGGTAATCTCATAAAAATGCGTTACTCCTTAGAGTACTATTCAGTTGCACCATGAGTGTTGACAAGTTCGGACGTTACTCCTCGGATGGGTTATATTATGCGAATAATTTAAAAAGAAGTGCTGGTTTACCACAAACACCTGATGGAGATTATGATATGAGTAATAAAAGGTTAAAAAACATAAAAGATCCTTCGGATGAAAACGATGCAATAAACTTAAAAATATTAAAGGAAAAGATATCACCACACTTAAAACTACAAAATAACACATATGACGCGGAAGATCATAGAATTATCAACGTTGGTAAACCAAATGAAAATGGTGATGCGATAAACAAAGGTTATTTGTCATCTGAATTAAAAAATACGTTAAAATTCAATGGGAAAACGTATAGTGCCAACAATAAACGTATATCCAACGTAGATGACCCTAAAGATGCAAAAGACAGCGTAAATAGACGTTATTTACATTCTTTGATACCTGAAAAGACAAAAGATGGATTTTCTTTTTATAAATTTGTTATTAATGATATAGGCTATCCAAAAACTGAAAACGATGCTGTAAATCTAAAATATATTAAAGATCATTGCATCATACGTGATGTAGGGGTTATAGATTGTTTTAATAATTGTTTAGCAAATGTTAAAGATGGTTCGGCGCCATCAGATGGTGCAACAGTGGGTCAAATGATGGAAACCTTAAAACAAGAAACAACCTCTTTTGTAAAACAAGATCAAGTAGTATCGAAGCAAGGGGATGAATTTGTTCAAGGTAATGAAAAATTTAATTTATTAACATACAAAAATGATGCTTGGGATTGCATGGATAAAAAGTTATCAAATATGGGATGGGGTTATGAAAAACATGATGCAGCTGCTTTATCACAAACCGTACATCTAGATCCAGATAAATATTTTAGATGGTTTACATGTAATAATAGAGTGATAAGAGACTTGGGACAAGGAAGAGAAGCAAATGATGCTGCAACTGTAGGACAGACCATTACAACATCATTAAAGGATAGTAAAGTGTATGATTGTAATAATAAACGTATAACAAACCTTAAAGACCCTGAACATGTAGATAATGCTGTCACTGTTAGTTTTCTTGTAAAAGTTTTAGGTAATGCGATATTTGATTTACACAATCATTTCACACCGGAAGTTCTTCGAGGAGGGCCAGGTCATAAAATTTGGGATGAAGCCTCGAGAGGTGGTTGGATTAAACGGGAAATTTTTAAAAAGTACTTTATTCACCCTAATACACAACAGTTTAGATCATCAAATTGGGGTGATATTGATATTTAATAAAAGAACACAATAAACAACTTCATTTATTTCCAACTCGTCATAGAGTTAACACATGAGTTGCACATTGCGATTATAAAAGGACAATAATGACGTTCAAGTACATCAGTCCATATCGAGACACTGCAAGGAAAGGAGGTGGGATCACGTCCACAGCGGTTTCTCTGTTAAGTAAAGCTTTAAAACAAATTCCAGTAGGATCCATAGTAAATAGAGCAATAGACGCATTACCATACGAATTTCATATACCAGGAGGTTATCAGTATTGCGGACCAGGAACTAAATTGAAAAAACGACTGGAAAGAGGCGATCCTGGCATAAACAAGTTAGATCAGGCTTGTAAAGAACACGATATCGCATATTCCACGTTTGCCGATTCAAAAAATAGATCAATATTTGACAAAAAGCTTGCGGACATAGCTTGGCAACGAGTAAAATCAAGTGACGCTAGCATAGCAGAAAAAGCAGCAGCTTTAGCAGTAACAGCAGGTATGAAGGCTAAAACAGCAGTAGGAGGTGGAAGAAGGAGGAGAAAGAGAGTAAAAAGGAGGTCAACCACAAGAAAACATGGAGGAAATATAAAAAGAAGACGACGATCTACAAGAAAAGGCAGGAAGAAGCCCACCGTGTGGTCAATGGTAAAAAACGGGGCAGGTCTTTACCTAAGACCTTATCGTGCATATTAAATGAAAGAAATCAATTGGTCATACCACATAAAGCATTAACCAATATTGAATTATTTAAATATATTTCCTGTTTAAAAATACCATTTTTTCGCGGTGTGTTTATGAAAGACAGTTTACCAAAGAAAATGTGGCAAAATGAGACTGGAATTGTAAATTTGAATAATACTGAAGGGCCTGGCACCCATTGGGTTTGTTATAAGAAACTAAATAACAATGTATATTATTTTGATAGTTTCGGTAATTTGCCACCACCAAAAGAACTTCAAAATTACTTTAAATCTGCTAAAAACATATATTATAACTATAAAAGAGAACAACCTGATAATACTTCAATATGCGGCCATTTATGTTTGGAATTTCTAGCTAAAAGTATCAGTCACTATTGAGATGTCTTCCTATACGGTATCATTAACAGGAAAATCGTCCAATTTACGAAGTATCCTTTTTCCAGCGTTACGCTTGCAAAAAGGAAGGTTTTGGGAGGCGGCACTATTGGATTTTACAACGTACAACTCTATTCCCAATGTTACGGAAGGTAAAAATAACATATTGCATTATTATAAGGGAAAGGATGCCAGTGGAAAATTTACAGACTTACAAGAGTGCAGGTTACCCACAGGTTCTTATGAAATTGTCAGTGCACAAATACATACAATATCAGGTCCTCCCTATATTTTAAAAGCATAGGCTTGCCTCACCGGAGCTTTCAGGGTTCCTGGCAGCTTGTGCCAGGAGCCTATCCCGAGGACGCCGATATCATATGCATTTGTGCACTGACACCAACTCCCCCCTCGGTGAACCGGGCGGGATTCGAACCCGCCCCAGGCGCTACCTTCTGGCCAGAAAGGTAACGCCTTAACCAACTGATCCACCGAGGCTGGTGGTCGAGGCGCTCCAATTGTCTTGTTGAGCCGCTAGCGCTGCAGGAGAGAAAACTGGAACTACGATGCCGCGCTACAAATGCTATCTCAGAAACGATGAAAGCAATCTTCGGCCTTAATTGTCGGGTTAATGCTGAATGCTTAAAAGCTATCTAAGGACGATGAATCTTTCGTCCTTGGCCTTAAAAAGGCTAATTTTTAGGTTTTAGTTTTTTGTCGTTTTCCGAAAAACTTAATTTTTGATTCTTTGGTACGATTATTCCCTTTATTTTTTAATAGATCTTCACAAAAATTGGTACACATGACCATGGCAGGTTGCTAAGCAATAATACGAATCAGAATCGAATGATCTCTCATGGTTTTAATTTTACAGCTTCTATTATGTATAAAATTTCATAAAAAATATATATAACTTTAAAAACTGTATAAAAACTAAATTTTTTTAGATACAATAAAACCACTTCTTATTATTGTTGTGAAAGGTCACTAAAATAATTAGAAAAAATTTCAGATTGATATCACAGTATTTGTGTAAGTTATGTGTACCTAAAGACACCTTATTTAACATGGCGGAGATAGGGAGTGCTGGATTACCTTAACAGAAGACGGTTTAATGATAGGTAATAGCCCGTTAAACGTTGACGAACATGATAATATTGTCATTGGTGATCAAAGATATAAGGGCACAAAAGGATTATTTGAATTATTATTTGAAAATAAGCCTTCAGTATCGTTAGTGAAAGAAAAAGACATGGAAGCATATAAAAATATTTTGGAACAGACAAATGCATATAGGAGAAAGTATTTACCTGACCAACCTCCTTTTAGATCTAAGTCTTTAAAATATAAAGAATTTGTATCCAAGTTAATACCAACTAGAAGACAAACAATGCCGTTAACACAAAGAAAACCTGTAAAACGAAGATTTATGGCATCCACTTTGGATGTAAGTGCTCAGGAACGAAGAAAAAGAAGTAAGTCCGTTACAGGTACAGGTTTAATGAAGAAATTATATAACACAAATGTGATTTATTATAATAACATCAATAAATTGGTGGATAGAATGAAACTAATACATGAAGCTAAAGAAGCGGGTCATACTGGATTGGAAAACGAATGGGTGGCTTTAGTGGATGAACTCCGAAACCGTGGGGTAATCTCATAAAAATGCGTTACTCCTTAGAGTACTATTCAGTTGCACCATGAGTGTTGACAAGTTCGGACGTTACTCCTCGGATGGGTTATATTATGCGAATAATTTAAAAAGAAGTGCTGGTTTACCACAAACACCTGATGGAGATTATGATATGAGTAATAAAAGGTTAAAAAACATAAAAGATCCTTCGGATGAAAACGATGCAATAAACTTAAAAATATTAAAGGAAAAGATATCACCACACTTAAAACTACAAAATAACACATATGACGCGGAAGATCATAGAATTATCAACGTTGGTAAACCAAATGAAAATGGTGATGCGATAAACAAAGGTTATTTGTCATCTGAATTAAAAAATACGTTAAAATTCAATGGGAAAACGTATAGTGCCAACAATAAACGTATATCCAACGTAGATGACCCTAAAGATGCAAAAGACAGCGTAAATAGACGTTATTTACATTCTTTGATACCTGAAAAGACAAAAGATGGATTTTCTTTTTATAAATTTGTTATTAATGATATAGGCTATCCAAAAACTGAAAACGATGCTGTAAATCTAAAATATATTAAAGATCATTGCATCATACGTGATGTAGGGGTTATAGATTGTTTTAATAATTGTTTAGCAAATGTTAAAGATGGTTCGGCGCCATCAGATGGTGCAACAGTGGGTCAAATGATGGAAACCTTAAAACAAGAAACAACCTCTTTTGTAAAACAAGATCAAGTAGTATCGAAGCAAGGGGATGAATTTGTTCAAGGTAATGAAAAATTTAATTTATTAACATACAAAAATGATGCTTGGGATTGCATGGATAAAAAGTTATCAAATATGGGATGGGGTTATGAAAAACATGATGCAGCTGCTTTATCACAAACCGTACATCTAGATCCAGATAAATATTTTAGATGGTTTACATGTAATAATAGAGTGATAAGAGACTTGGGACAAGGAAGAGAAGCAAATGATGCTGCAACTGTAGGACAGACCATTACAACATCATTAAAGGATAGTAAAGTGTATGATTGTAATAATAAACGTATAACAAACCTTAAAGACCCTGAACATGTAGATAATGCTGTCACTGTTAGTTTTCTTGTAAAAGTTTTAGGTAATGCGATATTTGATTTACACAATCATTTCACACCGGAAGTTCTTCGAGGAGGGCCAGGTCATAAAATTTGGGATGAAGCCTCGAGAGGTGGTTGGATTAAACGGGAAATTTTTAAAAAGTACTTTATTCACCCTAATACACAACAGTTTAGATCATCAAATTGGGGTGATATTGATATTTAATAAAAGAACACAATAAACAACTTCATTTATTTCCAACTCGTCATAGAGTTAACACATGAGTTGCACATTGCGATTATAAAAGGACAATAATGACGTTCAAGTACATCAGTCCATATCGAGACACTGCAAGGAAAGGAGGTGGGATCACGTCCACAGCGGTTTCTCTGTTAAGTAAAGCTTTAAAACAAATTCCAGTAGGATCCATAGTAAATAGAGCAATAGACGCATTACCATACGAATTTCATATACCAGGAGGTTATCAGTATTGCGGACCAGGAACTAAATTGAAAAAACGACTGGAAAGAGGCGATCCTGGCATAAACAAGTTAGATCAGGCTTGTAAAGAACACGATATCGCATATTCCACGTTTGCCGATTCAAAAAATAGATCAATATTTGACAAAAAGCTTGCGGACATAGCTTGGCAACGAGTAAAATCAAGTGACGCTAGCATAGCAGAAAAAGCAGCAGCTTTAGCAGTAACAGCAGGTATGAAGGCTAAAACAGCAGTAGGAGGTGGAAGAAGGAGGAGAAAGAGAGTAAAAAGGAGGTCAACCACAAGAAAACATGGAGGAAATATAAAAAGAAGACGACGATCTACAAGAAAAGGCAGGAAGAAGCCCACCGTGTGGTCAATGGTAAAAAACGGGGCAGGTCTTTACCTAAGACCTTATCGTGCATATTAAATGAAAGAAATCAATTGGTCATACCACATAAAGCATTAACCAATATTGAATTATTTAAATATATTTCCTGTTTAAAAATACCATTTTTTCGCGGTGTGTTTATGAAAGACAGTTTACCAAAGAAAATGTGGCAAAATGAGACTGGAATTGTAAATTTGAATAATACTGAAGGGCCTGGCACCCATTGGGTTTGTTATAAGAAACTAAATAACAATGTATATTATTTTGATAGTTTCGGTAATTTGCCACCACCAAAAGAACTTCAAAATTACTTTAAATCTGCTAAAAACATATATTATAACTATAAAAGAGAACAACCTGATAATACTTCAATATGCGGCCATTTATGTTTGGAATTTCTAGCTAAAAGTATCAGTCACTATTGAGATGTCTTCCTATACGGTATCATTAACAGGAAAATCGTCCAATTTACGAAGTATCCTTTTTCCAGCGTTACGCTTGCAAAAAGGAAGGTTTTGGGAGGCGGCACTATTGGATTTTACAACGTACAACTCTATTCCCAATGTTACGGAAGGTAAAAATAACATATTGCATTATTATAAGGGAAAGGATGCCAGTGGAAAATTTACAGACTTACAAGAGTGCAGGTTACCCACAGGTTCTTATGAAATTGTCAGTGCACAAATACATACAATATCAGGTCCTCCCTATATTTTAAAAGCATAGGCTTGCCTCACCGGAGCTTTCAGGGTTCCTGGCAGCTTGTGCCAGGAGCCTATCCCGAGGACGCCGATATCATATGCATTTGTGCACTGACACCAACTCCCCCCTCGGTGAACCGGGCGGGATTCGAACCCGCCCCAGGCGCTACCTTCTGGCCAGAAAGGTAACGCCTTAACCAACTGATCCACCGAGGCTGGTGGTCGAGGCGCTCCAATTGTCTTGTTGAGCCGCTAGCGCTGCAGGAGAGAAAACTGGAACTACGATGCCGCGCTACAAATGCTATCTCAGAAACGATGAAAGCAATCTTCGGCCTTAATTGTCGGGTTAATGCTGAATGCTTAAAAGCTATCTAAGGACGATGAATCTTTCGTCCTTGGCCTTAAAAAGGCTAATTTTTAGGTTTTAGTTTTTTGTCGTTTTCCGAAAAACTTAATTTTTGATTCTTTGGTACGATTATTCCCTTTATTTTTTAATAGATCTTCACAAAAATTGGTACACATGACCATGGCAGGTTGCTAAGCAATAATACGAATCAGAATCGAATGATCTCTCATGGTTTTAATTTTACAGCTTCTATTATGTATAAAATTTCATAAAAAATATATATAACTTTAAAAACTGTATAAAAACTAAATTTTTTTAGATACAATAAAACCACTTCTTATTATTGTTGTGAAAGGTCACTAAAATAATTAGAAAAAATTTCAGATTGATATCACAGTATTTGTGTAAGTTATGTGTACCTAAAGACACCTTATTTAACATGGCGGAGATAGGGAGTGCTGGATTACCTTAACAGAAGACGGTTTAATGATAGGTAATAGCCCGTTAAACGTTGACGAACATGATAATATTGTCATTGGTGATCAAAGATATAAGGGCACAAAAGGATTATTTGAATTATTATTTGAAAATAAGCCTTCAGTATCGTTAGTGAAAGAAAAAGACATGGAAGCATATAAAAATATTTTGGAACAGACAAATGCATATAGGAGAAAGTATTTACCTGACCAACCTCCTTTTAGATCTAAGTCTTTAAAATATAAAGAATTTGTATCCAAGTTAATACCAACTAGAAGACAAACAATGCCGTTAACACAAAGAAAACCTGTAAAACGAAGATTTATGGCATCCACTTTGGATGTAAGTGCTCAGGAACGAAGAAAAAGAAGTAAGTCCGTTACAGGTACAGGTTTAATGAAGAAATTATATAACACAAATGTGATTTATTATAATAACATCAATAAATTGGTGGATAGAATGAAACTAATACATGAAGCTAAAGAAGCGGGTCATACTGGATTGGAAAACGAATGGGTGGCTTTAGTGGATGAACTCCGAAACCGTGGGGTAATCTCATAAAAATGCGTTACTCCTTAGAGTACTATTCAGTTGCACCATGAGTGTTGACAAGTTCGGACGTTACTCCTCGGATGGGTTATATTATGCGAATAATTTAAAAAGAAGTGCTGGTTTACCACAAACACCTGATGGAGATTATGATATGAGTAATAAAAGGTTAAAAAACATAAAAGATCCTTCGGATGAAAACGATGCAATAAACTTAAAAATATTAAAGGAAAAGATATCACCACACTTAAAACTACAAAATAACACATATGACGCGGAAGATCATAGAATTATCAACGTTGGTAAACCAAATGAAAATGGTGATGCGATAAACAAAGGTTATTTGTCATCTGAATTAAAAAATACGTTAAAATTCAATGGGAAAACGTATAGTGCCAACAATAAACGTATATCCAACGTAGATGACCCTAAAGATGCAAAAGACAGCGTAAATAGACGTTATTTACATTCTTTGATACCTGAAAAGACAAAAGATGGATTTTCTTTTTATAAATTTGTTATTAATGATATAGGCTATCCAAAAACTGAAAACGATGCTGTAAATCTAAAATATATTAAAGATCATTGCATCATACGTGATGTAGGGGTTATAGATTGTTTTAATAATTGTTTAGCAAATGTTAAAGATGGTTCGGCGCCATCAGATGGTGCAACAGTGGGTCAAATGATGGAAACCTTAAAACAAGAAACAACCTCTTTTGTAAAACAAGATCAAGTAGTATCGAAGCAAGGGGATGAATTTGTTCAAGGTAATGAAAAATTTAATTTATTAACATACAAAAATGATGCTTGGGATTGCATGGATAAAAAGTTATCAAATATGGGATGGGGTTATGAAAAACATGATGCAGCTGCTTTATCACAAACCGTACATCTAGATCCAGATAAATATTTTAGATGGTTTACATGTAATAATAGAGTGATAAGAGACTTGGGACAAGGAAGAGAAGCAAATGATGCTGCAACTGTAGGACAGACCATTACAACATCATTAAAGGATAGTAAAGTGTATGATTGTAATAATAAACGTATAACAAACCTTAAAGACCCTGAACATGTAGATAATGCTGTCACTGTTAGTTTTCTTGTAAAAGTTTTAGGTAATGCGATATTTGATTTACACAATCATTTCACACCGGAAGTTCTTCGAGGAGGGCCAGGTCATAAAATTTGGGATGAAGCCTCGAGAGGTGGTTGGATTAAACGGGAAATTTTTAAAAAGTACTTTATTCACCCTAATACACAACAGTTTAGATCATCAAATTGGGGTGATATTGATATTTAATAAAAGAACACAATAAACAACTTCATTTATTTCCAACTCGTCATAGAGTTAACACATGAGTTGCACATTGCGATTATAAAAGGACAATAATGACGTTCAAGTACATCAGTCCATATCGAGACACTGCAAGGAAAGGAGGTGGGATCACGTCCACAGCGGTTTCTCTGTTAAGTAAAGCTTTAAAACAAATTCCAGTAGGATCCATAGTAAATAGAGCAATAGACGCATTACCATACGAATTTCATATACCAGGAGGTTATCAGTATTGCGGACCAGGAACTAAATTGAAAAAACGACTGGAAAGAGGCGATCCTGGCATAAACAA
Source organism: Neoaliturus tenellus (assembly GCA_030545055.2). Taxonomy (NCBI): domain Eukaryota; kingdom Metazoa; phylum Arthropoda; class Insecta; order Hemiptera; family Cicadellidae; genus Neoaliturus; species Neoaliturus tenellus. The sequence continues at coordinate 84,054,090 of CM061532.1, forward strand.
GTTAGATCAGGCTTGTAAAGAACACGATATCGCATATTCCACGTTTGCCGATTCAAAAAATAGATCAATATTTGACAAAAAGCTTGCGGACATAGCTTGGCAACGAGTAAAATCAAGTGACGCTAGCATAGCAGAAAAAGCAGCAGCTTTAGCAGTAACAGCAGGTATGAAGGCTAAAACAGCAGTAGGAGGTGGAAGAAGGAGGAGAAAGAGAGTAAAAAGGAGGTCAACCACAAGAAAACATGGAGGAAATATAAAAAGAAGACGACGATCTACAAGAAAAGGCAGGAAGAAGCCCACCGTGTGGTCAATGGTAAAAAACGGGGCAGGTCTTTACCTAAGACCTTATCGTGCATATTAAATGAAAGAAATCAATTGGTCATACCACATAAAGCATTAACCAATATTGAATTATTTAAATATATTTCCTGTTTAAAAATACCATTTTTTCGCGGTGTGTTTATGAAAGACAGTTTACCAAAGAAAATGTGGCAAAATGAGACTGGAATTGTAAATTTGAATAATACTGAAGGGCCTGGCACCCATTGGGTTTGTTATAAGAAACTAAATAACAATGTATATTATTTTGATAGTTTCGGTAATTTGCCACCACCAAAAAAACTTCAAAATTACTTTAAATCTGCTAAAAACATATATTATAACTATAAAAGAGAACAACCTGATAATACTTCAATATGCGGCCATTTATGTTTGGAATTTCTAGCTAAAAGTATCAGTCACTATTGAGATGTCTTCCTATACGGTATCATTAACAGGAAAATCGTCCAATTTACGAAGTATCCTTTTTCCAGCGTTACGCTTGCAAAAAGGAAGGTTTTGGGAGGCGGCACTATTGGATTTTACAACGTACAACTCTATTCCCAATGTTACGGAAGGTAAAAATAACATATTGCATTATTATAAGGGAAAGGATGCCAGTGGAAAATTTACAGACTTACAAGAGTGCAGGTTACCCACAGGTTCTTATGAAATTGATCATATAAATGAATTTTTGCAAACTAAAATGGGAAAAGACAATATAACATTAAAAGGTAATAATAATACGATGAAAACTGAAATTACTTCCAAATATTATATAGATTTCACTCAACCAAACTCAATTGGTGATTTATTAGGATTTTCCAACGATGGGCCTGTATTAGAACCAGATGTAACACATTCCGGTAAGAAAACAGTAACAATATTAAAAGTCAATAGTATAGACATAACTTGTAACATTATACAAGGTGCTTACAGGGATGGGGCTAACACCCACATCATACATACTTTTTACCCAAGTGTACCACCTGGATTTAAAATTGTTGAAAAGCCACAAAACCTGGTATATCTACCGTTGAACACCACTTTCATTTCAGACATCGTGTTGAGCGTATTGGATCAAGACGGTAACTTGGTAGACTTCAGAGAAGAGCCTATTACGATTAGATTACATTTAAAATCGACACTTTAATACAAAACCATGGGTTTAACATTTAAAAGCGAACAACCTACGGGAAACCGCATTAGTAGCTCTTCAGCTGTGGAGGAGTTAACACGCGAGAACATTCGTTTCTTAGAGAGAATTGGATTAAAATTAACCGAGTATGGATATACTGGATATAGCGCAGGGTCCAACATTCGACGAAACCCTATGGGAAAAAGAATATCACACCCACAACCCTTACACTTCATCGAAATTAAACAATAACGATGAAATTCGTATTCCCATACAAAATCAAGACATTTACACACTACCATGTGAAAGTTACTTGTATATTGAAGGACAAGTTACTAAAAATGACGGTACTACTGTTGGTACAACAGTTCCATTTATAAATAATCCTATGGCTTTCCTATTTGATGAAATTAGATATGAAATATCAGGTGTAACAGTTGATTCCACTAAAAAAGTAGGTATTACGACAACTTTAAAAGGATTAACATCTATAACACCCAATGAAACCAATTTACTTAAACCTGCCGGATGGGTATTACCTACGATTGACACGATCACTCCAAATCCAAATGGATATTTTGATTTTCATATTCCATTACGTTTGCTGCTTGGTTTTGCTGAAGATTATAGGAAAATAATATTAAACGTTAAACAAGAATTAGTTTTGTTGAGATCTTCTAACGATAAAGACATTATTAAAGCTGCAGATGCTACTACAGATGCGACTTTAGAATGGAAATTAAAATTAGACAAAATTGTATGGAGAGTTCCACATGTTAAATTGGCTGACGAGCATAGAATGCTACTTTTAAGAAAATTAAAAGCCGATCGTGATATTGTTATTCCATTTAGAAGTTGGGAATTTCATGAGCATCCCAGTTTACCTACTACGGATCGACACACTTGGACTGTTAAAACATCGAATTATGTAGAACGAGCCAGGTATATTATATTTGGTTTACAAACAGGTAGAAGAGACGCCATTACTAAACATGCAGGACAATTTGATCATTGTGACTTGAAAAATATTAAAGTTTATTTAAATTCACAATTCTTTCCATACGACAATTTAAATGTGTCATTCACTAAGAAGAAATACAGTATATTGTACGATATGTACGCGAGATTCCAAAGTTCATATTACGGTAAAACAAATACACCTTTATTATCACCTGACAAATATTTCGATGCCTACCCAATAGTTGTAATCGATTGTTCTAAACAAAATGAATCAGTAAAGTCATCAAGTGTGGATATAAAAATAGAAATGGAATTCAACGATGCTATACCGGCTAATACAACTGCATACTGTTTAATTCTACATGATAAAATCGTAACATACACACCTTTAACTGGAATTGTTAAAAATGTATTGTAAGAACCGGTTTTGTTTCATTCCGCGAGTATAAAAGCAGAGCGTACAGACCGCTCCTCATCAGTTTGTTGCCTACTGTTGTATGGGTAGCATCGTATTCAATATGGCTTCTCCTAGTGGTACACCTGAAAATGTGGTAGATATTAAGAAGGAGATATCTGAGTTTTTAGATCCTCAAGGTCACCAGGAAGGAGGTGAACAAAACGTTTGCGGACAACTTCACGCCAGTAATAATGTTGAAGAAAAAGGTAAAAGAAGAAAGACTATACAAAAGAGAAAAAGGGATATTGAAGATAATATTTCTCCAAACATATTAAGTGAGGTATTTTTGCGAATATTTTACCCAATCTCTTCCAGTTTGGATAAAAGTGTTTTAATCGGTGTTATGAAATCTACAGATTATTCCCCTACTGTAATTTTAACTCATGGACCCAAAATGATTTTGTTTACGGACAGTGCTTGGGAATCGTTTATGAAACATTTGCATCTACTAGAATGCTATTTAAGTAGTAACATGTTTGGAAGAAAGACAAGGGTAGGACTTTTGGATTCAAATGTGGAAATTGATATTATTAAACAACGTGGTGATCATCAGCTACGGTTTAGAGACACAACAAGACATGATAACAAAATTCAACTTAATCGAGAGGAGTTTTTCATTTTAACTTGTGCTACTGAACCTATAACAAGATACTTGAGACAACTGGTGTTTTCAAGTTCGATTATTAAAGATTATTTGGAAGACACTTTGGACAAACAACCGGACGCACCTATATTATACGGACCTGTAGATACTTCTATATTTAATAGAGTTCCTCATGAAGTACAGATGTGGAGACAATTGGAAAAGTACGCTCAACTACATAAGAAATCAGTAAAACAGGAAGAAGAGGAAGATGGAGGAGAAGAATCAAGTGTTAGTGATGAAAATGAAAACAAGGAAAATATAAAGATGGTAACTTAAATAACAATGGTTAGTTTTTAAAACAATAACCAAAATTTTGTGGGGTTAGGCCTATTGGGGACGGTGCCCACGTTAAATATACACCAACGCGCCAACAACTGTACGGCCTGGTATAAAAGTAGTACCTACCGTGGTGTGGAAATCAGTTGACCTCCTGACTTCGTAATGAGCAGACGTGTGACCTTCAAAATGGACAAGGGAGAAGAACAACAAGTAAAGTCCAAGCCTGGTATTATTGAGTTTCAAGCGTTTCGTGGTAATGATGATAGATTCATTATAAAAGAACTTGTGTTTTTGGACATAAATACAAGTGTTCCTTATTCGTTTTTATTTAAACCACCATGTTCTTATTCGTCTTTAACTAGTAAAGCCGCTACTACCAACAGATGGATTTCAAAACACTTCCATCATATCGATTGGTATGATGGTTTTACAAGTTACACGGACTTGTATCACATTATGCATCACTTTTCAGACAAGTTTACCAATATTTACACAAAGGGGCTGGAAAAGAAAAGATGGATCGAAGGATTTACTCATGTTCCGGTTAATGATGTGGAATTGGATAAGAATTATCAATACATGCTGGAAACCATATGTATTTGTACAAAAAGCCCAGAACATGATAAAGATAGACATTGCGCTTTGAAAAATGCCTATAAACTCGCCTCTTACCTTCAAAGTGGGGAATTGGGGAGTGGTGGGGGTAACGGAGAGTATATAAGTGGGGAGCAGACAGGGACCTGGCATGAGTATTACTCGAGATTCCGAGACGACAACATCTCCGAGCAAGAAGACGATCTGTAACCTGACCATGGCATCTCACCAGTTCCTTCAGACTTTGGTCGAGCAGTTCAATGCTCACTCCAAGTCAACAATATTACCTGTAAAGAAGTGCTCGGAACTAAAAGACGAGAAGCACTACATAATCCATGCTATGAAGAAGATGGAGACTACAGTTGGGGAGGCCATCTGCTGCAGTCTCAGCGAGGCACCGTTTACTCCGGGGGATGAACCAAAGTTCCAGGTGTACCTGCCCAAGAGATTCGTCCATCTTCTACAAAACGAGGATCTTCGCTCTATTCAACCCGGGTGTCTATACCTGGTGTCCCACGGCTGCACGGGTAGCAATTCTACAGAGTTGACCATCCACATCGCTGACAAGCAGCAGTGTTAGATTTAAGTTTTAATGTTGTACATATGTTGTTGTAATGTTTTATAAATAAACGAATCATAAAAGACAAAAAAAATAAAAAAAAACAAAAAATGCAACATATCAATATGTGACAGACTTCACGTATTGATATGTTGCATTTTTTTTTAAACTTCGCGGGTGACCTTGACCTTTGACCTTTGCATTTCACAATTACCCCCACTACTGTAATTACCCCCACTACCGCACTAGGATTCAAACCTGCTTGGATGCGAAAAACGGTCAGTCTGTTGCCAACTAGCAAACGATGAGCACCTTGTACGAGCTTTGCATACAACGAGTTATAACTCACAAGGACTTGTTCCCAACATGTTTACAAGACAATATCCCACTAACAATAAAAGAAGATGTCAAACGCTACAGGAGGGAAAATACAGGGTATTCGGAATACTCCTGGTATAAGTTCCACGATGGGGAAAAGTTTTGTAGGCCTTGTGGCGAGGCCGCCGTCAGAGACCTTCGGCGATTCGTACAGGATGGTGGTATAAAACAATTCGGATTTCTAGCGCCACTGTTTCGATTTGAAAATTACAAGGACACCTGCGCTATTTGTTCCATTCCATTGTATCGATGGAAAAAGTTTAGAACTGTTTAATTGGATCTTCTATACCCCCACCACTATTACCCCCACCACTTTTTCATGTACCTCCAAGCGCTGTGCCTCGGCTTCATTTCTACTCCAGCAGCCAACCTAGCAACATCAAGATGTCTCTGAACGTTAGTTGCGCAAGTTACGAGGAGGTGAGCATCAAGACTCAGCAGGAGCTAAACGACTTGTACAAGGAGTTGCAGCTGATGGTGGCACGAGGCTACCGTATAAACGTGCAGGTTTACGCTTGCAATATACGGAACACCCGGCAGCCAAAGGAAGAGCCTGGACACTCCTCGACAGCTTCCTCACCGGCGTCGATGAAGACCGAGCCAGACAACTTGGACTACTTCAGCTGACTAGCAGTTGTCTTCCTTGTTCTTACAATAATAGAATATGTATATTTTTTCATTATATTAAAGAAGTAAAAGAACAAAAACACCTATCTTGTTACTGACTTATAAGCTCAGTAACAAGATAGGTTTTTTAAAACACAATTTGGATGACCTTGAAACTTCCCCCTCCACTGCTTTGCTACCCCCACCACTTGACTATTGATGTACATGGCACATCACAATTGGAAACCTCATTCCATCTTCAACAGCCAAACCGACAACATCAACAATGGCAAACCTACCAACGGATAAAACATGTCCTCACGTTTGCTGTGACTTCGTCCACGAGTTGGAGAAGAGGATACAGGAGAGGGCGATACGAAGAAAGCAGATACACTCAGAAAATATCATGATAGTCAACGGCTATCTTTTATTGTTCGGCCTTATTATGGTTGTACTTTTCATACTGTATGCCATAGTCACATGTGTCGGCAAGGTTGCAGAAGAAAACGCTCGCCACCATCAATTGGAAAGTTTCAATGTTACTTTGTAGGTTTTCCTTTTTTAAAACTCCGTTTGGATGACCTTGAAAATTCCCCCACTACTCCACCACACCCCCCACCACTTCACCATGTTCCTGCATGAGCATCACATCAACCGTCATTCCTTGTCCGACAAGCAACCATGGCAGACAACAACACCATCAGCCAAGCTGACTCCACTACTGATGTTGGTACAAGTACGGGTTGGACACTGTCGATCGATAGTGTACACTATTTGGAAACAATTTGCGAACGGATGAAGGAAATACTGCGGGACAACCCTGGGATCATAATACAAATGAATTTAAATTATGATTGGTCCCAAGTTAGAATGCAAGGGGACGATAACAACGGTCAACAATCTCCACAATATTCGCCCATGTCCCCGATCTACCCTTACGGCGAGTCTGACGTCGATGAAGATGAGGCTAATGAGGATGTGGGGGACAACGAGGCTGAAGAGGAGTAACCTTCATTCCTTTTTTTTTTAAACCCAAATTGGATGACCTTGAGAATTCCCCCTCCACTATTTCCTTTTTTTAAAACCCAAATTAAATGACCTTGAAAATACCCCCTCCACATACTTTTGGTTTACCCCCTCTACTTTTCAATACTGTTACCACAGTCTGTAGCTCACATCATTCCTTGCTTAGCTATCATGGCGGACAGCACTCTTTCTCGAGTTGACTCCACTACGGATGAAGAATGGCCATTTTCCTGGAATGTTCATCTGCAAGACTCGGCAGAAGTGGATATGTTGCATGAGAAATTGGTGTATGTATTAAACGAAAACCCCAACATTGAATGTAGAATGACTATGGATTTCGATGCGACAGGGGTCCACACTCAACCTTCCACTTCCAGCCAGCCTGAACCTCAGCTACAGCCGAAGAACTTTACACATCTTTACACTCCAATACGGCCGGAGGATGTGGTTATCAGCGAGGCAGACTCTACTACAAGTTATATTGAGCCAACGAATTGGAAGCTTGTTGTTGACACCTTACACAAAGTCGACTTAGTATGTGACAAGTTAAAGGACTTGATGATGCAAGATCCTGGTCTTCGTTTTAAAATTGATTTGTTTTTCATCTGGGGAGCACCTGCACGGGGCTCTTCGTCTGACAGCTCTCCAAGTACAACAGACGAGGAGGAGGAGGACGACTAGTTATCTTTTTTAAAACTCCGTTTGGATGGCCTTGACCTTTCCCCCTCCACTGAGTTTATTTAAGGTGCACTCTTAATGACTGCAGCATCATTTCATCGCGCACCTTCACCACAGCAACATGGAGAGTCAACTCAACTACTGTTGCGAACAGAAATGTTTTTCATGGCCAAATGACATTGATGTTGCGGATGGCCTGGCGTGTAGAAAATGTGAAGCTTTTGGTCAATGCATGTGTAAGTGCAAGTCTTGGAAGAAGCCGAAACCAGAGTTGAAGACATTCCATGTGTACCAGATGAGAGGGCATAAGCACACTTGTTGCCCTGAACGTTGCATTGAATTCACACTAAAACAGCTAACTGGCTGCAAATTGTGCAACAATCATTTTGCAGATTTTTGCAAACATTATTTAGGAGCCTGTCAGTACAGATCAAATTGGCATACAGAAGCACTCACTATCAATGAAATCGCTATAAATACACAAGAGTAGTCTTTCTACTCTTTTCTTTTTTAAAACTCCATTTGGATGACCTTGACCTTTCCCCCTCCACTCACCTTAGTTTATATAAACCCCATTCCCACTGACCACAGCATCACTTCATCGTGCTCCCTCGTCAAAGCAACATCAGCTATGGAAAGTAAGCGCATCTCATGTTGCGAGCATAGGTGTTTGGAGATACAAGGCGTCACATATTGTGCAAAGAAGCGTTGGGAGGAAGAGACGGGGACAACCTATTGCTGTGAGGATAAGTGTTTCCTCTTACCAAAGTGGCAAGTGGATGGGCTGGCCTGCCGGCAATGTGAATGCTTCGGATGTTGCAGGTGTAGATGCAAGAACCAACAGCTGCCACCACCGGTACTACAAACTTTCAAAATCTACAAATCCAAATACTTTTATACTTGTTGTCCGCAGCGGTGTATTAAATTTCACTTCTCCAATCTTACCAATTGTCGGAAATGCTACGGACAACCTGATGGGTGGTGCACCTGTTTTCTGGACTCCTGCCGCTACAGATCGGATTGGTTTACAGATCCGTTGGAAATTGATGAGGTCGCCCAGGAAGCACAAGAGTAGTCTTTCTACTCTTCAACTTTTTTAAAACTCCATTTGGATGACCTTGAGGTTTCCCCCTCCACTTCTCCATATACCTAGAGTACACAGAGCCTGACAGTCAGTCACTCGGTGGCTGTCGTGGGGTGCGCATCGGTGTCGGCGCTCCGTTGTTAAGTTTTCAAGGTCACAGTAATATGAAATTGGGGGTGTTGTGCTTGTTCAAGGTCACCTGAGGGATTACCGATTGCCCATTTAGGCAGAGTCATGTCAGAAACTCGGGTTTAACTTGGCACTTTTGCCGTTTCTCGTCCAATATTCGCTCCAAATGGTCAAGGTCACGGGGACTCGGACTGAAACTCGGAGCGTAGTGCGAGAAACGGCAAAAGTGCCAAAAAATTTTAAGTTTCTGCGTGACCTTGACCTTAGTGGCGTCGGTGACGTCGTTTTGATGACGTAAGGGGTGATGACGTCATCAGCACGTCATTTCTGTGACGTCATGGGTGTGACGTCATCGAAATGACGTCATTAGTGATGACGTCATCGATTGCGTCATCGATGACGTCATCGATGACGTCATCGGTGAGGTCATTGACCTCGATGACGTCATCCCTCAGGTGACCTTGAACTGGGCCAGCATCCTCAATTTCACACTACTTGCTATAGTTCATGATTTTTACTTTTATAATTAGGGGCTTTTGCCCCTATGAGCCACTAGTATTTTTTATATTTCTTTTATAATTTCTTAGAAAATTATAAGGTGTGGGACACACTTCCAGAGAATAAAATTGTAGATTAAATAAGTGTAGGGTTAAGGTACAAACTACAGACAATACTAGTTATTAAACAAATATCCAATTAATTTTTCTAGTATCTATTCCTAACTACCCAACTTATATAAAATTTGTACTGTATTCCAGCGATTTTTTTATTAATTAGCATTATTTTTTTAAGACAGTTCTAACTCAAACATCCAATAACATTCTCTCTTTAAATATCCCACAGTTCGCCTTCTGTTATGTTTCTAAACATTAAGTGCAATTTAATCTGGAATCAAGGAATGCAAGCCTAAATTATGCGTAATTGGCGAGTTGCATTGACGGGTCGTCATCGTCATCGCCAGTCCGCGTCAACTGTCTGTCTCGAGTCTTACTCACGGTAACGATCAACCTGCCACAACCTCACACCAACCATCGCTGCTTCAAATTGTTTAATCACATTTATTTATTTCTGCAACTTCTTCCTAATTACAAGACATATGCTCGTTTTTCCTCTTCAACGCGTGTCTACAGAATGGAACAAAATGCTAAATATTTATTTAAAACCTTGAAATTAATAATGTATGAAGAATGTTGCGTAATTGTACACATCTAAATCTTAATTAACCCTCTTATTAATCAAAGAATGCTGTAAGTTTAAACTCCATTGAGTGTAAATTAAAATTTATCACCATCCACCATGTGATTTGTCCTGCAGTTAATTCTATTACTGAAGATTGGATGTGTCCCAAAAGAATTCCTGTACGTTTTCTATGAGTGGTTTATAGCCTATACTTATCCATTCTTCCTTGTAACTTTAAATCAACTTCCTAATAATGTTCATTTGGTTAAAACGTTATACTTCTATTAGGTCCATGTGTAAAATTATTTATACTAGGTAGAGTTGGTAATCACCCAAAAACATAGGCTACACCTAAAACATTTTTTTATAGCACGATGAATCCATGAATAAAATAACCATAAAACACCACTGTATTTATATTTCAAATTTATTATATATTACAACTATTACGATGCAGCAAAACAAACGAAAATTAGTTAATTAGTTCCAATAGTTAATTAATTATCATTTTTTACTCTTAGCGCAACGATGCCCTCATGAGATTTCCATATTTTAGATTTCAGGCTATGTTAATGGGAAAATAAACTCTACAATCCTATTTTATAAGGTACATTAAATAGGAAAACGAAAACATTCAATCTGAAACTAGCTTTTGAAAACCAAAGTCTCGGAATAACTTTATAAGAGGGGAAGGGTGTTGCTTGAGCCGGGCATGCCGTGATACTGATAAGGTACATGTGATAAGGGCAGTGCAGGACAGGGGCAGGTTGGAGTGTTTGTCTGTGTCTCTTACATAGTGTTTGTTGTTACTTCGGACGCGGAGTAACTGCTGGGCTGGGCGGGGGCCGAGAATGTGGTGGGAACCTTTCCACCTTTAACACCTGATCATGTCTATAAGTGGAGATGGGAGGTTGTATTTAATTTTTTACTCGTGTCCTTTTTCATTGTCATTTTTACTGAGTGAGGAAAACCTTGTAAAAAATAAAATTGAAGAGAATAAATGGTCGAAAATATATCGTAAAGGGCACAAGTGTGTCGTACAAGAACCTGTTTAAATTTCAGTACTAAACAAATTTATTGGATAAAAGTCCATTCTAGTTGATTTATATAGTCAATGATGATACTTTATTTGTGAATTTTACTGTTAAATTATTGATTCTGTAATTAGATCATAAAAGGTTGTTTTACAATCGTAAACTGTGTTTAAGCCCTGCGAGGACACCCACGTCAAATGGCAATCCAATGAAACGGATTCATTGGCTGAGAGCATTTCATCATAAACAAATCCGATGTGACAACAACAATTCACAACTACATTTGCTGCGTTCGCCAACACCAACAGGTTGGCGACGACTTATTCGAACGGTGAAATTCTATTGAAGTTTGGTTTCACGGTTTAAACGATTTTTACTTAAAAATTTGAACTTCTGAATTTTTTTATTAGTGATACATGTTGTTGGTTGTCTCTTTGTTGTTAAGATACATAGAAACTTTAAAAAATTAAAATACAACTGAGTTAAAGAAAGCTGTTTTTTATAAAATACTACCAAAGTACCACTATCTGTCGCTCATTAAGAAAGTGAACAAGTAAAAATTAAATTTTAAGTTTAAGAAAAAACATGTTTCATGAAACTATTTTCAGATCTTTTATTTTTGTACATTGAGATATGTTTAGGCTATTTCCAAGTTCATTTGCGCCATGTGATGAATTAAAGCTTCAATATCTTAACCGATCAAAACTCAATATGAATGTAGTTAGTAAACACGGGAGATTACATATTAACTGTTGGCGCTGCGGAGACCAGATTGCTGTAATGTTTTATACTGCATTCAAAATAAGCTTCATATATACTTAAAAGCAATTAAAAATCAAGATTGCAGCACAATTTAATTTTTTTTTCTTAGCTGGTGCAGCGTCCCATTTTCGAAATTGAGCAATTTATTTTTATACAATACAAAAGTTTCATTTAGTTCTAAATCAATTACACCCGACCAATCCAATATTGTGAATATCAATATATCCAATATTTTGATTATCACTCAAAACTGAAATTATTTACAGCTGTAGGCCTACATTAACAGATCTTTAAAGCTAGATTTACACCTGAGAGTATTTCACTCTCAGAGAGTTTCGTACCTTCAGGAGGTACTCGCAGAGGTGTTTACACATTCAGCAAATTTTCCAAGATAGTTAATCCCAGACAGTTTTCTGCGATTACTATCAACAACTGTCTGACATATTTATGATTTTTAACTAAATCTCAGAGAGTGGAAAACTCTCACGTGTAAACCTAGCTTTAAAATGCTCAACCCAATCCCAATGTTATTCTAAAGTGAAATTTCTAATTTAATTTGTGGATAACATCCTTATTTAAAGGCCGATTCTTATAAATTTTGGGCGGAGCAACTACAGGCCAAGCCCTATCCAACGAAAACCAAAAACTCGAAAATTATTTGAAAGTTGTAATAGTTTTTTACAAGGAAAAAATCCTTAGCGTATTAACTGTATAGATATTACATTAATTTCCCAAATTGCAAAAATAATTGTAATATTGTAAAACATTATTTAAAAATAATGAGTATCTTCACTTCTGTATACGTTAATGTGTAAAACTAGGTATCAGCGGTGAAGGATTATTAGAAATCTCTAAATATGTACTCATTTGTTCTCTTCAAGGTAGGCACCCTTAAATTAATGTAAACTCAACAAAAATCCTAAATATTTAAACACGACATTTTTTACTGATAAAAGTTCTTTTATTATAAATTCATTTTATTTAAAATACAAGCATTCTACATTCAAAATAAAGATACACAAAATACTAGCTTAAAGTGCTGAATTATTTTAAAACTACACCCAAAGTGTAATAAAAATGGCCCTTTAGATGAGTGATGGCTTTTAAAACGTCTTAATAAATAAATAGGTTAGTAAAAAATAAACATAGATAGGCCTACATATATCATTTTTGTTTTAACAGAACTGACCGAAAGGAGTGTATCTGTCCTAAAAGCTCAAATTCTCAGATGTTGAAAAAAACAATACTTTCTATAGCGATGAGGTAGGGTGGAGTAAAAAACTCACGACTAACACAATTGATGGCACTGCAATGTAGATCAAATCCTAACTAAATTGCCTTTACTCGACGCTTTTTAGGTAAACGTGCAACACGACGGCGCTGAGAGCATTTCGCCATAAAGTTGCCACCTCGTCATCAACAGTGATCAAACAGTCATTGGTCCTCGCGCGGGTGACTGATAATTGCGTTCAAACTTGACAATTACCAAAATCGTCCCAGTGTTTGTGTGAATGCCAATTCAAAAATTTTATGCACATTGCCTTAAGTTCCTTTTGAATTTTACTTATAAAAATAAGATACTTACTTGTGACATTTACTAAGATATACTTACAGGACAAAAATATGACATTATCCACATGTACGAAAAAACTAGGGACCAAAAGTAATAAAATAAAAATAAAACATAGGCCTACCGGTGCGTAAAGGTAAGTATGAATAAATTATGGGTATGTTGGTGAGTCAGCTAGTAGCTAAATAGTAGCTTGAAAAATGAGTTATTATATTTAAAATGATTTTGTACAATATAAACAATTAATTATGTTGTTAGTATGAAAGTACGTCCTAAGAGTCATTGTACTAGTGTCTGTATACGAACCGTTTTTCCCGAAATTATCTAATCGAGTCCAACATAATCTTGCCTCTTTGCCCTTTTTCAAACAGTTTTTGAAATACCTAACACGAATAATCCAAGAAACACAATACTTATCGTTGTAGCCCTTGAACTGCTGTTAAAGACTAATATAGTACATACAGTACATACCTTCCATCGATCAACTTAGAATTTCGTTAATTATTCACCAAAATGTGGATAATTAGTGAATAATCAACAAAAGCTGCTCGACTGAAGGTTTGTAATGTAGGCCTACTTTTTCATACTTAAAGCTAGAAAAACTAACCACAGAATACTAATCGATTTCATGATAGGTGAGGGCCATGCACTGCTGTGGTAGGGCGCACTTGGCAGCACGTCACATGAGCAGCGGTGGGCCACGTGATTGCTTCGTCTAGCAATAATTGCTTCTTTGTAACTCCGCGACAACTCACCCCGGAGGAGGATGCGGGTGGGACTTTGTAGCATCACATGGAGGTCACGGAGGGCCGTGCACTGCTGTGGTAGGGCGCACTTGGCATCACGTCACCTGTAGCAGTGGTGGGCCACGTGATTAATTCGTCTAGCAATAATTGCTTCTTTGTAACTCCGCGACAACTCACCCCGGAGGAGGATGCGGGTGGGACTTTGTAGCATCACATGGAGGTCACGGAGGGCCGTGCACTGCTGTGGTAGGGCGCACTTGGCATCACGTCACCTGTAGCAGCGGTGGGCCACGTGATTGCTTCGTCTAGCAATAATTGCTTCTTTGTAACTCCGCGACAACTCACCCCGGAGGAGGATGCGGGTGGGACTTTGTAGCATCACATGGTGGTCACGTGACCGGCATTGTCTCGCCCCTAGCGACTGTCACCGAGGAATTTGACTTGGTTGTTATTATTTTATGTTAATTTTAGCCAGATTTACTCAGTTTTACATTTACTTTTAGTTTCAAAAGATTTGTTACCACTTTATCAATGCTAAATGTCTTACAGAGAAGTAAAAAGAAATCCCTATTACGATTTTTTTTTAAATTTAACCTACTATGTATTTTAATTGCAAATGCATATATTATGAACTTTTATTTGGAAGTCTAAGCTTGACTGTAAATTAAGAATTAAATTTTTGAAGCGGCATAAGTAGCCTATTTGAAATTTTGTATTGTTCATAACCATGACACATTCAGTGAATAAAGGTACCAATGTAAGTAAGGGTTTACAGTTATAATTAAAACCAGTATAATTTCAATACTCAACTATATAGTTATCTATATCGGGTGTCCCAGACCACCCAAACACTTTTTTATTTCACAGAATTAATTTTTAGCGAAAACAATTTATGCCATTGGAGATAACCCGGTAACGGTCTATCGATTAAAATTTTTTCAACGTACAGGAAGGGCCAGAAGTCACCTTCTCAGACTAGTAGTCACTAATTTTAAATACAAACCCCAACTTTTTATTGCATTTTTTATTCTACAAGTAATTTTAAGACAACTTTACGATTTAATTTGTACTGGTGCTTCTATCGGTTTATGAGGTAATTGCTGTTAAAATTTAGGTTTTTTCATAAGAATTATATGGAACACAATTTAAAATCCATTATCTCTAAACATTTTTGGATAAACAAACTCGTCCCAGCACAAAAATGACTAACTCTTCTTTCAAACAATGTCCGTCCTAAATTATCAGTTTGTTTATAAATTATTTCACTTTTCCATAAAATTTACAATATGGCGGACATGATTGAAAATGTATAGAAAAGTTAAACTTATGATGTGATAATCGATATTTATATTGGAATATTATTAAAAACGAGGTTCTAAGACATTTTCATTGTTGGACAGTTCTGTTTAACGTTATTTTCAGATATAATGGATGTGAACTCTTTCCCACGTTATGCTTATGGGAAAACCCAAACTTCAACTTACTGAACGACTTCCGGTCTGGATAGCTTACTTCTTGTACACCCTGTACATTGAATTTAGTGTCCATCGATAGAGCCTAACGGGTTTACCTACAATTACACAATTTGTTTTTGTGAAAAACCTATCATTTAAATTTTAAAAGGGGTACATGAGTGGTAAGGGACACCCGGTAAAGGCATACTAAAAACAAACAAATGCTTTTCATGACGTCCCAATATGAATAAAATATTTGAATAGGGAGAAGCATCTTCGCCTATATCTCGAGGGATTACCAGTTACATCTTGTGGAACAAGTTTTTTAATAATACCTCCCCCCCTCAAAAAAAACTTTAATCACTTACTATGTAATAAAAAAAAGGTTTATTAAAATATTTGTTATAATTCCTGATATACTAAATGATGTTGAAATAATCCCTTGTCATTTACGAGTACTTATCAAGTTCCAACCCGACGGTTTAGTCCGACAGACTGAGGTTTTACATTTTTCAGCGGCGGGGGAAATTAACTCATTTTATTAGGTTTTAAAACCGCCAAACGGAAATGGCATAAGGGGGAGGGGAAGTTGTGTCGTCTTTTGTCTTTGGGACGGCCAGCGCCAACTGTAATAAATGCGATCTGGATTCCATTTAGTCACGTTTTCGTTTATTTAAATGCACATACATGCGACGCACATGTACGCTTTTGATAAGCTAATAAAACTCATTTACGTCGCGTGACTGGTCTGCAATTCGAGGTATCATTACACGTGCACATATTTTAATATGACACGTTTGGAATCTTGTACTCAGTGGAGATGAGGATTCCGACATACTATTTTGGCTATGTTAAAACTATTCAAAACAGGGCGGACGGTATAGTCGTGTTGAGATTATCATCACATAATGTGATAGTTATTAAAATCATGCGTGTAAAATGCCTCAAAAACTATGAAACGGATTGAATAATCTATCACACAAACACCAAATAGACTACGGTATACAGTAGGTCCATATTGTTTATGTAAGATTGCTTTTACTACTAGACATTTATATCATTAAGTATTTGTTACAAATAAATAAAACTATTGTAGTTTTTAAAATCTATAAGGACGATATTTTACTACATTTTAATGGAGAAACAATGCTTATTTTTTACATTTTTATTTGAACAAACTTCTTCCAAAATTCTAAAACAAATTTGTGCAGTAACATAGGATGTCTCATTTTTATTCCCTAGTACTTTACATAATCTATTACGACTTAATACACGCATACAACTACAAGTATCCATCTTGTTTTCGTCTTTATTATATCTTTGTCGTCAATAGTTCATTTATGTCGGAACGTCACCTATATTTACATGAGTTTCTGCACTTGCAGAGGATTTGATAACGGATTAGTCAAACCAAAACATATGTCAACTAAGAAACGTTTTCGACGTATTGCAGACAAAAACTGCTTTAGAACCCTTTTCATGATTTTATGATATTGCTGATGCTCAATTAACTTTTTCTATATCAAGAATAGGTTTCGTGAAGACGATAAAACAATAATCAGTAGAATTCTATGAACTCAAAAGTGTGATGGTAAAAGTTCGGTTTACTAAAATAAGTCACACTGTAATATAACTGTTACTTGTTTGCAAATGTATTATAACATTTATAATTAAGGTTTGTTATGAGAAATTTATGTTTTATAATATGTTTTAAACTTTTAGACCTTGGATATACTGTATCGTATTACAAAGTCATTTTGCAGTAATTGCATGGAGTAAAGGAAAGTGAGATTAAATTACGTAAGAAAGTTGTTTTACGCCAGAAAGATCTTCCAAATAAAAAGATTATAACTCTCTTTAAACATCCTTCACCACCTAATGAAATACTAAGGTGTGGTTATTGAACATAAAAAGGCACCCCTCCAAGATAGTAATGTTTAGCCCTGACCGCAATCACAATCATTATTCCTCATTGTTTGACATTTCAAGATCACCATTTTACTACTTTGAAGTTTGGATATTATATAATTCACTCTAAATATAGGAAAGGGGGCGAAAAAAGCTTCTAAGTCGAAAGTTTTGTTGACAAAATTCATTATAATTCGGTTTTTATTTAATTAACAGAGAGTTGGGATTTTGAAGTTTACATATTTTACTATTGATAACAAAACCTATTTATACTTTTAAAATGGTACAATTTTTTTATATTTATTTATTAAAAGGATACACTAGATGGACTAGAGATTGACTAGAAATAAGGAAGCTTACTATATAAAATTTTGGGTCCATTTAGTGATGAACCGAACGGTTTTAACAACTGAATGGTTCTTATATTGTACATTATCGCACTTTAAAATATCAACACAGAACATGAAATGCATTACAACTTAACAACTGACAATCTAAAAATGCTGCATTGCCATTCAATCTTAAATTCATTGGCATAGTGTCCATTCATAACACAAGTTCTACTTAATGTTATTGTTAAATTATAAAATTTATTAGCAAAACAAATAAGTGTCAAACAAAAAAAATTTCCTTTCTCACACTGGCGATTCAATTACCTCAAGCCCATGTACAATTATGTGAAATACCAAACGGCACTGGTACATACTCACAGTGATCGGTAATCAGTTCTTTTGTCATCCGACTAATTATAGCATTTACAAACGTCCCATATGTACAAAAATTATAAAACTTAAAAGAATTATAAACATTTTAAAATCACACGCCTCCCACGAGCACTTGCGGGACTATACAGTATAATGTTGATAATAAAATATCAAGTTATACGTCTGCTTTGTGTACACAACAATGTTGCAAATTAGCAGTAATATCAAATTATATGGACACCATATGGATCATAACCTGGAGCAATTAACAAATAGGTCAAATACTATATCAGATTGATCTAAATATAAGGTTTAAATTTTCATTTTACGGAGTTTCCATATGTTCCTTATCATTTCGGCCCCATGAGTTATCTATTTATAAATGTATACAGCAAAATGACTCCAATACGTGCAGTACGGTAGTTTTTTCTCTAGACACTGAAATACACTCTTTTATAATATAGGATTTCAGGCTTTGGTAGTCGTGAAATTCTAAAAGCTTTAAACATTCGATAACAGTGGTGAACAAACATCCAATATGTGTAAGTAGCTGCCACCATCAGATACGCTAGGATTGGAACGTCAAAGGCTTTCGACTATTCGAAAAAAGTATCCCTCTATTTACGTTCTGTTTAAACACTACTTTCTAATATGTATTTACAACTTCCAATCTCATTTGTTAAAATTACTATCATTAAAATTAATAAAATGATCGTGACAAGCATCTGGACTTCATTTTCTTTATTTAAATTGATTGATGTTCCAATTTTCCACAAACATTACGTTTTATCAAATTACCACCAATTGGTATGAATACTATTGGATTGACAAGTTTATTTTTATGACGCCACTCTTGAGGTGGTTTATACCAGTAAGATGAAACACAATAGGACCCATCTCGCATCATTAGCATTGATCTATCTATCTGAAAGGAAGGTTAAGATGAGGGGGAGGGGGAGGGGAAAACTTGAGAGTACTTGGATAGCACATTTGTACCTGAGATCAATATTAAGTTACATCGCCAATGTATTCCAAATGTATCCAAGATTTCCCGGATGTATCAATGAGATATGTAAGCTGTAAACAATGAAAATTCCAGTCTCAGTAGACCAGAGTAGGTATCAGCGCATTTATTATGGAAACTTTTGATTTTAGTTATAAATCACTAACCATTTTTGTATATAGTAGGTAACAGAAATTTAGAGGGATGTTTATAATCATGAACTAGTATAAGCTGGCTATTCGAACATATTGATTCGTTCACAAATAACAATTACTTACAGCACAAATACGAATTATCAAGTGTCCTAAGTAACCTGACTTGAAAGCCGATTAAATGAGGTTTAAGTTTACATTTAAAGAACAAGGTTTTATTCATAAATATATATTTTACACCGAATTATAATTCCATCGGACTGGCGAGGTAGGTTTGTACATCAGAGTATTTGAGGCAAATATTAGTTTATTAATACTAGATGAAGATATAGAGTTCATAATGTTCATAGTGATGTTTTCATAAAATAAACTATATATTTATATTAAGTACTTGGTTTCCCTTAGGCATTAGTAACATGTCAATTTTTATAATGATATCTTATATGATATCTTTTATATGATATCTTATATGGTTTCCCTTAGGCATTAGTAACATGTCAATTTTTCTAATGATATCTTATATGCAAATATTTGATTGGCACAAACTGCGTGATTTTGTATTGAGGGAATCAATAGTCCAAGACTTTGATTAAGGACTTCTGCCTTTCCGACGTATTCAAAAAAGAGGAAATTATGTAATCCTTTTGCGGTTCGTGTCTTGTGATCTATAAAACTGTATGAGTTAATAACCTAAATTTATAATCTGACAATATACTCTGAAATATATTTCGGAAGCTCGGATGATCAAATACTCGTATGTTTGTCTAAAGAGTTTGTCAATGTTTCAAGATCATCTCCGTGGATAGAAATGGGTATATTGTATAAAAATATTTGTATAGGCCCCTACACATGTATTGACTTTGAACCATTTTAAAGCTCTTGTTAAAAACATTACCACCCTAGAAGAAAGTATTAAAATATTTTGAAGTTTTGATATGAAAAAGCGTTTGAAATAAATCAGCTAATTTTATAAAATAACACTTGCATTAAAAGATAACTTATACTAAGTATTTAAGGATACTTGTAAAAGCTAGGCTAAATAAAATTTGTTAAATGTTATTCCACCAATGAAAAGCTAGGCTTTTTATTATTTGTTTTGAATGTTATTGGGTTTATTTTGTTATTTTCCGAAAGTAAACCTCGTTGTTATAATTAACGTAAATTTAAATAATGACAAAAACTTGATTCCCTTGAGACACTTGTAAAATAGCAATATAAAATTATTTTTAATAATTAATTAGGATCAGCTGGTTAAAAAAGATTATTGAAATAGTAAGCGCCTTCAAAACTTGAGTGTATGTGATCTGGGTGCTGATCTTAAATTGCAGCCACATGGTGGAAGGCGTTAAACTTCTTTTTTTTATACTAGGCTAGTTTAATTATTTTATTTGCGTATTTATTGTTTTCCCAGGGTGCAATAACCATTAAATTAACATACTTTATAAGAGTTAAGCTAAATCTTTGATTTTAGGACAGTAATTCGGTAAACCAGACATCACAAACTTCCACAAGCAGACCTACCGTGCTAATGCCAGTGATAGATATAAGTAACCTAAATAGTAAATACCTCTCAATAAGTTCCATTCATAATATTGGTTCTCATTTAAGAATATCAGCTTTATTAGTTTTTACGTAAGTGGTTTCAACAGTCATAAAATTAAAACGATTTAGAAGGTCCCATTGACCCTTATCTACTGCTTACGAATTCAGATAATTTGAGGTTAGGGTTAAATTATTTTCAGTCCTTTAAATAAACTCGCGTCAATAAGGGTTTTCGAAGCTTAAGCAAACACTGTTATAGAATTTTAATAACAACTTGCAAATTTTTTATTTGATTAATAAACAGTCCTACAGAGTAAGTTAAATGTGAATTTTAAAATGTTTGCTATATGGTTAGTACTAAACCTCGTTTAACTGATAATGTAACACTGCGAGAATTTTGTTTATGACCTACTTTAAGTAATTTTTTTATCTAAATTAACAACCACGGATTTACCATAAAATACTTTACTTGTAGAATTGTTAACACTAATTGTTATTAAAAAGTATTTAACGTAAATACTTAAAAGTTATTTAAGTATTACTAAAATTTATATTCTTTAAAATGTATTAAAATATCTTTAACCATATATGTTTTAAAATCAAATAGTTGATCCTGTTTCTATTAATCAAACTTGGGTAGGTATTTGTTGCTCGCAATTTAATTTTCCTACGACTGCCCGTGAAAACAGTTGTTTACGCACTCGATACTCGTCGCAAAACAGGTGATTGCCGTATTCAATTTACTTTGCGCACGCTAGATTTACTTTGCGCACGCTAGATTTACTTTGCGCACTCCAGTGTTTAAACATTAGAACACAAAACAATTTGCATTAGCCAGCAAGGAAACGTTGATTAGTCAGGAATTAAGTTGGCAACACTGGATATAAACATCTGATCTATTGTTGTCCATCTGGTAGTTTTCTATTGAATCAACATAAACATAACCTACAAACCAGCTACAGGTGAGCTACCGGCACGTAAGTTAGATGCGCAATGATCAACTATGACAGTGACTTTAGTGATTTAAGTGACTTATTCCCTGACGATCTTGCTAAAACTGCTAAAACAGTGGCGTTAAATCTTCTGCATGAAAAATTTAATAAATTTTTAACTAAATGTAGGAAGTGCATAATACAGGATATCATTAATATCACTATCTTGAGACAGGGACCTCACATAGTGGGTATTTTAACGTGAATATTAACCGTTTATACTTATATAAGAAATATTTGGCAGTCGTAGGAAAAATTTAATATGCAACTCGTGCGAAAAGTGCTTTCACTGCACTCGAGAGAAATTATTCCGCACTCGCCTGCGGCTCGTGCATAAACATTTCTCTCGAGTGCAGCAAATCGGCACTTTCCGCACTTGTTGCATAAATAAAACTATGACATGTCATTGCTAAAAAAGTAACGTTTAGTTATAAATATTGTGATTATCAGTTATCACCCAAAACTACAACTATTTACAGCTTTACATTTTTACAGATGTTTATTTAAAATACCCAACCAAATCCCAAAGTTATTGTAAAGGAACATTCTTCAAATGATTAGACCAAGCTCAAAAACGACCAAGTTTTTGATGTCGTTTCAAGTTTTTGAAACGACATCAAAAACTTGAAAATCGGTTGAGAATTATAGAAGGAGTTCTAATTACAAAAACCCTTAGCGTAAAAAAGTATAGATGCTGTAACTGTGGAATCAAACCCGACTTAGCTAATCAAACACTTTACACAATTATTGTCAGAACCCATCATTAAAACTCTACATTTTTGCAATTGTCAGAATCACAAGGGCCAGTGGATATTTGTTGATTGCTGGGATGTTCTTTCCAAAATATGCATCCTGCCCTTGGCGTCGCTATATCATGGAGTAAATCAAAGCAGACCTCTGTTGATTGCATTGTCGAAAACAAGTTTTGCAACAGACAAATTGAAATCCCCTTTCAATTAGACAAATAGAAAACAAGTTTGGTTCGAAGGATTATTTAATGGGTTGATAAGAAAATTATTAACAGAGTACAACTTCATAGTGGTGAAAATAAATAGTTCTTAAAATGTTGAATTTTATACAAATCGATCTGAATTGCTTTTTGTAATCTCTTTTATGTTTTAGAAAACATAAAGTTGCTACGCCTTTTATTTAACAGATAAACTTTAAAATTGTTAAACTTTTATTTCACAGACCAAGGTTCTCATGTCAAAGAATCAAGTTTTTTTTGTCTTTAATTTTTTTATTTGCAACTGTACAAAAAATATAACGAGCAAATTTGCTAATAACATAAAAAGAACAATAACATGAAACATAAAATATGAAAGAGTAGGCTCACAAGTCTTCCTCCTTATTCTTGCAGATGTTAGAGGTAGTCCTCTTCAATATTAGGGATTCAAACTAGAAAGTCCCGACTCCAATTCCGTTTTAGCCTCCTTCGACGAATGTCTGGCAATGTTAAGGTGAAAAGGTCTTGTATCAGGGGATTCTCATGGCCATCGAGTTTGAGAAAAAATTTAAAATAGAGTTCTTTTGCTACTTCATGTACAAATTTAAAATTGAAATCATCATGCAAAGTCTTGTTGCTTACATAGTAGGGGGCCCCAGATATTAAGCGTAGCATTTTTGACTGAAAGAATCAAGTTAAAAAATAAAGAACAGAAGTTTATCTCACAAGTACCAAAAGTACTCCTTTTCTGCAATCGTGCGGCCAAGCACAACAAAATACTGTCAAATACTGCTGTTCAAATAATTTAGAGTTATTTACAATGTTTTTCGTCATACTGCAAAACAATTCTAATTTTGAAGGCTTTGCTGGGATGCATTATTCAAAATTCAATTTAATTGGACTATCCTTTAAAGTTTAATTGATGATTATATTTTATCCTACACAAAGTCAAATCATATCAATAGTTTTTGTGAACTAATTGAAAATGTTTAGTCTATTTATGTGTTTTCTTGGGATTTTCTTCTTGTTCTCTAGTAATCTGAAGTAACTTAGCAAAGATTAAATAATGAACAAATAAAAATGGTAGTAAAAATTGTTCTTTTCTATAGGCATGTTTTCACCAAATATATTGAGTTAGGAATGATAAATTAACTATAGCTTCAGTGTTGTTTTTAAGCAGTGCATGTATACATAGAATATAGAGAGTATATCAAACCAGGTATCCCCTACAAGTTGGACAGTTGGGGTGAGGTATTTGGTAATTCACCAGGGTCAGCGGAGTTTGGTAAACTAAACCGTCGTGTCCGTCGTTCGTAGGGATTGTTGGCACCTTAGACACGACATTCCAACCTCTACAGTTCACATTCGCAGCTTGACGTCAACAGTGAAAACTAACGATTCTTGCAATGGAACGTTGACTAATTTCTATAAGTTTTTAGCATGTTTCAATCCCAATTTTTAAACTTCAATAATTTTAACTGAAACGATTTGAAAGAGCTTGAAAAAAAACAATTATGTAGTTTGAAATTTTAACTTAGCTTAACTGGTTACGGAGAAAATCCAAAAATGTGTTTCCCATGTTTTTTTATGGAAAATCGAAAAACCCGCGTATCCACTTATTTATCGACATAACTTAATAAAATTAAGTTTGTACACTCTCTAGATAGGGTTAAACTATCTTATACTTGCTTACAATATTCATATGGCGGCAAACCTACATACGCACCCCCATAGGGTTTATGAGGAAAATAAAAAAGCATCAACTCTTGGTACAGTTTTGTATGTCATTTCACCAGATTAACTTAAATTTTCTAAGACCACCCCATCGCAGAAAACATACATTCTCATTTCTATGGGGGTTTTATGGGGAAAGAAAAAAACTCAAATTACAAGGGAAATTCGCCGAGTACGCAAGTATGCACCGACTTAAGGTACTTATACGGCAGCTCAATACTGCTCAATATTTTGCACAATACTGGCAGATAACATTATTATTATTATAAAATATCAAGAGAAAAATTATTTGAGTTTTTAATATGTAATACACTTTATTTGAAACTTAACTACAAACTTTGGAATTCCTTGGCCGTCTCCGCTGAGTAAAAGTCATAATCTATTACAGATTTCTTTTTTTTACTATTACCATGCATAAAATTAATGAGTATAATAGTTATCTTCCATTACTGCCTAACTCACATTATATCTCCAACGTCACATGCCCAAAAAAAATTTCTCTGGTGTATTGTTTCTTCGTATATTGAAATTCCCCTGTCCCAGCATAACATACCTGATCCATGTCCAGTGACAGGCGGAACAACGGTCCATGCAACAGCAGGATATGTCCAGCGTGTGGGTGGGAGCAGCGGTCCGGGTGTCATATGCATTATTTTCAAGTTTCAATAACTAACGGAAATGCTTGACGCGAGACTCGCCGCGACCCACTGCACGAATCCATTTCCGCTTCTCTCAGTTGTGCTTATTTAATCCATAATGTACGCTGGACAATATCAATTTAAATCAGCAGATGAAAAAATTTTAATTTTAATAATTGATGCAATTATTTAGAGAAAAACTTATCGTAATCGGGTAATAAAATGATAGCGCCATATTATTTTTGTTATATCTAAACATTAATGGAGTATTAATTAATTATTCTACACTTTAAAGTTTTGTCCCGAAGGTTTGACAACCTTAGTTTTATAATACAGTTTTTATTTTGTAACTGTATATAAATACATTCGGTAACTAAAAAGAGTGGATGCAGGTTAAACTGAGTACAAGTGGAACCAGATAGGTGAAAATGTGGGGATACAAGTACTCTATCAACTTGATATGGGTATAACCCAGTCATTTGATCATGTTATTCTGCAGCGACGAAGCTAAGTTTTGACGAGCATATCAACCCTGTTGCCAACAAGGCGAACAGACCGGTTTCCTCTCCCTACCAAAAGGGATGAGGAACCCGGTGGTATTGAAGGATTTTGATCACACAATGGTGTGATTGTGTCTGGAATATGGGTACTCGATATGGTTACCTCGTGCAGTGTGTGGACGTAGTCGTCTTGAGGTGATCAAAAGGAGATTTTTGAGGCAGGTGGGAGTTCGTCAAGGCTATCGTTATCGGGAGGTGCCAACTGCCTTCCTCGCTGAGGAGTTACAAATCCAGCCGTTGCACATAAGGCCGGGATGATGCCAGTTTCTTGGGCAAGCTTCTGAACTTATGCTCTAAGGAGCTGATTGCCGAAATGGAAATTAGAATCCCAACCACAAAGGGATCCAGCAACCTATTCGGCCGTCGCTTCAGAGGCACTGCCTATGACTGCCACAGCATAGGCAAGAATTCCTTCTGGCAAGAATCCTTTGTGCGAGCAAGACTGTTTCTCGTGATGTCGACTTCTTCGCGGACAGCTGCCCCTCTATACAAGGAGGACAATTGTGGCACTCCTTATGGACATGTTCAAATAGAAGACTTGACTGTTATTCTTATAATTTTGTTGGGCTATTGTAGGCATTGTAAAGTTCTATTTGGTTGTTGCAAATTTCTTCAATTTAGTTTTTTGAGATTTATAATACTCTCGCCTTTTAAATCTCTTATGTAATTGCCTCAAGCTGTTGGCATTAAAAAAATAAATAAATAACAAATTAAATAAAACTAAATTTTATTAAATTGAGATTATTAATTTTAAGTAATTACTGAAATCAGAACAAGAGACATAAAAACATAATTTCGCTTAATTTATAGTTTTTAAGCTGAATGATTGTAGATTTCACTTCATTCTTTTCATGGCTCTTACTCTCGCTAATTTTTGTGTTATGGTAACATTTGACCACTAAACACCGCTGTAAACATTTTAGCTTCAAGCTTGTATTTTTTGTTACGATCATTTACATAACAATATAATTCATGAGTACGTAGGTTTGCTGTGGCCATGTTTTGCTTCTTTTCACCCTCATCTATTGTATTGCAGCGTTTAACTCCAGTGGCTTGGAATCATCGCAGTTCAACCGTACTGTTTCTGTTTGCTACTCTTCATCCATTTATAACTTTGTTCGGTGTTGTTTTCCACTGAAATTAGCTAACTTTATTTACACTCTTTGTTTTCCTAATAAACTTTCTCATTTAGATATTAAAATAGATAATAGCTAGAAATATTTTGAAAATATTATTTCGTAATTTAAGAAATGTAAAATATATTGTAATTGCCATCTCAAGTTAAACGTTTACCACCTTACACATTGACTGACTAGGTAGATATTCAGTTTTTTTTTATTTTTTTCAAGTTTATAGATATACTTGATTGAAGTTAAGGAAACTCTCTTACAAGAAATAAGGAGCTGAAATTGATTTAAAAGTTTAAGTGGCAAGTCTTAGGTCCTGAGGCTGTATCGGGGAGCTAAAACTGTTCAATTTTTGTTGCCCTTGAATAAGGTCCGTTTCATTACGAAGGCTTTATTCATGTACTTTGCCATGGATTTTTTGTAAATTTAAACAAAGTACAAGAAAGTTATTTAAACTTTTAAACCATTGACCCTCTTCATTGATTCAGTCTGGGGAGTGGATTTTTATTATAGTTGCATCAATGTAAAATCTGAAGCTATAGCAATCCTATCAACTATCACAACTCTTCTTCCAATAGCCGATTTGTGGTCATGATGCAACTAAAATTAAGTTTGTTTGCAACAAACTTAATGTCCGGAAGCCTATTGCGAAAATTAAAACTAAGCCTGCTGTTCCAATGGTTTGTTGGCGCCGTAAAATTTACTTTATACTTCATTTAGACTGTTTATTGTTCTCCTCGTAGATGGAAAACTTCTATAACATATTCATAGTCGAATATCTGTTTATATAGTTTTAGCTTGAAACTAGTTTGTTGCTCAATATTGATTTATTAGACTCTTTGCTAAAAATGTTACTTTTAGTCCTAACTCAATTGCTCCCGTCCAATAAAAAACTGTAACTATCAGTACATAAAACTACACTTATTTACCTATACATTAACAGAGGCTCTAAATGCTCAGCTCAAAACTGGTGTTATTCTAATGGGAAAATTTCAATTATGGATAGCATATTTGTTTTAAGTACGATTTTTAACAATTTTGGTGGAAATAACTACAGACCAAACCCTTCCCAACAACACCAAAAACTTGAAAATTGTAAGAGGAGTTCTCTTAAAAAAAAAAAATATATATATATATATATATATATATATATATATATATATATATATATATATATATATATGTATATATACATAAATAAATAAAAAACCGAGCGTTCACATCCTTTTCTATTCGATGGGGGTTTCTCGCTTATATACAACTATCACAGCCTTAATCAAAAAGGGTCATTGTGTTTGTGTGCTTAGGTGTACAACCACCTCTGAAATGTATGATTATGTGTGAATAGTTAATCGCTTTAGATGAAGGGTGAAGACTCAGATCATGTTCATTAATCCTGTGATTAATACATAAATTATGAAATGAAAATTTAACGATATATAAATTCATTACTTTAGTAACGAGGTTTTAAGCTGATATTACGTTATTTTATAAACATCAAACTTACAAGTAGAATCAAAACTTTCTTTTATTTTTAAAATGTTAAGGAAGAATTAAACCATTTCATTTAAATTTGCATTAATTTTGTATGGCTAAAGTAAAATATGTAAAATTTAATTACTATAGAATTTAAATAATATTCCTTGACATTTGGAAAAATTAACAGTCTCGTCGGATTGGGCCTGATGATGACCGGTGTGACTGGTTGAAATCGATCGCCATTATAATGTCTTTTATATATATATTTACCGTCTTGTAAACAATTGCAATATAAGTGTAAATATATCGAGTAGTGTTAGAAGGCGTTTTATTATTTCAACCGGAAAAATTAAATATTAAAGTAAAATGCTCTATACGATCCCCAAGAAAGTTTACTCTCTACACTGTACGTAGCATTTTCCTATAATACAGTATATTAAATGTCGTTTTATGCTGTTGGTTTGTATATGATTTAGATATTAAATTAGCCATGAAATAATTACAATACAAAAATACTCAACAGGTATGCTAAACTTTACGAATATGAATGAAGCTTGATTCAAATGAATGATGACTTACTAGCGTCCCGTTTATAGGACTGTAATAATGTGACATAAACATTATGTCACTAATAATATTGAATATTGTGGTAATAATAATAATAATAATAATAATAATAATATATGAATAATAATATATGAATATTGTGGTATTTGGTTCAAATACCACAATATTCAGGATCTCCTATTGTTTCATCTCAGTAAAATTTGGCAGCGTCTTTTGTGTATTAGGTAATATAATAGGAAATCTTAGAGATTGGAAAGGAGATCGTGTTAAAGGCCACGCCAATAAAAGTTTCCTGTCACTGACAGAGTCGTTTTGGTTCAGTTTACCCTCTTGTTTATACATCGTTAACAGACCGATCATCAGACGTTTATCGGTGAAATTCTACTTTGTCAAAGTATTCAAATACTTACGAAACGGATTTCAAAGAAGAATAAACACGAGTACCAGCTACTTTCTTTCGATAGAAATACAGTTGTACCAAGTTCATCGACAATAATGATTTCTTTTTAACATTAAAAGACAGCAGGACGTTTCCACATTTAATTTTCAAATAGTATTACTTCATTACAGAAATAACAGTGAAAAATGAGATATTACCCACTCTCAATGTTAAGGTTTTTTATTTACGGTACTGAGCAAATTCATTTAGTAAATAAATTCATTTTAGAGTTTAAGTTTAGTTTATTAATTTTGTTTTTGTTTTTAAATCAATTTATATAGTTAGGATGAAGATCTAAAATTTGTCATCTTTTACAAAATGAAGCATTTGACTAAGCAAAATAAACACATAATTCTGCTTTATGCACACAATACCTAATACCTAAGACTATCTTTCTTTGCTTGAGTTTGGTTTTAAGTGTAATATATACTGCTCAAGAAAAGGGCTCACTTTTGCCTCGTTCATTTGTCATTTAGTAATAAGACAATGGGGACCATTGTTTATTATAAAAATAAACTCACTGCCCAATAAATTACAGACAGATTCATATGTTCAGTAATTGTTTAATAATACCCTTTCCCCTGCGCTGTTATTGCCGACAATAGATTAGTCTTTAATTCCAATATAACTGCGGACGTGATTAATTTTGTTGACGTTTGAAATTTCTAAATAAAGCTGCTTTTGATTACTTTATATTATTTTACATATGAACAGCAACTAGCAGTAGAGATTAATTAATTGTTTGTCGTTTTTCAAGTAAGCCTGCATTAAATTGAACTTATTCGTCTTAAAATTGACATAAACCTGTTAAAGGAATTTTATCTCTTACTTTTCCGCAAAGTTAATAATGTCATTAACTTTGAAACTGATAACTTAACTTAACTTTGTATGATAAATCTTAATCATACCAATGTACATTTTCAGGAAAAAATCAAATTTTTCACTGTGTATTTTTTTTTAATGGCGCCCATTTAAAATGTTAAAACTCAAATATCTCAAAATCGGTAAATCTCATAAAAATTTTACAAAACACAAAAATCAACCTTTGGATCACAAGATACAGGGTGTCCCGGAACTCTCCGGAAACCTATTGTAAATTTGTTCCTTGCATCGAGACAAGATAAAAAACATCATACAAATGAGGGTCTAAAATCAATCGTTAAGCCTCTAGCCACCATTTTTTTTTTTTTTTTTTTTTACATAATAATTAATCATTTTTTCCCATAACGGATGGTTGTATTCAGTTCATATTTGGGATGAATCTTAATCGTACCAATGTACATTTTCAGGAAAAAATCAATTTTTTCACTGTGTATTTTTTTAATGGCGCCCATTTAAAATGTTAAAACTCAAATATCTCAAAATCGGTAAATCTCTTAAAAATTTTACAAAACACAAAAAGTTGCCAAATTAAATTATCTAATCAACGGAATTAAGTTCGTAAGGATCTGATAACAAATAATGTAGTTATTGCGATTTTCTATTAAAATGGCTTAATTTGCATTAACTACAATGAAACTCGATGTTTTTTTTTTTTTTTTAATTCACCCTTACTTTGTTATTTGTTGTAAGATCCTTATAAACTTGGTAGCGTTGGTTAGATAATTTTATTTGGCAAATTTTTTGGGGTTTTGTAAAGTTTTAATGAAATTTACCAATTGTGATATATCTGAGACTGAAAACTTAAAATGGCCACCATTTTGAAAATATACAGTGGGAAAAATTATTTTTTTCCTGAAAATATACGTTGGTATGATAAATATTCATACCAAATATGAACTGAATACAACCATCCGTTATGGAAATAAAAATTATTATGTAAAAAAAACAAAAAAAAAATGGTGGCTAGCGGCTTAACGATGGATTTTAGACCCCTATTTGTATGATGTTTCTTTCTTGTCTCGATGCAAGGGACAAATATACAAATGGGTTCCAGAGAGATCTGAAACACCCTGTATATAACACAAAATGTTTAGATTACCTTTCCGTTTGAAACACTCCCTGGTTCGGTTGACTTATACAGTTCTATGAAAAGTTAATGGTGTTATAAGCAAAATTAATTTGTTATTCTTATTACCAATACAATTTTTCAGCAATTAAGTTTTTTCGTTTTTTTTTAGAGAAATTATTGAAAATCCGTTTTGTTTTTATGTACCTTTTATGTAACATAAATCTTTTTATTGGCCTGTATATTTTTTACGATAATAACTGCAACACTTTTACTAGACTTTAATTAGGGGTTTATTTTAACATCGATTGATAACGGTAAACGTCTATGGAAGGTCATCATTGCACAGCAAATACAGTTTAACCTAGTTACCATGAGAATTGCATTAACCAGACCATTTTAATTATCACAACATTATGTTATTTTCCTTTCGATATTATTGCAAAATTATATTACATGGTTAAATTTAAATCTGGAAATTGCTTTTTTATTGTAATTAAGCAATAAAATTTAATTTTTTTATCAAAGCTCAAAACCTCTTTGTAACCTGGACTTATTAAAATTCGAAATATCTCAAGCGTTTACTACCGAGACTTTTGTGCATTGTGCATGGACTTGACAAGGAGTAAGTGGAAGAAGCAGTTTGTAACTAATATCATAGATTAAGCATACTATGCTTAATCTATGCTAATATTATAGAGTTTAGAGTCGTATTCTTTTACGATTAGTATCAAATTAAAACTTGTTTATTACTAGATACTTCAAGAGTGTTTTGGATAACATATGGATACTATATACCATCTACTGTAACATGTAGCCTACGAAAGTAATATAATTTGGAACAAAGTTAAAATAATTCCAATCAAAATAAACATGTTGAGGGTTAAATTATAACGTGTGTTTGTTATAAGACCCATGTATGGGAATCTTTGTATTTTTCAATAATTTATTTAAATTTACTACCATAAGTGAATTGCACCTCAAGTAAAGATGTACCCTCAAGACGCACCCATAGTTCTCTTGTAAATATGTAATGTAGTTTTTTAACGCATGAATAAGCTGTCAGTCAGGGCATGACATTGGTGCCGTCAGTTGTCAGGACAGCAACACTTCAATTGTATAGCAATTTTTTTGTAAAATAAACTCCATGTCTTTCCAAAGACAGGATCAGCAAGTAGACAGTATTTTTCAACAGAAGTCAATGGAAGATAAGGTAAAATATTTACCAAATTGCAGGTAGTTTTGGTTTTCCTTTGAACAAATGTAATATATGTTCGAATTTTACATTTAAACAGTGATAAAATAAACTTTTACGTATCTTGTTGTAAATTCTCTAATTTATGAAAAAAGTAGTAAATATGTTTAAGAGCATTAAAGTGTAGTTGGTTGCTAACTGTTGAATGTTTTCGTAAGACAATAATGGTACAGTTCACGTTTAACAACCATTAGATTGGCTCATAAACTTAGGACAATTATTACAATCGAAGGTTCTGAAATTTTAAAGAACTGTCATGTTTTATAGAGTTATGTTATAAATGTTATCCGATATTAATGTTAACTAATCTAAAGCAGAACATTTTCTTTTTAACTTTAGAACTAGAAAATTTTTTATAACAGTCACAATGTAATTTTGCACATTTGTGACTAAACTAATTTTACAAAATTGATTAAGGTAATGTTAATAAATCAATTATGTTGTATGAATTTTTTTTAATCAATTAAATTTCATTTGAAATTTTTACTTTTTTTGTTTGGAGCATTTATTTAATAGCTTTTAAATTATTGGCCTTCCATTTAACTTCGTTACTGTAATAACACATTGATATAATATTGTATTGATAAATTATTACTATTCATTAGTTAAAACAAAAGTTAAACAATAAAACGAATAAAGCTATGTTAATTTATATGCACGCAATACTTTAAACAGCCCAAATTACCAACATTAATCTTTAGTTATAATTTGTACGGTAAGACTTTAATTATATCACAGAGACATTTTTATTAAAAAATTGCTGTCGAATTTTAATTTGATTTTTACAATTCAAATTTTTGTTTTGTTTTAAATACTGCATTAGACTTTAGTTTTCAAATGTCTATCTTCCATAATATGAACTTCTTCATAATATAACTTTTTTATTATATAGACTAATAATAAATAATCATTATAGAGTATTTGATACAACATGTTAGCAGCAATATGTTGGCAAATAATAAATTAATTGATCATCCGATTCGATTTCACACGAACACACGATATTCCTTTGCCCATAGTTTGTTGAAAACATGTTGTTCTATTGTTACGGTAAATTAAGCAGATTGTCCACTTAGAACTTCAGCGACACATAATTGTAAAAATTTTGAAATAAAACTTTATTATTAGAAAAATTATGTTATTAAGGTTGACACAATATGCCAATCCAATTTTTAATTAAATACTTAATATGGTTTTCTCTAACTAAATTTTTAACAACTAATTTTATGTACTATAATATGCTTGACTTCTTCTATGGCGTCACTTAAATTAATTGGTTATTTTCATCAATGCTGGAGGTATAACAAAGATTTTTTTAATAAATTATCCGTGTTTACAATGCGCGTTCATCCCCAGAGTCGAGGTGAGAGCTATCACATCACCTACCTGTGGTACGGGCGGTCGGCGCGTTAGAGACTGTAGAGCTACGATGGTGGGAGATTTTATACCGAAAGGTTGGCACCACTTGTATTGTTGTACCTCCCTCTTCCCACGCTTTTCCTCCCATTTCCCACCCCCCTTTCGCGAACATACCATCTCCATTTCTGCTGTCTCTATATTAACTTATTTCCTGACTGACGCATTAGTAAATGCGGTTTTGAGTGAGGCCGGGAGAGATTGGTCTAAAATTGACATTGTTTTGGGCCTTGGCCGTTTTTAAGTGGAGGTTCTCAATAGGTGGTAGTTTAAATCGTTTACAAGTGTATATTTGATTATTGTGCAAAAAATAAATCTTTGTGAAAATTATTGTATCAGTTGAAAAGTTCTATGTGGACGTGAATAATAATGCAATTAATGCACACTGAAATAACACAATATTTTAACTGTAAAAACTACAAGTATTTTGGAAAGCCGTAGTAAATTATGGTCTTTAAATTCTCTAATGATTATACATATATTAAAAATATAAATAAAAACAAGGGAATAGTAGGCCAAACATTTTTTTAAGTTCAAACTGATATAATACTTACTTATGAAAGGGTGTATAGAGGAGGCAAATAAATTTATTGTGTTACATTATGTCCATATTGCAAGTTTTTGTTTGAAAATGGTTTTAGTTTACAATTTTTAGTGGAAAAATATTAGGTAATGATTATCTTTAACTTTTTGCTATAGAAAAACTGGAAAAAAGCCAGTATTAGAAAAATTGCAGTCTGATATACAGTTGGCGTTGCAAAGAAGCACTACGTAGATCTCGATGTTTGGTTTTTTTGTACTAATCCTCCCAAGGTGGCTTGTTTTATCCGAAATCCTATTGAGTTATTTATAGCAATTCTAAATGTTTAAATAATATTTCCATGTAACTCATACATGTACTTCCATGTAACTCATGTAGTCATAATATTTAAACATATATTTTTATTGTGTATCAATCAAGTAGCAATCTACTTGTTGCTCGAAATCGAGCAATTTATTTTGATACAATATAAAATAAGTTACATTCAGGCTAGTTCTAAATCAACGACATCCGACCAATCCAATATTGTGATTATCAGTAATCACAAAAAACTACACGTATATACAGCTAACGTATGTACATTAACAGATGTTTAAAATGTTCAAGCCAAACCCAATGTTATTCTAATGGGAAAATTCCAAATTTAATTTGTGTATAGCACCCTTATTTTATGTCCGGTTTTCATCAATTTTTGGCGGAAACAACTACAGACCAAGCCCTATCCAACGACACCAAAAACTTGAATATCGGTAGAAAATTGTAGAAGGAGTTCTCAACACACAAAAGATTCCTCTTATATTCCACATATAAGTGAACATTTTTTTCCTTTTAAATCGTTTCAATAATGTTTGTGTAGCTAAAAAAAGGACAAATGCACTATAATAATCTTTAGATATCCGTATCTTTTTCTTGTAGCAGTTTAGTTGATTTTGGTTTGTACTTTATCTACATTTTGCAAAACTTATATGTATAGGATTAATTATTGATTTAATTAATTGATTTATGAAAATTGATTATCACACAAAATAAAAATAAAATAATCAATAAATTACTATAATAAAATAAGCGTTTCAATTATTATAATTTTTAAACAATTTATTAATAATTTATTGTTTTGAAAAATTATGCAATTAGCTATACAAATTTGCAAATAGCAATTAGCAAAAGTTATAATGATTTAAAAAACTTATAATGTCAAAAATTGTTGCAAAATAAATTCTTCTACTTAGAAGTTCTACGGTGATTTTTCAATTAATAATACAGTACTTATATTTCCCTCTTCAGTTGTTTCTCTGGTAATTTACTACAAATTTCTGGCACATTATTACATTTTTTCCTTTAATTTGATTAATATTCTTTCGAATTTTAGGATAGCTACATATTTCCGACTTGAATTTTGAATTAATTATGTCTTGTACAATAAGAATGGGAATCCGATTTTTTGGAAAATTTTGAATGTCTGTTTTCATATTCAAAATAGTTTGAAAACTATAGGGTATAAAAGGTAATGTTAAATTTATAGTTTTTAAATACAAGTTTGCAGTGGCTTTTTCTTTTTACCCCACATATAATTCTTATAGTCATTATTTGTTGTATGAAATTTTTTTGCCATTGCGGAGATCCCCAAGCAGAAGTTCCATGTGAAAATAACCATAGTATGAGTATAATGAATATCTTCTTTTACATTCTATTGAAGAGGTCCAAAATAGTCCGTTTGAAATTTTTCAAGAATATTATCGACAATATGTGATAAAGTAGTTTCTTCAAAAGCTAAATTCAATATATTTGGTTTTAGCCATATTCAAACTGAATATTCAGTCAGGTTTGACTGACAGAAAATGTTTTATAGTAGTATTGTTTGTTTTAGATCTTCTATTAGTTCACTTGTTAAGTTTCTTAATATATTAATGCCCAAGTCATCTGCATGTTAAAAGCAGGAGAAACGTTGATTTTCAAGATAGAATGGTAAGTTAAAAAAGTATATAAATTTTATGTTGTGTGTTTATACGCCAGTGAATTTTTTTACGTTTTGATGGAAGACGGTAGAATCCACGGTCTGTTGCTATGTAGCATCATCAATTAATAGCCCAGTGACAAATTACCTTTGTTTCCACTATTGAACCTTTAAAAAGCGACAAACATTTCTCCGGATAAAGCCAGCAACATTTCGATTCCAAGGTGAGCACTATAACCACTCAATTACCCTAACAGATTGTTAAACAATGGACGTCTCATAGTTTTTCTTCATTAGCATCATCATTGGATATTAATCTAACTTGTAACCACTATAAAATGACTGAACCATGAATATGTTTGTCGCGGGTGTGGTGTTTGCTGGATATCAAATCAAATGTAATTTTTTGTGCCACCAAAGCAGTTGTTTTATCTTCAAAGGACAAAGATGCTCTTATAGTGTCTGTCTTAAAAGAAGATATTGCTACTTACTGCGTAGGGTACTGTAATAGAAAATGTTTACACAAATAAAAAAATCTGTCAATAAAAGGTTGTATAATGTTTTTCCTTTTTTTAGCCACAATAATTCCATGAGCATGTAATCACAGCGGCAGCTAATGTTTTCCAATTTCCAAACCAGAGCCCAGTTTACTGTGCGGTCGAGTTAGATGTAATTGAAAGTTAAAGTATCGACAAAGTTTTCTCAAACCCCTTCCCCAATCCCAATTCGGCTACGCCCCACGTAAACTTTGCCTCACACTCCCCCCCCCCCCCCCATTATCCAGTGTGTATGACACAGGATGATACAAATAAAACGAAGTAGGATTCTCACATTATGATTGTAGTAATGAAACTGAAAGAAAACTAAAGCGATAGACTAGCGTTGAATATGAATAACGGTCAAATTGTTGTTTTATTCTTATTTTCTATCTACACCAAGGGTAACACTTGGGGAATTAACATTTTCGAAAGGAAATCAAACCTTTTGATAAAAATCATTAGCGAACAAGTTTAAGTGAAAAATCGTGATGCTACAAGAGGGTGAATCAACTAACTATCTATAACAAATTTCGTTTATAGTTTAAAAGCATGTTATACAATGTATGTCCTGATTTAGCTGAGGGAAATGTTTTTATATTTTCATCAAAAGCAATTCGGCATTAGAATCTACTATATATTTGTCAAATACCACTCACTCACGTATCAGAGTATCTCCAAAACTATGAGGCCTAGAGAGTTAAAACTTTGCATGTATGTTCATCTTTGCTAAAAAACGCTCACTAAGAAACGGTTTTGCAAAATTCCGTCAGGGCTCCGCCCAGCACCAATTGAAAATGCGTTACAATGTTATTGTTATGGGGGATTTTGAATACAAATCAAAGCAACAACGAATCTCCAAAACTAGCCAATCTGAAGGATTGAAATTTGGTATAGACCTTCCTTTCTACCCATTGATGTTCACTAAGAAACGGTTTTACGAAATTCCTGCAGGGCTCCGCCTCACACGACTTCAAAATTTCGTTACAATGTTATTCTTATGGAGCACTTCAAATACGAATCTAGGAAACAACGAATCTCCAAAACTATAGGACCTACAGGGTTGAAATTTGTAATGGAAGTTCCTCTTTGCCTATAGGTGCTCACTAAAAAATGGTTTTGCAAAATTCCTTCAGGGCTCCACCCCACACGACTTCAAAGATTTGATGTAATTAGCTGTTGAATATTCAAAGCTACCAGCTGTTAGTGAAATAATACATTTAAAGGATGAAATAACCATATGACAATATTTTTCTTTGTAAACAATTTAACTGGTGTAAAAATTTTTATTAGTTCGAGTTTAGGTTAGGTAAGGTTTAATTTACTTTGACAAATACCACTCACTCATTATCATCGAATCTTTATAACCATGGGGTATAGGGGGTTGAAATTTGCTATGGACGTTCCTCTGTGTTAAAAAATGCTCACTAAGAAACGGCTTTGCAAAATTCTTTCAGGTCTCTACTCCACAGGACTTCAAAAATTCCATTTAATATTATTCTTATGGCCAATATTTTATACAAATCAAGGCAACAACGAATCTGAAAAACTATAGGACCTACGATGTTAAATTTTGCATGGGCGTTCTTCTTTGCTCATAGATGCTCACTAAGAAACGGTTTTGCAAAATTCCATCAGGGCTCCGCCACATAGGACTTCAAAATTTCTATCTAATGTTATTCATAGCTAATTTTTAGTTCGAATCTAGGAAACAACGAATCTGAAAAAAACTATAGGATCTATGATGAAATTTTAAGTGGACGTTCCTCTTTGCTCATATGTACGTGCTCACTACAAAACTGTTTTGCAAAATTCTATCAGGGCTCTGCCACACACGATTTCAATTTTGGTCTAATGTCATTCTTATGGCCAATTTGAAATATGAATCTAGGGAACAACAAATATGAAAAGTCAGATTAAATAAAGGGTGGAAATTTGAAATGGAAGTTAAACTTTACCCGTAGGTGCTCACCAAGAATCACTTTTGTAAAGCATCTTTAGTTCCTCGCCCCACGGGACTTCAAAATTACTTTTGGGGCCTTCAGGGTTGAATTTTGGCATGGACGTTCCTCTTTGCTCATAGGTGCTCACTAAGAAACGCTTTCACAAAAATCCCTTCAGGGCTCCACCCCACATGTCTTCGAAATTTCAATATAATGTTACAATTATGGCCAATTACAATACGAATTGAAAGAAACTACGAATCTATAAACTATAGGGTCTGCGGGGTTGAAATTTGGAATCTCTTTGGTCATAGGTGCTCCATAAAAAGTTGTTTACACATTTCCTTCAGGGCTCTGCCCCAAATAACCTCAAAATTACTATAGAGCCTACAGGGTTAATTTTTTTGCATAGACGGTCATCTTTGCTTATATGTATTCACTAAGATACTATATACTGGAGGGGAACCAATAAAAACCTCGAAGGACCTGGGGTAAACTATTAAAAAGAAATTAAGTCCTTGAAAAGAGAGAGGGATGGAGGTATATTCAAAACAAAAGTAAAGAATGTTATAAACAATGACACGTGAGTTAAAATACAAACATTTAAAAGATATAATAATGAAAATAAATTATTAAACTAATGGGGTGTGATTTGCTTTATGTATTACTGTAAATAAATTGAACAAAAACGGGTTTGGAAATATAGTTTTTGAAGTCCTTTAGGGCTCCACCCCACTGGTCTTAAAAATTACTCTATGACCTACTGAGTTAAATTTGATACTGATGTTCCTCTTTGGTCATGGGCATTCACTAAGAAACGATTTTGCGAATTTCCTTTAGGGCTGAAGCCCAGAGAACATTTAGGTTACCATAGATCCTACGGGTTAATTTGACGAGGACATATCTCTTTATTCAAAGGTACCAAGAAACGGATTTGCATGTATAGTTTTTGAACTCCTTAAGGGCTCCGCCCCTCAGGACTTAAAAACTACTAGAGAGCCGATGGGGTTGAAATTTGACATGGATGATCATCTTTGCTCATAGGAAGTCACAGCGAAATCGTTTTGAAATTATAGTTTTTGAAACCCTTTAGGGCACCGCCACATCGGACCGGACTTAAAAATTACTCTATGGCCTACGGGGTTGGAAAAATTGGCATGGACGTTCCTATTTACTCATTGGCATTCACTAAGAAACGATTTTACAAATTTCCTTTAGGGCTCCACTCCACTCAACCTTTAAGTTACCATAGATCCTACGGAGTAAAATTTGACGTGGACATTCCTCTTTACTCAAATGTACTAAGAAACTGTGTTTAAAAAATAGTTTTTTAAGTACTTTAGGGCACCACCCCACCGGACTTAAAAAGTACTCTATGACCTACGGGGTTAATATTTGACATGGATGTTCTTCTTTGCTCATAAGAAGTCACCAAGAAACAGTTTTGGAATTATAGTTTTTGAAACCCTTTAGGGCTCCGCCCCACTGGATTAAGAATTACTTTATGGCCTAAAGGGGTTAATATTTGACATGATCGTTCCTCTTTGCTCATAGGTGGCCCGATCATACTATTTCAATGTATTAATCTTAATGTATATCTTAAGGAAGAAGATTTCGTAGGTCTTAAAAGAGATTAAAAAACAAATTCAACACGGGCGAAGCCGTGACGGGCAAGTCGAAGCCCGTCAACTACAGCTAGTAGTGATATATTTATGAAACAATTATAGGTGGTCAAATAACATTTTCTTTGTATTTTCACAATAATTGAGATGTTCTTACATTTTGATTGGCATTGTGTGCTTTACTAGGGTAACTTATTGCCTGCAGTATTTTGTACAAGCTACCCTATATAATTTTCTTTACGTTTTATAATCGAGCCTCAGTGAAGGTAAACGTAGGTTTTACACAGATCATCACTGTCAAATTTTATTTTTATTCTTAGTGGAAATGGAGAAGGGCGAGCTTTTGATTTGAACATATTTTAACGTTTATGACTGTACGACTAGTGTCCATAGTTACATGCTAGCATAATATGTTTTTACATATTAGTCAGTTTTGTATTTGTGAAAAAGTTTATTATGTAGTCAAGGTTGCTTAACACAATCAACATAATTATACAGTGAAATAACGTGTTAGCCATTTATTTTACAGAATCCCAAAATTACCAAACCAAACTTAACTAAATTGTTCGTTAAGACAAAATAAACCCAGTTCATCGTAGTTTAGTCGTATTTTGGTTGATTTCAAATATTTTTCAATGTAATTTTGAACAAATATTTTTATCTCCATTGTAGTTTAAAGAATTTAAATTTAATTTACCGTATAATTGTTTTTTATTTAGTTATCAAGTTGAAAGTTTACGTTTGCTAGTAAACGTATTTAATTTACCGGTACATACAGACAAACTGGCGGAAAACTAAGCAATGCGAGACTTAACATTATACATGATATATAGAATTTTTTTACAACCTAAGGAATTTGGTAAGGTAAAGGTCGGTCGTTTTTGACACCCTCTTTAACTAAATAAAGCTCATGTCGTAATCGCAATATATTTTACTATAGATCACTAAAATTATTTAGTACGCGCTCAACAATAGTTAGTCAGCAGGATGTTTAAAATTTTCTGCGGTAGAACAATAGGGTTTGCGGTACCGGTACTCATGTTATTTCCACTAAATCTAAAGCTGAGTGCTGAAGAAATATATATTCTTTATTGAGGTGCAACGTAAAAATGTATGACGTGCTGTTGGGAGCGGATATCGCATTCCCCTGCAACAACAGTGTTCCTACGCAGCAGAGTCGTGATGGAGCGAGTTATGGCGTTGTCGTCACTAGGCGGAGCGGCACGTCGGGTTTGAACTTTGATTAGACGCCGCTGCACGTGCTTCTCAAGCAGTTGGCTTAAATGCGGGACATCATCATCATTTTTAGTGACTTTGAAAGTTTAAAACGAGAAGTTTTGGTTATAAATATATATTTATAATTCAACAATGTTTATACTATACAATAGTTACGTGAATGATATTTGGCGAGGTATTATCGAATTGGAATTGGTGGTTTTCCAGTTTCAATAGTGAACTTTTCGTATTTTTGTTTGGTGCAACAAATAATGTCACTTATTAAACTTGTTAATGCGATCAGTTTAATAAAAAACAAGACATTATTGCAAGAAGATAATTTTGCTATAGTTTATAGTTCTAACAAATAAGTTGATGTTTTTACTCGTGTTTGATATTGGTCATGATTTTAATTACCTGATATTATTATAAACTGGAGCACCAATAACCAGGAGTACACGTGTTTCATCACGGAAATTTTAATGGAAGTAGATTTTAATGATTTGAAAGGAAAGTTAAGCTTTTACCAACAATGTCAAAAAATAAGTTTTTTTAATTTTGCCTTTTTTGTTGATAATCAATTAAGGCGATTATCTAACCCTGTATCAATAGAAGCGTGGATCAGATTATTCAGCTGAATCCAGACTACAATAATTCTGGTCTAATTGATACACAACCACAAGTACATTTCCCGATTAGGATCCGAGATTACACCAACTTAGCTTCCATGAAATACATTCTTCATATAGCTAATACTAAATCATTCGTTAAAAAATATAATGAAACTATTCAAATCTCTACACTTGAAAATCATTCGACGTATGAAGCGAAACTTATTTTCATGGGCCTAATCAATGTATTGTAAGAAATATAAAAACAAGTTTTCATGTATACTGTAAGTTTTTAAATTATAGTTATTTATTGTTTCCTGGCGTATTGGTTTTTATAAGAGTCAATGTATAGTTCAAGAAAACACTATGGTATTTGTAAATGGTAAATTTGTTTACATTATTAATAGAGCTAGACATTCATTCACAACATATTGTCCATAAATTTGAAAACAAAAAAATAATGTATCTTAAAGCATGATGTACCCAAGATGACTGTAGTGCTGCAGGTGAACTACATCCCATAAGAGCAATGGTGTCAGTTTCTGCGACATCCGTGGATGTCGTCACAGAGTTTTTGTTGGTTAAAATAGTGTTCAACAACCAACAATCTACTCTTTGTTACATGCAAGTGTTGCCAACGCTGCAGGAAACAAAGATCGTTCTCGTTTGCGTTGGAGATTTTTTGTCTCAACTATTACTAAAGTAAGGAATTTGAAAGCAAACCTTTTAATTACCTTGATTGATAAATTGTTAATTTGGTCATTAGCTAATGGTTTGTTATTAACTAATAATCCAAATGTAAAATAGAGTAATATGGTGTCGTTACGATAAATATCGTACGCGTGGCAGGACTGCTTCATTTTCTTTTTCAATCAGCTGTGTAATGGCAAATATGATAACGTAACTTGACTTCCGTTTCAGTTTTGACGCTTCATATCCAGAATACAAAAAATAGCTATTCAGCAGACCTTGGAAGCAGTTATGCTTTTTCCTCTACAGACCTTGTGATTTACCTATGCTGCTAAAACTGTAAAGCCAATGTTTGCCCTCCTCCGAGCAACGTCCGGTTTTAATAAGCATTTTTACAAATATTTCTTTTTCTCCTCTAAAAACTCTTGCATTTTATTACGCAGCTTTTTATAATTAATATTTTGTATTACTTAGTGTCCTAGGCTATTCTTGAGCCTTGTTATACTAACAAATTTCATCAATTTGGGTGGTTTTAAGCAGACTAGTTTCAAGTCAACATGTTCAATTCTTAAAATAGTAGGCCTATTCTTGTTGTGATAAAACACATTATTTTAAGGATAAATTAAAAATCTTGATTAGCTCTGTTATCAACATTAAAATCATGATTGATGTTTTGAAAGTGTTTTGTGCAATTCAGTTAAAATTTTGAAAACGTTAAACAAAACTTCTAAACACAACAAGACAAATAATTAAACAAAGGTAGCTTAACACCTTCAAGAATAGAATTATTTGAGATGATCGTATTGAATATGATCCCTATCAAGATATCAAGGACTCACTTCAGAATTCTAATCTCTAGATAATTGATCTATTAGAGCTCTCTACAATAATTTTCCGTGATCCGTAGAAATCTTTCAATTGTTATAATTACAAGGTGTTTTTACAAACTTTGAGATTTATGTAGTTTTAAAAGTCTGTACTGCTACTGTACTCTCTACGTTGCTGTGTACACCCCCATTAATTACTTTTACTAAACAAGTAGAAGTCAAAGCACATAAATAAACTACTTTTTATGATCGTACGAGTAAGGCCCACGTAATTTATGATACGAAGTCATTCAAGCTAAACTTTAGTCTTCAAGCTTTTACTTTTATTATTCATAATTTTCCAGTGGCAAATAGAAATTTTTAGATAACTTTTTAGGTTGAGGATAATTTTTTAAAGTATTTATATGCAAACAAATTGTAAAATATCATTGACCACAATTTAAATCTTTTATGTGGCTTTACAATAAACAGGCTTAATATAAACCGTGATCAAAAAATAATTCATGCACTTAATTAGAAGTCATTTAATCACTTACAATAAAAATATGATTGGATAAAAAAGTTAAACAGAAGACTCATACTCGTATATTTAATTAGTAGAAAATTACTTATTATAAAATTACTTACTTATTTTTTTATGAATTTATCTCCATTAATTTACTACTGTTGTAACCGAGTTACTACACTTATTTACAGCTGTACATTGGTCTACCAATTCCAATTTTATTATAATAGGAAAATTTCATATTTCAATGCTAGTGCTTTTATTTCAAGTACGATTCTCATCACTTTTGGCGTAAATAACTACAGTAGAAGCCCTATCGAACGATACCAAAAACTTGAATACGGTGTAATTTGTAGGAGTATCAATTACAAAAAACCCTTAGCGTATTGAATAAGTATATATTAATTTACTATACACAGCATAACTTATATTACAACTCTACGAATTACAAGTT
The DNA here is from genome assembly GCA_030545055.2 of Neoaliturus tenellus. Lineage (NCBI taxonomy): Eukaryota > Metazoa > Arthropoda > Insecta > Hemiptera > Cicadellidae > Neoaliturus > Neoaliturus tenellus. The sequence goes on from CM061532.1 coordinate 84,098,995, forward strand.
TGGCCAATGTGATTTTAGATGAAGCTATTTACATAAGGATTCTGTACATGGTAAGCAAATTTTCTAGTTACAAGAAGTAATTAAAATTTGTAAAAAGCGTCCTGGCATTAATTTCCTAGCCAATTAAACAAGTCCTTCATTAAGTTCTCCAATTCATATAATTCTAAACTATTTAATTCTTTGTTGAAAAAAACAAAAATTATTTGTGGAAAATAAAAACAATTTTAAACTGTCTTATTTCTAACGATTATATATTTTATTAGCATATTATTTTAATTCGAAATCAAGATACTGTACTTTTAATGGTTACTTTTACACCTATTTAATGTAATAACCACAATGATTTGGAAAATTAGCTTATGAGCTAAATTAGCTAACTACACTATAAAAGTTGTTTTAATGTTTATAAAGGAGAAAATTAACTTTATGTTTGTTACAGAAAATTGTTAAATAAACCAAATTAATTATTTTTTATAAATTTAAACAAGGAAATCAATTATTACTTTCTCAAAATATTATTTAAAGCTTAATGTTACAAATACTGCTACATGAGTATTAATAACGTGTGGCACAACTGATTAATGTACATTTGTAATTTTGTAATATCTTGATAAATGTGATGTATTTTAAGGAAGAATGCAAAATTGAAATAATATTCTTTCGATTAGAAAATTAAACTGTTTAGCATTAAAATAAATAATGGAAAGCTTAAAAAGGTAATCAATTCCAAAGCGGGAAGATTCATTCGCAATCAAGATTCCGCAGAGCTGATTGTTCTCCGTTGTGCATGGGCATTCGCTTCACAAAACAAACAGTTTAGCTTATCGACATTGTAAACAAATTCATTAGAATGTTACGTACCTACACTTTAAAATTGTTATTAAATTTTTTGTAGCATAAAAATTCGTGAAGTGAATTTGTAAATTATTATAGACAGTAGGCCTATTATAAAAATAATTCCCGAGCGTTACTCTATTAACGAAATTTATCAAACATTTTTCCATTATTACCATTATGTTCAGCTGACACAGTAGAGCCCCGCAAAACAGACTTGTAGATAACTCGGAAGGCCTGCCAAAGCAATAACATGAACATGATTTCAAAGCGTTAAGCGCCATGGCATCGACCAGAGGTCATGTGGTGCTTAGGTTCTTAGGTTCTTCTATAAGTTTGTTTTAATAGATGAGGTTTAATTTTTTAGTTTTTGTGTAGGCCCTAATGTAATTTGTACATAAAATAAATTTTTATAGGAATAACATACTTCTTTACCCTCCTTACTCCTTCCCCAGGATTTTCACCAACCCGGACACCGTTCAGTCCACATCACTCCGGCTTGAGACCCTACTGTCGTAATATTTTTGAAGCATCCAAACAGGTAGAGAATATTTGTTGGATTTTTCTCTGACGGAAACCCGAACATTTGTCTGAATTGAGGGTAGATATTACAATAACTTCATTAGATTATTTGTGTATAAATCAAACTTTTAGTTGTTTTGCAAATTGTAACAGTTCTCTAAATAAAAAATTTTTCAGATAGGTTTAGTGAAAACATTGATACTCAAAAACAAAAATCGTGTTACTTTATATTAACAGATCAATCCACAAGTAGAAAAAAATCGGAGAACAATTGTGTTGTTCAACCTAAATCTCAACGGACTTCAAAATAGCCAAGAAGTAACACAATGTTATATCGGAAGCCCCCATTGAGTACCTCTCATTATAACTAGTAATAACCTGATTTAATTAGATCGATAGACTGAGTCCCCTCAGTTCTGAGAAGGCGAGAGGCGGCTGGCGATAGCGCACATTCGTCAGATACTCGCGCGAATTGCGTCACTTTCGAAGGCCTTTGACCCCATTTGCAGATCCAATTGCGGCCATAACGCACCAAATCAGGAGATGGCTTTCTTTGAATGGCAAGTGATAAGTGATTTGTTTTGTAGTGGTTGCCATGAATGAATCTCTTATCTATACGTAAATTCAATGTTTACTTTCACTAGGTCAAAACTTGACATCGGATTTGACGCATAGTTAAAAGTACAGTACGATAAGAGTCTGAATAATATTATTTTTTTGCGTATCGTGTCTTCATAACTATGCGTGAGAAGCTTGAAAAAGATACACTAAAATTGTATTGACCTTTGTTAAGGATTTACATTATAGCAGTGGCGGATCTAGAACATTAAGAAGGGGGGGGCTAACATGGGGGTCTGCGCCCCCCCCCCCCTCGATCGGCGGGCCAGACCGGCGGGGGGTTCGGGGGCCCTCCCCTGAGAAGTTTTTGAAATTTAAGTGTTAAAAATAGCAGTTTCTTGTCATTTCTTCACCCATTCCTTTGGAAAACAATACTAAATCGCCAATCAATTTTTATTACAAACAACAGTTTGGCCAAAGTACCAACTTTCATTGCTCTTATTATCATTAATATTTAATGAGAATTTCTTTTGCATCGTGAAGTACAGTACAGTGTATACACTAACCTAAAAAAAAATTGGTTCGTTTTTATAGGCCTATCACTGTTGCTATCTAAATTTTCATTATCTTTATTTCGTATTAAAATGGTACGTGTTAACACTTTTAACTTTAATATACTAAGTCGGTAATAGGTAGGTAGGTTAATATTTTAAAATCTTATTAATATAGTACATTTCATCATGGATTAGCCACTAGATCACGTATAGGCCTGGCGCACATGTTATGTAGATCACATGTGGTGAACTTATAGCAAAAGAGTGGTTAACAATATTTCTGCTCTGTGTAGTGATCCGGAGGGGTTATATAGTTTCACTACCATGGTTTTAGGTCTTTTTGACCCATTATAAAGTGTTTACAGTTACAATTACATTGATCCTTCAGTTGTGAAGTTGTCGTAGTATTAAAATTAAATAGAGGCACAGACTCCAACACGGACACGGTACATTTCAATGAACAAAAACTGGCCATTATGGTATAACTAGGAACAAAGCCCGTTGTGGTTAAATACAACGGTCTCTAGAAAAATGGTACCTATAGGCTATTTTCGGTGAAATAAAAAAAATGTAGTATTTGTTTTCAATATTGAAATTTTATTTGAGAAAAATAATTGGTTCGTATTTCAGCGTACTTAGATTGTGTTGAATGGCATAGAAAAGATAAACTTCTAAACAAACAGTTTCAGTCGCGATCTATATTATAAATGGTAAAATTATTCATTTTCAGAACAATTAAAAATTTATACTTGTAATTATTTAATTTAGTTCAGTTTTATAGTAATTTAGTTTGATTTAATTTAGTTTAGTTTTTCAAATAACAATTAATTTATGATTGTAAAAATCACATACTGCTTAAAACCACACACTGCTTTATCACATAACTTTATTTAAAAGCCATCAAAACGTAAGGAACTCACAACCACAAATCCCAAATGTAAACTTTAAAATGTAAACAAAGAAAAGTCAAGGACACAACAATGCATCAATCAGCTGTTAAATTAATAACATGTGTTTCATGGACACAGTTTAAAGGAAGAAAATGTTTATCTTTTTAACTTTTTCACCATAACTGCTGAGAAAAACATGAAACTTTCACATTTTTGAGTAAATAAACACAGACGAAGCTTTCGGACAACACCTAAAAGATTATTAAAATCGGTCCAGTACTCTAGATTTAGCTGTACAAAGTTTAATAAAAATATCTCTACCATAGTATTTTTTCAACGTAAACAAATTGGTAGTAGCTTTGGTTTTTTGTAAATAACCTTTTAACGATGAGGAAATGGACCAAAGTGAATGATAGTTTTCTGAAAGAGAATTAAATTTCCTACAAATTACTAATAAGCATTTCTTAAATAACCGCATTAAAAGTAGCCAAAAATTGCCTTCAAATGAAAAAAAAACTTAAAAACCCGTTTTTAATGTATATCTTATGGAAAACATGTTTCCTTATTTTTTCACCATAAATACTAAAAAACACCAAACTTTCATATTTTTTGGCAAATATACAGGATAAAAGCTTTCCAACGACATCTTAAAAATTAAAATCGGTCCAGTGAAACTCCAGATTCGATTTCCCAAAGATTTTCAAAACTGAATTTTCAACGCAAATAAATTGGTAGTAGCTTTGGTTTTTTGTAAATAACTTATCAACGGTGAGGAAATCGACCAAAGTGGATGTTGATTTTCTGAAAGAGAATTAAATTTCCTACAAATTACTATTATGCATTTCTTGAACAACCACAAAAATGCAGCCTAAAATTGCTTTAAAATAAGAAATTCGTAAAACCCCATTCTTAATGTATTTTTTATGAAAAACATGTTTTTTATTTTTTCACTATAAAAACTAAAAAATATCAATCTTTCATATTTTTTGGCAAATATACAGGATAAAAGCTTTCCAACGACATCTTAAAAATTAAAATCGGTTTAGTGAAACTCCAGATTCGATTTCCCAAAGATTTCTTTTAATTCAGTATTTTGGAAACGCAAACAAAACTGGTAGTAGCTTTGGTTTTTTGTAAATAACTTTTGAACGGTGAGGAAATCGACCAAAGTGGATGGTGATTTTCTGAAAGAGAATTAAATTTCCTTCAAATTACTCTTTGGCATTTCTTTAATAACCACAATAAAGGCAGCTAAAAATTGCCTTCAAATAAAAAAATCGTAAAAACCTGTTTCCAATGTATTTCTTATGGAAAACATGTTTTATTTATTTTTTACCATAAATACTAAAAAACATCAAACTTTCATATTTTTTGGCAAATCTACAGGATGAGAGCTTTCCAACGACATCTTAAAAATACTTTAATACTGCAGATCAAAATAACGTAAAAAATTAGCTGGCTTATGTATAACAATAGACAAAGTACCCGAAAGAAGATTTTCCTGACATGGAAACCTGTAAATATAGGCCTTATCATTTTTATCCCAGAACTGCTTTATTTGAAAGGTTTGAAGAAAATCGTTGGAGCCTTTCTCGATATCCGTGTGTACATACATATAGACATAATACAAATATACGTCATCAATAATATTAGAGTATAATTATATACTTTTTTTTGTTAGTAGGGATCGAGTGCCGATATATCCTATAATTAGTTTATAAGTAGCCTATTTTTGCAAAAATTTATGATTGCTATTTAAATTAGTAATTATTTTAACGAATTTTACCTCCAGTTAAAAACTTGGCTTAAAAAAACTGGCTTTGATAAAAACTTGAACGTCAATTTAGACTGCTTTTCGTCATCTTTTATTTAATCAGATTATCGTTTTCTTTAAAATGAACCAGTCTTATTTTTCAGTCATAACCTTCTTTAGAACTACTTTATTTATTATAATGAATCTTAATAATTAATTAAGTGATCTCGTTTCAATCAATAGGTAGTCATCACAAAGGGTTTATAAGACATTACACATATACAGCATTGCGTTTTGCTCTGCACTGTCTGTTGTTCTTGATTTCGTGTTGTGACAGGAAAAGTTTGCGCGCGCAATGCAACCAAACAAATACAACATCTAATTGTAGGCCTAATTATGATTCGACTTCGCCTCCACCACTTACACTAGGCCCCTATTATACATCGCATCTTTCAAGGCAGTAAAATAAGTACATTGCACTAGATAGGAGCATTTATACCCGGCGCCTGACGGTCGTCTGTCGCGCGTCATCCAATAAAGGTGCTGCTATACATCGACGTCACGTCACGTCACGTCACGTCGCGTCCACGTTCGCATGGTATGCTCCCTGTGTATTCAAATGGAACCGGCTATACATCAACGTCACGTCACGTCACGTCACGTCTTCATTGGCAGAGCATTCGGGTGCGAATCGATGCGAATGGATGCGAATGAAGACGTGACGTGACGTGACGTGACGTCGATGTATAGCAGCACCTTTAAGGTATACAGCGATATTCGAGCGACACGCGGCGGGCGCAAGCCCTCGCGGCGTCGCTCGTTGCGATGTAAAAGGGCCCTTAAACTTGAGGATGGAATACGTCACTCCCCATCTCCGCCTCGTAACTATACGAAGACTCGGCATACACACTCAGAGGATGGAAGCCTCTGGAAGCCTCTCAGCCCCACCGATTGAGATGGCGTACCAATAGACACTAAAATGACATTGTCATCTAGTTGAATTACCAGAAAAGGACATTATAATATCATTTTTAAGAACAAATATTTTTAGGGGTGATGTTTTTATTTCACAGTGTGCATAACAGACACTAGTTTACATTGAAAAATATCGGAAAAACGTGCGCTGGTTTGCCGGCACCCCATCACCCGGCCTGCGCCCGACACGGGCCGGCGCCGGCTCTGGGCCGTCGCGGCGCCCCACCTTGGCCCCCAAGGGGGGGGGGCTATAGCCCCCTTAGCCCCCCCCTTGGATCCGCCACTGCATTATAGCATTATTTATAGGTAGTCAGTGGTAATAGAACATTTTACCGAGGCTGAATTTATGAGCCACGTTTGACTTTTCCCAGCATTTCTGATGGGTTTTCGTCAAACCCCGTTATTATACTGTTGATATTCACAGTTACATTATTTACATTTGAATATATTTTTTTAAGAAAAATCTATGGGATGCCACCTACTGAAACCATTTTCACATTAGTATATCAATAAAATTAATGTTCATAATAGTAGCATATCCAGATTTAGGCCTTAGACACCTAACCAACAGCAGATTGGTAGGCTTCAGTGAGAGAGTATCCTGTTCATTCAGCAGACTGGAAACTTAACAGAATTAAAACTTATTATGTTCATAACTTATAACTAATAAATAATGTAGCAACGAGAGCCATCGTCTTATTAAAGACTTTTTTTATGATTTAGACTTTGGTCATTACAATATGTGAGTTTTATCAAAACAAAAACGATTCGTTAATCTAGAGGAAGGGAAGTTCATTGAGAATTTGTTTGTACGACGCTACAGTCTAGAGGCTCGACTTGACCCTTGCTGCTATCACTGGCTTGTCCGTGGCCATGTGCTTTATCAGCATCATCCCACTTGGCCAGATAAGAACATAATCAAAGTTACCGCTAGCTCATTCATAGAAGTTTATCGCTCACATGAGTTTGAAATTAAGTGGTCGCTCGTACTTTGTTAATTAAGCAATGCATACAGTAATTCACAGACTAAACACCAATAATTCTTCATTGTCGTATCGAACGATGTTCATTGGGAGAAAAAGATAGTACTTTTTTTATTGATTTGTCGCAAATTTAAAAAAGTGCTTTTTGGTCCTTACCTGTGTCGGTACCATATTTGGATCGGACTTTGTCACAATATGGACTCGAATATAATATTATGCTTGGGCATACCCGTTTCCTTGATATTTATGAACGAAACAACAAGATGCTTGTTCAAATTAATTTTTATCAAGGTTGATCAAACTATAACAGATTTGTTTTAATCTATATTATTTGTTCTTAAACTTGATCAAATATTTTCTACGGGGTTACCTACTGTTGTGGAAATGTTGAGAGCCTAAAACTTATAGTAATCTTTACTCGAAAATCTTTTCTTTTAACTGTAACTTTATCTCATATTAGACAATATTGTTAAATGGCTTAATTTCATATTAATACAGTACTGCGAATCGGATGTAAACTACTTAAATAAGCAGAGTAATGCGAGTAATTTACGAGCTAATTGAATTCGTGGATCACAGATATTGAGCATTGTTCTCAAAAACACTGTGCTCGAAAACTTCCATTTTTTTATAACGCGATTGTTTTTTTTTTCGAGGGACAAAAGAAACTTAAAAGGAAAAACTTAAATGAAATGTTACGTATATTTCTTATATGGAGTCGGAACTAGACATTATTGTTTTTTACATATTATCACTATCAAATCTGTGATTCAAAAAATTAACATGGATTTATTTACAAATAATTCGGAAGAAAATATTTTTCGGGGTTCAAAAATACCACACACGTCATATTTTATCTCATTTATTAAATCAGGGCTCCAAAAATATTGTTTTATAAGTCAACATATACATTGGAGTAATGGTTGGTTCATAGTTTATTACATTTTTAGAAAACAGCTTGTGAGCACTTTATGGAAAACTATAATGGCTCTAGCAATGCATTTTATCGTATACTCTAAAACTAGTACGGTACCTAAGTTATAAACGCATGTAGGCTACACTGCATGTATGCACACTGATCTCAAAATCGGCTTGAACTATTTTATCCAATTTTTTTAAACATCTTATTTCTGTAATAAAACACTCCATGAGGGTCTAAATGGTAGAAAACTATTATTTAGTTTTAATATTGAATTGAAATTCGACCATTCTAATATTAGTTTCCTCAAGTTAAAAATCAAAATTAAATAAATAAAACAGCTTATTGAACTTTCTACGTAATTACCACGTACTGAAATAAACATTCAGTTTTGCATTGCAGTCATTAGTTACTGTGTTGCTCAATAATAATATATAATGACAATAATTTACCAGTTATTAATCGTACTTTGTACTGGTGGTTATAATAGTTTAGATAGCAAAGTAAAAGATAAGCAAAGTAAAATAATGAAAAAAATAGTCAATATGCATTTTTTAATGTTTAACAACAGTAAAATCAGTTAACAATTGAAGAAGTAAAACCCATACAGTAATTCAACATGTGGTTCAGCAAATTAATAACTTAGTGCAGCACCTTTAGGTGTATTCTGAAAGTCTCTAAAATAAAACCAGCTTTTATAGATTTGGCATTGCAGACCTTATGTGATTGAGATAATTATTTCAAAATAATTGTATAAAAGAACAAAACAAACAGCTTTTTTAGCTGTTTTCTATAATCAATGATTCAGCTATTATTACATCTCTAAGTTTCATAGAACCTCTTTTAAAAGAATGTTTTTAGCATTGGGTTGGTTATTAATAGGCTATAAAATGTAACATGTGTGCTACTTTTATTAGAAAAATATTTTTCAAGCTATTTATAAATAAATAAGTTACATATTAGTACTTAAAACTTCAGACTTGAAAATAGAATCTAAAAAACCAATAATGTTAAATTAGTTTTGACTAAATACTTTCAATCTAGCTTTCAATCTACTTTCGTAACTTTTCAGTCAAGATTTTTCCCTTAAAGTTTTTCTTTATATAAAAAACTTTCTGGGTTATAATAAAAAAATTTAATAGCTTACGATAGTGTTTTGAGCAGAGCGAACAAAGGATTTGTAATTTGTAATTTTTTACTCACCATTTTCATGACATGACAGCACTTCTTTGCTATCATGCCTTCTTTATATGTATTATGGTTTACGAGATGCTAATGGTAAGCATAAAATTTGAACACGCCGTACTGTAAGTTTGTATGATATTGTCAAATAAAACTGTGCTAACAAAAGAAGTTTTCATTTATCATAAAGACATACTAATTCACCTACATTTTTGTCGTTAATTTTCTGAAGAAATGAGAAAAATAAAACAAGGCTAAATGTTAACTAGATTTTGGAATAAAACCAAAGTTTGTTACATAGTTAAAGTAAAAATTATGAAAACTCTTTATAGAAACAATAATTTGGCTGTATAGCCTACTTTGATAATCAAATCCTGAACATGATACAGTTCAGGGAGTTAAATTTATTTCCGGCCACTGTCAATCTTCATATTCATTGCTTCACTCATTATGATAGCTTGTAAAAGCTATTTGTTTGATAGAAGTGCATTTGGATCCGTTTGAATCCTGAGCAAGGGAATATCTCCACATGATAAGGTTATAAACCACCTTGTGCTTTGTGCATAATCATTTTATGTAGTCCATTCGCAGAATAGCCCTTACTTAGACGTACCACGTTGCTACTACAGGGATCCGTACCAGTAGACCAACATTCGATCGAACCCTAGAGTTTCAGAAAAATTGTAGTCACATAAACTGGTTTTTGCCATTGTAAAGTTTTAATATTTACTAAATTACATTGCTCAAATTATTAACTGTATAGTCTCACTCATTAATTTAAAATATTTATAATGCTTTATTACTGATTTTAATTGAAACATACGATTTATAAAATACACTAAGTTCCGAAGAAATAAAACACAAGGGTAGGCGTTTGATTCGGAAGAAGGTTATGTTGAGTATTGCTATCATAGTAATAAATTTTAAAACTACGCAATCAATCAAAAGTACTTAATCCTGGTAGCACCTTACAAATAAATCTCAGACAAATCCAGTACACAAAAGAGACAATAGTTGGCAATCGTGAAAATAAAATATTTCAAAATTTTGCACCGGATGTTATCAAATTAAGCCATTCTAAAGTTCCCCTTAAATTTACTTTTTCTTTTATGAATAGACGAAATGTCTGCTTGAAAGCATAGGAATATCAAAACAATATACTATGTAGGCTATTGTTTAAAAAAAATAAAACAAAATATTTCGACCAAAATAATGTTTTATACTTACTAGAAATGATAAACTGAGTGCTACTACATCCAAAGTTTACAAAAAGCAAATACTTTTAATATCTTAATAAAAACAATATTTTTCACGTTGCTTTATTGTTTAACATGTGCGCGAGACCAAGAGGAACGCTGCAGTCGTTTGCGCTGGCTTAAAATACTAATTTGAAATAAATTTCTTACTGCAAAATAATTTGTTTAATTATTACACTAATAACCGTTATAATAATCTTTTTAATTACGCCTATATTTTAACGCTTGAGAATCGAGTTTAAATTATTCAAGCATAAAGCTGTATAACTACAAAAAAAAATGCTTTTGAAAAATCTAATTCTAACTGTTAGTAGATTATTTGTCTTCTAAATGAATCTAAAAATTCAGAACACATCTGGAGACGTAAATATAAAGTGTCCTCTCCAGTTACCAAGGTTTTATTCAGGTATTTAAAAAATTACTACCTAAGGCCCCCATAAGGTAAAAAATTAAATATACTTCACAAATCAAATATGTCTCTTACCTGATATATTTTAACCACGAGAATTTGGATGGCAACAAGACACTGGTTTTCACACTTCCACAACAGACTACCCTGCTAGCTTGTGTTCCACCGGGGTACTGACGCGGCCAGCGATGGTCGACGCTTTATAGACTAGCCTCTCGCGGGCCAGCCTGTATGTCTCTGGCTTATCGGCCGGGAGGCTAGAGGTCCCAGATAGAGGTGCCAGCAATCACCGCCAATAGAATATCACCGATCTTTCTTTGTGTTTTGGAATTTATCGAGTCTTCTTAAGATTGCGGTAATAAGAGCGATTGTTGTTTTGTATTAATTTATTGTTATTTTGTAACTACTGTAACGTCAAATACAGTTGATTCGAGTTGTGCCCAACTACTTGACCAGATGTAAGTGGCCAGGGAAAATTTTAAAATTATTTTATGAGAATAGTGCCAGTGAAAACATCTAGGCAATATCGGAATTCTCTATAAATCATTTTATTTCTTATTTCTCGCCAGCATTCTAAATTTTTACACCACTTAAGAAAAGTGCGGATGCTGTCACCCTTAGAGGGGTTATTCTTTTATAATATTAACTTTCAAATTCAATAATGCCCTCTTTAAAATGTTTATACCTTAAATAAGTTTATAACTTTAATTTTTACGAAAAAGTTTAAAAAAAGAGAGAAAAGAACTTTCTATGCCAAAATACCAACTTTTAACAACACCACATTATTTTTAGGTAATAATGCTAATTATGTTGTCAATTCAAAGTAGCTTTTCCTGTTATTTGTACTGTAGTATGTTGTCATTGATTTTAATTTAAAAAGGAATCGCAAACCTTGACTTAAACATTCAACGGAATACATCAAGTACTTGAAAAGCATGAAAAAGTCAATAACAGAAGTGCATGCCGTAAAATGAAATACAAACCCAATACGTGTTAACAGTTTGTTATTCTTTTGATATCAGTTACTAACCAAGACCCTTATAAAATTGCAGGTAATTTTTTCAAAGATGGCTAGTCATTAAATTGAGATAATCGATAAGTTTTATTGGTCACAGAGATTTATCCAGAATTTCCACACACATCATGTTTGAACTTAATTTGTTGCGATCTCTTTACAAAAGCTAACAGTTTATCAGTCGGAATACAAAGGTGCAAAAGCCTGCATGACTATCTCAAATTTTTATAACATGAAGTAATTATTTAATACTTAAAAGAAAAAGGATTAATTATGGCAACAATATTTTACTATTATGCTTTCAAACAATTGTGTGAATGTTTATTTTCTAATTTTGTTATGTAGCATTTAATGGGTGTGAAGATTAAAATATTGTATACTTGAAATACGTTAAAAAAAATTAATCTATATATTCCCAGATCAAATTCAATCCCATATAATAGATAAACCTATTTTCATTTCATTGCTACGAAAACGGCTCTTTTCGATAAAACAAATCGGGCCTAAAGTAGTTTTTTTCACCAAAGGGAGAAAAAGGATCAGGTGGTGTTGAGGTAACCGGCTGTTCGTATTAACAATGTGAAGAACTGCAAAATAGCAAACAGTCAGCTGATTGTTTACAATACGAATAACATTATAAATTGCCTTTTTGTGAGCAAGATAATTATATTATTTATTTGAGATGCCACCGGCTACCCATTCTAGCGAACTTTTTTGAGTAACGATTCAAATCACCGTGCCTGGAAAATCATAAATAAACCTCCAACAAACTTCATGTTAACTACTGTATAATTGAGTGATGACTTGTTTATGTGTTTATGTTTGAAAATAAATCGATATTAAATCGAAGTTGCATACGGTAAATGTAGGAAATTGATGTATTCATATCCGTTATTATGATTGCAATAAAACATTGTCAGTAATTAAGTAACAATAAAAAGTAGAGTATATTGCTGATTACAGGGTTCATAGGATGTGCCGGAGAGAGAGATACGGAATGAATTATGGGATAGATCAAGTCCAGTATCGTGTGATAATACTCGGAAACGTAACTTTTTGCTGATATGTCTCGGAGATTGTTCTAACGAATGGTTTATCGCAAATTTTCCAATCGCTTATGACTCTTTGGCACTGCTTACTTGCAGTTTAAATGGTTGATTTTCTTTGTCTTTTTATATAAAAATCGGTGTTGATGTTTACTCTGAGAAGAGAAGTATTTTGTAGTTCCATGTGTACCAGAGTGGCCTATCTTCGTCTAAGTCCTAACAGATACCATATCAAGTCGCTGATTATGATCTCCACATCAGCATCCATGCGTCTACCTAAACATGTTAGAGTATACTTCTTCTGATCGTCTATGATTATTTAATTATATGTTTGATGTGAAATTCATCTTTGTAAAGGTTAGGCCTTCTTGAGTTAGTCCTAAACTTTATAAAGAAAATAAGAATCCATAGTTACTTAACCCAACGGTCGTTCCGTCTTCAGCATTGGTCGCCATGGTGATATCCCCTCTCCACGAGTACTGTTCACAAATACAGTTTCTATAGTAAGGTCCACGAAAATAGTCCGATGAGATGCACTGTTGCCAGATCTATCCAAAAACATATTTTTATACGATATTAGATGTTGTAAACACAGCCACAAATGACAACATTGTAGAGAGAGAGGGGGTGGGGCTATTACATCTGTTAAAATTTACACCTGACTATATTTTCGTGAACCTTACTGGTTAAGTTTAGATAGGTTTCGTCAGGTTAAGTTAGGTTTGGTTGTGTTTAGTTAGGTTTGGTTGGGTTTAGTTAGGTGAGGGTAAACTGTGCGTAAATAAAATCTTTACATTGACCATTGCTCACACTGACATTAGTTAATGTGTGAATTGGCGATGCGAGAATTCCGGGGGTTTCTGTGCCATCACCTTTATTTCAGATGAAAATTTTAAATTCAAGATTTGATGCAGAGTGGTATTTAGATTGGGTAAAATAAAAATAAAAATTGATTTTGGACAAAACGTTTTGAACTGTGCGATCTTTTCTGATAATCGACCAGTACAATGTAAACACCAAATTAAGTTTTGTAGCTAATTATCCAGTTTGGAACACAATTTTAACAAAGAACATAGTCGTTACTATCAGTGTTAAGGTGAAAAGAAAATGAGTGTTAAGTGGTAACCAAGAAATTAATCAGCTTTATTATTATTATTTAGTCAATTATTAACCGTTAATGATTCATCTTAATCTCAAAGAGATAACGTGGCCATTATTTTGTGAGCCCATGAGCCTTTTAACCAAAATAATATTAAATCACAGATTAACTAAAGACATGGGATAGCTTATCAAACATATATTATGAAATCATTAGAATATAGTTTTAGTCAAATTGTTTATACAAATTTGTTGATGGTATTGTCTCCTTCAAAATGTCGTTCCGTTGTGTTGGTATTAATTTGTAATTTTGCTCCAAATTAGTGCTTAAATTGTGACGTATATTTGCTGACCCAATTTCACAACTCTCTCTCTGGTTTGCCAGATCTGTCTCAAGCTCGCGATAGAACATTCGCTCACGTCAAAGACTTTGTTCGAGTCGCAGAAGGCCCGATTGAGTAAAGCCTATTAATTTGGATCTGTTGATTGTTTTATCTATTTCGCAATTTAAAAAACCAGTAAGTGTTGCTCGAAATCGAGCAAATTATTTTAATACAATTCAAATGTTACTTTGCTCTAAATCAATGACATCCGACCAATCCAATATTGTGAATATGTGTAATTACCAAAAACCACACAGCTGGATTACAGCTGTGTATTTAAAGCTGGATTATTAACAGATGTTTAAAATGATTCATTCAATCTCAATGTTATTTTAATGGGAAATTTTTTAATTTCAATGGTGGATAGCGCCTTTATTTTTAGTCCGATTCTCATCAGTTTTTGGCGGAAAAAACTAAAACCAAGCCCTTTCCAACAAAACCAAAAACTTGAAAATCGGTTGAGAATTTTAGGAAGAGTTCTCTACACAAAAAACCCTTGGCGTATTAAATAAGTATTAGTATACTTTTTGCTTGAGATCGAGCAATTTATTTTGATACAATACAAAAGTAACATTTAGTTCTAAGTCAACGACATCCGAAAAATCCAATGTTGTGAATATCATTGATCACAACCAAGGCAATTAGAATCCTACCTAGTAGAATTAGTAGGATTCTAATTGCCTTGATCACAACAAATTACACGTATTTACAGTTAATAATTAACAGATGTTTAAAATGTTTAATCCAAAACCAATGTCATTCTAATGGGCAAATTTCAAATTTAATTTGTATATAGCGCCGTTATTTTATATCCGATTTTCATCAATTTTTGGAGCAATTAACTACAGACCAAGCCCTATTCATCAACACAAAAAACTTGAAATTGGTTGTAAATTGTAGGAGGAGTTCTCTACACAATAAAACCTTAGCGTATTAAATAAGTATAGATTAAACTTCTTCCATATTTAGTATGTTTCTTTCATAACCTTTTAAAATATTCCATTGTCTTTTTAATGTTGTTTAAGAAATATTAATTTGGTACCAGTACTATATATAACCGGAACGCTTCATATTTTGTTTCATCTCGTATTTTCATTTTTACATTTCTCTTTAAAATCAATCATCTTATGAGCACATATTTAGACTATGTGTAGAATGCCGTGCAGATGACTTATTCATAAATTATAATGAAAATACCTGACGTAAACAACTAACTACTACTGTACAATGTATATAAATATAGTATTTGCACATTATTTCAGAAACTTAAATATATTTTGACATCAGGACTTCTTTTATCGTTGAGAATATAAATATTTTAAGCTCCCCAAGATCTAAGTTTAAACAGGCCCTATAAGGATACATTGAATTCAGCCTTCAGGAAAAAGTATTTTGATGTTCTTTCAGTTATAAATTAAATAATTAACAAACTAGGCCCAAGTTGGTTCATTTATATCTTTGGCCTGACGATTATTCTAAAATGTTTCAATTTTTGTTAACATCGACGCCAGTGATTTTTCATGTGCCCATAATAAATAAAACAGTAATTCATATCATTTTGTTGTTAAAATGTTACTGCCTATTTTAAACTAGAATTTATAACTCAAGTGTTTAAAATAAGAGTTTTACAAAATAATTGCAGATGTTATATTATGAATAAATCGAGACATATCAAATTTGTAATATGGTTCTTCACGAATTTGTTTGGTGGAAGATTCTTCTTCTAATTAAATGATTCTATTGAATATTATGAATTTACTAGTGTATTAAAACCGTCCGTTTAACTATTACAATATCCAATTGATATAATTATTATGGGGCTTACTTAGTTTAGGCCTACTGGAACCTAATTGAACAATATTGTTACCACCTAATGCATGATGGTATTATTTTATGAAAATTTGTTATTCATACGTACGTTCAATAAAAGTTAAATAATATAGCCTAATCATCTATTACACAATACCTACTACCGGAAGTAGATGAGGCAGATTCAGTAAACTGGAACAACAAATCTTTCCACTATAACGACGCAAAAAACTTATCTTTTATCAGTGCACCGATAACCCATGAGGAATGAAGTTTTCAAAATTTCGAGTCACAGCAGCTGACCCTTTGACCCCGTGGTCCTGACCCACATTATATGCCTACAGCTCGTGCTGCGGACCTCATTATATCATACCAAAACTATTGGTTTTTGTTAGTAACATTTACGCAATAACATTGAGCTTTAAGGAAACCGTCTTGATTTAACAATACTACATCTGAAATCTGAGCGTCATTGAGTCATAGACATTCAAAACAAACAATGATTACGTAAATGTGATAATATTCTGTTTTAACCCCGTTCATTATCTTTTACAAATACTAAGCCTAAGCCTACCTTTGCTAAATTAAACATTTCACAACTAAATGTAGTCTTTTCCTTGCAAGACTTACTATTATTTATACTATTATTATTATTACGAGGTGGCCCGTGCACAAATTGCGCATTTTATGATTCTGTATGAGTGAAACTTACCTACAATCCTATACTCTTATACGAGCAATGTTTGCTTGTTTTCTTGCTTGCTTGCTTGCACAATTATCTCAAAAACGGCTCCGACGATTTCCTTCAAATTTTGGAATATGGGGGTTTTGGCCACCAGAAATCGATTGGAGCTGGTCCCATAGCTGGGAAAAATCCGGTTTTCGCGCTAGAGCCCTTCAAAGATCCCATGTTATCCTTATGGAAATTTTTTAACTGAACAAAAATCAGCTGATAACTGTAGATAAAATAAACCAATGTGTTACATCTTTAACCTGTGGTTTTAGGAAAATCATACCAATGTGCAGCAAACCTTCCGCCTGGCGAGTGAGCGGAGCGAACGAGCTTTGTGTGAGAAACGAAAGTAATAATTTTACCGAGCTTAAGCTCGGTCCCCCTGGTACTGTTGATTATGAAGTGACAGAGACCAATTTTTGTTTACTATCTGGCTTTTAAAATTCATCTGAAGGTAATCAGCTGTTAACCCACAATTCACATTAAAGAACTTGCAATAAAAGTTGGTCAACATTTTAAAGTGCCCTCTAGAAATAAATCAAAGGCTAGGGGGGCGAAGCCCGAAACAATATAAACTTTTTAATTGCGATTCGTCACTGCGGTATATTCTAAGCTTTAAAATGGCACCTCAATCTTAAAAATCGGTTCAGTAGGTCGAGAGAAAAAGGGACGTAACAGACGAAACCCTTATAGAAATAAGAATATAGATTATCTCGAACTTTCCTACTATATGAGTAATGAGTTATTATGAACCAAGCTTGTCTGCTTAAGTGTTTTCTTGTGAAAAAATAAAGATTAAATTTTTTAATTTGCGTTTTTGCATGACTTGAATGAAAATCTTTCTTCAAGCTCTTTGATTAAAATGTACTCAACTATAAAAATGAATTTGCGTGGTTTTTATTTTTTTTTATATTTATTTTACTATAAAGTTCCAGTTTTCAACAACAAAAACTATAAGAAATTCTGAAACATTTAGGGGTACACGGACGCCAACATGAAAAATTAAGTTTTCATCAATCGCTTATAAATTGCAAAACCAACCAATAAATAATTTACTAGCTTACCCGACATGCTTTGCAATGCCAACCTGAGGAATTTTTTCCTTTCAGGTAACCTCGATCGCTGCGCTCACTCACTCCAAGTCTATAATATCCTCTCTAGTTTTTTATTACTAATCTTCCTTCAACACTTCAAAGAGTACTGCTGGTTACAGAATTAATACAATAAATGTAATAATATGTTCCAACACAAAAATGTTGCTTCTATAAGAATAACATGGTAACTTTAAAGACGGGCGGGGCGAAACCCTATATGGGGGAATCTGGATAAAAAAGATCCTGGTATATTTTCTTCTTGGTTCTAAGCCACATCCTCACCAATTTTCAGTCAAATCGGTTCAGCCGTTCTTGAGCTATAAATAGTGAAACCAACACAAATTTCTTTAATATATATAGATTTACACGTTTAGATTTTGATCAAAATAGAAAAGTAAATTTTGTTTAATAGATTAATGTGCTATTTTCTTGCTACCATAATACAAAATTTCATTTTGGTTAAATATGCGCTAACTTCTATTTATCATTCCCATAGTCTCTATTTTTAGATAAAGTTTTTTTACTCCTATCAACACCAGAGGATTTTTTGTTAAGGAGATTTGTACTTGGTACACACAAACGCTTATTGGGAAAGCGGTCCAAACCCATCAAATTTTGTTGGCCATCCCGGGGAATCGAACCCTTCGCCTCTTGAATTAAAGTCCAAGACGCTAAACGTTAGGCTAGCCGGATGTCCAGAAGTCCGAATGTGGACGTCCGTAAGTCCGGAGGGTTTTGCTGTAACTCAAGTTTTTAGAAATTTCAGAAAGTTTTTAGAAATTTAAAAAATTTATGTTTATAAATGTCTAGGTTTCCTTTTAACAAACTATTTTTCATCAACTCTCGATTCTCGAAAATGCCGTTTTATTTTTAACAGTTTTCTTGCTAGGCCTATAGCTTTTCAACCTGTTTTATAATATCATACGGTAACTTTCTTTTTGATTCTACGTGACAATCTTATTAAGTTTCCTTTAAAAAAAAAATGTCAACATAATGTGTAGGCGGCAAATTACATCCAGCATCTAACATTAAAACATGACAACCACGAATGTAATTTCAGAGTTTGATCGTGGGGATGGGGGAAAGTTTTCTATGACTGTAGCCTATAAGATGTGTTCTAAATTCACACTCTTTACTTCTGTCATAATTTACAACCAATTAGAAATTTATTGCAGTTATGTTTACGAATGTATGCTTTTATGATTTCAATTAAGCCATTTCTACATTTAAAACAATGTCTTTAAAATTGTAACCCCTAATGCAGTGATGGCCTCTTAACTCATCTGGAAATTGAGATATGGATGGATGATTGCGACTGCGGAGGTTATGACCTTCGGATGATATGAGTCTAAGGCAGTAAATCATTCTATGGCCTGATTACGATGCGTAGATTCGTAACTTCTCTCCCTCCATTACACGCAATTGTGCAAGAGAATCAACACATTGTACCACGTCTACTCGAGTGACTGATTGTACACTTCTAAATAATACAACTAGCAATCATCACAAATTAAAATATTTTCTTACTGCAAACTTTTATGGATTGTGAACCTTTAAAGTCATAAGAAATACTTTTAAGGAAGTAAATTTAAGCTTAAATGCTTTTTTATGCTTGCAAAAATTTTTACCGAATGTAATGTTTACTATTGTTTTTTATTATTAAAAAAATTAACATTATAACTTGTTCAAAATAAATGTGCGGTCGAAAGACAGAATTTTATTTCCCAACACAAGGAATATTCCCTCAATACCTTCCTGAATTCCCCGATTTTCTTCACACACAGATATTATTTAAATTTCGCCCTTAGCGCTGAAGCTGAAACTCGTGATACTTCCCTTATTTGCCACTGGAAGCGCAACTTGTTACATCTCAAACGTCAAAATTATAGGTAGTTTTTTTAAAACCTAATCCTCCTCGAGAATATTTGGGTGGGGAAAGATTTAAACTTTAATAAACTGTATAATTTCTTTCAGTAACTCTTGGTCAGCCAATAGGTTATATTTTTAAGCCAAACCTATGTCTTGTTAAAAAGTACCATTTTTTAAGTAAACTGATTAAAAAACAACTGCTACCAATAACATTGTAAAAATGTTATAAAATATGTTGTGATGTAAAATTACCATCTGGTATGCAACAGTGAAAAAAAACACAAAATGCTCCAGTTAATACATTATCCCATGGGATATTAGCAAGGATAAACAAACTCTTACCACCATCTCTCCCAAGAAGGATCGGTTTTAAAAAAGGGTGCTATAAAATATATGTTTACAAAAAGCAAAACATTGTTATTAAGTGGGATATTAAACAGCAGTAGTAATTAGTGATTCTGATTGGTTGGATTCTTGGCAGCGGGAGGAACGGAAAAATGGGGGAATTGAAATTTGCGTTCCGACCGCACATTTACTTTGAACGGGGTATAGTACCAGGGGGACCGAGCTTAAGCTGGTAAAATTATTACTTTCTCACACAAAGCTCCTTCGCTCCGATTACTCGCCCTTTTCCTTTTTAAGACGAGCTCGTTCGCTTCGCGCTCTCGCCAGGCCGAAGAGTGCTGCACTTTGTTATAATTTTCCTAAGCCACAGCTTAAAGATGTAACAAACTGGTTTATATCTACAGTTAGCAGCTGGTTTTTTTTTCATTCTAAAAATCTCCATAAATATAACATGGAAACTTTGAAAGGCTCTAGGACGAAAACGGGATTTTTCCTAGACATGGGACCAGCTCCAATCGATTCTTCATGGCCAAAAGCCCAATATTTAAAAAAAATCAAAAATGCTTTGAGGGAAAAAAGTTTTCCCGTATGAACAGTACTTATTTTAAAATCTCTATAAGAATAACATGGGAATTTTTAAGAGCCCTATGGCGAAAATGGGATCTTTCCCAGCCATTGGCTCAGTTCCAGTCGGCAAAACGACAACGGGTCGTCGGAGCAAATTTTACCTGCGGCCGGACCATACCTGCTTTGCGGGGGTACGACATGGTGTCGTCGCCGCGGCTTGAGGCGGGCGACGACATTCATGTGTTCCACTTGCCCCGTGGTTTTGGGTCTATCTCAAAACAGGTCATTTGCCCCAGAGGGTTAATAGGTAGAAAAACTACTCGCTAAGCACAAGTCACTTGCCCCGGCAAAAGAGGGGGAGCTACAGCCCCTCCCCAAACAGCCTTAAGTAAATCATGATGTTACCGTTCAGTTTAATTAAAACAAGAATGATTGGTTAAATCCACCATAAGTTCATCATCTACTATCATTCCCGTATGAATTTTAAATTAATATATCATTTCCCAATGAATTTATGCAATACACTCTATGCAATATTCCAATTCCAATAAGAAAAACTAGTGAAAATGAATCATTCTTGTGTTTTATCAGCAAGCTGGGGGATATGATTTACGACAGGTCTTTTTACTCTCAAAACTCTCGTTCTCACGCCACGGAAAGAGGGCTACTTCAGAATGCAGGCTTATGGGAGAAACTGTTTTGCTCGCTCACTTATTTTGATGTTAGCATTTTTAATTTCTTTTAAATAAGTTATTTATTATTGTTTCTTGATATCAAAGTAACGAATATTTATTTAGGAATGTACAGGTAGTTAGTGGCAAATTAAGCAATTTAATTAATTTGCCTCAATTAATTAGTGGGTGGCATTCGAATGTAGTTGTAATGGAGTTACGCAAGGCAGGGGGTTGGAATCCAATTCATACGGAATAACCCTTTATGATGACTTCACGCAACCGATCATTCGGACGCCGTTCAAGCCAAGTGAGTGCTGAAGAGAGACAAGCCAGAGAGGTGGGAGAGCAGGCCGTCGTGGGAGGGGCTGTAGCTGACTCTCTTCTTCTCGGGCAAGTGACCTGCTGATCTTGTCCTTATTGACCATTTCTTCTACCTATCAACCCTGCGGGGATTTTGCGGGTGATTTGCGGGCATTTGCGGGCATTTTGAAAAATGCAAGGATTTTTGGAGATCCTGTTATTTCCTGCTACATTCAGCGTAGAGCTATAAATAAGGTGTCATATTAAAGAAGAAGAACTGTACTAATTTTTCTAGGTTGCACTTTTTAGGTTTTTTTGTACACTTCTGCAGCCATCAAACTTGCCTAGCGCTACGGCCTCAAGACGGCATTCGGGCTCAGGTAGAGCAGAGCCTTAAATTGAATTTACTGCACTTACTGCCAATTGCACATGTAGGCCTAAGAGTGTTTTTTGCAGTCAATTAATACTATTCAAATTCAGAACAACAAGTTCAGAGCAAAAGAATGGTTTACGATACCTGCTTGTCTAGTGATCCAGAGGGGTTAGTTTTTACTACCACGGTTTCGGGTCTTTTTGACCCATTATCAAGTGTTTGCAGTTACAAGTTCACATTAATCCTTCATGGCGAAGTATTAAAATTTTAATTAACTGACGACTTCACCATGAAGGATTAATGTGAACTTGTAACTGCAAACACTTGATAATGGGTCAAAAAGACCCGAAACCGTGGTAGTGAAAACTAACCCCTCCGGATCACTAGACAAGCAGGTATCGTAAACCATTCTTTTTGCCATAAGTACGTGATCCAGTGGCTAATCCATAATGAACAAGTTCAGAGTAAGCCACCTGGTATTTAATAACATTGGCTATATGTAAAAGGACCTGTTCAGTGTCAGGGTTTTAGCTGAAACAAATAGCGCCTACTCGTTTCTATATTTCTCCTTATATGCCTTCCTCCTTATTTGTGAGCAGGTATTATTGCTTTGCTTGTAGTGTGAGTTTTCTTAGGTTAGTTAATCTTAGTGATGGGAGAATCGAATAATACTTTTAAGAATCGAATACCAGTACTCTGTATTCGAATGCACCCCTCTATTCGAATAGTATTAGAATACTTTTGTATATGAATTCTTTTGTTGTGCATGCACTATTATAGGGACTATCAGATCTGGTGTAGTGTCGTTTCGTCCAGTGTCGTTTCGTCCAACGCCCATTTTTCATAAAAAAGAGTGTTGTTTCGGCCAGCTCATTTTTACAGTTGATTAAACACATTAGTTAGTGTCGTTTCGTACAGCAGAAAACTTGACAAGGGATAAGGAACGCAACACAGGCTTCATATTCTACAAACCTTCGTGTGAAACAACAGCAGTGGTTGAACTACCTCATGGAGCCTAGAAAAGGAGCACCGACAAGAAGATTACTTTTCTCCCAGTTTTGACAGCCGTATTGGACTTCAAAACAAACTACCCCAAAGTTAATTTGTCTGTTTATTGACAAATTACATTATTCTATGTAACCTCACCCGGTAACCCCATTACACCGGTACCCCGGTATGGTTGGCTCATCTGAGCAGTTAAATTTCGACTCGACAGCCTCTGTTTACCATTGGGAATTCCTGACCGTCTAGCCCTGGTTTTGAATTATGGACAAATAGTTTTACTTATTTTAACCACCTAATTCTTGAAGTCTTTTGGGAAGGAGAAAAGCTAAGTGTGCAAGGATTCCATTACATTACGATTCAACAGCCCCTGTTTTAATCACGAAGGATAGTTTTAC
Organism: Neoaliturus tenellus; assembly: GCA_030545055.2. Taxonomy (NCBI): domain Eukaryota; kingdom Metazoa; phylum Arthropoda; class Insecta; order Hemiptera; family Cicadellidae; genus Neoaliturus; species Neoaliturus tenellus. Next base: position 84,122,536 of record CM061532.1, read on the forward strand.
GTATGTGAACTAGCTAATAATTGCGTAAAATATAGGCTACCAACTATAATACCCGTAAGAATTTTTATAAATTAAAATAATGAACACGCTTTACTTGTAACTAATTATTTTGTAGCTATAAGTGTTTGACATATCCTAAAACCCTCAATCCAGCGAGGCAAAGTTTCAATTCGTTTTTGTAGACCTGCCAAGTAAACAATAGTATAGGATTATTGGACGAAACGCCACTAGTTGTCAGGTAGAGTTACCCCTCACCATATGTTCGTGGAATTTGTACGAAACGACACTTGTCCGAAACGACACTGGACGAAACGACACAACACGATCAGATCTATACACTGAAGACAAAAATGCAAATAATCTATTCTATATATATAATACGTGATGTCCTTTTTTTTGTTAACACTACTCCTCCCTTATTTCTGGACCAATTTTAACGTTTGAGGTGTCAAAAGAATGGTATCAGTTCGTAGTTTTGCAATAAGGTTTTAGATTTTTGATATTTTAATTCTGAAGCCCACGGGAAGCCTTCAAAGTTCATTTTTAGCGAATTTCCCATAGGGAATAAGCTATTACCGTAGGTCTCATGGTAAGACCTAAGCCCGGGACCATGTTACTTTTTCGTTTTGAGGTGCCCAGAGACCAAAAATAATAGTCATTAAAATTTATATATATATATATATATATATATATATATATATATATATATGTATATATGTATATATTTATATATGTATATATATATATGTGTCCCTAGACATGATATCTCTTTTAAAAATGGTCCGATCGACACCAAATTTGGTAGAGATGTGTAATCCTACATTTATTCGGATGAGTTCGTAAACCACCCATGCAGCACAAATATGTATACAATACGTATAATTTACCTACCGGCATGGTATAGCTTTTGTATACAATCTGTATAGGAACGTATATAATACAGATTGTATCTGTAAATATGTCCTACCTAAATATGTATTATATGCGTATCGTATAAGTATTAAACTACGGATATAATACATATTATATATCCATATATAATATGTATATTTTGAGAGAAAATTTAGCATATCTGATATGTATATAATACATATATTATACAAAGATGATACATATTTTATACCACATATTAATAAAAAGTGCCTCCAAAAACATTTGTCAAAAAAATCAATACATAAATTATATAAATTTATTTTTGTAATAATTTTCTTTGAAAGCATTTGTTATTAATATGCATTGTAAACTAAGTATAAAATATAATGGTAAAACAATATTTTAAGTTATTATTGGAAATATGTGTTTTGTGATTTGTCAGGTAAATATCTAATTGTTCTAGTTTAGGGACAACCTACTAGAAAAGTTCCGTCTGAAGAAAACCTGTAGTTAGGACCTCAGGGGCCCAAGGACAAGGATTGCATTGGAGGCTCCTAAGGCAAACTGGGGGCCCCGGGGCGGTTTCCCGGCTGACCCAGCCTAGTTAGTTACAGTCCTGATTTGGGGTGAGCACCTGTTACAGTAACTTCATCATAAAACAGTACAGTATATTCAAAATTGAATATTATATTGTTGGTGTGTCTAGTGTTCCCTTCAAAGGAATGGAGACAAAGCTGCCAGCTAGCAATCACAAGAAACTAAAAATCGCAATCTTCAGCTGAATATTTCACGTTATTCTTAACAATATTCGACAAAAACAACTTTTACTTTAAAAAAATTAACGTTGAGTTGTTTTCAAGAAATATTGAAATGAAATTAACCATAATTTAGTGCAAGATATATATATATATATACGGTATATAATGAAGGTTTTATAGAAAGTTAATGTTTTAGAGAAACCACATTAAAAGCTTTTAATTTACTTGGCCCTTCCACAAATTATTTCAGAAAAAACTAATTAAATGACCATATTTTCAATAAGAATAAAATTGAATTGAAGCACAAACTTAGGTTTAACCATTTCAACTACGGAAATAATATAGTATACATCACTAACACATACTGCACCTTATCCTTAATTACAGACCAAATGTTGGTATATGAATAAAACAAACTCTAGGCCTAATCGAATTGTAATTTAGTGAACATTTTTGTTCTTGACATAAATTCTTGTTCCTGATTGGCGGAACCATTCCGACACTGTTTTTTTAAAAGTCTTCAAATTAAATAAGTGTTTAAAGGGCCCATTCCGCATCTCACCTGAAAAAAGTTGAAATCACATAAAAGGTTGGGCTATTAAACTTGTGCTTAGTAATTGCTTTGCACATGTTTACTCTCAACGTTTTTACACAAACAATATACAGTAGAAGCCCTCAAATCCGGCCACCTCGCACCGGACCACCGGCCGGATTTCAAAATGGCCGGATTAACCGGCGGTGTATTAAACGGGTTAAACTGAGACCTTAATTATAGGCTATGTGTGTTCCAACAATAAACTATTAGGGTGTATTTAACAATGAAGGGTCTCATACTTGTCCAATCAATAGTATATCGACTTTGTAAGAATCATGATTTGCTCGCTCAGACGTTGTAGGCCTAATAGCGCCGAAATGACGATCGGACAACGGACAAGCGATGAAAGTGTGTTTAATGGACACTGGTGTTCTGTCAACGAAGGCACTATGTATAAATGGGACGGTGATAGCGACTAAATCCGTCTAGTTACCTAACTTCTTTGTTACATCAGGCCATATATAAATAGAACACGAACAAAATGTTTTAGAAGACATCAGACCACAAAGAGTCCGAAAATCGGCAATTGAACTGATATATTTTAGTGATATACCATGGAACAAATTAGGCCCTATATCTATTTTTGGTCTTGTCTATTTTGGCCGTGGGAAATGCCCGCGGCTGAACATTTTATTTCCAGAAGACCGCGGCCGGATTATCCGGCGGCCGAACCATCCGAGGCCGGACTAGAGGGCTTCTACTGTAATAAAATGCAGCTTAATAGTTGGAATAAGCATCATATAAACTATTAAATCATCTCATTGTAACATGAATTGCAATAACTGTTAGATAAAATAACAATAGTTAATGTGTTTGTTTTACAAATTTGAACTGGAAATTACTGTTTCATAATTTCTGAATACTGCCAAAAATCGCGGACACAATAAGTAGCATGCACATTCCTGTACTCGGTGTCTGTCCTCTTGCGGCCGCAATTAGCGGGGATCCTCAATTAATAGAGAACATGTTATTCCTGCGGGAAGCTGGTCGTCGTTTGATTGACAGTTTGTTGTATGTGTGTAAACGAAATATTACCTTTAAATTTCATTATAATGAAATTTAAAAAATATAATACTGTTTAGTCATATTTTAATAAAACATTATGATTTGTTTAATTCAATATACTTTTTTATTAATTAACATTGTGTAATACCCGGAATGTAACATAGGGTTACTTGTAAGAAAGGGACTTATAGCCCTAAATTCCCCCTTTTGTAAATAGCAAATAAAGGAATTTTGAATTGAAAATAGGAGACTGCATTATCGAGGTTGCAAAATAGAGAGCATAAATGTTTAAACTATTAAATTAAGAAAAGTACGTTTAATTATTCCCAAAACTTGTTCCATTAATTCCGTATCTGTTACACTTACACATATTTCTGATGCTAATGTATTTTAAAATCCCGACAATAACGTTAAGACTTTTAAAAATTCTGCTTGAAAACTACAGAGAAAAATAAAATCCTTTTGAGTTCCGTAAAGATAACTTGTACTGTAGATAACTTACGTCCAACGACTTGCACGATGTTCAGCTGATTAAGGCTCCTCTTTTTTCCTCCCTTTCCTTCCCAGCTGAAGTGTCTGGCCAATTCATTTGTGAACAGCTTCTTGAAGGCCCTTCTTGTTGCATCCTCAATGCTAGACCCTCCTATTTGGCGCACGTATTCTTTCTAAACATAAATAATTAGAAATTATAAGTTAACTCACTATCATCATAAAAAGCCATGATAGGCTTTATTTTCATTGAGGCTAAAGGAATTGGAAAGAAACAAGCTGTCGACATAAGCAATTAAATAAAAGAACACAGTAGAAGACGTTTTCATTAAAATTTATTTTCTTTTAATTACAGTTAACTTCCAGTATGTGCTTTTGTATCCTTTGATCCGTCACGCTTGATAATCCGGCACGACTTTAAGAACAATTATATAGTATTGACAGAAACAAAAATAAAAATTGAGCGATCAAGTTTGTTTGGGATCGAAAGTCGCCGCGAAGCAAACGCTGCGTCGTACAAAGTGTATTCCTCAGTCTAATATAGGTTATTGGGACAGTCATGACACTCCGTCAATTAGGTTGTCCGACTGAACCACCTGGGGGCTCCAGTTACGCAAGGAACAGTGGCTTGGAGCGTCAGTGTGGATTTACTAGCGCTCGTAGTAGTTGCCGTCCGAGTTGACAACACAATCTCTATATAATCACAATCAATAAATAAATGAGATTAGGTGTTTGTTAATTTCGCTTTAGAATAACGTAGGAATACATTTTTTAATTTTCTCTAAAACCATTTAAGCTAATCAAAGGTTTGAAATAATAAATTCTTTGTTTTTTAAGCTCTTTAAAATGGTTTGTTATGTTAGTTGAACTTGAAAAATTATTGTAAAAAAGCCAAAAACCCATTTTTTGCCCTTTTGAAACCCTGTTAACATTGTCCGTTCTGGACATTCTGGTTTGCAAACTTGATCAAATAAATGCTGCCTCACACTGCCTCATAAATCTGGAAAACTATTAAATTAAGTGGTACGATTAATTATTCCCAAAACTTATTCCATTAATTCCGTACCAGTTACACTTACACATATTTCTGATGCTGATGTATTTTAAAATCCCGACAATGACGTTAAGGCTGCGGCCACACGAGCGTTTTTTCACGCGGTAAATACTAGCTTATTTTCACGCTGCTTGAATTTATAACTCAATTATAATTAAAAAGCTACGGTGGGAAAACACACCTCGTGTGGCATTCCCCATTACATTTAATGCTGTTCATATTTCTCGCTTGTTTTCATGCTGCGTTTGTGAGTGAAAAAAAAACGCTCGTGTGGCCGCAGCCTAGGACTTTTAAAAATTCTGCTAAAAAAACTACAGGGAAAAATAAAATCCTTTTGAGTAGCCATCTCTTCCGTCATATTTGGCATGTTATTTTGTTTACAACTTGTAATTTCTGTTGGCAGTGGTCGTTCGTAAAATAAATGAATTTCTTCATCGGAACTCGATATAAACTCAACATCTGAGGCATATATCATATCAGTTTCTGATACTGTTTCATTGCCAATATCATAACTTTTTGCAGAATTAGACGGAGAAAACAATAGGCAAAGAAATGTGTTCAGCATTTTTAAACTTGTATATTTAACTTACTTGATCTATTCAATGAAGAAGTCAATAAGTTTGAGACTTCTTTTCTTTTGTCGTTCGCTTACATCTTGTATTGCTTTTAACTTTGTTTTAGGCATATTTACATCTGAAACAAAATTAATTAACTGTTTTAAAATTACAAGTTGCAGAATGCATCTGATAACCGTAACTATGTTTTTAAAAGCCTCTATGAGTTTAACATTTTAGCATAAATTTAACAAATATTAAAAGACAAATATTGTTTTTAGACAAATTTTAAGAAATACTTTTGCATTATACTAATTCTAACATTTTTGGAACATACCGAATGACAACCGAAAGAACATTATTCAATTTTAGCGGAATGTACAGTAATAGTTATTGAAAGGGTCCACTTGATTCTCTACTTTAATTCCAGTAAAACAATCTTTGAACAATTTTAATGTTCGTTTTGATGTTGAAAGACATCAACAATTATCGGAAAACCGTATTTAGACTTTTATAAGGACATTTAAACTTACTTTGATTTAATGTTAATATTGTGGTAAGCTTATTTATTATTTGTTTACACAATCCGCCATTACAACAAAGTTGAGAATTGCATTCAATTCGAAGATCAGTGTTTCCATAATATTTTGACAACATAATCTTATTTGTAATTAGACCTAACATAGGTTGTTAGGTGAGGTTGATAACAAAGAACATGAACATCAAATTACAGTAGGCCTTTAGTAAGTTGATGTCCTAATAATAGTTTGAATATAGTTTCCAACAATTAACTGTTACCCCAAAATTTATACTAACATAGCCTAATCTACTAATTTAGCCACTCTGAGGACAAGTAGGGCCTAAGTTAAACATTGTGTAACCATCAACACTTAAAAAATCAAATTCACAGTAGGCCTAAAATATTTATTTCCAATGTGGATTAGTTATTAGGCTACTTTTACTCATTCCCAACGAGGCTAGGTTATAGAATGGTAACAATAATAAAGCGTGATAAAAATATACTTACAGTTGTCAAAGTAAATGAGAAAATAAAAATGATGTTTGAGATATTAAAATTAATGGGATGAAAACAAAATTTCTTAACAAATGTCAATCTAGAATTTTTAATCAAGTTTTAAAAAATTCATCCAAAATCCACAAACGGCTCGTGTTAGGACCTTATTTGTTTCAAGGTTAAAATGGTTTGAATGCCAGGGAGATAAAAACTAGGCCTAGCTTAGGGGACCAAGGCCTAAACTTACTCCTTTAAATTGACTTAAAACTTTAAAAAAATATGTTTTGAAACCTGTCATCTGATGTGTGTAGCTAAACTACATACAAAAAGAGTACAAACCGCCATGGCTAGCTTAATATCATTAGCAATTAAAACCTTTAGGCGAATCTTCATTATCCAACTCCACCGTTATTATCGGTGTGGAAATTTCGATATTGCGATTATTCGATAGTTGTAATCATTTGAGTTGAGATATACGTTAAACAATCATATGGTAGTTTATTTACCTACCCTTAGTAATAATCTAACCGTAAACTTCCGTCACTTTTATTGACAGCAATATTAACAACAAAATGGTGTTTTGAAACATTTAACCTCCAAGGAAATTGGAAGTTATTTCCTCAAAACACTGGCCAAAAATACCTTTCTAATTCGTGTTTGGCAGCATTTGTGTGACGCCATTTCGAAAGCAATGGTCTAACGAAGTCTGCTTCTTCTCACAATTAAGATAAGTACTCCTACATGAACTTGGTTAGTTTAATTTGTGTTGTTCTTTGATAATGTCACAGGTTACATTTTAGCTAATTTTGTACTTGTTTGTGTTATTTTCAGTTATTTGTTTGCAATATATTTGTTTTATTGTCATGATGTATTTTCAATTAGTTAGGCCCTATATTAGTTTTTCTAACAAAAGTAAATCATGTGATAATATTGTAATCGTATCGTGTAATTGTATCACCAATATAATAGCAATATTATCAAAATATAAAAATTTCCACATTGATAATAACGGTGGAGTCGGATAAAAAAGATTCCCCGACCTTCATGTAGGCCTTGCAGTCTGAACATTATTGTAGCCTAGGTAAGACTAAGGTAACAGGGAAGGAATAGAATATACAGACTGCACTATTCGAATGAGACAACAGGATTCCCATGAAACTGAAAATGAAGTGCAAATCAAAATCTAGCAATATGGTGCAGTCCGCTAACTCTACTGGTCCGATAATGGAAGCCTAACAATTTATTTTTATAGCAACTGCTTGAATGTGGCTTGTACTAAAAAGTGTTCTGGTTTAGGGAGTCTAAATATGACCTTCTTGCCTAAGCCTAGCTAATTTGAAATAAATTAAATAACTTCAGCCTATTGCTCAATAGCTTTTATTGCATTTAATAACTTTGTCCTAGCACCTAGACCTACACCTAGCTAAGATGCCATTGATTTCTTAACTAGGCCTAGGCCTAAATACAGGCTTTGATTATAAACATTGTTTATAAGAACAAGGGTTTATATATTGTTTATACAAAACACAAAACCTTATAAAAGGATTTAAGTCTATGATGATCGCACTTTTCAAAATCTATCAGGTCTTAAGTTGAGATTTGGAGGTTGTAAAAGGCAGGCTAACAAATAGAACTAACCTTTAAATCATTTGGTTAGTTCTTACCTCAACCATAACTACAAACAGATAAATAATTGGCTACATAAAACTCATAACACACATAACGAAACGCTAATATTTCCAACTTACCTCAAGTTTAAGTCAAGAGTCAAGCAGAAAGGCAGAGTGCACAATTTGACAGCAGTCCGCCATGCATGACACCGAACGTGCGAACGAAGCCGCCAAATGGAGAAAGGAGAAAGACAACGACGAACCGCGACTCTGGCGGATTTTCGTACAACCATGACTCAGATAGGAATAACATATTGTATACAGATCGTATCTCTTTCTAGCGAATCTTATAAACTTAAAAAAGTTACTTAATACAACATTTACGATGGAATATTTTGGTTTATTTTTCGTTTTGATATATTAACCGTATTTTTAATTTTCCTAAAAAAATATTTATTTGTTGATATATAATATGTATACGATCTATATCATTAATATCATTTTTGATCCAAGATGGCCGAATTACTTAGTTGCTCGTAAACTTGCCTGCTCGTCTAGCGCGTATTACCGGTGTCTTTCGCACTCAACTGATATCTACACTCGCACTTCACAGATTTTGTAGACTTGTAAGTTAAATGTATCATGTGTAAACCCCGGCAACTCCCGAAGTAACTACCAAACTCACAAAACTGATCTCCAAACTGTGTCTAACAATAAAGATAACTAGGTCTAACGTCGTTGTTGGCTACCTGTGCAAATGTAAACAAACTGTGACGTCACACATAGAGGAATCTGCGCAGCTCACCTTGTCATCCACAGCCTTCTACATAGTGTTCCCACTCCACTTTACACACTATAAAAAGTAAACGTTCATCTTGCTTTCTCGGCGGTGAATCGAGTAGCTGTCGAGGAGGTATTGATGGGCGCGAATCTGTCCTTTACCACTTTGATATTAAGTGCATCATGGCTCATAGCTGCCCTATTTGTGTGAAGAGTGTTCTCGACACTGATGACGGCATCGGTTGCGAAGGGGACTGCCAGCGGTGGTTTCACCGTGAGTGCATTAAGATGTCCAAAAACGAGTACCAGCAATTAAGTAGTGATAACAACTTGAAATGGCTTTGCACTCGCACTGATTGTGTACTTCCCTCTAATGACCGCATAAACACGCTATCAACTCAGATGACCGCGGTCTTGTCAAAACTGGATGATCTTCTGGGGAAAGTCAGCAAGATTGACAACATCTCACAAGACGTCTTGGAAATTAGATCAGAAGTTACTTCCATCAATGCTAGCCTATCCACACTCGAACCTCGGGTGACTGCCATGGAGAGTAAGGTGGACGAACTATCTACGAATGTTGCTTCCATGAATTCCAATCTCGACTCACATAATGCAAGGATCCAGAAACTCGAAGACACACTCACAGCTCCCTTCGTCAGCATGGTTTCAACAATAGAAGAGCTGAACGACAGAGCATCTAGAGCTAAGAACGTTATGATCTTCGGACTATCTGAAAGCAAGAGTAATAAGGCAGAGGATAGGGTACGCCACGATAAGGAGATGTTTAAGTCAATAATTGCGGCCTCCAATTTGGACCTGGACATCGAACCCCTCAAGTTCATCAGAGTCGGAAGGGCTTCTCCAAGTAAAGCCCGGCCACTCAAGGTGGTTGTTGGGAATGAGCAACTGGTTCACAAGATCGTCATGTCTACTTCTAGAGAACTGCTGAAGGGTCTTGGAGACAGTTTTTCTACGGTCTCCTTGGGAAGAGATAGAACCAAGCACGAAATATCATATCTTGCTAAACTCAGAGAAGAACTTACCCGTCGCATAGACAATGGGGAAAAAAACCTGACTATCAAATATGTCAACCAAATCCCTAAAATTATTGAGTCAAAAAACGCATAAATTCCAACGACATTGATCACCTTTATGTTTTGTACCAGAATGTGAACGGTATTCGTTCCAAACTCCATACTTTGCATTGTGCAGTACCTTGTACCGTGTTTGATGTTGTTATATTTACTGAGACCAATTTGAACCCTTCTGTATCTAACTCTGAACTTGGTCTTGATGCTTATGCAGTCTATCGTAAGGACCGTTCTAAGCAAACTAGTCACAAAATGGATGGTGGTGGAGTTCTAATAGCAGTCCATAGGAACTTTTCCTCAGCTGAAGTGATTCAACCCGATTCACCTGTAGAATCACTATTTGTATCAGTCAAATTAAATCATGTTTTTAAAATATTGATCTGCGCTGCGTACATACCCCCTCGATCCAGCTCCACGGTCTACGATTTCTTTGCTGACTCAGTAAACTATGCCACATCAATTTGCAACGTCGACACCATTCTGATTACGGGGGATTTTAACCTTCCAGATTTTGATTGGAGGTATCCTGTGATAGAAGATGCTCCCCCTTCAGCACGAACACTTCTTGACCTGACATCTCAGTTCGATATAACACAGCTCAGTGATGTGCTCAATGGCCGTGGGGTGCAGTTGGACCTAGTTTTTGGATGTCCCAAAATATTTTCTGTGTCAACGGCTGAAGAAACCCTCCTCCCCAACGAGGATCACCATCCTGGATTGTCAATCACTGCTTCATTGGCCTGCTGCAACAGGGTACACAACAGGAGGTCTTCGTATGTCCGGAATATCAAGAGGCCCAACCTTGATGCGGTGAGAGTCGATTTAAGGAATGGTGCTATTGGGCTCGATCGCGACTGTATTGATGTGGACCTCGCTTTCCTCAACTTCTGCACCCAGCTTAGTAACTGCACTAAAACCCACTCTCCTTGGAAAAGAACAGGACATTCTGCGTTTCCTCGCTGGTTCTCAAGAGAACTAAAGGATTTAGTGATCCTGAAAAAATCTCTGCACAAGCAATATAAAGAATCGCATGACCAAAGATTGTATGAAGATTTTTGCAGAATTCGTGCCCAGTGTAAAGCCATGTCCCGGGACTGTCGCAACAGTTACATCAAACATGTGAACTCAACAATTGGTACAAACGTTAAAGTGTTTTGGAACTTCGTGAAGCAACTGGACAGATCGTCGGCTGAGCCTAGTTCACTTGGAGATGGAACTACAGTTACGTATCGCCCTGATGAAATGTGTGAACTGTTTGCCAGATATTTTTCTTCGGTCTACTCAGGACCTACTGGCATCACTGCAGAGCCTTCTTTCGCCAGTACCACCTTCGTTCTATCTAATTGCTCTGTGTCGGTGGCCGATGTAGAAAAGAAACTTAGAAGGTTAGACCCATCAAAGAGCTGTGGCCCTGACGAGGTGACCCCGGGAGTTCTGAAATTTTGCTCTTCCGAGCTAGCCCCATACTTGCACTTCTTGTTCAACCTCAGTCTGACTCATGGTGTCTTCCCTATGATACTGAAACAGGGACTTGTCATACCTATATTTAAGAGTGGTGATCGCCATCTGGTCACAAACTACAGACCCATCGTGATCCTGTCAGCTTTAAGCAAAGTATTTGAGAGCTTAGTCCTTGACATTGTGCAACCACTCTTCAAGAACGTAATCATCGAGGAACAGCATGGCTTCTTGCCGGGTAAATCAACTGTCACCAATCTTCTGTCCTTTCAGTGTCACGTGATGACAGCCTTTACCCATCGAACTCAGGTGGATTCAATCTACATCGATTTTAGCAAGGCATTCGACAGGATTGATCACAGTCTACTCCTCAAAAAGCTTAAGAGTTACGGGGTAGTAGGCACCATGCTGAAGTGGTTCCAAAGTTATCTCTCCAACCGCAAGCTATTTGTTATATTTGCCTCTCAACGGTCTTCTGGATTCCTTGCAAACACGGGTGTTCCACAAGGTTCCCACCTCGGACCACTATTATTCTGAATCTTTATCAACGACATTGGTGAAGTTATTGATGTCCCTTTCTTGCTTTTCGCCGATGACATCAAGTTGTTCAAGGAGGTCGTTACAACCCAGGACTGTTTTTCGCTACAGGAAACCCTCGACAATGTAAGGCTCTGGTGTTCGTCCAACGGAATGACTATTAACCACAATAAAACCAAATGTATAACATATAGCAGGATTAAAAACACCTTAGTCACCGACTATTATCTGGATGGCGCCCTGCTGGAAAGGTGTAGTCAAATGAAGGACCTTGGAGTCACTATTGATTCCTGCTTCGAGTTCGGTCAACACATCAGTAACATTTGCTCCAGGGCCTACCGGACACTTGGACTCGTTATGCGGACTGTCAACCATGGATTGGACTCTAGAGCTGCTACCATCTTGTTCAAGGCACTTATTCGTCAGCTTCTGGAGTACGCGTCGGTGGTATGGTCCCCATATCAGCTCGGCCAGATTGACCAACTTCAATCCGTCCAAAGACGCTTCATCAGGTTCCTGGGTGGTCGAGCTGGTTACAACTACTGGGAAGTTCCCATTGAGGCAGTCTCCGAGTCGCATGGATTGCAGCCACTGGCTTGCCGAAGACAGGTTGCTGATGTATCTTTCTTGTACAAGCTCCTTAACAGCAAGATAAATGCTCCACACCTCCTGGAGAAGATCAACCTCAAGGTACCATCCAGGGCGACAAGAGAGCGGCGTCTGTTCGAACTGGAGCATGCCAACAGAAGCTATCTGCAGCACAGCCCTATCCCCAGGCTCATGCGTTCCGGCAACGCCATATGTGGATCAGTGGACTTCTTCTGCGACACCCTTGACCTGGTAAGGCGCTCTGCTGCTGACCACTGGCTCCAAGCCCCGGACTGCTGAAAGTTGACCTGAACTTTTATTCATTCCCCGTCCATTAAATAGACTCATTGCATTGCAATTTATTCTATTATTGTTACTATCATTGTTACTATTGTTGTTATATCATTATTATTTATTGTTATTTTTTTTTGTATTGCCATTGTTCAGTGTACACAGTAAACTACTTGTTAGTGATCAGTAATTTATGATTAGATAATTAATTTGTTGTTGCCATAATATATTGTTGGGATATCGCATTTGTTATTCGTTATGTTATTGTTATTATTGTAGCTGTTAGTAACTTCTTGCCACAAGGCCATTGTTTTTTGCTTTTTTTCAATATTGTAAAAATGGTGATCATGCCGTTGGAATAAATAAATAAATAAATAAATAAATAAAATAAATAATACCAATACGTTCAATATACGTTGATACCAAATATTTACGTATATGATACATAGTGTGCTGCCTGGGCAGACATATCGACCTACCGGAAGGGGTAGTTTTGGGGGGTTTTGTACCCCAAAAATGGGTTTTTTGCATTTTTCATAAGTAATTTTTAAAAATGTTAAATTTATATTTTGACCATTGGATTTAGCTAAAAAAACACACAATTTAGTATCTTGAAGCTTTGCTCTATCTCCATTGGTTACCGAGATATTCAAAAGTCTAAAGACAGTACATTGTATTTTGGGGCTCCAATGTTAATCTTATGTAGAATAAGGATGTGTTAATATTTCACTTGTTAACCAATATTTTTGGATGAAACTTGGTATTCACCTTTATTTAGTTGAGATAAATCCATTTATGATGAAGAAATCCTAGTTTTTATGCTTATCATGGCAGCAAACCTGCATACTCTTTTCCCATGTTAATCATATGGAGAATAGGCAAACTCCTTTAGCAATGGACAGATATTGAAGAAACGAAGTATAAGGCTTCATGTGGTCGAAATATATTTATATTTTTAAGCTATAAACCTACTTTTAGTGTTCCCCATGGCAGCATACCTGCATACTCTTTCCCTATATTTTTATCATAAGGAGAATAGACATTTATTTCCCTATTTATGGGCATGTGATGATATTTGGTTTACAGGTTTATCTGGCCAAAATTAATATTACTAATTTGGAAATTCGCTGGGTACGCAGGTCTGCTGCGACGGGGGGTATTTGTCCATAAGATTAACATGGGGAACAATCTTCTATATATATAATTCCGTAAGCAAATCGGTCCCCACAAAATATCTTGAGTTAGAAGTAAGATAGGGTAACGTATGATGGCTCATTTTAAAGCTTGAGGGCCAAGGACGCAAGGAAAAATACCAGAATCGTCAAAAGTTACCTGGGCTTCGCCCCATTGGACCTTGAAGTTATAACGTTAATCTAATGGAAAGAATATTTTTAGATCTACACGTGTGATTAAGCAGATGATTTAATGAACAATTTTTATCCTAAACTCAGCTGGTTATTGAACAGATATTTTGAGTTAAGATAACCATATTTAATTATAACTTTTTCAAATTTACAATGCACTATAAAAAAAAGGAAAACACCAATAGTGGTGGAAAAATTACGGATCCGTGGTAGATTTCTCTCTTCAAAATCTATGTCATTATGATTTTGTGTGCTGAATATACCGCTGTAAAAAGTGACTTAGCCGTGGTATGGTTGATATAATTGTTAATAAAGTGGCTTTACTCAGTGCATGTCATTATGATATTACGTTACTGCTTTATTTATTGGCTATTTAGTGGTTAGACTTGAATCGTTTTTTAGTAATTGTTTATTTTTGACTAAATCATATTATGTAAACTACTAACATTGGAAAACCTCCGTATGAGGAATTTTTCGTTTTATACATTCTTTGCTTCTTTCCTTACATACGGAATCAATGGAATGCAGGTCGTACGGAATCAATAATTGCCCGTTAATACATAAATACGGGAAGCTTTTCATGTATGCAGTGTGCAAAAACGAACAAAATGTCAAACAATGTTCTACTTCATTGAACGAATAGACAAAATAGACTACAATCACAGCACAAGGAACTTTGTTAGATTCAAGTGACTGGTGGGGGTTGGGGGGCACGAGGGGTGTCAGTGGCACAGGGGTAGGAGGGGGGCATGGGGGCCTTGGTGGAGACATGGGTGGACATGCTAAACACGGGGAGGAACGGCAGGTAAGGGGGCATGGGTATATGGGAGCCAAGGGGGGCATACGGCCACAAGAGGCACTAAAGACGCTGGTGGCACAGGGTATTGATGGGCAGGGGGTTACGGGGGAGGAATGGGGGACATTGAGAGCACAGAGCCTCGAGGAAGAAAGGCGGGCAGGTGAGCTTGGGAGAATGGGGGGCTCAGAGGCATGGAGGCACGGTGGTACGAGACATGGGGGTACTCGGGCCACGTGGGCATAGGGGTAAAGGAAGCACGGGTCATGAGATGAGGGCATGGGGGAGACTTATGGGGGACATAGGGGGCACAGGAGAGGAAGGGGACATAGAGAGCATGGGGACATCAAAGAAGAACGGCGGACATTTGAGCACAGGAGAATGGTATAACACAGCACAGAGGTATAAGGGGTATGGGGGCATGGGGGGTCCTTGGGCCACGAGGCATAGGGGGTACAGGAAGCACGGGTCACGAGAGGGGGGCATTGGGAGGCTTGGGGTACATAGGGGAACGGCATGTGGAGGAACGGCAGGCATCGGGGAACGGGGATATGAAAGGCACGGTAGGAATGGCGTTCATCATAGGAAGCATGGATCATGAGATGAGGGCATGGGAGAGACTTGGGGGACATAGGGGCAGGGGGGAGGATTAGGGGACATAGAGAGCACGGGGGCATCAAGGTAGAACGGTGGACATATGAGCCAGGTGAATGGGGGTCACAGAAGCATAGGGTTTATGGGGGCATGGGGAGTACTCGAGCCGCAAGGCATAGGGGGTACAGGAAGTACGGGTCACGAGAGGGGGACACATGGGAGACTTGGGGGGGACATAGGGGGCACGGGGAGGAACGGCAGGAATCGGGGAACTGGGATATGGGAGGCAAGGGGTGGTATGGCTGTCATGGAGTCACAAGGATATGGGAGACAAGGGGGTATGGGCATGTTGGCACGAGGTGCACTAGAGATGTCGGTGGCACTGGGGGTAGCTGGGTATTGGGGACGGGGGAGGGGTGGGAGACATAGAGAGCACCGGGGCCTCGAGGAAGAACAGCGGGCATGTGAGCTTAGTAGAAAGGGGGCACAGATGCATGGGGGAATAGAGGAACGGGGGTACGGGGCAGGGGGGTACTCGGGCCACGGGGCATAGGGGGTACAGGGAGCACGGGGGAGGCTTTATGGGTCATATAGGAAGCACGGGGAAGAAAGGTGGGTATGGGAGCACGTAGGTTTAAGCGACATGGCGGCATTGGCATTGCGCACAATTGGCACGAGAGACGTCGGAGGCACTTTGGTTAGTTGGACATGGGATACACAGAAGAGGAATGGGGGACATAAAGGGCACGAGGGCCTCGGGGAAGAACGGAGGGCATGTGGGCATAGGAAAATGGGGGTCATGTATGCACTGACATGGGGGCACAGGGGTTCGGGGGCATGGAGGGTACTCGGTCCAGGGGGGCATATGGGGTACAGGAAGCACGGATCACGAAAGGGGTCGAAGAACATGGCAAGTGTCTGGGGGGTGGGGGGCACAGGGGTCCTAGATGCAGTAGTGTACATTATTAATGGGATAATAACCATTTTGTCATGTTGTATTAAACTACTGTATTCACTTGAGTTACGAACTCATTATGTGTACATGTTTAAGTTCAAAACTAATTTTATTCCGTCCGGCAGTCTAATCGAGCAAAAAAAAAAAAAAAAAAAAAAAAAAAAAAATCCACAAAATAGACCATCTACTGTATTGCTTAAATCAAGGGAGAATATTGGCGAATTAATGATTTGTTACCACCAAAAAATATTCGTCAAGACTAAGTAATATTTATAAGAAAATCCATCCGTGTAAATCCACAGTACAGCTTGAGAAGAAATATAATAATTGTAAAACTAGGTGATGAATTGAAACTTAATTTTTGAGATAACATCATCATTTGGATTTTTAGGGGCCTTTGCCCCTACAAGCCCCTAGTTTATATTGAATTGCTAAATAAAACAGCTGTTGATAGTTAAACAAACAAACACATATGGTAAAAGCTAAATAGAAGCAAATTGAACTGGTACTGAAAAATCAACACAATTTCATACTTTAATACGAGGAGTGTCTAATCTGAGGTTTTAACCTTTTCTCAAAATGTAGCAGGTAGATTTTGCTTAAAAAGCTTTATTTACACGTATTTGGGCACAAAAATAAGTTTTGTAACTTAACCCTAGAAAAATTTATTTTTGTTTACGAAAACAATTTTGGAAATTGAAATTTTTGACATGGGTCTTATTGGTCGTCCGACTGGTATTGAAACAATAATGAAATTTAACAAATAAATATTAAAAATAGAACACTAAATTTGTGTGCATGGGTTTTCAAACTGCTGTAAACAATAAGGAAAAGGGATAGTTCGTTGTAAGTGGAATAACCTTTTTTGTTTACTATTATAGTATAAACATGTTTTATGCAGAACGCTACACATATTAAATAACCTGTGTAAAAGAGACAACATTTAAAAGTTTTTTACCACCAGTATATAAAACAAGCTTATTACATCAATAGTTTTTATAATGAGAAATTTTAACCAAAATAAAAATGCCACTAAAAACAAAATGGACCACACCAACAAAGATGTAGATTCTCTTAATTTTGTGATTTCTTTATTTAAATTTTGTAATGTCATGGAAAGTTAAGTTAAAGAGGATTTAGGCATGAATAGTAATGTGGACTCATTCACTATGTAATTGGCTACCTCATACAGTAGTACTACAAAAACAGCCCAAGGGCGGATCCAGGACCGAATTAAGGGGGGGGGGGGCGGTTTCCATGAGAGGGCAATAGCAACTCAAAACATCGTGGTGATTGTTTCGGGGGAGGGGGGGGGCTGCAATGACCTTGAACATCACGTAAACAGGTGAGGAAGCGAAACTTCGTGGTCTGGAGTCCACTGTCAACTTATTTTGAGAATTCTCTGTTTTTATTCCCACGAATATTTACGTAAATTTAAATCTTAGACTCTTTATCTTAAGTAAAAACATAAGATTATGTCTAAAACGTGTTTTTAATACATTTTGTAAGGTAACAGAAGTTTTAGTGCAACAAAGTCTAGGTTTTAATTGTAAAAACTGATTAAAGGACGTATTTCGAAATGAAAAGTATGAATTATCCAATTATATTTATGTAAAATTTATTTATAAAAAGAGTTAACAAACTGTTAAGACGTAAACGTACTGTATTTGCGAAAAGGTAAACTGCTTTTTCACAACTAAATAAAAATATCTTGCTTGGTTACTTTCTCTTTTTTCTTGTAGATGACATAAAATATTAATAAGGAGTTACCGATCTTCCAATCATACTTACTAATCAATGTGCTATCACTGTCACATTTATTTGTAAAGATGGAACTACAGGGTGTTCCATAAGTAAAGTGCCAAACTCCGGGAATAGGTTCTATGGGTAAAAATAAAAATAAAATCAAGAATAAAATGTTTTACAAAAACGCTTTATAAGGGGTCGTCCATAAATTACGTCATCTGAAAATAGGGGGGGAGGGTCCATATTGAAAATGACGGTAGGGTGATGTGCAAGGGGGGGTCGGCTTTGATATGACGTCATTTTTAATATGATGTTTTCTATCAACTTTTGACAGTAAAACAATGATAAATTCTAACACAACTCAATTATTATAAAATAATTATCTATAAAATACATTAGACTATTTTTAGGCGTTGTTTTTATAGTTTACTTTTCCATTCAGAAAGTCATTTTAGATTTATTTCTGAAGGTAAATTCTTTTTAGCGAATTTCCCATAGGGAATAAGCTATAACCGTAGGTCTCATGGTAAGACCTAAGCCCGGGACCATGTTACTTTTTCGTTTTTAGGTGCCCAGAGACCAAAAATAATAGTCATTAAAATTTATATATATATATATATATATGTATATATGTGTATATATATATATATGTATATATATATATATATATGTATATATATATGTATGTGTCCCTAGACACGATAACTCTCATAAAAATGGTCCAATCGACACCAAATTTGGTAGAGATGTGTAATCCTACGTTTATTCGGATGAGTTCGAAAACCAGACATATCGACCTACCGGAAGGGGTAGTTTTGGGGGGTTTTGTACCCCAAAAATGGGTTTTTTGCATTTTTCATATGTAAATTTTAAATATTTTAAATTTTTATTTTGACCATTGGGTTTAGCTCAAAAAACATACAATTTAGTATTTTGAAGCTTTGCTCTATCTCCATTGGTTACCGAGATATTACAAAGTCTAAAGACAGTACATTGTCTTTTAGGGCTCCAATGTTAATCTTATGGAGATTAAGGATGTGTTAATATTTCACTTATTAACCAATATTTTTGGATGAAACTTGGTATTAAGCTTCATTTGGTTGAGATTCATCCATTTAAGGTAAAAAATCTTGGTTTTTGTACTTATCATGGCAGCAAACCTGCATAATCTTTTCCCATGTTAATCATATGGAGAATAGGCAAACTCTTTTATTTATGGACAGATATTAATGAAACTTACTATATGTCTTTATATGGTCGAAATAAATTTTTTCAATGCTAAAAACCTACTTTTAGTGTCCCCCATGGCAGCATACCTGCATACTATTTCCCTATATTTATCTTAGGGAGAATAGACATTTATTTCTTTATTTATGAGCACGTGATGAAATTTATGTTTACAAGTTTAGCTGGTCAAAATTAATATTACTAATTTGGAAATTCGCTGAGTACGCAGGTCTGCTGCGAAGGGGGGTATTTAGTTTATTAGTTTAGATAGTGTTTAAAAAGCATTATATTTTACTTAAAACGTAGGTTTATTAAAAATGACGTCATTTTACAGAGAGGGGGGGGTCAGACAAATTATCAGGGTAGGATGATTTTAGGGAGGGGGGGGTCCAAAAATGACCAAAAAGCGATGACGTAATTTATGGACGTCCCCTAACAGATATCCTCCATTTTGTATTTTTTTACAAAATAATTGTTATCTTCAACATTTTTTTACCGATCTTTATAAAACTCGGAAAGTAGGGCCTATGTTTAAATAAAAGAGATGTGTAGAAAAAAATTCAACGTGATTAAAAATTTCAAAATGGCGAACGTTTCAAACTTTTAATTTAAAAGGCTTGAAAAAGGAAAAGTTTAAAACGTCCGCTATTTTTAAATTTTTAATTGGACCACGTTGAATTTTTTTCTACAGTAGGTCTTTTTTATTCTAACATACTCACTGAGTTTCATAAAGATCTGTTAAAAATTTTTGAAGATAGCAATTATTTTGTAAGAATTACCAAATGGCGAATCTACTATATATTTGTCAAATACCACTGACTCACGTATCAACGCACAGCCTAAACTACTAGACCTAGAACCTTGAAATTTTGTATGGACGTTCCTTTTAGGGTGTAGGCATCCACTAAGAAACGGTTTTTGAAAATTCCTTCAGGGCTCCGCCCCACACGTCTTCAAAGTTACCATGTTATTCTTATGGAAGCAACATTTTTGTATTGGAACATATGATTACATTAAGGAATATTAATTTTGTAAACAGCTGCTCTGATTCAAATTATTGAGGGGAGATTGGTAATAAGAAACTAGAGGATAGTTGCGGCGAGTGAGCTTAGCGACCAAGCTAAACCTGACGGGGAGTGATTACTGACTGACTCATCATGAAATCTCAGGAACTACCAAACGTATTTACTTGAAACATTAAACACAGGTTCGTCTTGCCTCTTAGGTGCTCACTAAGAAATGATTTAACAAAATTCCTTCAGGGCTCCGCCCCACAGGCCTTCGAAATTTTAACATAACGCTATCCGCATGGCCAATTTTAAATACAAATTAGGAAACCTGCACGGTTGAAATTTGGAGTGATCTTTTTTTTCTTAGGTGCTCAAAAAAGTGCTTTAAACATCCCTTTTAGGGCTCCGCCCTACAGGACTTTAAATTACTTAAGGGCTTCCGGGGTCGTTATTTGACATGGACGTTTCTCTTTGCTCATGGGTGCTAAGAAAACGGTTTTGCAAACACAGTTTTCGAAGATCTTTAGGGCTCCGCCCCACAGGACTTCAAAATTACTTTTGGGCCTCCGGGGTCGATATTTAACATAGACGTTTCTCTTTGCTCACGGGTGCTCGCTCACTAAGAAACAGTTTTTCAAATACAGTTTTCCAAGTTCTTTAGGGCTCCGCCCCACAGGACTTCAAAATTACTGTTGGGCCTCCGGGGTTTAAATTTGAATCGGACGTTCCTCTTTGCTCATAGTTACTTACTAAGAAATAATTTTGAAAAATTTCGTGTAGGGCTCCACCCCATAGAACCTCAAGATTACCATGGATTCTAGGGGGTATAAATTTAACGTGGATGTTCCGTTTTGCTAACAGGTGCTCATTACGAAATGGTTTTGTAAATATAGTTTTTGTAGTTCTTTAGGGCTCCACCTCACCTGACTTCAAAATTAATCAAGGGCCAACGTGTTTTAAATTTGACATGGACGTTCCTTTTTGTTCATAAGTGATCAATAAGAAACAATTTTACAAATTTTTTTTAGGGCTCCTCCCCACAAATTCTCAAATCTACCATAGATCCTACGGGTTGAAATTTAACGTAAAGGTTCCGGTTTGCTCATAGGTGTTCACTAAGAAACAGTTTTGCAAAAGTACTGTTTAATGTTCTTTAGGGCTCCGACCCACATGTCTTCAACATGACTGTAGAGCCTACGGGGTTGAAATTTGACATGGTCGTTCCTATTTGCTCATAGGTTAGGGCCTTTTCTATTTAAGAAACCTTTTCTCGCTAAGAACAGGTTTTGCGAAATTCCTTCAGAGCTCCACTCACACTACTTCATTATTCCAATGTCATTCTCAAGGAAGTAGATTTCGTTGCTCTTCAAAACGATTGTATTACCTATAAAATAAATTCAATCACGGGCGAAGCCGTGACGGGCAACAGCTAGTGTTTAATATATGAAGCGTTTTTGATAAAAAATTATTCTTGGTTTCCTCTTTATTTTGACCTATATAACCTATTCCCGAAGTTTGGCACTTTACTTATGGGACACCCTGTATAGTTGACCTAGTTCCATGAAACAGCTATATTGTAAGCCTATATACAAAAATCAATGCTACAACCTATATGGGGCACTGCATATGTTATTTATAGGTTCTTTTTTGCATTGTTTGCGATAGTATAGAGATTCTAAACCAAAATTTCGAGCTCGGTGAACTTCCATATCACCGTCAAAAAGCTTATAAAAATCACTGTAATTTTGCATTTTTTATGTTAGGCTAATTTTGTTCCTGAAAAAACAGTTTTTCATAAAAAATTACCCATTATCATTTTAAAAGTACATCGAGTTCTTTACAATTTAAGACCAAAATAAACCACGCGAATGGCTGAAACAACCGAGGTTAGCTTCGGAGCTTCGGGCTCGCCAACATTGCGCCGCGCTGATCGACATTCTCGACGGTTCGGCTTCGCATGGTATAGACCTACATCATGCAGCCTTTGAATGATTGCAATGCACACGCAGATTGCACAAAACCTTTATACTTTAACCTTTATAAATTAATAAAACAACCTTAAAAATGCATTAAAAATTTGTTTATTTGTTAATATTGAAATACAATGTCTATAATATTTTTAAAGTTTCATGGAAAGATATAAAATTGGCCAGGTAAAACTGCTTGAAAAGTTTCCGTACGGGGGGGGCGATCGCTCCTTCCGCCCCTCCCTGGATCCGCCAATGAAACAGCCGCAGTGAGTGCTGCATAACTCATACAGGACCGGGGAGTAATGAAATGTTGATTTTAATTCTGTTGTCATTTACGTTTTATGTTTGATGAACTATGTGGATCCAACATCTGTGAATTTATTCTAACTTTTATAGGAGGGCTTAGACAAAGGCCCTAAGACATACTGTTTTGACAAAAGACGTAATCTGAGCTAATTTAGACCTGAAAGAATGAGCACCACATCTCAACACTATCACATTGGGAAGTTGGAGAGTTGGTAATGAAGATTGATCGATGAAACACCAATAATGTTCTATCTGATCTTTACTATAATGACATTTTTTTTAAAGTAACTCTGTTCATTACCATGGTGCAAAGTTTGATCACCAGGTACAATAATAAATGCAGCGCATTGCGCTGCACAGGCCCCCGAGTTAATTTAATTACACTAGAGAGAAGTATCCACTTCAAATAAATTCGAATACAGGATGACAATACCCCGCTATGTTAGTCAAGTCTCCTTGCTCTTATGAATACTCTGAATTGGAATACAGTACCTAAATGTGTAAATTACTATTTTGAATCTTTGAATTCTTTTGTACTGTATTCACTTGTTATAAAAATAGTATAGCGATGTGTACCGCATCAACGACGTGTATTCATTTGAAAAGTATTTTAATTCATTTTGAATTTTGAAGTATTCGAATCTTTGAATACTTGGTTTGCATTCGAATACTATTCGATTATGTATTTGATTCTCCCATCACTAGTTAATCTCTTGATTTAAAAAATCTTCATTTTATTTCTGTTATTAAGTGTCTTATATGTCTTAGGCATAAACTGCTCTATTAATCCTTGAATATTTTTAGCAAAGAGGTTGTATTTTTTATTAACATCTTCAGTTGTGTAGAGTTCGGTCCAGTCTTGGCAGTCTAGAGAGATAGTTTTAATTTGTTGAAATTTGCAGAAGTTATGCTCCTGTTTAATCCATTTAGTGGTTTATAGTTTGTTTGTTCATGTTTACCCTTTACTGAGCAGGTTAGACCCATGTGATCGGATATTATGTTGTTATGTATGTTGAATTCTGAAGTTTTGAAGTATCTAAGTTTGTACAACAAACATATATTGTTCTCTCTGAGGTGGCTGTTATTCTGGTTGGGGGGTTTCTAAAGCTTTTAGATTATGTTCTGATATAAGATTTAAAAAGTTTACAGTATCAATATTATCTTCTTTTTTCTTACCTTTTTTCACCCTGTCTACTTATTATTAAATTCTTATGATATGTAAGGAAACAGTAGGCTAAAATCTTCATGAATTAAATAACTACTAGTATACGTGTTGCTCGAAATCGAGCAATTTAATTAAATACAGTACAAATGTTACTTTAGCTCTAAATCAATGACATCCGACCAATAAAATAATGTGAATATCTTTAATCGCCAATAACTACACGTATTTACAGCTGATTATTAACAGATGTTTCAAATGTTTATTCAGTCCCCAATGTTATTTAAATGGGAAATTTTGAGATTTCAATGTTGGATAGCGCCTTTATTTTCAGTCCGATTCTCATCAATTTCTGGCGGAAACAACTACAGACCAAGCCCTATCTAACGACACCAAAAACTTGAAAATCGGTTGAAAATTGTAGGAGGAGTTCTCAAGACAAAAAAACCCTCAGCGTATTAAATAAGTATAGATTATTTGTTTACAGTATTTGAAAATGCCCCCGTCGCAGCAGACCTGCGTACTCAGCGAATTTCCAATTGAATTTCAGATTATTTACTTTCCCCATAAAAACACCATAGGATTGAGTATGTAGGTTTGCTGCCATATGGTGTTGTTAGAAAATCTAAGTTAATCAATAATTGGTGAATGTAAACACAAAATTGTATCAAACTCTGGCAATTTTTTATTTTCCCATAAACACCATGGGGGTGAGTATGTAGGTTTGCCGCCATATGGGTTTTGTAAGCAAGTACAAGTTAAACCTTATATAGATAATGTACATAAAATATTTGATTAAGTTATGTCCATAAATAAGCAAGATATAGGGTTTTCTCAATTTCCCATAAGTAATATGGAAAACACATTTTTGGATTTTCCCCGTAACCAGTTATGCTATAATAAAAATTCAAAATACCAAATTGTTTGTTTTTTTAAGCTTTTTTTTAAATGGTTTCAGTTAAAATTGATGAATTTAAAAAAATTAAGGGTCAAAAATGGGTTATAGAAATGGGTCCAAAAATGCAAAAAAAACCATTTTTGACCCCTTTTAAACCCCATAAAACCCCGTTCCCATAACCCGTCAATGCTGGTTTGCGAACTCATAAAAATAGACCTGGTCTTACACCTCCATACCAAATTTCATCAAAATCGGAGGTCTCTTTCAAAAGTTATCGGTGCCACGGACACATAGATCTATCTATCTATATATCTATATATACATATACATATATATGAAAATGAACGAATGGTGTTTTTGGCTTCTGGGGACCTCAAAATGAAAAAGTAAAGTGGTCCCGGGCTTAGGTCTTACCATGGCTACTACCGTAATAGCATATTCCCTATAGGGAAATTCGCAAAAATTGAGGGGGTTCACCTTTGTGTAATTTTTCCTTCCCTAAATCTGCCACTGATTGAAACTTAAGAACGGCATTCACTTTTACGAAGGGTTCATGTCTTTTGAATATCATTAGGCCTACATAAATAATATAAACTTTTAGATTTAGAGGCAGATTCATAAGATTATGTGCTTGCCCTGAAGACACATGGGCAACTAAGTATTTCAACTGGTTAACAAACACAAATCTCCTTGTCCTCTTAATTTTGTATCAAATTATTTACACGGGGTATAAGGTAGTATTTTGAACTATAATCTACCAAACAAATTAAGTGAAACTCATTTTAACCTTACACAGAAATCAAAATTTCAAAAAATTGTCAAGAAGTATTTGTAAACAGCTTGGAAATTTCCCATGATAAGATATGCATTTCTGCAAATTCTCAATCTTTTTCCTTATCATTTTGCACACAGCCATGATCGAAAAGGTTCTGGTGTGGTCTGTCGTGATGTAACTAACATCAAGGTCATTTGATCATAGATCTGTCATCTAAAACCAGTTCCTCTAGCGTAGTCCTCTATATTTTCACTAAAAAATTTTCTTTAGATTATGTGCTGAGTATTACATACTGGTAAATAATGGTGCCAGACACAATCAAACTGAAAATCCACTTTCTATGTTCTTCTTAGTCCTTGAATCCAGCAAAAATATCAAAGAGATTTTCATTGTGCTGTACCTTTTGAACGCTAGAATCACTTTTGAACCCCTTAAACAAGAAGGAAATTGTGCAGTGTAAGAAATGACAGAAATGTAGACACACATAGAAATATCACCATATCGCTATTTTGAGATAGGAACCTCTCATATTGCTCATTATATCGTTGCATCATATTGTTTCTTTATCGTTGTGTTAAGTCCGGTCAAAACCACGATACAACGAAATGCACAAAGCCCCAAACTGATCAACTTAAATGTGCACTCTGTGTGATGGTGAACATCCAGCCACCTATAACTACAAATGAAAGAAATGATGATCTGTTGACAAAGATTTAAAAAATAAATATTATCCTCCATTCAAAGTGAAAAACAAATCCATCTCTTTATCTCATGTAGCCACTCCTGAAATTAGGAAACTAAACACCTCTGCTAGTAGTTCTGATTTACAACCATCATTGATATCACATACCATAGGAGGGAACAGATGACATATGCTCAAACAACTGCCAATACTAAAAAGATCCATGATACCATACAGGTATTGATAACAACAATTTAGTAAATACTATAACTTCCGCTTTTAACAAATTTTATTTGATCAACTTATGATTCGGGCGTAGTGCACCTCGTACCGCGGTCATTTTTGCCGGCCGGGGGAGGGTTGTTAATCCATCAGTAGTACAGGCCCGTCAGAAAGTGTCGAGGTCGCCCTGGGCCGCTGTGACAATGGCCAAAGTCGTCCCCATATCTCTAGGACCCTGCTTTAGCAAATCAATGCATTTCTGCAGTTACGCGCTCCGCACCATTTACCCCGTCCGGGGCTTAGCAGAACGTTTGTCTTTTTATTAGACATATCCCGATTCTTTATTAACCAAGCACTCCAACAATATGAATACCTTTCCATTTGATTTTTTTTGTATTTAATAAAAATTTGCATTTTACTGTAATATAAAAAATTGCTAAAACTAGAATATTTTTTGCCAGAAATTACAGCTATAAATTCGTTGGTAGCGAGTTATATTTTCTTATTGTTTTTTTCTTTTCAAAAGTGATGCTAAACCACGGTTACCAAGGAACACTAGTCGTCATGGTAACGCTCGGGCAGGTTCGGGTCAGGTCAGTTAAATATCTACTGTCACAAGACCAATCAATAGTGTCACAAATCTTCCAAATTTGGTTAATATGTGTTGTTAATTTTAGTATAACAGAATATTATTATAATAGTATGCATTTAATACATATCTTATTAATTGAATATTATTATTTTTTACAATACGTGTTCCTGACCTTTTAGTCCCTTGGAGACATTTCGTATTATATGGACCATGGTAATATAAATAATATTAGTAATGAAAGAACCTGATGGATGGAAAGGTGACTGATATCAGTAGCTGCCTGGCTGTCCGACCCTTGGCCACCAAACATCCCACAGCCCCAGCCCTTTTGGCAACAACGCGACAGGGTGGGTTCTAGATAGGACTGTACCCTATACATCGTAGCCGCTCTCCCCCAAAATTCCTGAGTTAAACACGGTACGAGGTGCATTGTCCCCACCGTCGACCCTTGGAAGTATTTGGCTGCTCTGATGGTCAGTTGCGGGTTGGGTGATCTTATCCCCATTTTTAAATCGCACGCGGTCATCACTTTGTTCCGCAAGACAGTAAAATGCGGATAACCTATACCTCAAAACAAAAAAGTAACATGGTCCCGGGCTTAGGTCGTACCATGATACCTACGGTAATAGCTTATTCCCCATGGGAATTTTGCTAAAAGACATAATGAAGGAAGAGACACCCTTGGAAGTTTGGTGGAGTTGGCCTGGGGAAACTGTGTTGAGAACCACTGATCTCTGATCAAGGGTCGATTGATGCTACAGCACTGAAAGCAGACTTGGCTTGCAGGGGTGCATGGGAGGCTCAGATGGAACCATTTATTTTATGTACGTGTTGTTGACATTGATGATGCTCCATCATACTCGAGCCTCCCATACGAAAAAGCATTAGAAAATCCTGAAAAGGAGAAAAAAGAAAATACTAAATACCGAGTGCCGATAGAGTCCAGAAATGCTTCTTTCACCCCGTTAGTCACTTCAGTAGACGGAATGCTAGGAAAAGAGTTCCAGACTTTGCTCAGAGCAGTGGCAGAAAGACTGACAGAGAAGTGGAAGAAACTGTATAGTGTGGTGATAAACTTGATAAGGGTAAAAACCACTTGTGCGACAGCTGCTGTACCACGTGTCTGAGAAGAACAAGGAAGAGGAGGAGGACCCTAAGAGAATTCGAAGATGGGGCAGGAGCATGATGTAAAGGACTTTCATCATGGGGCAGGAGTACCGGAATTTTATTAATTTATTAATTTATTAATTTGTGTACCATAATTTAATTTTTACTCTTTGTAAATTATTGTATATCATGTCTATAATATTAATAAAAATTCTTGATTTCTATAACCACAAATTTATTTCTTGATGAAACATAAATATTTATTAGACTTTCGCTGAGTACTTAGGTCTGCTGTGACAGGGGTATTCTTAGAATAAGCTGTACCATTGACTTTGGATCATAATATCAATAGTCAATATTTGGTAGTATCAATAGTCAATGGCTGTACTGTTTTGCGTCTTTTATACATGTAGTTCAGAAGTAACATGACAGGTAGCGTGCATGTACTGAAATGAGTAGAAGTGAATTTTGTTTTGTTGTGTTGGTAACAAGCATTTCTCATTCCGCCATTGTGGTCTGCTGAAAGTGTAACTGTTTGTGGAACGGTCAATCCCTAACGAAGCGATCAAATTTGAGTTTGTCAGTGGTCAGATTGTTTTTTAGTTTGGAATAGCCTATAACATGTTTGTTAATGTTATATTCAAAGAAATGACGCGGTCAAAACAGTGCGGTGTGGTGTTATGTGATTTAAAATCAGATTGGACTTTCAGCTAGTTGTTTTTTGGACCAAAACCAATAAGGTAAGAACACATTGTTACTTCTGACACTTGTTTGACATGCCTCTTTCTTGTTGATGTTTTCCTTCTGTTAATAAATTTTATTAAAGTCAAATAATGACTGATGTTGTGATGTCATATTTTATTCAGTTTCCTCCATTGAAATGGCTAAAGCTTAGGCTAGGAATGCTTTCAAATCATCAAGGAATGGGCTTTCTAGGTCAAACTTCAGGGTCCTTGCTTGCATCCTTAGGTTACTATATCTCACTTCTCTGTCTACTAAAACACAAGACCAGGCCTAAGTTAGTGTAAGTTTGCCAATTTTTTAACAACTTGACATCTTGGCAAACTTTTTCTTTACATAACTTAGGCCTAGGCCTAGTATAAAGTAGGGTTAGGCCTAATATGTCCCAAGATTAACGGGTTAATTTTCTATTCGGGTAAGTTTGATTAAAAACTGAGAAATCTCATCTTTTTTGGGCATAAGTTTTAACTGCGCTTACTGAAATGAGTAAAAACATAAACTTCTAATCGTATTTCGGAATTAAGATATTAATAAAGTAATAAAAACTCCGCAATCAGCACACACTCCCAACTTATAACAGCTCCTAACTACACCAAAAGTAATATCCCGCCAACTATCCGAAGCGGTATAGTATTTTTTTTTAAATAATAGGCTACACATTGTACGTCAAACAATACTTTTGGTAAGTTTTACCTACCTAAACTTAACTTATATATATTTTTGGCTGGATCCAATTTGGATGTCTTTGGCTTAGCTCTTCTTAGGGACATAGACGATGTCTATGTACCTCATGTACCTCTCCATAGACGACATAATAAATGTTGCAGAAAATCCTCCTTTTAACCGGCCTACCCTGACACAAAATAACTTCTTTTTAACCGGCCATTTTTTATCTCAACATCGCCTTAACCGGCCGCGTTTCGCCGGAAACTAAGTTTTCTTACCTAATGTTATCATTCAATTCAACTTTATTTCATATTGACGTTCTCAAACCAATTAAACTCTAATGTCCTGGACGGAAGTGACTGCCACCGGAAGTCAAGCGTTTGGACCTACTATCCAGTAGACCACAATAAAGAAACAAATTATTATACCCTAAGTGCAGGTTTGTTGTGGATTTCATGGGTGGTGTATATTAAATCATACAGTAATAAGGTTGTTTTTCACGTAATAATTATATTTAGGTCATATAAAATTGTGGGATGTCGTTCTTAAATGAACATGGTTTAACCCTCCAAGCGCTAAACATCGCGATCGCGACGCATTTCGGCAACGCGTATAGCGCTATCGTCGCGATCGCGACACATTTACAAGGGTTTACTACGATCGTCATAGAT
The DNA here is from genome assembly GCA_030545055.2 of Neoaliturus tenellus. Taxonomy (NCBI): domain Eukaryota; kingdom Metazoa; phylum Arthropoda; class Insecta; order Hemiptera; family Cicadellidae; genus Neoaliturus; species Neoaliturus tenellus. The sequence goes on from CM061532.1 coordinate 84,152,721, forward strand.
CCGTTGTTTATTGACGGATCGGCATATATTTTATATAGTATTGAAGAGAAAATATCATTCTATCTGAATACTTTTGGTTCAATACATATTTCAGTGGAAAATCAAAGTTGGCTAACTTGTTTGTCAACATCAGCTGTTTTTTGGTCGTCTGAAGTACAGCTGCTACATCGCAAATTGTTATGGTTATGTTATCTTTTTTTGCTAAGAACATATAAACTTAAACATTATATATCACTGGAAAGGTAATAAAATTTTCAACATTTTGGCTATCTCAGATTTTTTTATTTGACTATGTAATTATGCCCTGAAATGAAAAAACCTGAAGACGAGGGTAACAAAATAAAACTACCCCTTGATATCTAGAAATTTGGAAAAAAATAAATGGTAAGTAAGATCTAATGAATCATATTTTCTAATAGTAGACATTTTTCTGAACAATTTGATATGCAATATGATATACTTTCCATATAATTAATAAGTATTATGCACATTTGCTTAAATGCTTGCGCGAAACTTAAAAAATGGTCAGCACTTAAGGACTAATATACGTAGCACTTGGAGGGTTAACCGGCCAGTTCATTATCCAGCCGCGGCCTGGTCCTGAGGTGGCCGGTTAAGAGGGAGTCTACTGTAAGTTACAGTTAATCGACGAAAGTTAGTTATCCTACTCCATCGTTATTAAGGTATCAATGGTTTAAATTTCAATTTTGCAATTAAAATTGTAAGATAAAAACAAACGAATAAACAATTTTATTGAGGTAAGAAAACAATCTAGGTGTAAACCTCTTTCTCTTTTATTGACACTAATGTTTATCTTCAAAATCAATGGTTTTTAGAAACCTTAAAACACATCCTATCTACACAATAGGCCTAAGTTTACTTAAGAAAAAAGTAAGAAGGAAGTAGAAAGAAGAAAATTTCAAATAGGCCTAAGTTTAAAATAAATAAAAAGTCTAAGGAAAATGAGTAGGCCTAAATGAAATTCTAATTAAATGAAAATTTGTAAAATTGTAAATAAGTACAAAAACTTTAACTTAGCCTAATCTCTCTTGTAAATTCCCATACAATGTAATACTTTGTCGGAGGAATAAAAAAAATTATTATAATAATATAGGGAAAATAATTTTATTTTGTATTTGGCAGCATTTGTGTAAAGCCACTTTAGGTCTAATGAAGTCTGCATCTTTTAACAATTAAAGACACACCTACAAAATAAACTTAGAATGGTTATTTTATGTTATTCTTTGATAATGTTATAGGCAGGGCCGGATTTAGGCATGGGTCACATGGGCCTAGGCCCGGGGCGGCAAATTTGAAGGGATGGCAGATTTTTTTGAGATCAGAATAAATTAGTCTAAATTATCAAGAGTGGTCCATCCAGATTATTTGTTTTCACTAAGGTTTACAATTAGTAAAACTTCAAAAAGTTCAATGAGCTTTTTAAACGATAGATAATTTATCAGATTTGTTTTAGCGTCACTAAATTTACAGGCAAATGCGAGGGCACAAGTCGCAACTCCATTGCTAATTATTTGACATTATTAGGCTGATCGTCTTGCCCCTTAAGCGTATCCACTCTGGCAAAAAACAAAATGTCGATGGTCCCGGGCTCTGGGCTGAATTTCCTATTTCATTCCATTTATTGTATAGATATAACGGTTTATCCCTACGCTTGTGATTTGAGATGTTTGATCTTTAAACCCCCAGCAATAAGTTATCTGCCGATTTTCATTTTGGATTTTCTGACTCTTTCAAAAAAAAGATCCAATGATGGTCATGACACAATATTTTAGCGAATTTCCAGGGAATAAGCTTTTAGGTCTCATTGTAAGACCTAAGCCCGGAACCATGTTACTTTTTCCTTTTTTTGGTGCCCAGAGACCAAAAATAATAGTCATCGTATGTGTCCCTAGACATGATAACTCTTGTAAAAACGGTCCGATCTAGACCAAATTTGGTAGAGATGTGTAATCCTACGTTTATTTGGATGAGTTCGTAAACCAGATATCGACCTATCGGAAGGGGTAGTTTTGGGGGGTTTTGTATCCCAAAAATGGGTTTTTTTTCATTTTTCGTTTGTAATTTTTTTTTAAATTTTATAATTTTTTATTTCGACCATTGGATTTAGCTAAGAAAATATACAATTTAGTATCTTGAAGCTTTGCTATATCTCCGTTGGTTACCGAGATATTAAAAAGTCTAAAGACAGTACATTGTGTGTTGGGGCTCCAATGTTAATCTTATGGAGAATAAGGATGTGTTAATATTTCACTTATTGACCAATATTTTTTGATGAAACTTGGTATTTAGCTTCGTTTGAACGCAAATAAATTGGTAGTAGCTTTGGTTTTTTTGTAAATAACTTATAAACGGTAAGGAAATGGACCAAAGTGGAAGGTGATTTTCTGAAAGAGAATTAAATTTCCTATAAATTTTTATTAGGCCTAAACATTTCTTTTACAACCACAATAAATGCAGCCAAAAATTGCTTTCAAATAAGAAATTCGTAAAACCCCTTTCTCAATGTAATTTTTGTGAAAAACATGTTTTTTTATTTTTTCACCATAAAAACTAAAAAATATCATTTCTTTCATATTTTTTTGGCAAATATACAGGATGAAAGCTTTCCAACGGCATCTTAAAAATTAAAATCGGTCCAGTGGAATTCCAGATTCAATTACCCCAAGATTTCTCTAAAACCTACTTTTAGTGTTCCCCATGGCAGCATACCTGAGGCATACTTTTTCCCAATATTTATCATTGGATAATAGACATTTATTTCTCTATTTATGAGCATGTGATGAAATTTTGTTTACAGGTTTAGCTGGTCAAAATTAATATTACTGTACTAATTTGGAAATTCGCTGAGTATGCAGGTCTGCTGCGACGGGGGGTATTTTCCATTTCATTTGTAGGTCTGTTAATAAAGCAATAACGTAGCTTACGATATTACGAAAATTGTGTTGTACACATTTTCGTTTCACATTTTAATATCGACTGTACAATTGCCGCATCCAAAGGCACTCTGGGATTCTATGGTTTTTTCATTGTAGCTGATTTTGGTGATTTCATTTGGCTGTCTGCTTACGAACCAATTTACTGGGTTGTGAAGATTAGCTGTTGTTTAGCCGCAATATAAATTAATCTAAGTTCTTATTTAGTGTTATTATTTATACAGAAATACTATTTTCTGTATTGGTTGTAGACAAATGTACGACCGAAAAAAATTTTAAAATGCAGGGGTTTTTTAACTTTTGTTAGCAATCAAGTCACAAATATTAACTTTTAAATAATCGTTTATTTTTCTTCTCTTTCATTATACTACTTTATTAAGATTTACCTTTACCATTAAACATCTATTCTTATAATAATTTAGTTTTGAAAATCTTTGCAGAATTAATTATGGAGTTCCACTGGACCGATTTTAATTTTCAAGATGTCGTTGGAAAGCTCTCATCCTGTAGATTTGCCAAAATTTATGAAAGTTTGATGTTTTTAGTATTTATGGTGAAAAAATAAAAAACATGTTTTCCATAAGAAATACATTGGAAACAGGTTTTTACAATTTTTTCATTTGAAGGCAATTTTGGCTGCCTTTATTGAGGTAATTCAAGAAATGCTGTATAGTAATTGGTAGGAAATTTAATTCTCTTTCAGAAAATCACCATCCACTTTGGTTGATTTCCTCAACGTTCAAAAGTTATTTACAGTAGACTCCCTCTTAACCGGCCGGACCAGGCTTTGGCCGGATAACGATTTGGCCGGTTAAACCGATGTAGGCCTGCCTTGAAATATGCCAACCTTAAATTTATATAGCCTCAATGCAATTATGACTTGAAGGAACAATTCTTTTGTTACTCTATATAATTTATAGGTAACATACGTCAAACATGAAATCGACGACTAAACTAAACTAATAATGATTCGTTTTCTTATTTTGTCTACTGGATAGCAGGTCTGAACGCTTTCACTTCCGGTGGCATACACTTTCGTCCAGGACAGTTCATTTTAGGGCCTAATTGGTTTGAGAAGGTCAATACAGTATGATATAGGCTAACGTTGAATTGAATGAAACATTAGATAAGAAAACAACGTTTCCGGCGAAACACAGCTGGTTAAAGTTATGATAAAAATGGCCGGTTAAAAAGATGTTGTTTTGTGCCCGGGTAGACCGGTTAAAGCGGAGACCGGTTAAAAGGACGCCGGTTAAGAGGGAGTCTACTGTACAAAAAACCAAAGCTACTACCAGTTTTGTTTGCGTTTCAAAAATACTGAGTGCATGACGTGGATAGATTTTCAATAACCCTACTAAAAATTGTTTAAAAGTGGTTTAAAAATGGTGTAAAATATGTTTATATTTTATTCGTTATTCGAGTGGATAATGCTTTTAATTATTTTTCTATCACGTCAAGCACTAGATACTATCGTAACATTTAAAATGACATTAACTTTGAAATTTTCCGACAAAAAACAAACTCACAGTAAAGTTTCAAATTTAACATTGCCTTATGGGACAGACTGCCGAGATGGCGCAGGTAGTGCAGACTCTAAAGTACCGCCTAGTAAAAAAACATTCCAAATTGTAAAAAGATCTTTTAATTTTTAAAATCTTTCCCATAACCCCCATGGGGAATGAATATTTAGATTTGACGTTATATGGGCATTGTAAGCAAATATAAATTTTGCATGATTATATAGGTATAATTTTATACCTTATTTTGAGGTTCCCAGAAATCCAAAAACACCTGGGGTTTTATGGGGTTTTTAAAAAGGGTCAAAAATGGGGTTTTGGCATTTTTTAACCTCATTTTTTTAAATTCACCAAATTTAACCAAAACCATTGAAAAAAACTATTAAAACCAATAAATCGATATTTTGAATTTTTAACTTAGCCTAACAGATTACGGAGAAAATAAAAAAATGAAATGTGTTCCCCATGTTATTCTTATGGGAAATCAACAAAACCCCTTATCTCGCTATTTATTGACATAACTTGATGAAATTTGGTATGTACCTTCACTAAATTGGGATTAACTGACTTATATTTGCTTACAACACTCTCATGGCGGCAAACCTACTTGTACATACTGGCTGGCCCCCATGATGTGTATGAGGGAAATTAAAAAAGATAAATTTTGATAAAATTTTACATTTACCTTCACCAGCTATGGATTCTCTTACATTTTAAACAACAATCCATTGCAGCAAACCTACACACCACTAATTTTTATGGTGTTTATGGGGAAAATAAAAAATCTCAAATTCCATTGGAAATTCGCCGAGTACGCAGGTCTGCTGCAACGGGGGTATTTTAATATGTCCTAGAACGTTACTACTGTGTAGAATTGCAAGTGAATGATTGACTGTAGGATTTAAAGTAAATTAAATTTAATACTGTAGTGAAGTTATTGATTAAAATACTTTATATCTTAAAAATAAGAAATTTATAAATAAAATCTGATTAAAGTAGCGACCGTTCATCTAACTTGACGGAAGTAAAACAGCAATTTGCACTTAGAACATGATTTAACATACAGCCTGGCCATAGTATCTCATCGATGGCAGATCTAGTGAAAACTCAAGTCAAATATTCAAAGTGACGAAGTAGTCTGCATTGGACATTAATTAGCAAGTTTGTGGTATTAAGGCGTAGATAACATCAATTTATTGGCAAGCGCCATATAAGTAATGTGATTTTATTCCCAAGTGAGCGATGTCCAAATTGGCACAAGGCAGTATGATTTAAATTACCCGTCGGCAATGCAATACGAAAGCTTCAAAAGTGCCGCTAGACTGTGCTGTAATTCATATACCCGATGAGTTAGTCAGACAGTTGTACATTTGGATGTATATATTTTAGGTAGATATATGCGATTTGCATGTTTCCATAAACAATTGATTCTGTTGGTAGCCTGTGAACACTGTTGTCCACAAAAGTGACAAAATAGTGTTAATGTAAGTAATAGTAAACTTTTCTCTTGATTCCACAATCTACTAGTAAACTTTTCCCTTGATTCCACAATCTACAGTACCAGTAGTTACCTTAGAAGAATATCTTGCTAGCCGATCTATTATTTTATTTTTTATTAGGCCTATAATGTTTTTAGCATAAATGTTGAGGTTAGCGCCTTTAGCAGTAGTCAATCTAATATTGTATGGTTATTTACTCCTCAAATTTTTAATCGTGGATATGATTTAAAAGTCACATTTAATTGGTTAGTACCAGGTTAACCGAGCCTTGCTCGTTGGTTTTAATTCACTTTTGATTAGTGTCATGGTGATAAAGCTATTAAATTTCCATCAACCAATCAAGCCTCTTCACAGTAAACAGCTGTTTCTAAAAGACTGCTTAACATTAATGTTCCTTTTTTTTTTGTTTACATTTCGCTGTTATTTAGTTACCAAATACCATAATAAAACTAGGAATACGCTCCGATATCCGTCCCGTACGTGGATTTTTACTCACGTTTTAAGTTATTAGGTGACGCTTTTTATGATTTTTTTTTTTGAGGTAGAGGTGAGAAAAATGCATTACGCACACAGGTGGCAAGCCTGTAGTGTGGGGCTCCCCTAAAAAACGGGTTTACCTAGTAAAAAACCTCCTCTACTCTTTAGGATTCTAACCTGGAATTGTTTATCACATTACGTCAGGCTAGGCCTAAATTTGGCTAACGCCCGTAGGGCTCACTCCTTATCCAGCCACTCGATCAAGGGATCTGGGCCATTTCGCGATCCATATCGTGTTTATTTTCCAGGAGGATGCCCCGGACGAACTGTGATAAACAATCCCAGTTGCCCTCATCCTCCAAAAAGAGTCCACCGAAAATGCACCAAAACGGGGGCAGCGGAAGAATGTGTGTTCCGCATCGTTGGGAACGCCCGGGCAATAAATGCAGTCCGATGAACCGGTCTTGCCCATCCGGTTCAGGTACAACCGAAAATAGCCGTTAATTGTCAAGAATTGGCCGCTGTTCCACCCATGGTTGGACGTGCTTAATAAATCGCGTAGTCCATCGTCCTCAGGTGTCGTGCTCCCAGCTGTGTTGCCACTGCTGGAAGGTTCGGGAGCGCTCTGCTGTTCTTGCCGTGTCCTTGCCAATCTCGCCTTGTCTCTGATAAATTGCCTTCCTCTCTCCTGCCAAGAGCTTGACAGGGATAACTCCGGCGACCACCAGGACGGCAGGCTCGGACACTGTCCGGTAGGCGGAACACACCCCGAGCGCCGCTCGACGTTGAACTCGGGCGAGTCGCAACCTGTCCCATAAGGCTCTCTATCGAGAGCATCTGCCCACACCTCTGCTCCATAAAGAAGCACGAACTGAACCGCGGACATCAACAGACGTCTTCTGCTGGATCGTGGAACCCCGACATTGGCCATCATCCTACTAAGGTAAATGACTACCTTAGCAGCCTTGTCCGCCGTACGGAAGATCTGATCCCTCCAGCTTATCTTGGTGTCCAACATAGGCTAATCCCGGAGTACTTAGCAGCATGAGTTGATTGGACCACCTCCCTTCCCACTCGGAACAGAACGACGGTGTCTATCCTCATCTTCGTAAGGATCACAATCTCCGTCTTACGGAGAGCAAGCGAGAGACCGTGATCGGACATCCATGTGTTGACCACACGCATGACTCAGTTCAACTTTAGTTGGGCCAGCTCAACGTTGCATGCGACAATGAGAGCTGCGACATCATCGACGTACTCAACCAAAGTGGTTTCCTCAGGCATCTCCGACCTCAGGAGGCTTTCATAGGCAACGTTCCAAAGATCCTGGCCGAGTATTGAATCTTGCGCGGCACCAGAAGTGACTTCTATCGTCCACGTTCTGTCCCTTGTGTCGTAAATAAGGCTTTGAGAGCGGAGATAATCCTCGATGAGTCGCAACAGATATGCTGGAACGCGAAAGATGTTGCGAAGCGCATCCAACATATCGACCCACCTCGCCGAGTTAAAGGCATTCTTGACATAAGCGTAACAAGAAGCACTACTCAGCGAGGGAAATTGTTGTGGCTCTCGGCTCTCTTCACAGCTCTCCATGGACTTCGGTGATAGCGTCAGTCGTTAACCGTCCCTTTCTGAAGCCATACTGACGGGGGCATGATTCCCTGGCAGCTTCCACTGCAGAGGTCAGGCGGGAACGGATCAGCTTCTCAAACAGCTTCCCAGCTGTGTCCAACGTGTAGAAAGGCCTGTGGGACGACGACAGCTCGGGATCACCTTTGCCCTTGCTGATCAGTACAAGTCTTGCGATTTTCCATAGGGAGCCGGAAACACCCCTTCTACCAAACAGGCGTTGTACATTCTCAACAACAAGTCAGCATTAATTGAAAATACTTTCTTTAAAGCCTCGCTGGGAATCCCGTCCGGGTCAGGAGCCTTGTTGCTCTTTAGGGAGAGAACGGAGGTTTCCATCTCCTCGAATGTGAAGAGTGGAACGTCATCTAACCGTCCAAAGTCAACCGGCGTACATCCTAGGCCTAGCCTACAAATAAATACATTCAAAGAATGATTTTAGCTAAGACCTCAAAACAAGCAAGTAACTTAATAATAATTATGCTTAAGATATTAAAGGTAAATAGATTGTAGAGCAAAAAAACAATACAATTTAAAATCCATGATTGCAAATTAAAATAGAGCAAAATTAAAAAAAAACTAGTTAGTTTGATTTAATATTAAATCCTTAATAAAAATCAAGTAATGTAAGTATTGTAGAATTACGCTTACTTAACACTTAATGTATATTTTGTTACCTGAGACATAGGCTACAATGGCACAACACATTCCATCTGGTTGTGTAGCTGAGTGGTTAAAGAGCTCGCCTTTGAATCTGAAGGTAGCCGGTTCGATCCTGAGAAAAGTTAGTGCTTTTTGATGGTTCGATACTGGAAATATCAATTAAATTTTATTTAAAAACGTAACATAACGGCGAGCAGATATAAACAAGAAAAGGTTATGTTATTTTCAGCATACACAGCGACAACTCAGCTGCGATGGGGGAATATAAACTGATCATGGCAACTACATTAGTCAAATCATGTAGCCTAAACACCTAAAGTTCTGTCAAAAATTCCGGAAAATAAGCTTTTTTAATACTTGAAAATAATTGCTTGATTATAGTTTATTACCTAGTTTAAAATACTTAAAATCTAACCTGAGAATTTCATTGAAATCAAATTAGTAATAAAAAAGCCTTTTGGGGGTCTAAAATTCGCGCCTAAGTGAAATTTAAAGTCGATTGTATAGAAGTTTATACTCTATGTTCCATAGAGTAAAAATTCAATAATAAATTATTTATAAATTTATGTTTTATATACCCATAAGAACAAGGTTAAAAATTACGATTTCAAAACTTAAATATAGACCAAATTCGATTTTTTTTTGGGATTGGGGCTGTTTCTAAATTTAATTTTGGTCCAAAATACTCTTAAATGCAAAGTTCAAGCAAAATTTACCTGCTACATTTTGGGATTGTGGAACACACTCCCTTCAGACATTGCTCGTATTATAGCAAGGGAGGATATTTACTCAAGATCTGCCCCATAATCAGCTGACTATAGAAAAGATGGAAAAACATCATATCTAAAAACATCTGCTTGGATGGTCACTATTTGAAACTTTCTTCCCAGTAAATTAGCTTTGAAACGAGGGCCAAAGGGGGTAGCCTATGTAACTTTTAATACTATGGATATTTTCCCCACTGTCCTTGGCCCTCAAGCTTTTAATGAATCGTCTCACACTTCCTATTTTAAGATATTTTGTCTGGACCAATTTGGCCATGGTACAGAATGTGTATTTTATGTTTTGAGGATTTTAGGCCATCTTTGATTTCCCCTCTCAATCAAATAGGTTTTAGGATTTAATATAACGATTTTTATAACTTTTTCACCATTAATTTATTCACACAATAAAATCATTACTTTGTACAGTGAATTTTAATTAGATATTTTTGACCTAAATATTTAGCCAATAATAATGAATAATGGCTTAAATATTTTGCCTCAAATATTCAATTTAGTTAAACCGGTACATTGTCTTAAATGTTTGTATAGGTTTTTATAAATGCCTTAAGTAGACTTTTCAACTGGTTTGATCAGCCAGATAGAAGGCAGAAGGACCTGTGTTGGGGGAGGGAGGAATGTAACCTTGACATGTATACCATGTGACCTCCAGCCAATCACATTGCGCCAATCCTCATTCTCTCTAATTGTTGTCAATTATTGTACTCTCTCAAGCGGATGTCCTTGCACAGTGTAACTTCTGAATTGTTGAGGTGTATGATTTAAGGGTTTTGTCAAAAATGTCTCCTGGTTACCATCTCAAATGCCCATCACTCAACCATACCCTAGACCACTAACACAATTCTTTCATCTTGCATTTTTAGGTAATTCACTGTACTTGAATTCCCTTTTTAGACTTAAGTAAAAATAAAATACAGTAGTCCTTTATCAGCATTTAACAAATCTGCCTTTGTCACTGTTTGACTGAATACGCTGTTAATTTGCCCCTACAATATTTTTACACTGTTAATTTCCCCCTACAATACTTTAAAGAAGGCATAGGCCTAACTAAACTTAAATCTCCTATATACTCTTTTGTAGATTTATCATGTATAATGTATGGCTGAAATCCTCCATGAAATTTGGTTAGACTAGATCCTATGTTATAAAGATTAAAAATAATTTTCTAAGCTTAATAGAAGAGAAGTTTATAAATACAGCGAAGAAGTTTTTACCTTTTTCTTTGCTATGTTTTCTGTAGAGAATAATGTTCTATCATGGAGTAGTTGTACATCTCCATACTGAAGTGAGACCAAAGCAGTATCATGTAATAATTTCATTTTAAAATATTTAATTTCTGAACAAACAAGTACTGTACCTAACTAAATTTTAAGTATGGTAAGCCTGCTGTTGTATTTTATTAATGACTGAAAAACTTCATTCAGATCAAAAAATTCCATGCGATAAGTGTGATTTGTTTCATATGCCTTTAATGCCTTTATTGAAATTGGGGTCGTACGTAACAAAATATTACTTTAATGACAATACCATCAAACATTATCAAATGGTTAAGATGGTTTGTGGGAAAAGAAAAGCCTTGTTGTGAGTCATAGTTTTTAAAAATTGCCCATTTTACCAGTAGGCTATATAATTTAATTCAATACTAGTATCTTTCAACCACTTACGGTATTGAAATATTAATAAATATTTCATGGACTTAATTTGTTCGGATCCCTTTCTAATTAGGCTGTAATCTTTTATAGAAAAATGGTAGTTTGTTTCACTAAATGACTCATTCGTTTGAAACTAGTTTAAAAGCAATTTAAATACCATTTAGTGAATTAGCAGGCGCTTATTCATTTTGATGGCATGATGAGTTTAACACTTTTTACTCAAAAGGCGGTGACCATATTTTAACTGTCCCTTTAACACCACATATTTATGACATATTTTAACGCCAAAACTTAGTGTAGTACATTATACGGCATGTCTAAAATCATTCTCTTAAAATGCAAATTTGTTTTTTCAAGTTTTTTTGCTAAGACTTAAATGATAATAATTTCAAACAATACAATCTGTTTGATTGGTTTCAAGGACATTGTTGAAGCAAAAGAAAAATAAGTTACTATATTTTCATTCTTTTATTTTCATGATTTTTTGTCCATTTTAAAACTAACTACCGTAGCAACATATTTTGGTATTGGCCACGTGTGTGCACACTCTAAACTGCTATTGCAAGTTTTACCCCACAAATAAAGGTCTTCTGGTTTTAGTCACGGCAGTCTGTGAAGTCACAGAATTCATGAAAAGTCACATTTAACTGCTGAGTGTGATACAATTACCTATATTCAGAAAACTAGACTTCAAGGTTCAATCGGTTTTAAAATCCCAAAAAAACTAAGGCTAATTTACTTGTTTTGCAAGGAAATAATCAACATTCTAACAATTTTGAATGTGTAATGTAGTTTTTACACTCTCAGCTTATAATACTGTACTGTACAAGAATGTTTTTAAAATTTACTGGTAAGTTAACAGCTTTGTCATTCAGTTGACTAATTTTAAAAACACTTTCAGAGAAATTGGTAAACTTAATAAATTGCAATGTAGGAAAACACTTATGTACACAGTTATTTATGCTAAGTTACAAAAACACTGCGTTTGTATGGTAATCGCAGAAAGTTTAATAACTCACTCAAGATGTATGTAATATAGACGTGAGGTCATCTTAGATTATTATCAAGAGATAAAAGTGAAAGAGACCTTGACAGGAGATTCAGCACGCAACTGAATGTTGAATGTTTAGCCTGCAGCATGGCTTGTGAAATATACGGGTTTTCGCTTTCCAATTTCAATCCAAGTCCGAGGTATCATTGTGTTGCCTTTGGGTATGTAATTTAAGTATAGGAAAATTTTAATTCTGTGTATAGCAGATTTAGCTTTTACTAAGAAGTCTTCTGCTGGGTATAGCTGGCACGTTTTTTTCGGCAAGAAAACAGATTGGTCCAGACATTAAATGGAGGTTTTACTTGACAAGCATATCTTAAAAAATCCGGATAATACTCAAAATACCGCCCCGTGTATTTTACATCACTGGTTCGATAAAATAATTTATTTTATACTTTATTGACTGGATAATTAATGTGATTATTAACAAATAGCCTATTTTGTTGAATAAACAAAAAGGAAAAAGACCTATCGCAAATTCGCGGAATACGAAGGTGTGCTGTGGCAGGGGTATTTCACCTTATTGTTATTTTAGATAGACCAATCTTAATAGTGATTGATAAAATAATAACTTTTGCATTATCTGTGGATTACTTACAAGTATTTGAAGTGTCTAGGAAGTTTGTTAACGTTTTAAAGTGATCAAAACTAGAATCAAATGAAAATTTAACTATGTGTGAATACATTATGTAAGGAACGCATCATTTTTAATGCCATTTTATTACTCCATTGTACAACTTTTTATTATTACTGTGCCTTATTTTGGAACCAAGCTGTGACAACATTTTGTGTTTCAGGGATGTCGGAGGAAGCTCGAGCATCAAGGCAGGACCCCAAGGTTTGTTTGAAATTTATGTATGTTTTATTCCTTAGTAGGCTATCTCTTTTGATTTTTAAAGACCATTTTCAAAGATAAAACAAAACCTAGTTTAAATTTATTTATTTATCCTTTTATTGTATTGAATTTTTAGTATTTTTCAGTTGTGATGATAGTTTGTTGTGGATTTTTGCACTGTGGAAACAGTTGTAGTCTGTGGCTTACTGTACTGGTTTATATCCATCCTGTGTCCTGAATAGTAATACTATATTCAATAATAATTGGTTCTTGGCGTTAATTTTGAATAGTCAAACTATTCCACCGATTTCATAATCATGCAGTCGTATTGGACAGAAATTTAGATTTTCACTCGTCCCAACCCTATCACCGGAAATCTGACTATTCTGGATACATATAAGCAGTAAAATACCCCCGTCGCAGCAGACCTACGTACTCAGCGAATTTCGAAAGAATATTTTGTGTTTTCTCCATAAACACCATAGAAATGAGTAGGTAGGTTTGCTGCCATGGTATGTTGTTAAAAAATGTTAGTTGTTTGGAAGTATAGTGGTTAGGTAAGGTAAATATCAAATTGTGTCAATATTTGGCACTTTTTAATTTCCCCCATAAACCCTATGGGGTTGAGTATGTAGGTTTGCCGCCATATGGTTGTTGTAAACAAATATCAGTTAATCTCTACTTAGTGAATGTATAAACCAAATTTTACCAAGTTATGTCAATAAATATGTGAGATAGAGGATTTTGTTCATTCCCCATAAGAATAACATGAGAAACCTATTTTTTCATGGTCTCCGTAACCTGTTAACCCAAGTTTAAAATTCATAATACTAAATTGTTTGTTTTTTAAGCTCTTTTAAATGGTTTTAGTTAAAATGGTTGAATTTTGTAAATTGAGGTCCAAAAATGCCAAAAACCCATTTTTGACCCCTTTAAAATCCAATAAAACCCCGTTCCCTTAACCCGATCATGCTGGTTTGCAATCTTATGAAAAAAGAGCTGGTCTTACACCTCCATACCAAATTTCATAAAAATCGGAGGTCCCCTTCAAAAGTTATCAGTACCACGGACATATGTATACATATATGAAAATGAACGAATGGTGTTTTTGACTTCTGGGGACCTCAAAATGAAAAAGTAACATGGTCCCGGGCTTAGGTCTTACCATGGCTACTACCGTATTAGCGTACTGTAACTTGTAGATTGTCGAGTTTTCGGAATTTACGGTTATTATACTTGATTCCGTCGTTGGTGAGGCCCCTTTTCGTCTTTGACGAGTTTCATTGCAATGCTAGATTTTAATTTTCCGAAAATTTCACGCGGAAATGTAAATAAAATCACTTTTCCTCGGTCCTCCTTTGTTGAGTGCTGCTGAAATCATTCCTCCCTCTCCCCTTCCTCAATAATTGAGTATACTGTGGGAGTTATATCGGTGTTCCTAAATTCCACTTATTATGAAAAAATCGCTAAACCGAATTCATAGGTTCCAGTCCCAATCAGTTCGGATTAGCGGGACTGTGCTGTAGTGTCCGAGGCGGGCGCAGCAGCGGCCATGCCGCCGCCAGGATACGATACAGACGGGGACAGAGACAGACGGACGCGGGGTTTCTCGGCACACAGTTGTGTGTTGTGTGACCCAGTTGGCTGACCCCCGCTGCCCCGAGAGGTATATCATTTCCGGCTCATCCTACCTCGTCAATCCTCGCGTCCGGCCGCCCAGCCTCCAGCCGAGCCGGAGTAGGCGTGAAGGAGATGTCAAACATCCAGTGGGTAAAAATGGAAAAGAATGGAAATCCTATCCGTAGAGACCTTTCTGTTTTGTACAATCAATCAAGATAAGTCAATTCGTGACAAAGCTGAGATGCTAAAAAAAATTTAAATTAGTTAAATCATGCGACATACACGTTGTACTGTTGTGATGAAATCTCTAAATTGGCGTTTGTTACGAGTTAGATCCTTCAAACATCTTAGACAAATTCTGAAACTGCTGCTATTGCTATTAAACAAACAGTGAAGTAGTTATTTTTTGCCGATTGGCGACGAAAACAAAAGGGCTCATGAACATTTTCCCAAGTCGAAAAATCGATTCTGTTCAATTTCAAAAGACTTCCACCAGTTTGCAGAGCTGTTATATCGTTATATGTCGCCAGACTCGTTGGGTCTCCCGTAGCGTGAATGTCACAATCAAGGACGAACGCTGTTTTGTTCAAGATTGCCATCGTAGCTGAGTGGCTGTGAAAATCGTTTCAGTGTTTTTATTTACTTGCATAGAAATGTTAACTGCGTGATTAATATTTAAATCGATATTAATTACTGCTGCGTTAAAATATGCTGCATTATCTCTTGTTTTTTCAAAAGAAATCAGACAACGGAATGATAATGCGATGGAATTTATTAATTTGTATTTAACTTAAGGTAAGGATATTGACGTTCTGAGTCATCGTTGCTCCGTTTCTCGGCTGTATTGGTTGTTGATACTCAGCGGTCATCAGTCCCCAGTGAGTGTTGACAGTCGCGAATCCATTATACTGCTCGCGGGCAGAATACTGATAACATTGCTGGTGCTGGTGCATCGCCGCCTCCCCAGCTCTATAGTGATAGCCACCAGCGACCATATTTTTGCTTTTTATCCCCTAATTGATTTTGATCGATCTGTAACCGCCCTCGTTGGTTAGGATTTTTTCAGCTTTATTATAAGACCTCATAAACGCCTGCACCTGCACATATTTGGACGCACATCTAACTCCTGTTACGAAAATTAAGATGATCGTCACGTTTTATTTACAGTTTATATTAATTAGTGTTCTTCCCTTGGATTAGTTGTGGGCATCGTGACAAATTGGTCGTCGTGAATGTATATTAGCCTACTGTACTACACTGTAACTGAAGACCATTTAATAAATTCTATAGTAACCTGAACAACTGTATAGTAATAGTCATATGATAGTAAGGCCTAATGTTTAGTCCAACTATACTTGCACGGGAATTTTAATATTTTATCTTTTTCATTGTGCTAATATTTTTCATTGGACTATCGATTAGTATATACCGAATTAGACTAACAAATTGTCGACATTATTTGATATTACATCAATAAGACTTGAATTTGGCGTTTTCTATCAAAACCTCATAAAAAAACCTTTGTCTCAGAAATACTCAAAACAAAAACGTTGGGAACAACAAAGTGGGGAAATAGTTCGATTGTCGGCTAGAGATAGTAAGCAGGCTAAAGAATTTGACTGCACCGTATATTCTTTAGAGAATTGAACTGTAGTAGCTATAGTTAACATTAAATTTGTTGATTTGTGATTAACCCAGAGATGAAGCAGAGGGGGCCGAGAGGGGAGAGGGGTGGTGGAAGCGGTGGAGTGGCGTAACTGTTTCGCCGTCGCGGCTGCGTGCGGAGTAACGGCAACAGTGGCAGCTGCGGACCGGAAGCGTGAAAATAGAGCGAAGCGAGCGAGAGAAAGTGAACGAGACAATGAGCAATAGGCTGCACTTTCTCTTCATCTCGCCGGCCCGGTCGTCCGTCTGTCAATCAGAATTCCACGTAATACGGCAGTGATTTTACAGGGCGGAGCGGTTGGCAAGCACGAACCTTGGCAAGCCTACCAGGATTCGGACCTCGTTTGTCTTACAAAGGTTCATTTTTTTGCATTGTTTTGCAAGACTTAATCTTACAGTTCGTTACAATTATTTTGTAGTGAATTGTTTTTGTTCACTCAATACTTGAATACCTACCTTCGTCAACATCAATGCAACTTTACCAAGAAAATCCCTTTCTTCCAAAACTCCGTAAAATACAAATCACTCCATGCAGTGAGCATGCACTTTGCCAAAGTAAGATATTTACTTGTAGCGAGTTTAATTTTGACCCAATGTTTTTTACATCGAGTACGAGTGGAGAAGCCATCATTGGAGCATCATTGTTATAACATTGTAATTTTTTCCCGTAACAAACGTGTAGAGATCTGTGAGAGCCGGTCGGCGCGACGAATAAACAAAAGAATGCGGTTGATATTAAATAAACAATCGGTTGATAACACGCGACAAACAACGGACGGGGTCAAACAGAAGTCAAATGGTAGATATGCGACTCGTGGCCGCCCGGCTACCGGGAGCCGTCCGTGCAAGCCTACAGTACAAGCTAACACCGATGATACCATATCTGTGTTGCTTGAGTTAAATGATAAATTTTAATTCTAATTTTTTGAAAAGAGTAATGTACTTTTTGCAGATGGGCTATGATAAGTTTCATAGCAACTTATTCTGAGAATACTCCATGGAAGTACATGTAATCAAACAATTTTGAGCATGTTGTAGTTCAAAAGTGAGTATTATCTGAATTGCTTTAAAATGTTATTAAAAGATTTACTGTACAAGCATTCCTACAAATTGCAGACATAAAGCAACTCATTTTTTCAGATACTTGATTTTTTTCGCTATACAATTACGAGAAATATTGATGATTTCTTAGGTGCATGTGTTTTGGAGTCATCATTTTCGTACCCTGTATCAGTGAGTGGCCTATTGAATCAAATTTTTACTATATTCTATTGTATAAAGGGTCATGCAATATTTTAGGCCAACTCCAAATATTGTGGTTTTGGTGGTACCGTATGGTATGAGTAAATAACCACAATAATGCATAAAGTACAGAATGGTACATTTTTATGGTTTGAGAACAAAATAATGTTAGGGCAAGCTAAGGCAATCAATTAAAACCAGTTTCAGTAGGCCTAATACGTAATTTAATACAGTAAATAGGAAAGATGTAATATCTTCGAATGATATAGGATGAGCTCTGCCTCGTCACCGCATACGTAAAAATACACAGAATATGAGGCAGGATAACTACAATAACGAACAATAGTATATATGCGGCCCACTGTTCTGTAGTAGAAAATCATATCTGTTCGATAGGACATTGAAGTATAAGTCACAGCTGCACGGGTTGTTTTAATGGGGCCACTCATGATTTGGGGGCTGTGATTTGTCCACGGGGTGTCTGCCGCTTTATGTTTTCGGGAGAGGCGATTTCCCATTCGGGACACCCTGCGGCGGCGAACCGCCCAAATTTGGGGGCACTCAACCCCCAAAATAACCCTTATTATTTAATGGGTAATTGAAGCGTGTGTTGAGTGATTTTTTTTTTGTAGACCTAGAGGTGCTTTGATGCCTTGTAATCCATTGTAATGCTTTGATCCGAAAGAAATCATAAAATGGAATTTAAGAAGCTCAAAGTAAAGAATATATATTTAATTTTGTCCCATATAATTTCGTAGTTTTAATTTCTTTGCGGGATTTCACCTTAATTGATTAGTGGCTTGTCTTGCGCAAATCAGTAACTAACATGAGTAAGAACAAAAAATACAAGTTAAACTTTTACCTAAAATTCAAAGTAAATTAGCTAAGTAGCCTAAATTTTGTAATCTTTGCTTTTGATGGATTGTAATTTCAAATTATATAATACGGTAAACACAATATGCCGTGGCCATATCGTATTGTGTGTACATATGACATCTTTGTCGTCTCGATCAATTGATAACCCAATCGACTGGTCGTCTTCTCATTTTCATACTTTTAGTAACATCAGCTGTTGGATAGTAACTAGGCGAGTTGAAACAATAGAGTGGAGGTATCAGCTGTCGCCGGCCGGAAGTGTGTTATTGCTGTTTCCGTTGGTAACTCGGTCACTTCCGGTCTCTTGTTTGTTGGTAATTACCGCGACTTTTACCGTCACCAATATAGAGCTCGGATAATCGAATACTGTTTCTAGTGAATTGTTTGCGAGTTCTCTTTGAGTAGTGTCAAATTGTTGGTGCTGGCCCAGTTCAAGGTCACCTGAGGGATGACGTCATCGAGGTCAATGACCTCACCGATGACGTCATCGATGACGTCATCGATTGCGTCATCGATGACGTCATCACTAATGACGTCATTTCTATGACGTCACACCCATGACGTCACAGAAATGACGTGCTGATGACGTCATCACCCCTTACGTCATCAAAATGACGTCACCGACGCCACTGAGGTCAAGGTCACGCTGAAACTTAAAATTTTTTGGCACTTTTACCGTTTCTCGCACTACGCTCCGAGTTTCAGTCAGAGTCCCCGTGACCTTGACCACTTGGAGCGAATTTTCGACGAGAAACGGCAAAAGTGCCAAGTTAAACTCGAGTTTCTGACATGACCCTGCCTAAATGGGCAATCGGTTATCCCTCAGGTGACCTTGAACCAGAACAACACCAACAATTTGATATTACTGTGACCTTGAAAACCTAACAACGGAGCGCCGACACCGATGCGCACCCCACGACAGCCACCGAGTGACTGACTGTCAGGCTCTGTGTATGCTAGGTATATCGGCTTGAGAGACTAAGACTCTAAACTGTCAGGAATGGGAGTAACTAACTGAATTTTGCAAGGAAAAGTCATTTCATCCAATATTTTAAACAAATCCTCATCAGTAAAACTGACATTAGTCTGTTTTGTATAAAACTTAGGGTGTCCGCGCAACAGTTTGCGCCACTTAGCTAAAGTTGAAACTCTCTTAACTTTGGGTGGTGGACAGTGAGCAACTAATAAAGTCTTAACACGGCTAAGTTTCTTACCTAAAGTGTCCTGCGACATGGCTTCACCTCACAAAAGTCCGCACTATACTGAGAGACTGCTTGTAGCGCATGAGTCAAGGGAAAAGAGGTGGGGGAAACAGCAGGAGTGGGGGAAGGTCACAGTGGCGGGGGAAGGTGAGGTGGTACGCTGGAGTATCGCATCACTTCACCATGAGCTGTCCTACAGTCAACACACTGTTCTCTTGGCCCGAGTTGGCACTAGAAGAAACATTTCCGTACAGCTTAGGCTGTGAGAGCCGAGGAAGCAAAGTCAAAGTGGAAATTGTGTTAAACTCCAAGATGAAGAGTCTCCTAAATAAACTAATTGTATCCTTGCAATCTCCTATAACTTTAGAGAAATACCACTTTATTAAGCGACACCTTATACTTTGGCAAAACGAAGCGGAAATGGAAAAGATTACAGTAAAATTAATTTAACTTAAAACTTGGACTGGACACTCATGGCGATACCACGTGGCGTGAAAACGCCACCCTAAACATTACAAGTTAGGTTATTGAGCACCTCTGGTACGATAACCGATGTGCTAGAGTTAAAGTGTGATGACCTTGAGTCAAAACACTGAAATACTATAAGTCGATATCGTCCCAGAGTTAAAGTGTAGTGACCTACATTCAGAACTTGTAAAATTACTTACATATAGAGAGCTAGAGAACAGCGAGACGCACCGCATGGAAGCCGGAGACATACTGGCGAAGCGGTGTTGTGTAGCCCAGGGACCCAGTTGTGGTGGGGGTATAGCCAACACTTAGAGTACAAGTGTTGTGGGTGACCTTGACCCACATAACATACCACACCCCCCCCCCCCCGACAAAAGTGCGAACCCCCCCCCCCCCCCGACAAAAATGCGAACCCCCCCCCCCCCGGACAAAAAGTGCCCCCCCCCCCACCCCCACCCCCACCCCCACCCCCACCCCCACCCCCACCCCCACCCCCACCCCTGATATCCTGGGCGTGGCAGCCCCGGTGGGGATATAAGGGGGCCCAGCCAGAGCCGGCTCGCAGTCCGCTCCCGCGCGTTGAACGTGAACGATCGGGACGGACCGCCATAGGCATCACTAAACATTGAATGGCGCCTTCAGTGTTTAGCGAAGTCTACTCTAACTTTAAGACTTGTATTAGTTGTAAGATATTGCGCTTGCGTTTGGGTATTGCGAATTGTTTTATATGAGAGTGTTTTACTTGTACCTTATGTCTCCTGTGTGTCTTTTATCCTTTGTGTCTTGTTTGTTATATGTGTTTAACATGTATGTGCTTGTTCCAGCATTGACTACGTTGAGCTCAATTGTGTGTTGTAAGTGTGTTATATTTTTCTAAAGTGTATACGCTTGTTTTAGCAATCCCCCCTTGAGCTTTTGCAATGCTCAAAGTAAATTGTAAAGTCAGGGAACGGGAGTAGGCCCCCGTGTAAAAGCACTTTATACCAACGTTAGCATGAGTCCTCTCAGGCATGCAATATTGCGGCTGGGTTTGGGACTCGGTCCGTTTGTATGCTGACATGCAGACCACAGCTGTGGCCAATTTGCGGTGGCCTCTGCACTCGGACCGAGGGCGTAAGCCACTAGGGCTGTCCTCAACCTCTTGTTTCCCTTCTGGAAACTCAAAATTATGTAAATGAATCTTTGTTAGCTATTTGTGTTTTTAGTCCCCAAGGCCCCCGAACATTCGTGGTTCGCCATGGATGTACGGGGGCCGAAATTTTTTTAATGTCCGTGTGGCCTTGACCCACAAAGATTTATAAAAATTTACTGCATTGATAAAGTTAAATAGTAAAGGTAGGGTACGGGAGTAGACCCCCGTGTAAAACAATTTTAAACCAATTTTAGCATGGGTCCTCTCAGGCATGCAATATTGCGGCTGGGTTTGGGACTCGGTCCGTTTGTATGCTGACATGCAGACCACAGCTGTGGCCAATTTGCGGTGGCCCCTGCACTCGGACCGAGGGCGTAAGCCACTAGGGCTGTCCTCAACCTCTCTCAAAATTAAGTAAATGTTTTGTTAGCTATTGAAAAGACAATGCAGTAAATGTTTACAAGTCTTGCGTGGCGAAGGGAACACGACATTGGATGTTGCCTTGTTGTCATAGTTGGGTCTCTTTGGAGGCTACAGCGATGACAACCCAAGTGCCCCACACCCCCATCGGGGGTGTGGGGCTTAATTTTTTAAAGTTTTACCGTGACCTTGACCTAAATATATAAAAGTTTTCAAAATTCTTTAACAGTCAGGTCTTATTAACAAGGTAAATATATTAAGCTCTTTAAAAAAAAATGTACAAGTCAAGTAACACACAAGGTTTGACTCGTCTATAAGTGTGTCTTTTTTGGAGGCTTCAGCGATGTTAACATAAACGCCGTAAGTGAGGCTTATTGTTTTAAATTTACCCCCCCCCCCCCCGACAAAAAGTGCGAACCCCCCCCCCCCCCCCCGACAAAAAGTGCGAACCCCCCCCCCCCCCCCGACAAAAGTGCGAACCCCCCCCCCCACCCCCCCCACCCCCACCCCCACCCCCACCCCCACCCCCACCCCCACCCCTGATATCCTGGGCGTGGCAGCCCCGGCGGGGATATAAGGCGGCCGGGTGGCATGCACTTCTCATTCCTGTCCAGGTTCCCGTACCGGACGGTCCTCTCTCGCTCCTGAGATTTTATTTACTTATTTCAATCTTCTTTTCATATTTACTCTTTTCATATTTACTCTTCATTTATTCGCTTCATCAAGATGGGTCTTAAGCTCAAGAATTACCCACCAGCTTCTTCAACCTCGGCCAACACGCCTCAGCCCTCATCGTCGTCCGCTCCGATCCTAGAATACCTCATGACAGCGCAGATTCTGAGCTGCCTGACGATGCCGCCACCGCCGCCGCCACCGCAGCCTGCCTCGATGCCCAGCCTTTCACCATTGCCACCAACATTGGAAGAGGTTGGCGCACCTTCGGCTTCGGAAGAGGCTGGCGCACCTGCGGCATCTTCAAAGAACCCCAGCGGACGAGTCCTGATAGCCTCTCCAGCACTCTCTCTGCTATCGGACTCGGGATCGGAGTCTGCGGTGTTCGAAGAGGCGCCAAGGTCGAGGATAACCCCCTACAGTCGAACTAAGAAAATCCTATCCTACACCAAATCCCAATGTCCCTCACCCATATCCCCCATGCCACCTACACCAACCAAACCACCCCGTAAATCAATCTTCTCCCCCGAACTTCCCTCAATCGACCTAACCCGTTCACCTACCCCACCCAAAATTGTCTGCAGCCTACCTTTTGACCTACTTAAACCTTCACCTCCCACCCCCATTCCTTCTAGCCAGCCTAAACCTGACAAGCTCCAAAACACTCCAGTAAAGCGTCCAACACAAAAACGTAAGCGTGTTAAACTCCCTGCTGGCAAGGGTAATAAATGCGATTACGTTTGGATGTCAAAAGACTTTGGGATTCTTTGCTGTCAGAAGTTTGCTGTTTTAGATAAAGACCGTTGCCAAACGCACTTGAACAAAAACATCAATCTTCCGAGAGTAAGACCCTACAGTCTTAACAACATTAGGTCTAAAACATCCCAACCCAGACATCCCCACAGTCCGCAACCGCTTGATATTAGAAGACTTAAAATGGATGAAAAATATTATTTTATTGCTCAAATTTATGGAGCTTTTGATGCCAAAGTAGAAATCATTGTAAAAGGTGATGGCAGCCTTCATACAATGAAAGTACCCGTTCGGATGGTACAAAGACAATTTTTCATCCATAAAAAAGGCTATCTAATACGAAGGGAAGGATGCCAATCTGTGTGGGAAATGGATTAGGATGTAGGCCTACCAAAATAAATTCTAAATTGTTAGGTTGTGTTGGACAATATTTAAAAGTCTTTTTCCAAATTATTTTTCCAAATTTAGTCTTAACTCTCTTAAAGTAAGGGAGAGGGGTATTATACAAGTCAACTAATAAAAAAAAAATACTTGACTTGTATAATACTTTAACCTGGCGGTGATGTAAAGTCACTGGGACAATCTCAAACCGTGTCCTTGAGGGTGAAGACTAAGTTACAAATAAATCATTAACAAATAAAAACTTACCTCCAAACACTTGTAGCTTGCTACAAGTGTTTGGAGGTTAAAAATTTTTCAAAGTTTGAATGACCTTGACCCATATAAATTACTTACAACTAATGTTGTGTATCACGTGATACCCCCACTCTAACGCTCTTACTAAGCTTGTATGAGCCGTTCATTTGCTTCAGTCAGTTTCTGTGCTCCGTGTAAACATGTCACGGTACAATTACAAAGGTGGTGACTTCTTGATAGATCAACACAATGCTTGGGAAGTACTAAACCAGCATAGAATGGAAGTTGAGTATTGTATAAGACAAGACGGGTCTACATTTTATCTATGTATTATAAACAACCAAACTCATAAGTATGAACACTGGACAAAAATTAACTATAACAACATAGATGAGCTGTTTGCTTGGGTGTTTGAGGTGTGTAAAGTTATTGAAGAAACCAAAATAATGGGTGTGCTAAAGGTATGTAAAACTGATGACCGGGAAGACTAAGCAAAATTTCTTTTAACCCCCCCCCCCCCCCCCCAGTGTTATCCCCACCACTAAAAATGGGTATATATAGGAGTGGTGATCAACCGTCCTCTCATTCTGCTTTACACCGTTAAGCTGAACACCACCATGTCTGCTATGAACGTCCCAGCCTCTACCTCTGGCCCGGTCGCCTCCAACTCCAGCCCGAGCATTGGACCAATCCGATCGGGGCCTTCGTCAAGAAGTCGTGTCCGATTCTCCGGCTTTGGTCCTGTGAGGAAGGAGTTGCGGAGCAGCGGGGCGTCTCAACCAACCACGACGGATGCAGCAACTCAGACTCCACCAAACATCATCGAGTGGTACGACGAAGTGATAGAGCAAAGGGACAGAATGCTAGAGAATACTCGCAGGGAGCTACTTTATGTTAGGAGTAAATGGGAAAAACTGATTAAGAAGTGTGAAAGCCTGTTGGACAGTGATGATAGTGAGGATGAGAGTGGATAGGTGTGTGGGTAAAGACTTGGACTGGGACTTGTGTGTATGTATGAATGTGTGCGTGAATGTGAAATACAGAGCGGGGGATAGATCACTCTGTGGCAATGGACTAACATGCCACTTAGTGATCTATCCCCCGTTCTGGTAATGTTTTTGGATGGCCTTGACCCACTTTACCAAGGCTAGCTAGTACCCCCACCACTGATAAGTGTATATATACGGGTATTGATGTGCAGTTTGGTTATTCTGCTTTGTATCGCTTAGCTGAATACCTCACTTCAACATGGCTTCCAACTGCAAAACCTCTCAGGCTTCCTCTTCTTCTTCAAGAAGGCGTGCTGCCAACGTCCTGCCTGCTACTCGTGGACCTGCTCGACCATTCCACAGCATAACTGTTGCTCGGGCAAACGCCTGCAAAGCTCCAATGCTACGGACCTTGCTGGAGGTGAGCCAAGACGGGCAAGGCTTGCTCAGTCCTGGTCAACGGCAGGAGCAAGAAAGGCGTATGGCTTACTACAGGCTGCAGGGTGTAGTTCCCAGCTTGAAGTTAGGCGATCCGAGAGTAGCAAGCATCAACGAGGCAGCGGACTACATATCACACCTTCACAGTGTTTTAGAAGTAAAGGACCAACAAATTGAAAACTTAAAAGAACAATTGAAACAATTTAACTTTAATCCTGTGGAGTTTGTGGAAGCAGTGATGAGTGATAGTGATGATGAAGGAACTGAATATATATTGGGTATGTAATGAAAGACTTGGACAGGGACATGTGTGTGTGTGTGTGTGTAGAATACAGAGCGGGGGATAGACTACTTTGCGGCAATGGACTAGCATGCTGCTTAGTGGTCTATCCCCCGCTCAAAGGGTAGCATTGGATGACCTTGACCCACTTTACAGCAAGGACAACCGGTTAACTGGTATAAAAGAGGGGGGTCTGTACATCCCGACTTCATTCTGCTTTGAACCTTCCAGTGGAACGCTAGAAAAATGAGTGGATCACTGATCATTGGTAAGGAGTGGGAGTATGTAACCATAAACTATTTAAACTGTAAAGGGATGTTGAAGAAGGTGTATGATAACGTTAAAAGAATGGTTGTTGAAGAAGGTAGGGTAGTGATTGTAGCGTGGAAGAAGAAGCAGTATACAGGACAACAAGTGAGAGCAAGTGACTTTGGGGGGAATAGTGTGTTTCAAATTGGACGAGCGAACTTGGTTAATTTGGACATTGTGTTTTGGGACTTGGAAAGGTTAATTGAAAATAGTGGCAAACATGGGGAACTCTTAATTGGCAGGGAGGACAGAGTATATGAGTAAGTGTAAAAGACTGGGGGCTTATGTGTGTGTGTGTGTGTAAAGACTAGGACTTGTGTGGAATACAGAGCGGGGGATAGATCACTTTGCGGCAATGGACTAGCATGCTGCTTAGTGGTCTATCCCCCGCTCAAAGGGTATTATTGGATGGCCTTGACCCATATAAAGGTAGAGGGGGAATGGGTAATAGGAGGGGGAAATTGGTATATATGTAGGACTGATGAATAAAGCATTTAGTCAAGCATTTGTCTAGACACTATCAACAACAATGGAGAGCTTCAGTGTTGAGTTCATCCTCTTGGAAGAAGACATCAACGAAGTGGTGGAACTTATAGAGGAGAAGACCAGCCAGGGCACATTGGAACTTGTGAATTGCGAACCGTTGGACAATGCCGCAATCGATAAGATTGCATATTTCATGATGCATTTGTATAACGAACAAACAACCAATATGGAGTTTGTGCAGTACCTTTATCAAAACCAAGTAAATGTGCGAGTGACAATTACTTGGTGGCAGTAATAATAAAGTGTAACATATGGATGTGGACTTGGATGTGGACTTGGACTTGAGTGTGGTCTGCGGAATAGAGCGGGGGATAGATCACTTTGCGGCAATGGACTAGCATGCTGCTTAGTGGTCTATCCCCCGCTCAAAGGGTATCTTTACGTGACCTTGACCCACATAAAATGTATAGTTGGTGGGGGTATAAAAAGGGCAAACCAATTGGATAGATACACCACTTTCATACCATGGCTCCACTTGACAACACCGTGTTCCATCGCAACAGAATTGTCTCTATTCTGGAGGTTATACCTCTAGAAATTATAGAAGTAGAGGACCAACTACCTGCGGTTGATCAAGAAGAGGAGGAGGAAGAGATAATGGATATTGAAACGGACTCTGACGAAGCTGGTTCAACGGACAATGAGGTGGACTTGCATGCCTACGAAACATTAGAGTCGTCATCTGAGTCGGAAATGGAATTCCAATTGGAAATCGAAGAAGAAGAAGAACAAGAACAAGACACTCCCCATCGTCCAATGGATAGGATGTTAGTTGCCAGAAGAATTATGTATTGTCATCGCTACCTATTCCGTGATGAGGATGATTCCGACTCTGATGGTGATGTTTCACCCTTGTAAAAAGTTTAAACAAAAAGTTAAAAAAGAATGTGAGCGGGGGATAGAGCACTTTGTAGTAAATGATGCTGCTTAGTGCTCTATCCCCCGCTCAAAATAATAATTCCAAATGACCTTGACCTACATAAACTTGCTCAAACAGACATCTTTGAAAAAACTTGTACAAATTATTGAATCTAGACCAAATATCATCAATTTATCAAGCCTACTGATAAATGTATTACAAACGGTTGTGTAAAGGCTAAATTTAGCACATAAGTGATAACCTGTTTCCATATGACGTCACTTTCCCCACCTATCTGCCTCGGATATAAAGGGTCCCGGTGGAGTGCGCTGCTCATTATTGCGTGGACATTCACAGAGTGTGCATTCAAAGCCAAACTGTTTGAAATGGCTCTTTGCAACATTTGTGGGGAAATCTTTCAAGACGAAGATCTTTTCACCATACACAGAGAATTACATGAAGACGAAGATAGAAAAGAAGATATTACCATGGATGAAATAGACTTAGACTCAATTGACCGGTTTTTGGAAGAGCACCAGAAGCAGATGGACTACTACGACAGCTATCTACAGCAAATGCAAAGAAGAAGACCTAGTGTGATTCAATTTGCTGGTGCTGGACCATCTACTGCTACAAGACCTATTGAAGAAGAGGACACCGAAGAAGAGGACACCGAAGAAGAGGATATGGAAGAAGAAGAACTGGAAGATGTAAGACAACTGCGCACCACAGCCTTGCCAGGACGAGTTGTAACACATTTCAAAATTAATAACGTTCAATTGGAATTGGAAACATTCATAACCCAGGCTAAGGAACTTGTTGGTCAAACGTTGAGGGAAGAATTACAAAGGCTAAATTTTATTAAATTTGGAATGGTGTTAGAGGCTATGTTTAACAATACTGATGGTGAAACAGCATTGAGAGCGTTCATTACCAAAAACCGAACCCTTACCTTCACCTCCAACATCGATGATATTATTGAAGAATGCTTGGAAGAACTTATAACAAAACTTCAAGAACATGAAGGAAGAGGATCTGGATGGACTTTGTCATCAATCGAAGGTATGGATGTAAGGGTTCACAAGCATGGATATGGTTTAAGGGGTAGTAGTTTTATCCCTTTACCAAAGAAAATCCAAAACACTAAATCGTGTAGGAATGTGCAAAATGAAGGTAATGAATGTTTTAAGTATGCAATGTTAACCAAGTATGTTAAAGATCATCCTGAAAGAGTTGGTAGAGAATATTACGAAAATGAACACCGCTACAACTTTCAAGGCCTCACCTACCCAGTTACATTGAAAGACATAGACAAATTTGAAAAGAAAAATCCTGGCGTTTCAGTGAATGTTTTTGGTCTGGATGATTCAAACAACGTTTATCCTTTGCGGGTAGTAAAGGTTGAGCAAAGAAACCACACGGACTTGCTATTGATAACTAAGGGTGAAATTTCCCATTATGTATGGATAAAGGACTTTGAAGCCTTAGTTGTAAAACAATTGACCAAAAGAGTAAATAGGATTACAGTTTGCAAGAGATGTTTCTGCTTTTCTTGGAAAGATTCAAGACGTGGAGGATTGGACTGGTTATTGGAACATAAAAGACTTTGCAACGAGAACTATGAAGTGAAGATTAGTCTGCCACCACCATCTCGAGCGTGTATCCAATTTAACAAGACAGTTCACCAATACCGAATTCCAATAGTGGTCTATGCAGATTTTGAATCAACGTTAGTACCACAGGAGCTGCCGGACGGCGAAGTGACTAGAAGAACAAAATATCAGTTGCATCAGCCCAACAGTTTTTGTTTACTAGTTAAATCAACCTTGTCTAAAAACCAATTGCAAGACTATGGTTTAACATCCACTCCAATACTCTACCGTGGTGAAGAAGCCGCTAAGTATTTTGTAGACCAACTGTACGATATTGCTGGAAAGGTTCAACGCTTGTTCGGTAATATTGTACCTATGGAACCTTTAAACCAAAATCAACAAGAAGAATACAACTTAGCGACAAGATGCTATTTATGCAAGAAGATGTTCAGTGAAGAAAATCCAAAAGTAAGAGATCACGATCACCTGACAGGGTTATACAGAGGAGCTGCTTGTAATTCATGCAATATAAATTACAAACTGCCAAACTTTATTCCTGTCGTTTTACACAATCTTAGCGGCTACGACTCCCACTTTATTATCCCGGAGTTAGGAAGAGATGACGGTAAAATTGATGTTCTTGCTACAACATTGGAAAAGTACATCAGCTTTTCAAAAACAGTAGGTAAAATTAAACTTCGCTTCGTAGACTCTTACAGATTTATGGCATCTAGTTTAGCCAAATTGTCAGAGAACCTAAGAAAAGAAGACCTAAAAGAAACCAGAAAAATTGTACCTGAAGATAAATTAGACCTAGTATTACGGAAAGGAGTGTTCCCCTACGATTACATAACTTCTACAGAAAAATTTGAAGAAACCAGTCTACCGCCGATTGAAGCCTTCAACAGCAAATTAAACGAAAGTGAAATCTCCGTTGAAGACTACAATCATGCATGTAATGTTTGGAACCAACTAAACATTCAAACCTTAGGGGAATATTCTGACTTTTATATA